>JACXIL010000032.1:0-609729 GCA_014737365.1 Bombus soroeensis | reverse complement strand
TTCTTTACACTAACTGGTTGGTGGAGGTGGCGGAGGTGGTTGTGCCAATAACGTTGGTAAAGTGTTGAGATCAATGCCAGGGGGAGCTGGTGTTTGTTGTTGAGGTGGAGGAGGAACTGGAGCTGCTGGTGGCCATCCACCCATCTGTTGCGGTTGCCATCCTGGGAAACCTGGAGGGGGAGCAGTTCCAGGTGGAGGTGGGCGCATCGGCCCCTGTTGTCCTTGCTGCCATGGTGGTATACCCATTCCAGGTGGTGGAATTTGTGTCGGTGGCATTTGCCCTGGTGGTGGTGGTTGATTGTTTCCGGTCATCCAAGGCATCAATGGTGGGATATTTGGTTGAGACGTAGAACCAGGCGGTGGTGGAGGTGGTTGCATCACACCAGGTGGCGGAGGCATACTAACAGGAGGTTGCCATTGCATGTTCATACCATTCATGTTATTCACCTCTCCTTGACTCCAAGGTGGTGGAGCCATTCCTGGTGGAGGCATCATTGGACCACCTTGCATCATTTGTGGCGGTGGATGTGCTGGTGCTGCCATTAAAGCACGAGGTGCTTGTTGTCTAAAAAGAATTGCAAGATGATTATTATAGGTATATATATCTTCTATAAAAATTTGCTTTTACCTATAAGAAGCAAAAGAAAAATGAAACTTACCTATCAAAGAGACCAGGATAATTGGGATTTGGATTTGGTTGACGAGGCTGTCCGGTTTTAGATCGATCAGGTGGTGGACCTTCACCCAATTCTGCCATAAGAGACATATATTCCTCGTCTATTTTAGCTTTATCTCCACCCGGTCCCATTCCACCCATACCCGCAGCAGCTGGTCCACCCTGACCAGGTCTCTTAGATCTACAATCACGTGCAATATGACCTGCTCCACCACAACTCGAACATACTATATTATTTGTTACGTTGGGTTTATCTGGACACTGTAATAATTGAAATAAGTATTAATCTACTTGCAAACATTAAGATATCATTAACATTTAAATATCAGTATACTAACCAGCCATGATTTATGATCAGATGCACCACAATTAGTACAACGTGGTCCATCATTTTCACGCAATGTTCCATTCAATAAAGCCAATTCTCTAAGTTGATTACGTCGTAAATCATTTTGCCCCTCAGGTACTTCCACACCTTGTCGTATAATTTCGTGAATCTATTGAAAAACATATTTTAATAATATACATATACACTATAAACATGTTAATTTGTAAAGACGTTTCATACTCTTTCAACAGCCTTCTTTACAGCATCTAAATTATTCGCAGTAATATATGCATGCAATGGTTCATCTTCACCAGGTAAAGGTTGCCCATCTTTCCTTCCAACTTTTCCTTCTTTTACAGAACCTTTACCACGAATTATTATCTTTGCTCCAGTTTCCTTCTCCATTGCTATGGTATTTAAAAAGGAAGCATTAACACACAATCTGTATAAACTTTATGTATCTTACGAATATCTTAAATTATTTTTACTTACATTTCAATGTATTTCCACGTGGTCCAATCAAAAGGCCAACAAAGTTAATATCTGGATGTTCTTCTTGAGGAATCATTACTTTATCATGTACTCGTATTATTGGTGGTCTAAAAATATTTAATTTTAAATGCGGAACGTAAATAAAACGCCAACATTTTAAATATAAATAAAAGAAATATTTGTAATTACTTATAATCTGGTGGTGGTTTAAATTCTGGATTAATTTTGAGAATCTTCTGAATAAGATTGTGACGTTCCTCCTCCAATTTACGTCTAGTACGATATTCTCTTGTATTCAACCGTTTACCATCACTACTATATATGGGTTCTGGAGAAGGAGATCTGCAAAATAAAAAAATAAAATTTTGTCAAGAAACAATGTTTGAATTAAGATGGTACTAGCATACAAGCAACCTGATCCTACTATGATTGTGTGATTAAGTGAGAGAAAAACTGCTGATTATTAGCAGAAAGTTGGAAACTGAGATAACACTTTAATTGATCTTCAAAGTTATTAGGCTTTGGTCATAAATTTTTCTTAACATATATTCTTTCCCTTTTAACAAATAAAGAAGATTCTCACTATGTTGGAAAATTTGTAGAAGATATTAATAGAATATATATTGCAAAACAAATTTCACTGAGTACATTAAATTTAAATTTTTGTATTAGAAAACTAAAATAAAAATTAAATGATTTATTAAGTACACTCCTACATGTATTATATATGTAACATTTTAAAATAATTAAATTAGTTAAAATAATGAAAACATAAAGATGTGATAATGTATTAAAGACAATAGTATAAAATTCTAATAGAGTTAACAATTGCTATTTATATCTAAGAGATATACCTGCTAATTTTTAACCAAATTCGGTAAAGGTATAAAATAGATACAAAGATTTCTATTAATGAAATTATGAATTGATTATAAAATATTTTATAGACTTAGAAAAGACTAATTTTCAGAGTTTCCCAACAGTGTCAAGATGTTAAAATAAAGAGTAAAAAATTAAGTACTGTTAAATATAACATTGCTATTAGTCTATTCAATAGGTAACCACTGGAAGACTGCGCGTTTGTGCACGGCAGAAATCGGTATGATGTCAGCTGCTAAGATAGATCCTGTGATTATTAGGAAATAATTTCTTTGGGTTAGTTAATAGTTTGTATATCTTACTATATTGTATAATACTAATGAAACACAATGATATAAAATAATGGTTCCAGCTAAAATCAGAAAAGTTAAACCTATTGGAGTAAATTAATTTATTAGAAAAATTAACGTGTATTTATTTAAGTTGTACCTGAAAGTAACGTAATATTGATCTTTACAGTATTATGCTTATATTAGCAATTATAATTTTACGAATTTCATTATTTGCCTGAAATCTCTCATTAAGTTGTAATTAAGGATAAAAATCTATTTTAGTTAATTAACGATAAATGTTCCTGTGGCATTATGATATTAAACAGATATAAAATGCCGTGCAGATCACGGCAGCCTAATAGAAGTCTCTATTAAGGTGCCCTATGCGCAAAATTTTCATTATTCTATTAAGACGGTCGATATCGAATAAATTGTGCGTACAATAATGAAATACAGCCTATTAACTTGAATAAAGCAGTCGGCATAGGAACACCTCTGAATATCCCTACATGTGCAAAAGTATAACTATTTAAAAAGATATATGGACTAGAATACCCACTGTGTGTTAAACACTGCTACTATGATCGTTATCTGTTTTTTGCATTTAATTGTATCAAATATTATAAACATATATTATTTATATATAAGCAATGTATATATGTATATATGTATATATATATATAGAAAAAGTTATTTTTAAAACAGAAGAAATATGTTCAGAAAAAATACGTATATTATTTATATTTAAGTATTCATACTAATATACTATCACTTTAGTTATTGCCCCAAATTTATATTTATTAACTAAGACTTTTGTAGCAGTGTTTAATAAAAAATGAATTAGTAAAAGAAATTGTTTAGGGCAAACCAATATTATCAAAATTCATCTTCTGTGCTGCGTGGTGGCTTTAATCAAGCCCAATCTTTTCAAACAGACATCAGTATCCCACTAACTGTACTGGAGCCATATCATAAGGCCCCTGTATTTATGGGCTGCTGAATGGTCAGTAGATAGGTATTGTAGATATGTTATGGTCATTTTTGGTATGTAAGTTTCGTTCAAACCTTTCCTCTGGGTTAAGTGGAATTCCAAGGTCTCCAGTACGTAGCTTCCTGCTGATTTCCTCAATCTGCAGCTGAACTGTAAACCAACGGGTTAGAGGGGGCGGAAACCCCAACAGTTAGATATTGCCAATTTGCCATAACCATATACATTCTATAATGTAAGCATGTCTCAAAAGTGTAGAATATTCACCTAATTCTAGTATTTTGTAATTTTTTTTTTTAATTTTCTCTTTAATAAATTGTTGCTTTCTTCTTAATCAATTAGAAAAATATATCACAGTTTTTTGTATGATTTATTATATATAAATAAGATTTAAAAAAAGAGGTCCTTTATAGAAACATGTAAGAAAAAAATTAGCAGGAACTTCAATGTAGTTTTAGGCAATCTAAGAAGTTTGATAACTCGATATTCATTATTCAGCAAAATTGGCAATTCCTATTGCCAAACTCGCTTGTTGAAAATACTTGAAATGGCAATTACCTCTGGTAACTATAAACTTTTTAACAATACATACATACTTACATCTTTTATAGTACTACAAAATTAAATTTCAGAAATTTATACGCAGAAGCATGATTCTTAAATCATATCCTGTCCATATATGTATACATATATGTGTGTGTATAATACATAATTAAGTAGAAATGATAGCTGAAGGAATTACAGAAAATAAACTTACAGAGGTAAGCCTTCTCCTGTTCAGGAGTCAGGTTTGTTGGTAGAACCGTAGGCATGCCTGGTATAAAAGTTTTGTCATGTTCACTACCGCTCCATCTAGTTTTCCTCCTCTTCCTACGTTCCTCTTTCGTTTCTTTTTCCTGTTTACCATCACCTAAAAGGTATTTATCATCACCTAATGTGTCTAATTTATTCAAAAACTTCATATGTTCTATTCTTTTGAATTATCAATTATAAGTAGGTTTTAATTTTTCTCAGAACAAATATTTTGATAAATATGCGAAAGAGTCAAAAAGACCATATATTATGCAACTTCTACAGATATATTACATAAAAAAGCCAAGGATTGAAAGTTATTTGGCTATATATACAGCTATGCAAAATCATATGGCTAATGATTTTCTCTAAGCACCTATTTTAGCATTTACTAATTTCAGCTATATGCAATGTTCGCACCCATTTATTTCTTATATTGAGTACTGACACAAGGGAAGAGTGTGTTTGTACATGATTCTCAGCTGTATACTTTTATACAAGTAGATCGAAAATTTGTATGCAGATTTGCTTTTTTATAAACCTAATTAGACAGTGTAGAATCTAAGTACAAATTTATTTCATCCACTGGATTCTGTAATAACTACTTTGGATATTTTGTATACTTTTGCATATTATGTGCATTTTGTGCACTATTACAATTTTAAATTTGCTATAAATGCAAAAAATCCGTAGCCTACTTATAAGAAATTCTACCTTAAACAAATAATAGTTATACTATATTTACAATATAGTATAATAATTATAATAATTATAGTATAATAATGATAATAATCATATAAGAAATCAGGTCGCGCAATACGATATTAGAAGAAAATCGAGCTTGGCGTAACAAGGATAATTTCAAACGTACTTTCTGCTTCACGTTTTCTCGTGTTATTTGTCGTGGAATTGGAATTGGAGTTTAACTGTGTTCCATTGGCAATCGCGGCACTCACCGCGGCAGCTGCTGCAGCCGCAGCAGCAGCCGCGTTCGCAGTCGCAGCATTTTGTTGGGCGTTTTGCAAATAACTTGGATTCAATAACGATGTGAAATTTCGTGACTGATTCATGGTGTAAATCTAACCGAGAACGTGTAAAACGTCAGAATGGTTATACGTTCTACGGTGTGTAGCGTACGGTGTACGATTGTTCAGCTAAAATCAACGGAACGTTTACACACCAAGAAAATGGCTGCGTTCAACTGACTGACGGACACCTTTACCTCTTTCATGGGCGTACGGCGTACCGGAGACGGATGCTGTCTTTCCGGATAGAATTAATAAAGAATGTTGCCGCTAGTTGGCGCTTTGATGAGTTTCAGAATACATTCGAGTTTCATATAAAATAAAATGTAAAAAGAGACAGAAAACATCTCAAATTATTACATAAATTTTTTAAAATAAAAATATATATATTTGTTTATTCCTTTAATTGAACAAGGAGATTTAAAGACAATGTTTTGTAAGAATTCTATGCGTTCTTAAACTTATCGAAACACGAAGTAACGTCTGTTGCATGTATATTTCTTACTCAATATATTGTAGGATGGTTATAAGGAACTACAGCTTATTGTATCTAAAGTCAGTTTTCAACGATTAATTAAAATTTTTTAATTGGCATACGGTTAATAAATTACCAATTGAGACATTTTCCGGAAACTATGTATACGTGGATGCATCTGAACGCAACGCATTTATTATTTTTCATTGGTTGGTAAATAAAGATGATCTATATTCACAGTTGCATCGTGTACGACTATTGGTCATAGAAGTACCGATATATCATTGTGGAAATACTAATTTTCCAAATCCAAATTTAATTTCAACTTATGTTATAGCGGCTCATTGTATGTAGAAACTTGTATTATGATTTATTTCATTCGACAAGTTTCGTACAGCTTGAATCAATTGAATATTTTGCTAAAATACGAAACATATCTAACAATATATCCGGCTTTATTCAATCACAACAATGGAGATGAAACGTTATCAGACGCTCTGAAACGTGATGTAACGTAATGTGTATAACGTCGGAACGTACTGATACCGGCGTTGGAACATTGTCAGTTTCTACATCTAATCGTCATGAACACTGTTTATACCTGGTCGGCTGACAGCTGTTTGAACTTCGGCGTGATGTGCACTGTATCGTTTTGTACAAGCATTGATGTATCTTCTGGTCATGTAAGGTTTCCGATGTAATCAACGATGAAACTACTGCGTGGTTTCAACGCATCGGAACGTAAAAGTGCAACAGCATAATTCTAGTACATTTTGAATGTTTTCCTCTATTATCTCTAAGTGCAAAGTTACAGAACAGTTTGCGGTATAATGGCAGCTCATAAGACAGGCGGGCAAAGTGCTCGAAAGAAAGTACAGGTACTTGTCTGTGATGTTTTTTTCCCTATTGAAATATACGTCATTGCTTTTCGAAGCGTAATTTCTTTTGAATTAAATGAAATGTTTTTGCAAAAACAGAATTGCTGTGTACTAATTGACGTTGCTATTTCGCCCGTTATAAAATCCACATGACGATGTATGAAATAATAGAATCGCAATTGATCTATGATATTTTTTATATCTATTGTTTGATGCTATATACAATTATTGATCAATTTCGTAAGATTCTTATAAAATCTTTGATGACTATAAATCACGTAATTACTAACGTGTGGTGTGTCATGAATAATATCGTAAATGAATTTTTGTTTGTATACTTTCAATCTTATCGAATAAAATTTATTAATGAAACTCACAAAAAGATTTATTTAGAATGATTATTATATGAATTGTAATTATTTTGTTATTTTGCGTATTTGATGAAGGTATCAATGGTTATAAGAGATGAAATGGAAAAGAAACATAGAGCTGGAGTTAATTCATTACAATATGATCCAGCTTTGCATAGGCTTTACTCCGCAGGTAGAGATAGTATTATAAGGATATGGAATTGCAAAAATATGAAAGATCCATATATTCAGTCAATGGAGCATCACACGGACTGGGTCAATGATATAGTATTGTGCTGTGGAGGCAAAAATTGTATGTACCTTTTGTTAAATTTCTAAGTTAATGTTCAACATGTATTGTATTTAAAGACACAATATATTATGTTTTTATGTAATGAGAAAAGAAAATATTGTTTTACAGTGATATCAGCCAGTTCTGATACAACAGTAAAGGTATGGAATGCACACAAAGGTTTCTGCATGTCTACGTTAAGGACACATAAAGATTATGTAAAGGCTCTAGCATATGCAAAAGATAAAGAACAGGTTGCTAGTGCTGGTTTAGATAAATTAATCTTTCTATGGGATGTGAATACGTTAACTGCTCTCACAGCAAGCAACAATACAGTAACAAGTAACAATTCAGTCTATAACATGAATAAACAATTTCTAATTATTTAAATAACACATGGATAATTTGCAGCATCGTCTCTTAGTGGAAATAAAGACTCTATATATAGTCTTGCCATGAATCAGATTGGGACAATTATAGTGAGTGGTAGCACAGAAAAGGTTTTAAGAGTATGGGATCCAAGAAATTGTACTAAGTTAATGAAACTTCGTGGTCACATGGATAATATTAAAGCTTTAGTATTAAATAGAGATGGTACTCAGTGTTTGTCAGCCAGTTCTGATGGAACAATTAAACTTTGGTCACTGGGACAACAAAGATGTATCCAAACCTTTAGGGTACATAAAGAAGGTGTTTGGGCATTATTGGTAATTACAATTTTTTCCCCTACCCCAACATCTTACTAAAGTAATAAATAATGCAAATAACTATATTAAACTAGAACAATCATATTTAGGCAACAGATACCTTTAGTCATGTAATATCAGGAGGTAGAGACAAAAGAGTTGTAATGACTGAATTATCATGTTATCCTGAAAGGTATACAGTTATTTGTGAAGAAAAAGCACCTGTACTAAAAATGGTTATGACACCTGATCAATCTAGCATTTGGGTAGCAACTAGTGAATCTACTATAAATAATTGGGTATTGTTATATTTTATTATGCACAAAAAAACTCGTTAATAAAATAAATAACATTTTGAAAATTGTTGTAGTCTATAAGTCAAAAGGATTGGCAAGAATTAGGAATTGAAGACTATTGTGACTCTGCTAGTGGGGTAACACAGAATGTAAGAAATACAGAGCCTGCACAAAAAATATTGGGTGGCTCGGCGATACGGCATTGTCACGTCTTAAATGATCGAAGACACGTTTTAACGAAAGATACGGAAGAAAATGTAGCTTTATACGATGTATTAAAAGCGCTTAAAGTTGAAGATTTAGGAAAAGTAGATTTTGAACAGGAGATAAAAAAAAGAAATAAAATGGTGTATGTTCCAAACTGGTTTAGTGTAGATCTGAAAACTGGGGTATGTAATTCTATGATTCGTTAACGCAATTGTAGTTTTAATACATATGAGATTAAAAATAACTTTTGATATATTTTTATAGATGTTGACCATCCATTTAGGTCAAGATGAAAATGACTGTTTTTCTGCATGGGTTTCTGCAAAAGAAACTGGTCTTGCAGAAAATGATGCGGTAGATCAAAAAGGTAACATTTATTTTTTATACATCTATCATTTTTTACTATTCTTACAATACTATATTGCTCCTTCTTTCTTTTCCCTCAGTGAATTATGGAAATCTTTTGCTACAAGCTTTATTGGAACATTGGTGGAGGCCATTACATGTTGATGATGAAAATGAAGGCAATAGTAATGACGGTAATAGCTCTATACATACTAGAGGAGGAAATTTATATTTCTCAGTACCAACCCATACACCTGTTATATTCAGGTATAAAAAAGTTCTAAGTATTTTCCTTAAATGGAAAAAATATTTGCTTAACTATTTTCTATTATAACAATAAAAATACAATTATGTTTTAGTGAAGTAGGAGGCAGACCTTTGTATAGATTATTAGTTAGAGATGCTGCAGGAGAAATGGAAGGAGTGCTATTAAATGAAACTGTTCCAGCATGGGTAGTTAATATTGTTGTGGATAAAAATCTCCCACAGTTCATTAAAATATCATTTTATCTTCTTCCACATGCAACATCTGGTGTAAAAAGTTTAAAAAGGTACGTAAAAAATGAATAATTTTTTAAATATTACAAAATAAAATTTTTGTAATATCGGGTTAATATATATTTTTTAAGGGATCGCTTAATTGCAAACGATTTTATACAAATTCGTAAGATAGCAGAACATGTTTGCGATAGAGTGCTTGGTGCCGGAAGTGACTCGGGATCGGTATCAGGTATTGGAAATACAGTTTCTGGAGGGTCTCCACCTGGAGACAGGACAAATACAGATTCAAATGCTGATAGTTCTTCGCTAATCGAGGAAAAAGTAGAATTGTTATGTAACGATCAAGTTTTAGATCCTTCTATGGATTTAAGAACTGTATGTTTTTATACTGTATCTAACTATATTCGTTTAATACAATGGTATTTTTACATTATCTTTATTTTATCATGTTTTAGGTCAGACATTTTATTTGGAAAAGTTCAGCAGACTTAATAATTCATTATCGGCCAGTAAAATAGTTAGAGCTAAATTCGTCAGAACAGAGATCTCTAAAGTGTCCATGGTTTTTTACTGTCATAAAGTAAGTAAATGTTTTTACTTACTCTTTATTTACTAAAAATGATTATATGAAACAAATATATTGCAGAATAACGGAAGACATGTGGTCTAGTTGCAGAGTGTGGCATTTCACACTACCTTCACTTTCTGAAATGTTCAATCGAATTTCGATGGATGTTTCGTTAGATGCTGTAAGTGAAGATGAGTAAAAGTCAGGTTATATATAGAGTATTTAAAATTAAATGAGTTGAAAGGCAATAATGTGTGGAAGTATCAGTATAAATTGCTCATATTTGTATATTTATATCCTGAGGCCAAATTCAATAATACAACAATAATTTCAGTTAGTCTGCTACTAAAAACATATTTTTTGTTTTTTATGCATTTCATTTAATGCAAAGTATTAAATGTTTACTGTCAGCCATTTATAGTCTTCCCACTTCAAAAATATCAACAAGTAAAGTTAAGTACAAAAAATAAGAGATAAACCTTGGATGGCCCAGAAAATTAAACTGTCTTTAAATATTATATTTTCATATGCTTCTTAATTATTCCTTTATCGATACTATGTAATTAATTTTTTTTCTTTTTTGTTGATTTGTAAGTAGCATTATTTTATTTAAACAAAACATATACTCAAACAAACGAAAGACATGTATCAGCAATACTCCACACACCTGCCTTGTTATTGTAAAAAAAAAACAAACTATAAAAGGAAGAGGAAAATGTCAATTTACTATTAATCAAATTAAAATTCAGCAGCCAAATTAACAGTTCAATATTTCCTATTAATAACATAGGAAATAACAGTGTATGTCTTCAGTATAATAAGGTCAAATTCTGTCTCTAATGGAACTTCCAGTAATTAAACTTTTATTACATATTATACGAGGGAAAAAAAGTATGAATACATTACAGTTTTTGATTAAACAAATATGACTATATTGGCAGAATTTGATCTTAGGAGACAACTACAATAGATAAAAATTTAATCATACGTTAGAATATTTACTCTACTAGAATCCTACAAATTGTACATACAAATACAATTGTAAGTAACGTCCCTTAATCATGGTGATGGGCTGTATACATAAAATCGAAGCAAATGTATCAAAATCGAAGTCTTTGCACCAATTTTATGAAATTGGGATAAATGCTTGACTTTAAAAAAGAAAAAGAAATTGAGTGACATATAGAGGGAAGGAGTGACAGAAAGAGAAAGAAAGAAAGAAAGAAAACGCTGTTCTTTATTAATATGGCCCTAAATGTTGTAATTCTTGTGTTATCAAAATGACATAGAAGCAATTTTTTAATAAATCTAGAGATTATTTCGTTGTTACATTTTAATATGCTACGTATTGTATAAGTATTTATTTGCTAAGTTTTTGTTACACATATTTAAAAATGTAAAGAAGTTAATTACTATTACTTAGTTATATTCTTCTTATTAGGAATTTTTAGAGCTCTGTGATAAATGTTTCTTGAGCTAAGGACGTTGATCAACATGATGGCTACCAAAAATATTGTATATTTGCAGTTAAGTTTGATTCATTTTTGTTTGTATATTGGCATTATATGTATATTTTGCAACGACCTAGTATCAATCATGTCGCATTTGATTATCTTATTCATTTTTCAAATGGAATGTATCTTCGTAAAATGACCCTCATTACTGCAACAGGAAATCAACACGTGCCTGATCCTAGATTATAAGTTGTAGAGGGCATTTAAATGATGAAGCGATCTATTAACCTTTTGAAAATAATGTGGATTGTAAGTTAATACTGTTGCGGTGCATAATAATAGAAAATATTCTGTTAAAATCTAGTATTTAGTTGTATATTTGTAAGCATTCTGCTCGTAAGTTTATTTATATAATACTAGGTGCAAGATGCAATTGTTAATCATTTATTGTGTTTTAGGCATTAACAATTGAATGAAATTTTCTGATAATTTATTATTTTGCTTTATTGCAAAAACAGCTCTTATATACTTTTTTCTTTTCGTTTTATAATTAAATTTTTATGTTAATTGCTTAATTTGCAAATTCGTAGAGATTTACTATATCGTTTAGCAGTTTCACTTGTAGGTAATGTTAAATTAGTTTTAGACACATGACGTGCATTTCATACAGTATTCGTAAAAGTTATAACTGAGCCTTCCTCACTAAAAAAGTAACATTGTTCATTAATGGAAGTACTAATGTATTAAAAGTGCGTTTGTAATTACACTTTTGAAACGTGACATCTTCAAATCAAAACTAATTATACTCCCTATCTTCTTAGTAAGGGACAAAAGAATGTTCTCAAAATAAGATGTTGATTAATTCTCATATTTAAGAAAAGAAAGCAAGTAGAAAAAAGGAAAAGGATTGTGAAATGGTGCCAAATTTTATACTAAACAAAACCTTTTGCAGCAGTGCACCCATTTCTTTTAAAAATGACTAAGATTTTTTCTGTACAACTGCTTTTAACAATAACTTATTAAGTACGATAGTTCTAATATTTATTATCTAAGATTATGTATATTCGTAAAAACTCATAATTACAACGATTATTTCTCTTGTTTTTAGAACGATATAAGAACCTAAGAAATATCGTCTCGCATCTAGAAAATTCTATGATCAAACTTGAAAGAAATGTTGATTCATCCTAATTTATAAACAGAATTCATTAATATACGATAGCAGATGAAATTTTCTACAATTTTCTACATTCTACTGCGCGATGAGGCGATATTCGTTCAATATTTATAAAGTTATCTATCCTCAACTATTAATCGATAAATACGTCGAAATAAATCTGTAATACTTTTTATTACTGTTAGAACAAAGAAAATTTGGTAATGTAATATTTCACATCACAGAAAGTACTATGTCGGTTTCTTTATAATTATAGTCTCTTTATATTTTGAAACTATATTGTGAATCTAATCTACATTATGTACACATCCCATTACGGAATTATTAATATTGAAATAAAATATCTAATTTAATACAGAATAACATATATAAATATACATATACATAATATTCTTTTACTGTTGCAAAATCATATTACTTAAATTTCTTTTTTAAGAATAAATTCTACAGCTTGAACAAAAGAGCTGCATACTTTTGTAGGCGGTGGTGTAATTGTATTTTCATCTCCATCTCGATACTTTCCAGTTTGTACCAAAAGTCCTCTGATACCGATAGCTTGTGCACCAGCTACATCATCTTTAACGTCCTGAAAAGAATTAAAAAATAAAAAACTGAAAATTAAAGCAGTAATTAAACATTATGTAAAATAGTTTTACATCGCCAATCATAATCGCTTCTTCTGGAGGTATATCTCCTAAAGCAGTTTTGAAGAATTCTGCAGCTGGTTTTCCGACAATTTCTGCCTTGATATCAGCGGAATATTCTAAACCAGCGATAAATGCACCTGGTCCCAGAGCTAAACCATCTGGCCTTTTATAATACCGCCCTTTATGAATGGCTATGAGCGATGCGCCATCTAGTAGTAACCTAAAATTATGAATAATGTGTTCCCAATAACAAACAAAAATAAAAGTTTTGTACATAAATTTTCATCGTGTAAAATAGTCAAGGCATACCTGAATGCTTTGGTCAATTTTTCATAATTGAACTTATCTGGAGCCAATCCTATTACTACAGCATCTTTTTTATCGTCATTTCTTATTAAATCATCGAAATCTTCATTAGCAGCAGGATCAATAAATAACATTGGATTTAATTTCCGCGAAATAATCAATTTCCTCGCTGCAGCTAAAGAACTGAAAATTTCTTCTTTCTTAATGTCAAAACCGAGTTTTGTCAATCGACCATATAAAAAATTGCCAGATTCTTTCGTTGTATTTGTGACGAATTTGAGCGGTATACCAGCGTTTCGAAGTCTATATTGAAAGCAATAAAATAATTTAACATTCTAAAAAAAATTATGAAATAAAAAACCGAAAATTACAAAGTATAATTTTCATTAAATTGTACTTTATTTGTTAAAATATTATTTGGTATTAATAGTAAAGTCAATGTATTCAGTTTAAAAGTCGACAGTAGGTAAAGTCGATGCAACATAAGACGTGAGGTACGCCATATTGTTTACTAATAATCATGAACAATTTTCATAAATTCAATAAAAAACCACCTGTTTAGAGCTTCCACGGCACCTGGAATCGCTGAATTATCAATATGCAGTGTTCCACTAAGATCTATTAGTACCATTTTTATTTGTTTCGCCATATTTTATAAAATTTCAATGATTTATCCGACGTTTACTCACAGCTACAAGTATAATATACACAAACATATATATACATGTTAAAGCACGTTCATTCGTCTTTACGATAACGGCTTAAAGTTTGGCATCACACGTGGTTAGCTATGGCGCTCTCCATGAGACAAGAAGATGTAAAACAAGTACCGTGGTTTTCTCTGTGAGTATCAGAATAACTGAAGAGTTTTATATCCTAAGATGTTTGATTAAGGATTACATTTACGTTCTACAGCGCAGAATGGCACCAAGTGCACAAGCAGATATATTCCAATGATATCAATGAACAGACCAAAGGGTACGAAATGCTACTTGCATGGCAAGCAAGGTAATCAAATGTCAAACGTTTAATAAAATATTATGATATAAGTGGTATTAATTAATAGTATTTTAGGATACCAAAATTGCCAGTAGGCATTGATTGTACTCTTTCAATTATGCAAGTGTGTGTTAGAGACCGTGAATGGACTCCTAAAATTAACAATGGCGAGTTGCCAATTACCTATGAAAATGACTTATGTCTGATGTATTCAACTACAATAATGAGAATTTTAAATCATATATCTAACATAGGACATATGAAGCAAACATCCTTGTTTCAAATAGCGAAGCAGCTTAATATTCCAGAGTGGATAGTGAATTTAAGACATGATACTGCTCATGGTTATGAAGTTCCATCCATTGGTGTATTGAGAATAGCTGTGAATATATTACTAGCATGGTTACATGTATGTATATTTCTATATCAACTATAATATTAAAAGAAAAAGATGTTTCTTACATGATATATTTAAAGGAAGAATATTGGGCAGCTGAAGCTAAAAGAATGGAAGAATGTTTGATTACCGAAGAATGTATGAAAGAAGTCCAGAAGACTGAAGAAGTACAGGATTTTGATGATTTAATTGAACTCTGGACTTCTGTAAGTTTGTATATTCATGTTGGCTGTCATCTGGTATCAAATGTTCCAGACCCTCAATTGAAGTATGTATAACGTTTAATCATTTTGATTACAATAATACAGAATCTATATCAATAAATTGATTTTATTGATAGGGAAACATTACAAGATCTGCGTTCATATGCTATCTCTTTATTACAAAAAAATAGTGGAAATATGGAAAATAATAAGGATAACTACATAGAGGTTGCCAGTGATGATATAAAAAATGATAAAAAGTACACATTAGAAACTGCAAGAATAGTTCTTTTATCTGAAATATCTAGGTATCTTAGTAAAAAGTCTATACCGGATAAAAAGAATATAGTTTGTAATACATTGCTCAGTTCGGAAGTATTCTTACCAAGCAAAAATATGTTATCAATTTTTACTCAAAGTGAGAGTATTGAAAATAAATTGGAGAAAGATGTTTTGCCATTAGATATGTTAAAATTTTGGAAAGATATAATATTTCTATTGTGTGAAAAAGATCTAATGGAAGTATTAATTATAAAATTACTCGAATTAATAAAAAATGAAGAAGTAAATAAAGAAAGGAAATTGTTAGCTTCTTTATGGATAAGTTCTATATCATATAGTTTTTTGAAATTAGATCGCGCACATAACATATCTCGAGTTTTAGAATATCAGTTAGAAAAAATACAAAAAAATTTACCACCAAAAGTTTTTGAACTTAAAGTCAAAGAAGAGACATATCGTACTTATCCACACTTGAAGTGCGTATTATGGTTTAATTTATCAGATACAGTACTGCCATGCTTAACTGATATGAAATTTATTTCAAAGCTTATATTAAACATAAATGAATTTTCGCTTAAATTCATTGTACCTATCTTAGAATTAATACATCCAAAAATAGATAACGAAAGCAAACAGTTACTGTTGAATTTAATGAGAGTTTACGCAATGGTACCACTTGAAAAGAATGATACAAATTTTCCTGAATATGAACAAATTTTTACTCTAAATGATCTTAAAGATAGTGAATGTCTATTGGACATAAATAAAGAACAAAATAAGGTGGTAGATAAAATACCTCGATTTTTAGCTGGTCAAGAAATTCGAAATAATTGGAACTTTGCAGTTAGTAAGTATATGAAGTTAAGTATCTAGTTTCATTTTCCAAAACGTTAACAAAATAACTCCAAAATTTCTTTCAGCGACCTATAATTGGGCAGAATGTCCAATTGGTTTGCTTCCGTGGCAAAATGATACACTGGAATTTATAAATCCACTCAATACGGCAGTACAGAAATATGATGTTTCAGTTTTAGAATCTGAAATTGTTCCTGGAAATATAGATAGGAAAAACTTAAAAATGCAAGGTCAAATTAATTGGAATAATATTTTGAGACAAAAGAAACGTTTAAGACGAAAACAGGAACGAAGAAATGCAGATATAATGAATAAAGCACTGGAAACTGTTAAAAAACGAAAATAGTAAATTGCAGTCTTGTATATTTCAAATATTTTATTCAATATTGGCATGTTCGCAAGAAAGAAATTCAACAATGTTCTTTTGTAAGTTAATAAATAAATTACCCATTTCTATCAAAATGATCAATATAAAATTTTTTTATTATTTATACAATTTCGATATCAGAAACGTTGTTATTATAATTTTAGGTATATGAAAAAGATCTTTGTACATCCTTAGAAGAATATCTACATTATTTTGTAACAGCTTATTCATAAAATAATAATTTCACATTTTCTATACACATAGACATATATTATATAAATGTACAAAATTTTTCAATTAAACGAACTATATTAACATCACAGATGTATTGAACAAGAATGAACAAATATCTATGATAGTAAATTTTTATAACATTATCGAATAATCATTTCAAATATAATTTAATGAGTCTAATTCTCGAGTTGTACATGAATGTTGTAAAATTTTAGCAATACAAAAGTTTATTATATATGTATGTTTGTTTCTTTGGTAACTATTTTATTAATATATATATTTTCATCAATTCATACTTTCGATATATGCAAAATGTTTTGAAATTAATCGTACATGTGAAACTGGTAATGACAGTAATGTCATATTAAAATATAGATCGGATGTGTATTCGTTCGGTACGCGTGCACTTGAGCACAGTGATGGATATTCTCGGTGTATTATGGGGTCAGGGGAACGTTTCTCATTCCATATCGATGAGAGTATATGTGCACTGTAGGCGGAGTCAAGACATCCCCCTTACCTCACAGTACTCCTATATCGCCATGGACTATACAAGTGCAAACGTACGTAACAAATATTCAATCTTAACTTTTAGAACACAGTTTTTTATGAAATCATTGCCTATTATATCTGTTACGTATTCGCCTAAAAGCGTTTTACTGTTTCCTGTTTTAAAGAAGTCGATACGAATATTTATCAAGTACACGTGTACCAAAGTACCATTTCTAGCATTTAAGGGGTACCATGAGGGAAGGGGAATAGAATTGACTCCGCCTACAGCAATACAGTTCATGGATGAAGCCTCTTGCACGAGACTTTGTTCTCTTGTACGCGTTGATAATATAAAAGAAATATTAATATATTTTCACGAAAAGAAATCATATTTAATAACATATACTTTTTGTGTATAATGTGACGTCAACTGAAATTTCACATAACGATACAAAAATAAAGTGGAGAAAGATTTCTACAAACTACTGAACAATCCAAACAGTACTGGCGCACAATATACGTTCCCCGTTCCCCCTTCTTTTAGGTAAGAAGCATTCCCCTTACTTCATGGTGTCTCTTGGGCTCGAGTGTCCACGACCTTTACTTGAGTGCACGTGTACTCAACAGCGTGCATACTTTTGAGACTTCTTTTATATTTTTTTATGCAGAAACAAACATTTTGAATTATCTCGTTAGTTCACCGATACTTTACTTAAATAATAACAACGATCAATATAGTTCCTTCTTTTCCCATTCTTTTTTTTCAATTAAAAAGCAAAAGTTTTCTTATCAGTAGTATTAGTCTTTCTGAGAACATCTGCAAGATGTTTAGTTGATTCCAAACCAAATACGTCAAATGATACTCGAGACATTACTGCTATTCTGAAATTACACAGAAGAAAGAAAGGTATAACATAATATATATTAAAAATTTGAATTGGTAATAAGATTATAATATTTAGTACCTTCCAGCAGATATAGCATATAAAAATTTCCAATAAGAAGACCTCAAGAGCTGTGGCTCAAGGATTGCTACATGGAAGAGTATTGCTGTACAAAAGCAGTATAAAAAGATTACAAACCACTTTATTTCAGGTACTATATTTTTTTCCGCAAGATCATTCCATGACAACTAAATGAAAAAGGTAAGTATAAATTTTAATATACAGTAAAAATACTAAATTGTAATTGGAAAATATTTACAAAAATACCTGCAATGCTTTCCACATAAAATATAGAGCTATTGTATTATTACTATAAAACATAAATGTTAAACCACCAATAAATCCAGCAGGAATTGCATGGTAAGGAGAATCTTTTTCTAAGAATCTTCTCAATAAACAGGATACTAGCTAAAATAGTTTTGAAAATTGTTATGAAAGTGTACATAAAATTAGAATGACTATTTATAATAAAAATATAATAATACCCTATAAAGACCTGCAAAACCACCTAAAAATATAGGCAAATTTAGATTGTTCTTTTTAAAAATCATTGATTTTATCAAAGGTGGTTTTGTAAGTAATTTCTTCATGCCAAAGAACAAGTTAATCACTAATTGAGCACTTAGAGCATAACTAAATACTTCCATGCCACCCTATAAATG
The DNA here is from genome assembly GCA_014737365.1 of Bombus soroeensis. Classification (NCBI taxonomy): domain Eukaryota; kingdom Metazoa; phylum Arthropoda; class Insecta; order Hymenoptera; family Apidae; genus Bombus; species Bombus soroeensis. The sequence continues at coordinate 590,660 of JACXIL010000032.1, read as the reverse complement.
AAAATGACTATCAGTACTATATATTTCACAATGTTTATTTAATCTTTAATATTTATTCATTACATACAAATGGATGTATATACCTTTAGTATATAATGAGCACAACTAAAAGGATGTGGACAGGAACTATGTTTTCCTTGAAGTTTTAATCTTTCTATAATTTTCCTATATATTTTAAGGGATTTCATAAATATATTAAGATTCTTTTTATGAGATTTTTTATTTACACCATGCTTTTCTATTGAACTTCCACTAGCACTACCTTCATTAGCAGAGCATATTTGTGTATGCAAATTGTCTTTTTCTACAAGGTAACCACACTCTTCATATTTTCCAACAAGAATTCTAATAAAAATTTCTTAATTAAGTAAAAATTGTTTGCAATTGTCACAAGTAAAAGTACTGAATAAATAAGTACCTAAATATTCTATACATGGAAGGTTCTTTATTTGGTTTAGAACGATAAAAATAAAGTAATAATGTTATGCTTGTAGCAAAAATATATGTTCCACCTTGAGGAATAGGAGTATAATGACCCCTTGCTACGCCCATTCTAAATAATGTTTCTGTTGCCTAGTAAAGGATTTTGTAATTAATTATATACAAAAATTATGTTTAAAAATTATGATTTTTATAGATTTGTATAAATATTTATAAAAATATAATATTATCTTGACAAAATGAAACATAGAATTAATTCACTCACAAGATTAGCTACATATAAACTTAATAAAGGACGTCTTGATGGTCTCTCAATAACAATAGCTGTTAGACTAGATAAGAAGGATGGAAGAAATGATACAGTCAGAATATTGAAGTTTCCAAGTATTCGTCTGAAATGTATAGTTTTTAAATAAATATAATGTGTGCTACATAATTAAGAAGCATTGTTAAATTAAATAAATAGTATGCGATAATTATAGTAGTAATTTAAAAAGTAACAAATTATATAAAATCAATTAGACAAATTTTACTTGCAATTTATTCATTTTTAAAACTTAACAAGGTCTCTTTCTTATATGGCTTATCTTCTTCAGCATGTACGAAGTACGTTCTTTTATATGTATATAATATAAATTATAAATTACAAAAATAATTTATCCGAACCTTAAAATGCAAATGAATGCGGAATATGATAAACCGCTCCATGAGAGGAAGGCTGTTGATTGTAAAAGACCCAATATTGTTTTTTTAATATCTTCTTTAGATGGTATCTTTCCTTTCATTAAAAGTGCAGCCTAAAAAATATATCGACCACGATGGAGATTGAATATCGATGATTCTCATAATTTTGTTCGTTCAATTAGGGTAATTAATATACAAATATTAGTTACAAAGGATCTTTTTAAATGCAAAGAGAAAATTGTACAGTGTGGAAATTTGAAAATCATTCATCAATTGACGAAGCAAATATGCCAATAAAAGTCTTATAAGAGGCAGAATGAAATTCTATTTATTACTCTTTATCATGGATTACCATTTTACTAATTGCTCTGTTACAGTAAGCGTACGCACGTGTTTTTTTAAAATAACACTTACCGTTATTTTTCACAAAAAAAGTAACGATAGAACTGTCTTATATCTAGATAAAGGGTAATCAGTATATTGAAGGTAAGGAACAAACAATTTAGGAAAAATGAAAGAAAAAGAATAGATAAACATACTATATAAACGGTAGCATATAACTTTAGACATTCTGGAATAGCATCTATGCCAAGACCGGCTGCTGCAGCCACGCAGGAATTAGTCCAATGATGCGAGTATTCCTTACACTGTACGTCGATGAATTTGCTCAGTTGTGCTGGCATTTTTTGATAACTAACAATCTCGCACTAAGTCTAATTACTGGTTAGAAAACGACGATTTGAACAAGGAACGTCACATAAAGGAAAGCTATAGATGACACTTCTTCTGTCACACAGTACAACAGCTATTTTGATATCGTCAAACACTTTGATGAATTCATTCTTTTGGGTTTTATACGATATGATAGTTTGCAATTACGCAACGTAAAAGGAAGTTGATTAAATCACGAATTGGCGAAGGAGATCTATTTATCCGTTAAAGATATTTAATGATGATTATATAAATGTGTTTTCGAGCGTAGAGACAGAGTAATACTCGTGTGTTTTGTAGATCAAAGAGAAACGCTCACTGAAATACTCAATGCGTGTGGACTCGTTGACCGCTCGTCAGCTACTGAGCGGGCGGACTGTGACGGTGTAAAATGCAAAGTCAAAACTCGCTCTGCGATCGACTAGTTATACCTGTCACTGTGAGTCAACTAATTATTTATTGAATTATAAATATATTGATTGAGAAGAATTACTTATATTTTATTGATCAGTTACATAACCGTTAATGCAAGGATTTCGTATAAAAAGTTGTACAGATCATTATAGCTATGTGAGGTAAATATATTATCGAGTGGTACTAGGACTTTAAAAAATTTACATAATAAAAATTTATTTAATATGAGGAATTTAAAAGATAATCGTAATATAACTTTTTAAGATTCATATTTTGAAAATAAACTATGTTACAGCATAATGTACGATGACTTTCTAAATTACAGTTCCGGCTCACAGTTATCATAAACCTACTTAATGTAAAATGATGCAAGACTACGATGCAAAGAAATAATTTTGTAGAAAAATCAGTAGGCATAACTTCTACAATTTCTAGCAGAGAATATTACAACCTTGTATTAAAACACAAGATACATTCCAATATGACATATCTATCGATATAAGCAGATTTTATCGTCTAAAATCTTGAAAATTTTGATATTATCTTGTTTCAAATGTAGGACTATAAGATTAGGGTTATAAGAACTATTCTGTTCTGCAATTTTTAAACAATTCACGAAAAATAAAAAGAATACCGAATTAGAAATTTAGTTGCTATGCAACGATTCACTTTAAATTAAAATAAGTACAATGTGGCATTGTTAACTGTCTGCCAGTTGCAATTTTTAGCCAATTATTAAGGAAGAGTTTATATCAAAAACTTTTCCTTTACATGAAACGAATAGCGAGACAGAGCGAGAGAATAATATTCGGTGACTAAGAATCTAAAGTCGATAATTTATAAAAACTGTTAATTATCAAGATCTGGTATAAACAAAAAGGAAGAAATATATATCATGCCAGTTTCTTTTCACGGAGAAATATAAAAAAAAATTGTGGGAATAGTAGTGGTTAGTGAGCAAGGCAGAATTCCAGTCACCGAGGCAGTATTGCATTTAAAATGTACTAAATAAAGTTTCCCTTTCAGTTTGAATGATTTATACCTATTTATAAGATTACCCTGTTGGTTATTAATGACTAACGTCAAATTTCGATAAATACTAGATAATTTCGTACAAAAATGCAAACATAACCACAAAATGTTACAATGCAATATAAACATAAGATTGTTGATGAAGTTTTGGACAATTACAAGTGATCAACAGAGTATTAAACTTTACTAATTACTTGTACAATACTGTTTAGGCAAGAAAATGTGTTCTAAACACATATATTTATCTATTTTATATAACAAATCGATTTTGTGTTATTATATGACTATTCACGCATGATCGCGAAATTGCATTCGTGTTGCCACTGACATCTATCTGCCATCAGTGAAATGTTTGCTTAGAGAATTTTGTAACTTGTAAAATCGCGGTTGTACAATACATGTAAGTACATATTTGCTTCTTCAATATTTATAGCGCTTAAGGAATCTAAAAGATAGCTCGTCGTTAATTAATTAGGTTTTGTTAGACTCGTTAAAAATGATAATTCGCGATAATTCAATTTGACAAATCGCGTTTATATACATGTAGCTACATATATTATTATTATTAATTATTATATATGTATGTATATGTATTTTAATGTCATTGTCACATTATTTGAAAATAAATTTCAATACAAAATTTATACGGAAATTGACGTCAATAAGATTTATTAGGAGAGAAATTTCATTGATGTAGAGAACTGTTATCAAATTTTGACATGAGGATGGCGCCATACCTGACTGTAGATAATTCGAGGTTCTATCCATTTGAGTTGGAAAGACACTGTCAGATAAGGGGTGACACAATTATATTTGGATTCTGATTGGCCACGACCGAATAGGTAGTTTTCCGTGTCTGATGAACAATAATTGTTAGTCGCATTTTAGCTCCTCACGATGATCCAGGCTGGTATATAAGGCACAGAAGAGACAGGATCTATATTAAACATTGTACACAATTACCAACAGGACAATCATATTGCTAGTTACAGTAAGATATCATTACATCAGTAGATTATAACGGAGCATTTTCTACAGAATGTAAATTAGTTAAGTATCTTTTTATTTAATATATAAAACAATTTAAATAACTCTAACAATTATATTTTTAAAGAAAGTTATAAAAATTAATTGAATATTATAATTAGTTCTTGAATAGGAATAGGTACACGTAATTCTTTGTGTAGTTGTATGCGCTACGTGTCTCTTCGCACGTACACGATTTTTGGTTTTGTGTACTTTTTTTATATAGTGACGTTATATTTCATTATATGTTAATACTTGTTTAATATGGTATCTATTTTTGGAATCGTCATAAATATTTTATACACTTGATACGATAATTATTTAAGAATTTACATTTGAATCCGTTCAGATATTTTCATGCATAGTTACACTTGCATGTTCACGAAATAGATTATTATATTTTATTAATGTTGCTAATTTAATCGTATGTTATGCATCAAAAAAGTAATTATCTTAGAACGTATTAATTAGCTTAAAATTTAAATTGCTCTAAACTGATTAAATATAAAAAAATGCTTAATTTTCATAGTATATTCGTATTTTATTTGATTGAAGTTTTGATTACTAATTATCATTAGATTGCAGATATTTGTGCAAATTCAGATTTTTACGAATACAACTAAAGAAGTAGAACTTAAATAGATATTTTTTTCATCTTTTAAATATTATAATAAATGCTTTAGGTAATGTGTATATTTCTACATGTTATATGCATACATTGAAATTTTCTGTAAATAAAGAAATATTCGTCTAGTCTACTAATTATGTACTTTCAAGTTATAAAACACATATTTATGTGTATTGCATTTCTGATGTAAACAAAAATTTGAGGTTTATCAACAATTATGTTTGCTTGCAGCTTATCGTGGCGCCATACATTTAATTTCAACAACATCTTACATCTAGTCATTACTAAGTTCATCAGTGAAAAAAGGAAAGAAAAGAGGGGAAATGACTACCGGATTGAAGACAATAGAGTTTCTAAGATTAGGACGACGAGTTCGTCGACGCCTAAACGCCCGGAATGGTGAGTAACCGGAACACTAATATTATTTTCATCCAATTTAGATTGCAATATTATCAAACGATTCGCGATAACAATGCGAAACGTGAGTTCGTTTAATCAATCGCTAAATCCTTTCGCACGTGATATTATTTATACCATATGATCATCACGTTCGCATGCAGTACGAATGTTACGTGATTAAACTTAAACTGAAATATGAGCGAAAATAAATCGCTCAAAATAGTCGGAGAAATGTTTTCATCAGTTATTTGATCACTCGGTAAAATGTTAAAACCTTATGATTAGATGATTTTAAAATTTTAGTATGCTATATATACAAGTTTAAATTCCATGAAAGATCAAATTATAAGTACTTTGACTATTATCTATTTAATTAATTATGTTTGTGCTAAGCAAAAAATTAAACAATAGTTTGGAGGAAGGAAGAGAAAGGGAGAGATTTAAATATATCTTGGAACAGTGAATTTTTTGTTAGTGGTTGTGAACTTTTCAAAAACGAAATTTATGAACTCCACATTTCATGAATTCCTTATTCAGATGTACGATTAATATTCAATTCTTAAAGAATAAACAACTTTTGTAAATTCATTTAGCATAAAGAAGTAACGTAAACAATTGATTGATTAATACAGTTTTGGGATGGCAAGTGTATCACGATTAACTTTTTCGAAAGATGAGAATGAATTTTAAAAATACATTAATGAAATGAAGTTAAATTTCGTAATGTGCGTGCACGTAGCGGCACTCGATTATAGTCCAGAAATCTGACCAGAAATCTAAAGAAAGCAAGATCATATTACGTAATGCAAAGAATGATTTAGCAAGTTATCTTTTTTGCTCAAAGATATTTTGTAACTTAAAAATTATAAATTTTATATAAGATTTCTTTAAACTTATTCGATCATTATTATCGTCATTTATCATTATTATTGCTGATAAAATTACTAACATCGCTAGTTGAAATAATTCTGTAATTCAATATGCTATATGTATCTAATGTGACAAATCTCGAATATCGAAGTTTATTAATTAATTTAAATGTCATTCGTTTAAATCATCTCAGTAGTTAATAAATATAGGATGATATTGCTGTATCATTTTACATTACCTAATGTTAATATTTGGTTCATAATTCCATCAATAATTGATTGATTATGATCAATTAACATATTTTGAGATTAATTTACTTTTTAATGTATCAATTATTTATCTCACTTATTACATAATTAATGTCGCTGTACCACCGCTGTACGACTTGCACCATTTTATTTACACTGAAATGCATCTTATTGAAAGTAATTTGTGTGGCATTTATGTAATACGTTGCTCGTTTACCAAAATGTAAGGGAGATTTATAGGAAACCTTAGCTGTCCTAAATTGCAATAGAACGACAAATTATAGCATTTTGTAATTTTTCTGTGAAAGGTCAATGGAAATATGCAACAATTTACCGGTGAAACCACATTTTAGAAGCATTTCAAGAAGTTTATTACCCACGTTACGTTCGTCGTGTATGAATAATGAACGTAAATGTATTGCATACACAGGACCTTATCTCGTTCATGATTACATAGAAAAAAAAACTACTGAAATCATCTATGTACTGAGAAAGATGGGGCGAGAAACGAGAATCAGAAGCGTACCGATTTGCTTGTAAATATCGCGATCGAACGGTATTAATCTTTGCATTACGCAAATTAGAAACTCCGACTTTAGATCCGACACTTTTCAATTCGTAGTTTTAATTATTCCGTATCTATAGTACTCTTCTTTGAATAAAAAAGACAGCCTTTTTGATCAAACAAAAATTTCCATTTTGAACCTTAATATTCTAATTGATTTTTTTATATGAGCATGTAAACGAAAATTATGAATGTAAATTGTAACGTATTTTCACAATATTGCATTTTACTACTGAAAGATTTTGTTTTGTGCAGTGAGTGATCATCTTCTTGCCGACGGTGAGGAAAAGGGAAAAAAGATCGCACTTAATATCGACACAAAAATGTTGAAGATTGGATTCATAGGAGGCGGTAAGATGGCTCAGGCTTTGGCCAAAGGTTTCATTCGAGCTGGTAAGGAAACTATTTATATAAGTCCTTGTATGTAGGATAATTCATATAATAATATTCAAATATTCAAATGATCTCAGATATAATCTTATGCGATCATTTATGTAAATTTTAGGGTTGAGCAAAGGTGAAATGATGCTGGCCAGTTGTCTCCCGAATGACGTGGGCAGTATAGATGCGTTTAAGGTGAAAATAATAATTTTTTATCGCAGCAGTTTATTATCATTGCATCCTAAGATATATAGATAATGATGATAAAAGATAATTATCTGATTATTAGCTTTATCAGTTTGATGGAAAAAACAGCAAATATTTTTTATTTGCTCGATAAATAGATAAAGGAAACGTAAATCTGTTTACGAATAGCTTACACGTAATAACGTAATAATCTTTTTTAGTGTATGCTGTTGCCAAGTTTACTAAAATGTTATCGACGGTTAGCATTTAGATTTTAATTAACATTTAGAATTTGATTAGCAATTATGATTAGATAAAGTAAGATATTCAGTTAATGTTACCAGTTTTGGTTACAATATTGGTAATATTACAATTTGCAATTCAAAGATAGTCTGTCATAATATTCAATGGCTTATTTACTAAGTTATGTTTGTTTGATAATGGTAAAAAGGTGTAAAATGGTATAAAAGGTGAAGAAGTGTAAAATTTATGTCGCAAAATTTTGAGTTCCAACACTAATTGTCTATGGACGTCCGATTCATTGTTATCTCTCAATAATCATCGCGTGTAGGAAAATTTCCAATATTGTACTGTCTTATCTTTGCTTTGCGATAATGTTATAAATTATATTATGACCATACAGTTTAGTTTATCTCTAATCTTTCGCATTTATCGATGTGTTAGTATTAAATATCATTAGTTATTTTAAAGCATTTTGATTTGCATTCTACATTATTAATAGCTTAATTAATTCATCCAGGAAATGGGATCAAATACTGTATTTTCAAATCCACCTGTTGTTGATTATGGGGACGTTTTGATTTTATCAGTAAAACCACAAGTTGTTCCGATGGTCCTCCCGGATTTAAAAAATTACAGAAAACTTCTACTTTCTGTTGCTATGGGTATTCCATTAGCGTCGTTAGAAAAGGTAAAGTCTTTCTCATTGCCAAACTTTTAATAATATTAATAAGTTGAATAAAAGTCAATTTTTATTTTTTTCATTTGTTTAGTTTGATCTTGCTCATTTTATTATTTAAAAATTGTTAATTTGCAACTTTAATTTTAATGCTAGGCTGTACCAGACGGAACACCGGTAATTAGAGTAATGCCCAATACACCAGCCATTGTAGGTTGCGGTGCTACGGTATACGCTCGTGGAAAACATGCCGGCGATAAAGAAGCCGAAATAGCAGAAAAATTATTTTCCTCTGTGGGTTTATGCGAAGAAGTATCTGAAAATTTAATTGATCCCGTTACAGCTTTAGCGGGTTCAGGACCTGCTTATGTATGTAACAAAATCTTGATATATTTCCAAACATTTATATTAATGTTTATAACAGAAGACGAATACAGAAATATATTTTTTATAAATGTAGGTATATATGATGATAGAAGCTTTGGCCGATGGAGGTGTAAAAATGGGTCTTATGAGACCAATCGCGTATAAGTTAGCTGCACAAACAGTTCTTGGTGCTGGTACTATGGTTCGAGATACGAAAATACATCCAGGACAACTTAAAGATGATGTAGCGTCGCCAGCAGGTTTGGAGAAATCATGCATATGTTTAATATTATATAATGTATTTTTTAATAAGCTTTGTGCATTTCTTATTTACTAATTATTTGTTTGTATTTTAATTAGGATCTACCATAACTGGAATACATTATTTAGAACAACATGGATTGAGATCAGCTTTAATTGGAGCAGTTGAAGCAGCAACGAAGAGATGTAGAGAAGTTAGTTCACTTTTAGAGAAAAATTAGATTGGTTGAACGGTAAAGAAAGAGATATAGTTGATGAAGAAACTAAGAAACAAGGGAAGTATTGTAGTAATCCTTAATATCGTAGAAAAGAAAGTAAACCATAGTAATAATGTTTTGCAATCTAGTAAGTACATTTGTAGTTTCATCGTCGTCACGTTATATAAGAAATATGTAACGTAATTTTTAAAAAATACTTTGTATATTTTGTACATAATTCTTCTAAATTGGTTAATGTTAAAATTATTGTTGTATGTTTAAAGCCAAGCGCTTGAAAGTAATAGATCTGTTATTGCTTCATAGTAGCATATTTTGCAATAGAAGTGTATAAAAATGTATATAAATATGTCTTGTATTTAATAATAACATTTTTATGCTTATCCTTTTAGCATAAATGAAATAAGAATGCAAACATTTTCTACTTGAACGAAATTTTGTAGTGACATATGTTATAAATACTACAGAAAGTATGATACAAAATATAATTTTTGATATTATAATACAAATTATAAAATTATATTATTTTATATATTATTTTAAAAATAACATTTAATATTATTTTGGATATTGAGATGCTAAAATAAACATTAAAATTTTTAACACTATTATTAACAGCTTTAATATTCTTTAATATATTTATATAAAATGTTATTCTTTGTATTAATAATATTAAAAGGGCACGCTACTAATCCTAAAATATAAAATATTTATGAATATTTAAAAATAATCTTCAAATTTGATTTTATACAGATAAGTATAGAAATTAATTACTTATTCTAATTTAGTGGTTAATAATATTTGGTAGTCAAATATTCACTTTAAACTTCACTCGTTTAAAACCAAGATTAAACTCTGACTTAAACATTTCTCTATAATAGCTTTTTTAAACTATGTCGCTTTTTGGAATACCTTCTTCTTTACACTTTAATACATAAAGTTTATGCATAGCAGCTATACTTAGCTTAGAACCTAGATATTTCTTTCCTGTATAATCCATCGGATCTGTCGATTTTTCTATCGGAGACGATTTGATATGTTCGCGTACCCTGTCCTTAACATTTTCACTCTTTTTCGTTTTTGATGTAAGCTGTCCTCTTTGATCTGGTTCCATAACTCAACTAGGAAACTTCCTTTTTTTATCCATAACGTGACGCACAAATTTTTCGGTTAACGTAAATATGTTAAGGAACACATTTACATACGGTAATAAATTCTCCTTTTAATAGAAGCGAATAAGTAAAGGTAATTTGTCTACGATGCTTCGATTTGATGTTTTCTCGACAACGGGTTCGTTGTTTTGGAGATTCCTTGACCGATAACGCGATGCATTGTTTCCATTGTTCCCAATTACACGTTTTCCAAAAAATATTATGCAGTTCCTTCCAAGTAGCTTCATTTATTTTGTCAGCGCAACACATGCAGCATTTTCAAGGAGGTCCTATGGTTTTTGCTGGTATTATTTTCCCTGTGAATTACAGGCTTTTGATATGAATTTCATCTTTTTTTATGCTTAAAGCCTTCCTAAAATTGAGTTGATTTACCTAACTCCAATATATTCTTTGCTTCTTAGTCTAGCATTTTTTTTTATATTCACTTTCCATAGCTCAGTATGTTTTGTACGTTTTGAAGGTTTTCTATATTCTTTTACATGTACATTCTGTTTGTCGTAATGAGTTGAATAATTTAATGTTTAGTGGTACATTTAACAGGGTAACAGAAGTAGAAGTTCATAAAGTCATTGCATGAGAAAATGATATGCACAATAAATATTGCTATTTACTACTTCTGAATGAGTTATTCGTTGAAGATATTGCATCATGTTAGCAGGTACTGGAACTAAACCCGTAATAAATGTATCCTTTCACCACTGAATATTTGTAGATGTATTATCTAAAAAATTTTCTAGATCTGCAATAATAAAAATCTTGAATAAAATAAACTAAAATTAATTTATATAAAGACACGTATATATAAAGTTTATCTGTTCATTGCTTACCTATGTTGTTTTGATATTTGTTATAAGATAACTGATAGGATAATGGTTGACCTTGATTTATGTATATATTTTGTTCATTGAACCAACATTTTACTTTTTTTTTTCTTAATTGTCCATTTTGGGCATTTATTATTATCACATTTTGCTCCATTTTATTATCCTCCTAATTACATTTGATATTTGTACATTCATATAATTATTTCCACTATAACTATACATGAATTTTTAACAATTCATTTCATGTTCTTATATCTCATTTTATTATGTCTTACGCAGAGATAAGAAAGTGGAGAACATCATAGATATAGCTTGTTATATATACTTCCTATCTCATATTCATGTAATACTTTTTAGGTTATGTTTCATTCTCTTCTTTTAAAGTTACTATAACATTAGAATAACATAAAAATTGTATCATTTATATTAAATTAAATTGGAACAAAAATTTCAAAAATTAAAGTAAAATGTCATTTAAAATAGTAAGCGTAAAATATGATGATACGAAAAATATTAATAACAAAAATTTATTGTATCACAGTAACAGAATCTGATTTTGAATAGAAGTTGATTTTTGAAGTTATTTAAGGAAAAAGATCGGTGTAAACATAATCCAAATACTGTTTAACATTTTTTAATTTTAATGTCATGATTTGACTAAAGATGGTGATATATCGCGCCAAAATGCTTTGAGCCATCATTTAACAGTTTGAATTCGGTCATCGAATCTGATCACAAGCTGTCGCGTCTTCTTCGTACATATATCTTAAAAAATAGTACGTAAGATATAAACATTCTATCGAAAAACGTTTCAGAACACGAAACTTTGCAGTTTGTTAACAGATCATCATTAAAAATTTATACATATCTGCATTAACCTATATCTTCCCCGAAGCTCGTATAAAGTTTCAATTCATACAAAGTTTTGCGTTTGTTTCAATCACATTTTTAAGTTGTGTGTGTATATAATATAATAATAGACGAATTAGTGATAAATATTAGTGTAATTTAATATTTTTAAAGCATAATGTTTAATTTTTAATAATATTAGTATATAATTTGTATTTTCCAATTTCGCCAATTTCTATTTTTAATACTTAATAATGTAATTAATTTTTAATAATAACGTTCAACCTTCAATAACGTATCAAAATTTAATAGAACGAAAGATGTTTAAAATATTCCGTGGTTAATTCTTTTTAGCGGGATAATTTGAAAAATATATGTATGTTCAAATTCAAAATTCTCGTAGAGGTCGTATAGATGGCAGCACGCGACGCAATTAGAGGCGCGTTTGACAGTCGTGAAAATTTGTTCGCAAACGTTCGACGAATGGCGTTCGGTATTAAAAGTGCGATGTGTGGTGCGTGTAAACAAAAGTACATTGAAGTTCTGCGAAATGTTTGGCAAACCTGACGCCAGCCTGTGATAAATGTTAACTTCGTCAAACGATTCTGTGGACGTTGGTGTCGAGGAGTACTTTGGTTACCATCCGGTCGACAAGGCATTCCAACGTGCATTATCGGTGAGTGTCTTTTAGGTTACCCATTGATTTGCGAACAATGATTTAATCTATATTAATCGTCTACACATTTCATATAGCTTCTCGTGATCGTAAAACTATTTCGTTTTCTCGATTTTCTGTCAGGAATTGCTTCATAATCTAGAAATCGCGACACATTCTTTTGTCAGCCATTTACTTTTTAATTGTCATCTAACTTTATTGACACATGTAGCACTCGTGAACCTTGAGAGAGAACGAAGCCTATAAACGCTTTATTTTCTTTGTAACTTCCCTGACATCATTGATATTTATCCTTTCTTTTGATAACTTTGTTTATCTGTGATCTAGATTTACTTATACACAATCACTTCTTTCTTTAAAGACTAACAAAGTTGAAAAACATTTAGCGTGGTATTTGTTTTTATAATCATATATTCCATATTATAATAATTATGTTCCATAGAATTATGTATATTGTATTTAATATTCTTATTTTTGCTTGTTATGATTAATTCCAAAGTACGGAAAGTTCTTTTATTTTTTTTCAAGTATTCATATATTGATAAAAATGTAGCAATTAATATTATACGTGTATATTATATACATTCATATATGTATCATGATCAAATAACCTTGAATGCTCTATAGCGAGTTGTTTACGTTAAAACACATCGTTTTTGTAAATCCTTCGATAGCTCAGTTGGTAGAGCGGTGGACTGTAGTTGGTTGGTCTTTGGAGACATCCATAGGTCGCTGGTTCGAATCCGGCTCGAAGGAAAAATTTTTTTAATTCTTAAAATTGCGAATTTCATTTTCATCCGTATTTTTGTTATTTTTATATTATAAAAAGTAACAAAATTTATCTAACGATATAATATGAAGAGACAGAAAAATAATCAATTCATATTTCCGGTGTATTAAATGAAGCTTTTCTATTCTTCGGATACGTTATTAGTATTTGTTAATTTATGCAGTGTAACTATTATAATCGTTTTATTTTGTGTGCCAAATACTTGCTGCCCTCTGCAAGCGCAATTGCATATCACAGGTCATGTCTTTGGCGGTAATGCAGTTTATACTTTTTCAGTACGGTAACGTGGTGCATTAGTTACACGCGTATTTTATTTTCAAATTATACAATAAAAATCTTCAATCTTTCCATATAATATACAATATCTCATAGAAAATGCATATTGGATATTTAACGAACTTCTGGGACTTTCAAGACTTATAGAAAATTTAAAGGCTTAGAACTTGTATAAATTCAATATTCAACATTGATCGAGACTTTCAAAGGATTTAACTGCTGAATAATATTCAAGCCGATCGATCTTTTACACTATGGAGAAGCTACGAATTATTTCGAAATTTAGATTCAAACGACCATCACTAGACTTGTTATGAGAGCCGAGTTAAAGTTTTTGAGATCTGAGGCTATTGATTCAGCGAAGGCTGTTTTCATAGAAAAATGGGGGATAAGAGAAAACCATTAAAATGAAATAAATTAACGTAAATATGAAATAAAATTTATCTCGTAATGAGTTATATTTAATATTTTTTTAATATGCATTCTTAAAATACAGTTTTTTAAATATTCTTTATAAGACAACTTACTCCTTCTACTCGTAAAATAAAATGTATTTTTCTTAAAGTAGTATCGGCTCTGAGACGGCGAAGCTAGAGGCTTTTAGTAATCTCGGTCCCTTAATTCGCGACTGCTATTAAATATATAGTGTATAGTAAATATATTATACTAATATACATGTATATCTACTAAGAATATATTATTATCTACTGATAAGTGTTAATAAAAAGATGTGTAGTCATTCAAGCGTGTTGCGAAAGTAAAAAGGGATTAATCTGTATAACCGATCGAGCGGATCACTCGCGAGATGCAACGCTGATACACCACGGGGGCGCGCGCGTTCACGTTAATTTATCGCCAGTCCGCTCTAATCGTCCTTCGTAATTTATTACTACTCTGTTCATATTTATTGGAAGGGTGGCAGGCCTGGTGTATTGTGCGCGCGAAATTGCTTATATTGTTGCCTGCTCGTGGGATCGCGATAAATTATTCGCTGGCTAAGGTGTGATACCTGACGCGCGCCCGATAGATCGCAATTGTGGCCGAACATGATTTGATATGGTGCTTTATGTCCCAGAGCTTTGCGCGCCCTCTCGTACATCAATCGCTGGAATTCTCCTCTGCATTAGGGGATGGTTGGAACGATATGATGCTAACTTTGAATTTACATTTGTATTTTAAAAACGATTGAATTCTTTTTCAATTAGAAAGTCAAGTTATCTTGGAATTAGGAGAATGATGCAGTTTTCTTATATTATCTAATATATAATTATGTTACGCTCGGTGACTCTCTACACAAACCAGGCCCCACACTGCGGGCAAGATGGCAGCCAGACGTCTACACACTCTTACTGCGTACCCTCAATAGTCTTAAGGACCAACCATAAATCTTGACATTTTCATAATTAAGGTCCTTCAGACTAAACAAATGTCTTTTATTTCAAGTGTTCCTTAGATTTATTGTCTACTACGGGAAAATATGGGAAATTTGGTTTTTCTCACGTTCGGTATCTCCCGCTAGCAACTTTCTCTCGTGGGCGGCTAGGACCCTTCCTTCTCCACCAACTTTCTTCTTATCCAATCAGAAGCAATGACTATTGCCCTCACTTTCCTAGCCAAAATTGTCATCAACAAATACGATAATCCCATGCGCTAGACACACCCATCACTAGCTTTCCTCCGCCATGGCATCGTCATCGAACTTTACTGATTTTCCATCTTTAGAACAGTCAATATCTAGTGGCCAAGTCTTTAAATCGCTGAACCCATCTCTCGGTTCTATCCTACTTGCGATTTATACTTCTCGCGATACCGTAACTCACTACTTGTAAATCACTCCTACTACGATTAACATCGTGATCTTACTAATAACTATTTGAGTAGAACACTTCTAAGCTTATAGTGAACGACATTACAATTTGCCATCGTAACTTAACCCGCGAGTCTCTCCGAACATTTGTATACTCCGCGAGACTAGTTGTTGGAATAAAGTGTATATTATATCCTGTTAAACTCAATGTTATACTAATTCAACCACCTCTATTATTCTAACCGAAATAGGGGTCGATCTAATCGTAACAGGAATTTACGACTTCCGTCGACGCGCGTCCTCCATCGAATAAATTATCTAATATATTTGTGTATAATTTCTGTCTAGTTTTAATTGTAAGACAGTTTTAACATAACATATAAATAAAATTATATGTATTGCATGTACAAATGACTTTGTGAAACTTTTACACTTGGTGTCACGTTTTATTTAGCTGCCGCGTTTGGTAGCGTTCATTAACAAGGCAACTGGCGATCAGTTCCACTTTCGGCTAACCTGCTATGTGCAGGAATACTGACACGGGAGAGGATTAAAGTTGTTCAAAAATAATTATCAATATATAACAATTTAATTAAATCTTACTTGGTTCCAATAGTAACAATTGACTAACAGACTCTTCGGTTAACAGATGATAATTTAATTCTTCAGTAGACAGATGATAACTGACTCTCCTATAGACTAACTGTTTGGTAGACGGTTGGCAAAATGATATTAACTGACTTCTCTGAGTCGTTACATTTATTTATAACTGTCGGAGATGAAAAGACATTGGGGTCTTACTTTTGAAAATATTTGGGAAGACCCCCAATGTCTGTTCAAACTACCGACTTTGTTTACAATTTAAACTGTCTTAATGCGATTATAAAAACATCGTTAGATAATTGTAAAAACATAGCTAGCAGCTTTAACTGCCTTTTACTTCAAATGCCGTAAACATGGTTTAAATAAACATTTTAAATTGCCTTGATTGAAATTACCAGTTATTGCCTACCAAAATGTTTCAAATCACGGGCTGTTCTTGATCAGCCCTCCGCGTTACGGATCGTGCGGGGCACGGGACGTGACAATCGGTGAAACTGATCTCGAGGCGTGACTCGAGAATAAGTCTCGCGTGAGACGATCGCAGATATCATATTTCATGACATCAATACTCACATTCGATACTGCCTCAATATGAAGTAGCGTTCACGTTGTTTAATTTCAGACGTTAAAACAATGTTAAACCGCATATCTGTAGCGGTACATGAGTCAACGAAAGATTCGAATCGGGAGAGACTCATATTGTTGTGCCTTGGAGTGTCAACGTTGTTTCGGTTTGCTAGGTTCAAGGGTAAACGAACTCCGGAAAAAATATTATCGCTGTTATTTGTAATCGTCAACCGGAGTTATAACCGGAGTACAGTCGAATAGCGGGCGTAGAGTTGAACAGTAGCATCGAGCGTGTGACGATTACGACCGGTATACACTATCTCTGTACTAGTTAAAGTGATTTTAATATTCATTGACTATTACAATTTTATTACTCGTCTCTTTAATAAACCGACACGTATAAATGTCCACCTCATATCGAAGTATTAGGAGCTCAGTACATTTAACCAGATACACACGGTGTTAGGTGCATTCGTGTTTTCTGCATGCGGCGAGGCGTCTCACCGCGTGTACTTAATGTTCGATACTCGGTTATTCATTATAAATATTTATACAAAATTCCACTAATGGAGAATAAATATTTCTTCATTCAATTTTAACACGTTGACTGCCATGAAACCCCTACT
Organism: Bombus soroeensis; assembly: GCA_014737365.1. NCBI lineage: Eukaryota > Metazoa > Arthropoda > Insecta > Hymenoptera > Apidae > Bombus > Bombus soroeensis. Next base: position 573,124 of record JACXIL010000032.1, on the reverse strand, counting down.
CGGGTATCAGCAAAGTTTCCGGTAGGGCCATGAAACTCATATTCGGGTGTCGCTTATTTGACTACTTGCGAAGGATCGTCGTAGGTATTTGAAAAGATATTCCAGAGGAAATAATAGAACTACTGAATCGTTATGAAAGAAATACGAAAATGGTTTATTAAAAAAATTATTTACTCGCATTACTAAAATATCGGTGGGAGTACCTTACAGGTAATATATGTAGATGTGATACCTACTAGTAATCTTTTATGGCTCTAAACACTAATAAATGAGTCGTTTTGGCTGCTTTCTGAACGAAAAATAATATAATGTATATAATATAGAAAAACACACGTGAAATACATTTACACTAATGACGATAAACCTTGCCACACGTTAGTCTGCTATAGCGAATCATCAGATTGTTCCGCAACTGGCCAACCGATTCATCCGGTCAAATATTTGCTTCCGGAATTTCGATGTTAGCCAATCTGCCAACCATCAATGGCGTAGCTTTTCGTCGTTCGCATAACGTTAATCGTGTGGCCTGGTTATGCGTAATTTCGCGGTGGAACGATCGTCTGTCGGCACGTTGCGCGATTTCTATTTGTAATTAGAGAAAGCGAAGGAATTCTTAATGCGTAAAAATGTCTGTATAATTAACACTTTTACGGCGGGTGTCATGTATGCGTGACTTTGTCTGCCACTGATTAAACAGCGTACGAGTAAAAAATTCTGGCAAATAAAACAGATGTTTAGTGAGCGAATTTGCTAATTTTCACTATGTTGGTGATCGTTGGATTCTAAATTCAGTCGCTTAACACGTTGACTGTAACAGTGGCCATCGGTGACCCACGTTTCTAAACTTGCTAGAATGACTAAAATAAGATAGATAGAATATAAAATAAAATTTTGTAACAAATTATCGGTAACGTAAACAATTTAGACAACGTTATCAGAGATAATGTGCGCAGATACAACATAGTAATGTCTTCTAAAAATTAAACGTTATTATTCAACGTATTGCGGTTCTCAGGGCAGTCAACGCGTTAATCCTACAACGTCATTGAGGAAAGATCCTAAAGTATAAGTAACCAGATATTCTGACGAAAATGTAATTATTGGCAACGTTCTGATTATTTCGAAGAATGAATTCGATGTAACACGCGACGTGTTTTCTTTTGAATTATTAATTATTCGCGCGTTAAACATGATTCACGCGGATAGAACGATTCATGAGAATCGGCGCCATCGAGGGAGGACGATTTTGATAAATGGTCGGTCGCGATTCGAGCAAGATAAAACGTTGCCATTGGCAGATAGCCCGTATGAGTCGCAATCGTATCGTTCGAACGCGCGTGGCTGTGCCCGATGGAGGGTGAAACTTTTCCTTTTTTCGCTGGTTTTCAGGGTACAGATGGAAGCGGCTGATTGTCCAGGATATAGTGTGTGAATTTCATGTAGATCGCCTCATGTAGATTTCAGGAATTTCTCCTCGCGAATGAAAGTGACGAATTTATTCTAAAACTACAACTATATTTTTATTATTACGAATGTTATGAGTTTAAAGAGCTAAAGGAACTAAAAAGTTGGCTGGATTTAATGGTCTTGACAAATAGGAAAATTGTACATGAGTATATGAAATATAAATTGTCCCAATGAAGATTTAACTGATAATTGGCATTTGTTAAATTCTTTGATATTCTAATCGAAAGTAGAACTTGGGAATTCTCCTACAAGAAAGAAAAAAAAACGACTAAATATATTGCTAATTTGCAGAAAGTTATCATTTCTATTCGAAGCTCGAAGAATTTGAAGAGAAGTATGAATCGAATATGAATCTAATGCAATTTACGTAATCTAAATAATTTCGAATGTTGCTGGTTCGGTAAATTTTTGCAATTTCAATCGAACCGCCAAGGTGCCACGTAACATTAACATTAGCGATTTTTATTTTCGTGGTAATATAGAAAATAACTGAACGTTGAAATTCCGAAAACAATTGTCATCGTTTAGCTGGTCATGAACGTACGATAAAATTCACTTCTTGAACGCGGTCCAACGATCACAGGCATCGACTCAAGTTTCAACCAGCAAATCGCTCTCGTTGAAAGAACGACCGGTAGTATTCAGAGAGCAAACGTGGAGGACAATTCTCGGAGGATCGAGGACGTCTCTGGGACTTGAGACAGTCGAGTTGGCGCGCCATCGGGCAGTAGCATTGAAACGATACTGTTAAAAGCGTTTCATTAGCCGGGCATGCTCGACGGGGTCATTGTTCGACGGATGACCAGTAGCGGAAGACGCGAAAGGAGAAACTACTACGAGGATCAATATTGGCTGGGACCGGTATTTGTTTGGGACGAAGCGGATTGCACGCGGCCGACACCGAAGTTGGTTCGATTCGAGATGGAACTCTTTCATTAAATCGAAAAACGTCCACCGTTCTACCGTGAAAGATCTCGAACCAGATCCTGGAACGGTGGATGCTACGCTTTCTTGGGGAACAGGTGCGCTCAGAGAGTCGATTTTCTTGTTCCCCTCCCTTACTTCCTTTTCTTTTTTTTCCGTTGCATAACCAGAACTTGTTTCAGAAATAGATTAGTGTTGTCACGGTAGAAAGGGTTGTTCGGTAACGAATATTCTTTTTAAATGCTTCGAGTAAGCGAAGCTTTGCTATTAAATCAATTAGATTATAGAAATGATATTTACATATGAAAATGAATATAATAAGATTTGGGAAGGGTTGTTTGGCAAGGAATATTTTTTTTAGACGCTTCTTGCAACACAAGCTTCGCTTTTAGATCTGTTAAGCTTGATATTACTTGACGATGATTATTCTGAGATTAAATAACTTGGTGTGAGTAGTTTTTGAGTAGATTTCTATAAAAGTATGCATTGCTTCTAAGATTCTTTTATATTGACGTTTATAGAATGATAATTTGACGCAATTTGCTTGATATTTCAATAGGAAATGGCAAGTATGTAATAGACATCGATATTAAATTATCCGTTGCTTACGAACGAAACAACGATACGAAAATCGAGTTTTTTATTCCATTGTAACGTTAAGCGAATGCAAAGTTATTTAAATCGAAACGAAATTGATCTAGAGTTGTCACGGTTGTCGTCTAAATTGTTTTTCGTTGTAATTGAAGGAAGAATCCGATGCACGGTGGTTCTCATGGTAAAAATACGACAATAAATATTTAACAGCGGCGATTTTACATATATTAATAATTCGGGCGGACATTGTGCCAACAGATTCCGAAATATTCATGAAAATTTATAGCTGTAACGCGATATAATGGCAGAAAAATGCCGATGAATAATAAAAATTAATGGCGACTGTAAACTAAGCCTGGTAGACCCGGGACTTTCTAAAAACGCGACGTTGCACGAGTTATGAACGAGCTAGATCTCCTCTTGGACCTCGTGGAATCGATGGAAAAGAGCAGAAAGAAAAATGACTATGAAAGTGTACGAAATTCTTGATGGCGGATCGATAAATTTTAAGGAATATCGTTTATTTCGGGCATGAAATTGAATTTTTCTGACAAAATTCATATTTAGTTCCTTTAATGTACGTATCTTTCCTGCTCTTACATTTTGCTCGAAGGTTTCATCTTCTTAGAATATAAGACTATAATATTTAACTTACGATATCAGATGTAGCATTTTCTTAATGATTTTTATTCGCCATAAAAGAACCACAAAAATACTCTATTATCCCTTAATCGTCGAATCGTGGATAACCATAGCAGTTTAGATCGGATTTAATTTCATTAAATTTTTCCAATACTAATATTAATTCATATATCCTATACTCCACGTAATACTGTAATATACAATACTTTACTACGTAGGAATTCAAACGAGATATTCTCAAATTGAAACTAGCTTCGTTCAGACTGTTGTGCATATCGATCAAAGATGAACATCGCTGAATCTCCACAAACACTGATACTCTGGTACCAGAGAGAAGAAAGAGTATGTAATCTTAACCTGGTTCAAGATGAAAAATCAAAACATGAATCATTGTAAACCAATAATTCTCACTTCAAACCCCGTTATTCGTCGCCATGAAGGAAACCCCGAACAGCCCTAATAATCGATAAAAGTGCCAACCATCAACTATCCTCGGCATTTATCGTCGCCAACTAATACGAAAAAACGAGCCACCTGGAAACTCGTTTTACTCCAAGGTCTCTGGCGAAGATAAATCAAACCGGTGGACGGAATCGAACGTAGTGGATTCGTTTGCTGAAAAAAAAAAAACTAAAGCCCTGGCGAAACAGCGTAGAGTGGAAGGGAGCAATTGATAGGGATCTTAATTAAAATTAGGAGGTTTTGCCGGAACCGCCGTGTTACGCTTTCGACAATCGTTTCGGCTCGTCGTTCTCGATTTGCATAACAGTAAAGATCCCCGGGATTTCCCCCTTATGCACGGGGACACGTAACACGTGGTCGTTACTTAGGCAATTTCATTAACCGCGAACCTACTTCCGGCGTGCTCTCTCGACGAACGATACAGCGCAGGGAATTGCGTCACGATCACGTAACAAAGCGTACATCTTCTTTCCAGACTGGTCTCGACGTCGTCGTCTTTCCGTCTTGTTACACTGTTCTGTTTCTGCCAGGATGGATAGTGGATTTTGTTAATTTCGTAGGAGGATCTCGACGCTCGTGTAAGTTAATAATCGAGAGATGTAACGAATATAATAGCCGTGGGCGTGGAGTATTTTCAGAGGCTACTTGACGCTGTAATTTATGGCAATCCAGGAAACTTACGAGTTGCGATTGTAAGTTTCATGCGACTTGGGTAATCTGGAGTATCGCTGATCTAGACGATTCTCGAGAGTCTCTATCGAACGCGTTTTAAATTGCACGCAATTTATGTAATTTCAAGCATCGTTGGTGTTGGAAATTTTCGAGGATGTCGATCGGACGTGTCCGAAATTTAACGCAGTTTGAGTAATTCCGAGTGTCGCTGGCCTGCAGAATTCTTGACAATTTCGATTCAACGTGTTTCAAATTTAACGCAATTTAGGTATCTTCGACCGTGATCGACTTGGGGAATTTCTGAGAATTTTATTCCAGCGCGTTTTAAATCTAGCGTAATCTAAATAACATCGAATGTTACTGGTTCGATAAATTTTCGAAAATTTCCATCGAACTGCTAAACTTGGGATAGGTTGGCAATTTTTATTCTCCTGCTACTTTGGAGAGTATCCTTTTGCGAGGTGCTGAGCAGTTCCGTGATACTCCTGAATATTTATATCTACATAGTAAAACGGCGGCCGTATGAATTATGGGTTGAATGTGACACTATTTGAATCGTGTGCCGAGTATCGCTGTGATCAAGGAAATTTTCCAATAGATATTTCAATTTAAACATAACGTTATGTAAGATTCGAGACAGGTGGTCGACGAGGAGATTCTTTCGGTGAATTTAAGATTAGGATTGATATGGAGAGTCTGGCAAAAATCAAGATTTATCAGACAAGTCAGGACTTTGACGTTTTAAAAGGATCGTCGTGAAAGCTATATTCGATGCAGTATTACGTGAACGTTGGTAGAGATTTATTTCCTGATTTATTTCGAGATCATTCAAATGGTATTCTATGTCGTCTAATCGATTCGGCGATCAAATGTACCAAGTGATTTTGCATATCTGTCATATGTACAAGCATATTGAGTACGTATATACTTATTCGGCAAATATATCCAGTGAGTGGTTTTTGATTCATCATGACCGATGTAGTCACCAGGAAAAACCGTATCTTGTCGTGGCATCGCGATCTTCAAGCCAATGAGGCCGTTAGGCAGACTATTTCCCTCGTGCCGATCGTAACGGTGACACCGGGCTTTATTACGATTTCGAGGGGAATGCGAAATCACTTTAACTCGGTGTTACGATGTTACCAGTGTAGATACCGTTGGAGACGTAAAATTGCTTTGACGAAACACTGACAAGTCAGAAATACGTTATTTCTCGTACTGTCACTTATCGCTTGGAACAGCGACTTCCATGCTTTTTCGTCTCATTTTACTAATTAAGATTTCATTGAAATTATCACAGTGCAAAAGTTTGCAAAAGTTTCAGAATAACTTTTTCGCTATAAATTATCAGGAACCAATCAGTTTGACGATAATTTTCTCTTCAAATTATTCGAAAATATCGTCAATTGGTTCTATCTTCGAGTTTCTATATGTTGTGCTAGTAATTTCAGGAAGCGAAAGCTGCTCTGTATCTCGAGTTTTACCTAGGATTGGACGATATGGATTCTTGCAATGCAGAAAATCACTGATATAGATTCACGTATCTTGCAAGTCCCAAATCTCTCGTTTCGTTTCGATTGCGTTCAGAATCGTTTCTCTCAATTTCGGAAACGCAGACTATCTACCTTTACGATTCGAACGTCGCCGATATCTGATTCTGCCGTATCGGAAGTTATTCGATACTTTGTGCGACCAATCATCGTGCATTTCTTTCCTCTCCTAATTTTTATCGATCTTATTCTACTATTATAATTTCTATTCATCGTATATTTCCGGTATGTCGTAGTTACGCTGTCGATGAAAATAAAATTCTTCTTTAAATCGATTAAAAACCATCTTCGAACAACTGAAATCTTTACTTATTTTGCTGTTTTCAGCAAACGCCTCTTGGAAAATAGCTAGACTGGCTACGACAAGTATTTGTACCTCATTGTAATTCATTAGGTACACTAATTAATTAGGTAAAGTAAGATTAAATCTCGTGTCGTTTAGTGGTACTTTCGTGTCGTTGCAAACGATTGTACGCTGTCAAAATAAAACGTAAGACCTGCTGAGAGAACGCTTTACCGAAGAATAAGAATATTTACAAATACTTTTCGCGTAGCCATTGCGTGTTCGAAGTAGATTTATTTCATATCCGAAATAAATCTGTAAATGAAGTCACGCTCAAAGTCAAAGAATCAGCCATTACGAAGAGTCGGAGAATACTCGCACGTAGTTTCCACTATAACTTCGAATAGAATGCAAAGTATATAGTTGGAGATTCAATGAGCGCGTAAACCTTAGAATATCGATAAAGTTAGGACGGTCACGCGACTATCGTTGGCGATCAGGACGGGGCGGTTGGCAGAGAAAAGATGATCTCCGACTCAGCGAGCAATAAAGGTGGTGGTGCGTCTGAAATTCGCGCGGATTCGAATTGGACGCGTTCCACCGCAGAGACAGATTAAATTCTTTCACCCGGAAGTTCAGCGTTTTTTAATTTCATTCCTGTTCCCACTGAGAAATATTACTTTTCTCGTTTTGCGTTCATCTTTAAAGCTTGGCGCTCTTTTTTTCGAAGCATTTAATACTCTTATTACGACTACGAAGTTTTTTTAATCTCACCTTATGAACCCAACGTCCTTAACTTTATTCCTGAACGTTGCACTTCTGTTAGCACGAGATTTATTCGATCCCATGTTTAAAGAATCGAAGTGAGGAAGAGTCTCGATCGTAATATTTCGAGGCTGCCGGCAATATTTAAAGATCCAGTGTAGGTGAAAACGTTAAGTAAGAAGGGAAGCGCTGTCCGGACAGCTGTATTCAGAGCGGGCCGTTGGAAATAAAGATTCTTCGTCTGTTTCTCAATCTTTTACCGCGACCCTGTACGTGATCCGTTTACCATCGTGGAATCGGTAAAAAGTAATAGCAGTTTTACGAGTAGCGCATTCCGGATTCGTCGCGTTCCTGCTTTAGATCGATACCACGGATTCTTTTCCCTCTATTCGTGCAAATTTTCCTAAACGAAAATGAAATTCGTTTCTTTCCAAAAGTTGATCTTCGTAACTAATATGCTGATTTTTACGCGTTCATAGGAAATTCACAGAATACACGTAATATGCAAAACTATGTAAATTATCCAAAGTATAGTACTCGTAATATTTGGTTGGTGAAACAACTTCTTTTCCAAGTCATACTCTTTTTAGTCGCGTTCGTAAAGAAGCGCTTGAATTCGCCTTACTTTTATTCTCGTTATTTTGTTGTATACTACATATGTAAAATTGTATCTGTAATTATGTGACTTTTCTATAATAACTGAATCTTTGATTCTCTCAGATCGATTGTTCGGTTTCGTTGCAAGTAATTACACGTTTCTCTAATAATTAGCCAAAATTACGGAATAACTAGGATAAGATACGGGTGGCACGCACGAGATGCATCGAGCTAGATTCTAAGAACAAATGGGACAATTCCCTGGTAGGTCATAGGTTGCCGTATCTATAGATGTGACCCGCTTCCTGTTTCATGTTCGTCTTGGGACATACGGTTGCGTGCCTGCGTTAAACATAGTAATAAGGTACTTAACCTGATGTAATTCGTGGATAAGTTCTTCTAAGAATCTGTTTAATTACCTAGTTAATCCCCTGTTACGTTACAGTTTAATTAACATCGACATGGTGGTTAATACATCGCGTAGGAAAATTGCTCTTAAGAAATTAATTGGAAAATCGATTCGTTACAAAGTGTAAGGGGAGAATTGTAGTATCGCGAATAAATCAACATCGTGCGACGTTTTCATACAATTTTAATAATTTCACCTTCTTTTAATCGTTCTTGGTCGAAGACGTCGATAATTCCGTTGATTTCCACCAGTATCGAGTTTGTACGAAACAAGGACGGTTAATTTCTTTTATTAGGAGTATACTGTACCGTAAAAGGAGACCAGCCTATCAAGAGGAGACTGAAATACTGGCGTGAGCGAGACAATACGCGTGACAATCGGCCTAGCAAGGCACGCAGACCATTCAACGACCAGAACTAATAACACAACTCGCGAGTCTGCTGGACACGGGAACCTGCCCAATGGGGAATTTCCTTGTGCAAGCAGCCAGAAGCTTCCATAATTCACGTCGTCAAGGATCGGGCCTTGCCCGAATCCCTTCGAGCAAATAATATCTTCCTAATTCGTTGCGACGTACCTATTCGTATTTCGGAGAAAATTGGAATGAAATTCAAAGGTAGCTACAGGTTGGGAATGAAAAATAGGAAGATAGCTATAAAATTGGAACGCTGGAAGTAAAAATACGAAAGGAAGAATGCCAACGATTAAAAGAATCAACGCGAAGAATTAAAAAACTCTGGTAGCTTACAATTAGTAGTATGCGTGAAAGAAACAAAGTAAGAAGAACGAAAAGGGATTGGAGCGGTGAAGAGAGAAGCATAATAATTGATTATTGAATTTCACGTGAAAATCGATCACTTACTAGTAATATGTTGCGTGTGTAAGCGAACAACGAGCTATCGTTTCAGCGAATAAACTTCCAGCATCGAAGTGTCTCCGTGTAAAGTAGGATCTGTTAGACTGTGTCGGTGACGGGTTCCACTTATAGACTCAAGATGCATTTCTTCGCTTTTCGTTCCTTTCCTCTTCATGTTCTTTGCAACTTTTACTTCAACAGCGCCTGGCAATCCCCATTGCAGTCACTGAACATTTACTATTACACTAGAAATTGGAACTGATGGATGAGCCAAGAACTCGCAAGAGTACCTATATAGAATTTGAAACCTTCTCTGCTGAAAAGCGTGAAAAACATGGCCATGATCGTAATGTACTTACATTTCATGACGCTCTTAAAAGCTTCGTAACTTTAACCTTTAACCTACTTCGCTGAGAAAACAAAATCTAACAACATCGAAAAATTGACGCTAATAAAAGACATTTCTTATCTCATTAACAAAATAAGACTATAAGGTGATTTACTAATATCTACCAGTATACCTCCGTTAATTTCTGTTATATTATAATCATATATTAAGCGATACACACACACATAGTAGAGAATACATCAGATCATCAAACAATCTTCACCTCTGTAAACAATCAAAGATTCAACCTTTCACGCATACTTATAATTTCCGTGCAATGTGAAATGATTTCGCGAACGTGATTCTCCTCATTCTTTGTGTCGAAACTCCAAAAGCGCGAGTTAGACGATGCTTTTGTCCGCCTGGAATGCTAATTATCGTCTTCGCGGCGTGTCTACCTCCCATGGAGTTCGACTAAAGCCGAGGGATATAGCATGGGGTGCAAAACCATCGGAAATTACAAGAGGTAAAGTAGTATACCGAGCGGTACATAAGGGTGGATAGGAGAGCGGAGGAATCCGTGCTGACATCGGGCTATATCTGAACGTCGAAGGCTCAATTTCAATTTTCCACCCTTCGAATGCAGACTGCAGCTTGCAGCTTACACAGAGTCCGATCATTGCTTTCCACGTACACCGACGCACGTGTGTATACGCCTGTGTTTGTGTGCGATCGACAGTCAGACGCGTTGGAATCTACTCGGGACAATATTCGAGGAGAAGGTTCTTCCTTAATGGCTAATAAACCAAGCTCCGATAAATCGTCTCCTGCCTATCTGCCTATTCTAATATTCTCCCACTCTCATTGTTTTTCTCCCTTTGGCCTGGCTCGTTCCGCATTTCTAGATTTCAGATTGCCTCTTTTTCCTCCGTTGAATATTCACTTCGTTTGGCCTAGCAGCCAATTTTCTTTTATTCGATTCGGCTTCCGGCTGTTCCGTTGTTTTTCCTTCGATACCACCACCATCCACTTTAGTCGCGCGAACGCTTCTCACCCTGGGAAATAGCGTTCTTGTTAGCTGCTGCTATTGATGGGTTTCATCGATCTTGTCTTTTTTTTTTCGCGCGGCATATGTTGATAATCTGAAATAATTTAGGATTCGGATACTACACGGTCCAATGGTCGAAGCAATAAATATTTATCATATTTCCCATAACGGCGACATAGAATTTTCAAGATGAATTTTAAACGTCGCTACTGATTTTGGTAGAGGAGCTGATTTTTGTGAGTTGTATTTTTTACCGCAACTATGATTCTTTTTTCTGCTGGTTTTAATTGTATCGTGAATATTTTTCGTTTTTGTCTTCCGGTTATAAAATATCACTCACATAGCCGTACGCAGTGGTATATTAGTTTAATTGATTTAAGAGACGCGTTCCAATGATTTAAATGCTCTCCACATCGATTTATGTAATCTATTAACAGGTTATCACGATGGAACGAACTTGAAAATATATTTCACCTTCGATTGCTTAGCTTCACGACGTGGATGTATTTCATGTTATAAAACTCTATTTGCGATAAAACACCGCAGAGAACATCAGTATTTCTTCGTTTCGATCGAGGAAATGATTTATGTTGTGTATCGAATCTTAGCGATACGAATAATCGAATATTTGTAGCGTGGTAGATTAACACGGTCCAGAAAAAAGAGTATGCTGAAAAAATGCAAAAGGGGATGAACTAAGAAAGAAAAAATAAAAAAATTGATCGTATTTATAAGAACCGCCGTAATATTACATTCTTGGACAGCTTTTTCCCATCGAACCTGCTCCAGTTGTTTTGCAAGCTAATGGCTCAACGAAATAACACAGTTATAAAAAGTATAAAAATAAAAATGGTGGATAGGAATTAAACAAAAAATATTAGGTGACTGAAATATTGCCAGCCGTAGCGATTTTTTTCCTTTTACTATCGCGAATGATACACATCCAGATATCTCTGTTATCTGTTGACCGAGTCTCTACAATTCATCCTGAGACTTTGATTAATCTTCTGCGAAATGGTCACGCGGGAAAAAAATTATTTTGCTAACTGAAGATTAAAATTTACGCCCTGTTCTTTATTCCTTGTCACGATACTGGATTGTATGATTAAAAAGTTATTTACGATGCCATGCTTGTTTGCTGTAATTTACCAGTTTTTGTAGGTATCATTGAACGCGATAAGTATTATTTGAATTCAAGAAACACGTGTCGTTCTACGTCCTAATATTTAACACTAGAATATTTAAGGACATTAAAATAATGGATTTTAGGATTTTTACTTTTACAATTTTATAAAATATTAAAAATTACCTAATAAATAAATAAAAATATGATCGGCATAACTCTTTGATTATAATTATCCACACAGAATAGCATATTTTAATGTACATTAAAGGTCCAAGCGTCAGAAGATTCCCAAAATCTCTACAAAATATACGATTTCCATATAAACACAAATAAATCCGTATAAACGCGAACTTTTCTCAAAATTTCATAATATCATCATATTGTTGTCTATTTAGCAATCAGTAATTACTTCAAGAAAAACTCTACAACCTTTTTTTGTATATCCATGACCTGGAGACCACTGTTACAAAGAGAATCGAATTTAGTGAAACAACAAATTTGAAATGGGGAGAGGTCCATATTATTGTGCTCTTGACTATAAATTTTGTTTTGAGTTACAAGGTCTAGAAACAAAAGGGCTACAAGTAGATTTGTACTGCTGTTTCTTGTAGCCTTCAGCTAGAGCTACAAGGTTAACTTTTTGGTAATATCCTTTGCTATAAATATAAGAACGTGCTCCCTATCATAGCTTCTTCTATTGTATTGTAACACTGTAAGAGAGAGGATCTGGATCAGTATATACCTGTATTTATACTTATACTATATATTATACTTATATTATATATTTGAATATATTTTTCTATTACAAATTCATCCACTGGTTCTTCTATAAGTCAATCTCAACACAAAATATTTGTTAAAAACAACCAAGCGGTCAATGGTTTCAGTCGCGCCCGAACAATCGATCCATTTAACATACCTACATACGTATTTAAATACAAATACAATTGCAAATAAAAAGGGACACGATCGACGATAAAAGAAATCGTAACAACGTTATCATTTCTCTCCACTCTCGACATTTCGAGTTCTTTTAACCGAAGCTTGGCGAGGATTTATCAGCTCTAAATAAACCTAAATCTTCCCGAATTTCTTGTAAGAAGAACCAGACCAACCTGAACTTTGCCTGGAAGTTCTTCCAAGCATAGTCTGGACAGGATTTATCAGTTCTAACCGACTATTTCAACCGGCGGCGAAGTTTTCCGCCCGCCTATACGTCCTCCATATTATTCGTGAAGAAATTACGCGGATTTTCTCGAAGAAAGAGACGTCGGGATACATTCGTCACGGTCGAACGTCCGTTTGGCCGAGAAAAGTCGAATGGCCATATTGAATTGCAAAGTTTTCACGGGTTTTCGGACGGCTGGCAATTCCGCTGCGGAAGACGGACGACAATTGGTTCGACTCGGTTCATTTTCTTACGCGAACCGGCTGCCAGCCAGCGCCCGGGGAAATTCCACTCGAAAAGAGGGAATAGAAATTTTCTCTATCTATAGGAAAAACAACTTTGTCACGTTCACCGCCGAACTACCGTTCGATTTTTATTTCTCCTGTTCGGTCGGAGACGCTCGAGCATTTCTCCACTGCCGGTCACTTGTCGTTACTGATGGAGTTTAGGTATACAGAAGATTTGTCTCGTTTATTTAAATCGCTCCGCGTCAACGTATTTTACGTAGATTGATTGATTGGATTTCTCGTTTGCTTTCTCGAGTATGTTTTGTTCATTCTATAAATAATTTCGTCTCCTATTTTGCATTTCAAATTTCTAAGGTAAAAAACAAAGAGTAACTCGTTGAAACTAATATTTGGCAATTAGCAGAGTTACAAACGGTATTGATATAGAAATAATATTTGAACTAATACAGCTGTATGTAGACGATATGTGACATTTTATACGAATTGATTTCTTTCCGTTCAATTTCGTTTTCTGATTATTGTATTCTAAATCTGTTTTACATTAAGTGAAACAGATGGTTCTGCATAATTTTCGCACGGACAATTATACCATTGTTTCTCCTGCTATTTTTAGGAACGTATCGTCGAATTGATTCGTATTAATTACCGCTTTAATTAGCAAATGGATATTAATTATCATATGCATACAATTATTATATATACGAAACTTCTATATTCAGCGCAGATCGTGTTCCATTTCAAAAAGCATCTCTTTCGTGATTCGAAACTGGTAAATACAAATAGTGTGATAATATATTTTCCATTTAATATAGAATATAATAGATTCGTGTACAGAATATTTAGCTCTATACAACAGACTGGTAATTTTGGCGTTAATTTTTGTCTTGCGACTTCGAGAAGGAAATTGGTAAATTTATGGGTCTCGATACGTGAATGCAACAGCGATTTTCCGTCGGTGGACCAGATTTGCTGGCATCAGAATCGAAACTCGTTGAACGAGCATCGTTCCATGGGAAGAATTCCAAATTCCGAACAGAGCGTACGTATGTCTCGCGACAATGCAAGATACAAATGTGTGTGACCGGTGTTTGTCGCGGTTGGCCACTGGTTGCACGGCGAAGACGAGTTTGCTCGTGTGGTTAAGTTGCCGCGTTTCAAGGGATGGGGCTCGATTTGTTGTGGATAGAGACGCGATGGTTGATGAACGCACTCCTTGATTAATATGGTGGTTTGTCTTTTGAAGTTCGTTTGCACCGTACGGCGAATCAACAGGACGCGAAGCTTTCCATTAGGAATGATAAGGCGAAAATGGTGGAAAATAGACTCGGGAAATTCCGTGCGAACGTTTCCGGATTCTTCGAGTTCGATATAAAGGAGTTAAGAGTTCTCTATAATTTCTGAAGATTCTAGAGGGTTTAAAAGTTTTTGAAATCTCAAGAATCTGGAAATTTTGCGTGTGATCTTGGTTTTTAGAATTTAAGTACTTTACTTATCTGTATTTCTAGTTTTTGGTATTAGAGAAGAAAGTCCAATAAGATGCCTGAAATTTCAAGATTTTCGAGACAAACGGTTAAGGTAATTAGAGGAAACATGCCAAGCAATCGAAACTCACAGTCTATCTATGTATATGTTATCAAATTCGTATCTACGAGTTCTTTTGTTACGTCAATTGGTAAAGGAGATCGCTTGGCATTTGTTTTAACGTGCAACATGAGTAGGTTGAGAAAGATCATGCTGCGACGTTCATAGAAATTTTTGTTGCCACTTGATATTTTGTATTGTCATAAAGAAAAAAAAAAAAATGTTATCAGCAGCGACTGGTTCTTAGCTGGAAAGTAGATGCTGTGTCAATATAATGGTCGCAACTTACTTCTTTCAGTGAACAATGCCGATGATCTCCGATGTGCATCAGCATCGAAGGATGAAGCTAGAAGTGCAAATAAAAAGTACCACACAATTTTTTCTTTCGCTTGCATCTTCTTCGACCATGAAAATGGAATCGCAATGAGATGTTAACGACGAATAAGTTTCTTATATTGCAAATATACAGATAGATTGTGTATGAGAAGAGTTGCTGTTTTATGGGTCAATAAAGGTAATTTAGATTCTATTAATTTAGTAGTATTTTTTCATAGTGTATCATTTATATAACAAGTAAAGTTTGTCGCTTTGATAGAAACGTATGTATCAAATTTTTTATAAATTTAATAAGAAACCTTAGGCATCTTACTTTCAATTTTCTTGTTCCATTTAAAACTTTAAATTGCTCTTACTCTATTTACCGAAGTACGTGGTCACAGTCGATCCTGTTGAATTTTTAGACTTCTTGGAGACTTTTAGCTTTATGGATTATCCGCATTCAATATCGCGTGTCCAAACTCATCTGTATCGATCTCACGAGTTTAGGTCCATCTATATATCAAGTTCTACTGAATCAACGTCATCTACATGCAGTTCCCATAGGTCTGAGACGGTAAGCGTCAGGTTGTAGGGATCTCAGCTTGTCTAGATACATACATATATCGCGTCTCATGAATTTCGTATCGTCTGTATTACTAGATATCCATGACATTTAAGCTCACCTGGGTCATTTTCCCGCATTTCTCAAGATTGATATTCGCTCCTTCCTCTTAAAAATAGGAAATTCTTCCGATAGAAAATTCGATGATTTCGAGGTAGAATCAGAGTGCTACACATTATGTATGTAGCATAATGAACGTGGCATAGATGATGGCTTGAATATCTATAGTCTATAGATTAGATTTCAAGGCTATCGTATTATACAGTACAACTACAATATCGTGTTATAAGAAATATTACAGATTATGATATTCAAGAATATGTCGACTATCTTAGAATAATCTCCTCCTTTATTATCATCAAATGCACCTCCCAAAACCTTGTCGACTATTCATCCTATATAATATTCCTCCTATTTAATTCCTCAAAATTCCAAACGATTGATCTCAATGAGGTTGATCGATGTGCTTTGAAATTAAAATATTTATAATATATAATATTTGTTTGTGTCTATTATCTATAGAGTAGATACAGTTTCGTAGAAATTGAATAAACTGAGAAAGAGAAAATATAACGAAGCGAAGGTTTTTCACGTATTCGTTTAAGGATGTCGCGAAGACGAAGACGAAGACGAAGACGATTGATTTAGGAAGGGAATACTCGATGCGATAGCGGCGCGCCGTAAAATCAGACCGGAGCGGAGGTTTCTTTATACGTTTCATTCTCCGCCATTCGTTTGCATTTCATTGCAGTTTTATGCAGCAGCGCGCGGATTCCGCTTCCGTTTCGAACGCTTCCCCGTAGGCTCGTGTTGTGTCATCTCCAAGCTAAACCTGAATAGGATTTGCTTAAATTCTATTCACAAAATCATGTAAATTATCCGTACATTTGCATATAATGTATCGATAATGCGTTATACCATACATATAATTAAAGTCAGCTTTCGAGGTCTCGCATTACTTTGTACCGTGTTTCCAGTATATTTCTCTTTCACGACATAAACGATAAAATTTCTTCTGTAATAGAATTCATTAGATAGAAAATGACAGTGTAAAAGATTGTGTTCCATTCTTGTTATCTTTCCCTATTATAAAATAAACGATAGAAAAGTGTAGATGCGGATGGAAAATGCAAATGGTATAGACTCGTTTAGCATTGCAGTCTTTTTTCCCCATGCGATATCGATCCTTCGACAGTGGAATAACAGAAGGTTCGGGTTTCGTAAAACAGTTTCATCTATACTTCAAATATCGTGCGCTTAATAGTCCTGGTTAATTGAAGATTTTGCGGGAAAATTCTGGCGAGCGCGTTGGTTCGCGGCATCGCCGCTTTGTAGAGAGTGTCGATCGCGAAAACAATATTGTCGGTGCCGAAGATTTGCATACACGAAATGCTTGTATGCATATGCAACAGGATCAAAAGCGTTCTTGTTTTCTCGCCTCTCGTTGCTTTTCCCTCCTCTTCGTTTCCAATCCCCTCGTTCTTTTCTTTTTGTCCTTTTCACTCACGGATTACCCGTGTGCCAACGTTTCTACCTATATTTCTTGATCATGCTATGTACGTGCCTTATTATACGTTCTATTTCTGTTGCCATATTTGCAACCGATTCGCAAGAATTCTAGAGATCAATGGACTTACCGATATTTAACAAGTTGTTTTACGTTGACATTTTTTCCAGCTTCATTAATACAAGATTATCCTATGTTCTGACGAATTTCCACGCTAAAGATCTCACTAACGAAGGAAATCTGTTTGAAAAGAATCAAACAAAGTAACACAAAACTTGGTCTGGGAGATAATACCATGACAATATTTCGAGCCCAGAGGTTATTAAAACTTTGTAACACGATCTACGTATCTATCTGCATCGTCAAAAAACTTGTATCATTTACGATAGTTATTGGTAACTAAAATTTTTTAATTAAAGATACCAACTTCTATACCGTAACTTTTTAAATATGTCTTATAACAGTTACGATATCTACAAATATTCCATTTCAAACTATATCAATCTATCACAAAAAGATCTTCAAACGTCACGATACTACCTACGACTAAACTTTTCATTCTCCCTAAATCATCCGATGGACGCAAATCAGAAAGAAACATTCGTATCGAGGAAAATCCTTATTTTCATCAAACATCACGATATTGTTATAATCACGAGGCAGGTAGCTCGTGTAATACTCAGGCAAGCCACTACAAATCGATTACTACGTACACATAATACGCCTGGAATTACAAAAAGACCGGTGGCCGAGACTCGAAGGAATAAAGGACGGAAAATCGAAACAGCCAGTACGTTTATCGAGAACCGGTAGGTCTAATCGAAGTGGTGCTCGGAGGAAACGTGGTCGGCATACCTGTATCCTTGCGTCGTCGACGAGTCGCTCCGCCTACAGGCATCGTTCGTGCCCGAGAATTCGACTCGATAACCAACCCCCAACCACCCTCACCTCTCCCTCTCTCTTCTTCCGTAAACCAACAGAGTTCTGTTTTTGTTTATCCAGCATCGATATCGAGGGTTCGGGTGTCGACTTTTGTATTGAAAATCAACTCCCGCGGCTCTGCCTCCTAGGCAGACGACGACGACGCCAACCGTTCATCCCCCTCGCGTTTTCCCCTGTTCCCTCTGTATTATCTCCTGTGCTGTCTACACGTTTCTCACTTCTTCTCACTCTGTCCCTCGTTCGATATTTCACCCAGACTCTGTCTACCTCTTTCTACCACTACCCTGCCTTCGATATCCAAACGCAGGTCCCTGTCTCGTGTTCCGACCAGAGAATTTAATACCAGCTTGCAACGAGAACTTAATACACCGACGAGCGTTCACCGCGTAATATATGCAAAAGATGAAGACGCTATACCGTGTACGCATATGCCTGACGGCATTAATTGTTGCAACGATGTTAATGATACTTCGTGGAAGAGGAAGCCGAGTTCGTAGAAGTAAGTCGGAGATTGTGGTGCAGAAATGGGATGACGATCGGTTCATGGTGGGTGCAGCATGGGTACTTGGTGTTTCTTCTGCTTTGCTTGTTTTATAGTTTTATGGCACGTCTTAGGAAACATGATATATTTTTTAATTAAAATATTGGTTCATCGAGTTCTTATTAGATTATGGAATTGAATTTTGGGGAAAGGTATTGTCAAAGGCTCGTCATCAAAATTGTATTTTCGTTATGAGTAACTAAATAAAATTCGGATCATCGATAATGGTTACCGGTGACCAAATAAAATCCCGGCCATTTATATTGGTTACTGGTAAGCAAAATTAAATTTCCGTTATCGATAATGGCTGCTGGTAGCCAGAAGAAATTTTAATCGTTCGTAGTGGTTATTCGTAATTCGAAAGATTACAAATTGTAATATTCTTCAATAATTTCATCTTTTGAGAAATTTCTCTCAGACTTATTGATAACTGGCTTCAATTGAAATAAAAATTCATTTTTACCTGATGATTCTTTTCCAAGAAATGTTATTTCGGATCTCTTGATTTTTAGTTATAATTGCTGATGATATTATTCGATAAGAATATTTGTTGCTGTTTTATTATAGTTTTAGGTGTCTTAGAGTGGAATGATTTTTCTGAATCATTGATAGATATTCCTTCAGAAGAATGTCTTCTAAAAGATTATCAAAGTTACACTCAGAAATCTCCATTTTAACAATTCAAAGCTTCTTATTCAGGATATGGGCGCGTAACTCGTAGTTGAAATTTAAAATGTTGGAAATATTGACAATACCGAGGAAGAAAATGGGAAAAATCTGATAATGACAAATTCAACAACATTTACGAGGGTGGGTGATTGGGTTTTTTCTATGAATGTCAACTACTTTGTGGGCAACAAATTAGTTATTGGTAATTCATTTCGTTATTCAAGATTAATATAATGGTTTCTTTAATGATAAAATGAATGTGTTATATGTTAGTATAAATTAATTTGTTAGCACGTGCAGACTTGAATTCAGACATGAAAAGTATTTTAAATGCGATTTTTCGCAATTAAACGTTATTCTTTTAGCTAAAGCGATTTTAGTTGCACATCAAAAACCGTTTCCACACTGAAAACATATTTTCACAATTTTTCTACTGTCCGCGTATATCTGCGAGTAAACATTTCAACATAGAATCCACCTCCAACAAGGCTTGTGCAAATTAAAATTAAAATTGAAATTAAATTGTACCTCAAACGTGACTGTGACCAGGTGGACGTTACAAGGGATTAAAAAAGTGAATTTAAAACATTTCAATCTACGGTTCCGCTGTGTGTAATTAGAAAACGCAAAGAACAGCTTACGTTTCAACGTCCGCAGTTTTCTGAACGGTTGCCTTTTTCGTCTTCTTCTATCGAAGGTTTGTCCGAATGTCTATCTAAAAGAACGTACAGCGAATTGCAATGTATTTATACTACCTGATCTTTTAACTTTACGAAAGCTATTTCTTCCGTAGAAATCAGGTATAATGCAATTTTTTATGCATTTTTGCTTGTAGAAAGATCAATTGTGTGCGTGTTCAATTGTGTCGTGAAGCTTCATTTTTCTTATTGGTAAAAACGTTTAAATTGTTATATACAATTTTTCTCATACGAGGAAACGAAAGATGCACACATTTGTAATGTTTTACGAGAATAAAAGGGAAAGAAAAATGTGAGGAAGATTAAAAAAATTACGTCTCTAAAAATGTCTCCTCTTGATGATAATTTATCCTTTCGAAGCATGGGATTTTTTGTTTCGTGGAAACAACGGGCATACCCAAAATGGTCGAAACAGAGAAACACACCTATAAAATCCAGCAGAAAGAACCTAGACTTTAATTAAAAAAAGATAAAAAAAAGAAATATAACAAAAACGCATCGCGCATTGACCGTTACCACCCTCTGTGGCGTTGTAATATCCTGGAGCATCATTCCCGACTCTATGTTGAATATTTCTTTCCTTTCTTTTATTTTTTCTTTTTTTCTTCGTTTCTCTCCCCTTTTTCTATTCTCAAATGTATACACGCCCTCAGAGACGTATCCATTTGTAAATTGGAGACACCCTATATATAAATCCACATTCATTGTATATATACGCGTTTCGACAACTAGCGCTGAAATACAAAGTTTCCCGCTGATGGAGTTCGGAAACATTGTTGCGGAAACGAGCAAAGCCTCTAACTTGTTTCTGCTATTTACTGCACGAGTCGAGCCGGTGTTCACTTGCTAATCTGGCAATTTCGATAATTCGCGATAGTTAATTCAATTAGTTTTATTAAAATCAATCTTCGTTACATCGAACTGTTACCTTTTTCCAAACGTAGCGTTAAAAGTGACAAACTATGAAACAAACAAGAATCGATTCATTCGCGTGATATTTCTTCTGTAATTTCCAATTTCATTTGAGCTTATAAGCTGGAAGATCGGTAGAGACAAAGTATCGGTCGTTGTACATTTTATATCGTCATTATATTTAGAATGACTACGAAGAGTATTATATTTCCATATATCTTTATTTATCGGGTTCTGCGAGTTTCATTCCCATAGTATCAAATTTCTGTAATCGTACGAAAGTGCTACTAAATGACAGGAAATGTAATATAGTTGGATCTAATTAATTAATTAATATATAAATGCCGTAATAATAAAATAAACTCCACGGTGTGCAGATACTTTTTGTAGCTATCGCGTATGTACAATCTTTTCGTGTAATTTCGTAATTGTCTTATATCAATGCGTGGTAATAATTAGGATTACTATGTAATTATAATTAGCATAGAAATATATTTCGTAGTTATCGTAGGAATGACAATAATAATTAGAACTGTATGGTATATAATTAGTTTATAAATATATTTCGTAGCCATTGTAAGGATGAATGGACAGGAAAGTTTTCCTTCGCACTCGCGGCGCGTATTTGTCGTGAGCATAGTCGGGTTTCTGAAAATTAGCTAGCGTAAATCGGGCTCGCTCACCTCTCCTCATCCCTCTGTCACTTTGTGTTCATGGTGTGCAGTTCGTTTCCGTGTCTAGCATGAAACATTAGGTTGGCAAGTTCGCTCGACGGCTGGCTTTTTATTTTGCAAACTCGTTACCACCAAATTACCGGCGTGTCACAACGGCCGGCTTCAAAAGCAGTTTGGTTCCCGATGTCGACGCGAGAGAAGCTACCGGAGGATTGGCGCGGCTGATGGAAAAGAGAGAAATACGCGAGTGAGAGAAACACGCGCTGGCCGTCGACGAAAAGGGCTCGTTATCGTGCCGCGTTTTCTTTTCATTTTCATTCGGGATTCGATGGATCTTGCTACAAAGGGAATTAGAGAAAAAAGAGAGAGAGAGAGAGGAATCGGATGTCAGAGATTGCCCGTGAATACAGAACGTGGAGTTTCGTTTGAATTCACGAGTTCGGAAAAAGAGGAGGCTTTAGTTCAAATTTCGTGTGAATTTTGACTTTTTTCCCTGGATAGAGAATCTTTTGCCAGAGATTGTTTCATTTATCTCTGCCTTTTAATTCTGTTTAATACGAATTAATTAATTTAAACGATACACAGGATAATAGGGAACTACACGACACGTTATAAATACTATATATTTCAGAATGATGGAAATTTCTAAAAACGCTGATCAAAAGCACTTCCATCCGAGAGAAAATTCGTTCTGGACATTTTTGAAATCTCGACTCCGTTAGTCGGTGCAAACCTTCGATTCGACGCCTTCGCCGAAGCATTCCCGACCTTTGATCTATAATCCGCGATCACGGTCCGTCACCCTTTCGAATTTACCCTCTCAAGATTGAAGCATCGACCGCACAGAGGCTATAAAGCAGGAAAGCCGGCGGAAGCAGCACCCCGACGCGTGTTTTTGCGAAATTTTGTGCGAATTTGCAATTTCATCTCCATATTGGCGACGCGGAAACGCGCGAAGAAGTAATTTTCTCGGGGAGAGACCAGGTGCTCTCGAACGACCTTCCATACAGCTCGGTTGACGAGGGCAATCGCGAAATTATTAGAATATCGTGTAGCGGTTTGCCCCCCTCCACTCTTTTTCCATACTCTTTTCCCTCCTTTTTTTATATCTTCCGTTCTCTCGTCGTTTCTCTATAAACGAAATTAAAAAACGGAGGACAGCCGCGTGATATTGCTTTCTGCAGCGACAGTGAAAAGTCGTCGTCGATTTGGCGCTGCCAGGACCGTATAATAAAATGGGACCAGCAACTTTTTCGTCGCGCCTCTGTGCACCGTTTCCCCGACTCCTCTTTTATTTCTTCCCTTTTGTTGGCCCGAGGATTTAAATACTTTCATTTCGTGGTCTCGCCTGCGGAAATCACGGCTGAATTATTCCTCGCATAAATATCGGGCTTTGGGGTAAGATGATCGAACGTTTATAGGATCATTCACGTTGGAAGGTAGCATTTATGATGGAAGAGACAGAGTAGGGTTTTCTCGCGCGATAATTCGATAAAGGCAGCGTCTCGTTGCGTAAACATTTTCCTACGACTTTACGACTTTATCGTTTTATATGGAAACGTGAATGGTGGTTTTAATTATTACTCGTGCGAAAAGTGTAAGATGCAAATGATCTGTAAAATGTAGAAAATACTCGAAACGAAGTAGGTACACGCTTATTACGATCTTCTCTATTAAAATTGTATCTCGTCAGTTGCCTTCGCGAAAATATAAATTTACATAAAAATTCACCATCTAATCGCAACTTTCCGCAAATTCGCTTCAATTTCTTTATCTTCGAATGCTGCTACTAATATTTACATCTTCCGTATCCTTGAAAATAGTTGCAGTTCGTCGCTAACGATCCTTATCCGATGAAAAGCAAACGGGTATCAGGACAGTTTCGATAATCGCATTTGAAGCGTGTTCTCATCTTGGCGAGGCAGCGCCGGTTTAGGCCGCTTAATTGAGGAAAGGCATCGATTCCCGGCCGATGGTTATTGGATTACCGTGAAAATCCCCATTTCACTCTCTCGTCCTCTCCTTAATAAGCGCTAACCTGCAGGTTAGCCGACTTTATCCATTTTTACGTCGCGAGTAATGGCTGTACGAACTTTGTTGTTTGATGTATTTTCTTGAGGAATGTATATTTTCCCGAGACGAATGAAACGGATGTGGAAACGTGCTCGGGAGAAGATCCGGTACGATTCATGCAACATCGATGAAAGCTGATGAGAACTGGGAAAAATGGATGAATTGCCGGATAGGGAAATAGAAAAGTTCGATACGTTTCTTGGCCAGTCGGTAGTCGACGAGCTATGTTTTCTTGCGCATTCCGTGGAATTGACACAGGATTATTTAGTGTTATGTGTTAAATAATGACTTATGGAATTGGATGTTGCGAAGAGAAAAATGTACGTATTTGGAATTGGTCAAATTTGGGTTTGATATATCGTCGAGGTGCTGATTAAAATGGTTGAGGTAGAATGTTGGATATGTTCGAAAATTGTAGTGTTGGATTATCGTTCTGCTGTTTAAGAAACCTTTCTAAAATTAACGTAATTAGTTGAATTAATTAAATAGAAATTGTACGTGTTGTAAGTCTGCAGCAACTATTGTACTTGAGCGAATACAATAGCGAGGAAGATAAAAAGTTGTAGCGGCACACGAGTCAACGGAAGATTTGAGTCGGGAGAAACTCATCTTATTGTGTCCTGGACCAACGTTGTTTTGGTTTGCTAGGTTCAAAGGTAAACGAACTCCGGACGAAATATTATCGCCGTTATTTGTAGTCGTAAACCGGAGTTACTTTTTATAATAACACCGATCGATACAAATAGACGAACGTTGTGTCTAGGACAGTCATTATAACGAGCCATTATAGCGAGTCATACAGTCTTAAAGTGATTTTAATATAATTGATTATTACAATTTTATCACTCGTCTCTTTAATAAACAAACCAACACGTTTAATATCCACCTCAAAGTTATGCTAGAAATGGCAAAAAGCCAATGAAACGTAATGCATATGTTGTTAAATAAAATGTTGGTTTTATAAAAATAGAATTATTACCCTCGATCTTTTTCTAAAGAAGAAATGCTAAAATTTCGCTTTGAATCTCTTGAATAACTCAATATTGCATTTTATGCATTTAATCACGATATTATTAAAATTTTCTTTTTTGTCTTTCTCCTCCTCCATCAACGATAGGAAGTTTCACATAACGTAAGATCGACGTTTCAATCAAAATCACTTCATACATTTGTTATATAAATTATCATTCATCCAAGTGAAATCTGGAAATTACGTCTCCAAAGCTGAGCAAATACTTCATCGACTTGACTTCGCATATACCTTCCCCATTATGTTAAATCAAGTCCACTCTTCGCTTTACTATCTTGAACAACACCTCCACTCAAAGACTTTGAACAACCCTTCGAACCCCTTCAACTTTCATCCGTCAGAGGCTCCAATTAGAGGTTTCGAATAATCATGAATCTGCTTGCGTGTTTCCTTGTAGCCATCGAATTAATCTTCGTAGCTGTCGAACATGCTGAAATTGAAGGCTCTAACGTTCAATTCGACGTTACATTTATTTCCTCTATGGTAGAGGGTACGCGTTACACGGCATAAACGAAGGGTAGTCGAGTCAGTGGGGAAAGAAGAGTTGTTAAAAATTCGTAACTGGGTTGTTTGCGATGACGTTGCGAGATCGTAATGTCGCTTTTGTAAGAAGTTATACAGGGAACTTAAGGATTTTTATGTATATGTTATATATTATAATTGTTATACATTAGATATTATTATGCGTTATATAAAATATGTAAAAGATATATAGGTAGAGATGGACGAGAGAAAGTTTAGAATTGGTAGGTTAGTGAATGTTAATAATTTTCGTGGTAGGTAAACATTTTTTGCTATTTATATATATATATAGGCACTCGTATATATCGCGAATGTATTTCCAAAGTGTAGCAACTTAAAATAATTCAGTCTCGCGTTAGAAGAACGTCGAAACCATCAAAACAACGTTTCAAACGTTAAGAATGGGAAATTATATAAATTGTACAATCTTGAACTTGTCTTTTGGACTTTGAATGCTTCTGATTTATAATATAGCAATTACGATAAGTAGGCTCTTATTGCTGCATAAACAACACCACCAACTATATTTCGAGATAACAGGACCATGGCGTTATAGAGAAAGGTTGTCATAAGCTGAAATTCGATAGCTCAGCAAATCAAACCACTAATGTTATACTATTTACCGCAGAATTAAGCATGGCGAATGGAAAGCTAACGATCGACGATAAACCGGTCTGATTACAGGCAACATGGACCATCGCGATCGCGTTTAAATCGGATTAAAGCTGGTGTGGCCATTTGACGGAAAACATTCGAGCTTTGTCAAAGACCTAGCTTTTCGCGATATCCGCCCAACAGCACGAGTTTCGACGTTTCATAGGCTTCCGAGCTTGTTTCAGAAGCTTCTTAAATGCTCTACGGATATTATTCTTTTTTTTGTTTTTTGTACTTTCGTCTGTTTTCATTTGATGTCAATTTTTTGTTCGTTCGTTTGCTTTGTACGATGCGTTACGATCGAACGATGACGTGTAATATCGATTGACCTGACGTTTCGTCGCTTTATTTCGCCGCAAATTTTCGTCGTCCCTTTGTTCGCGTTCGATGGGTCGTTAACAAAGGTTCTGTTTTTTTTTTGCGTTTAGATGAGTTCAACGAATCTTCTGCATTTTTTTTTGTATCGTCGCATTGTCGATTGGGAGTTGCAAGATGTTTAAGGGATGGAGCGATCAGACGAAGTAGTTTTTCTTTTGAAAAAATTAAAATAGCAACTGACGAATTTCTAATACTTCACAACAGTGACTGGCCTCATGCACAGGTGGGTCGAGTTCGTCTCAGCAACGCCTTCGCACTGTGCGAACAGATAGATATACAAGTTCTATTTAAAAAAATGAATCTGATTTTGAAATTCCCCCATCCACTCGATTTGGTAAAAAAATAATTTACATCTCACGGTGTCCTCCTTTATACCAAAAAACTTGTACTCAAACATTTTTTTGAAACGTTTAGTCTCTTACGAGATTGTCCAACTTTGCAAGATAATGAAAACACCTTGTATACCTGCTCGTTTTATCTTTGATCACTAAATATAGTTTCTAAATCCTGGAATACACGTCATAGCTTCTCACATTTTTCTACATTTTCGCCAACATTCGTGAAATTTGGGACCATTAAAATTTGAATAGAATATTGCCAGAATTATTCGCCGTCTTCGTATGAAAGCCATAAATATCTAGAAATCCAAGGTACGGACAATTAGTTCACCTATATCAATGGAATAATCACCATCCGAATAAGAAATTGTCAGTAATTAAAAATTCTAGAATCTCAAACTTCTATTCGTGCGTATATATAATATCATTAATTAAAAATTCTCTAAAAATTAAAACACAACAGGAAATAAATTGCTCGGAACTGTATGCCAAGCCGGGAAATCACGTAAATTCCTAAATCACTCCACAAACTCAGAGAGCCATAACTCCATAGAAATCCAAAGCATGAATGATTAGTTGAACCATCGATGTTGTTACCATCCGTAATCAGAGCAAACAGATCTTGTCTCATTAATCCAACTATCGAAGGCAGTTAACCTTATCACCGTTATCGATCCGTTTTCAGGACACTTTCATTGTTGCACCATCCTCGATTCGATTGTCACCTTGTTTCAATCAACAATCTGCTCTTTGATTCGTGCGTGTATCGAGCCGTAAGTTGCATTCTTGTCTCCGTTTCGGAATCCTCGATGGTGGAAATCAAATCGGAAGCTTCGAGGGGGTGAAGGGATGATTTAACCCCGAATTAATCGGACTGTGCGTCTAAGCTCGTGCATATAACGATCTAAGCAAATCGGAAATTCGCCGACGTTCCGGAATCAGGACGCGTTGAATGCAGTTTGCACGGTTAAACGTGCGCGTTCGAGGGTCAATCAACATTCTGATCGGGGCAACGGAGGGGTAACAGCAACGTTGCGTTTTCCCTGATACACCGTCGATACGTCGGTGAAATTGCAGTTAATTAGCCGCGACTCGAAACGTCTGTTCACTTTGTGTGCTTCCTGTCAAGGACGATTGAATTCTCATTTGAAAATCCGCGATTTACATGATACACAATGGACGAACGATGAAACGAGAGATCGAAATTTATAGTTTCTGTTCGACGTGCGTAAGGGAATTCGAGAATATCCTGGAATTTTCTGATTTTTGCTAATTGGAGATTTTTATATTCTCTTGGAATACGGCAACTCCATTTTTGTATTTTCTAGAATCTTTGAATGACGCTTGTTTGAGGAAGCAACAAAGTAATTTACAAATTGTTATACGAATTTGTTAAGAATCAAACTGAGAAATAATGTGAAATCTGTGAAAAAGTTGTATGGGAGACCCACGTTACTAAATTTTATGGCATCATCAAAATAAGATAAATTTCATGAACTAGAAAATTTTCAAACAATGTGAAAGATTTAAATAACATCGGCGGAAAAAAAGTACGCCATTGCGATATTAATATTTTGCAAAAATTAAATATTACGATGTACAGTACATTTCAATTTATCGCGCGGCTCCCAAGGCACAAAATATATAAAATTCGCGTTAAACGATTGTTTGATATTTATTAAACTAAAGGGCTGTGTATTTAAAAATCGTATTACTTTTCAATCGACATGGTGTATCGGTGAGGGGAAAAACGGAATGTGAAAACGTGAGATTTAGAGCAAAGGACGATTATAGGTGGAACAGAGACGCGAAGAGAAATTCAATTCAGCCGGACGTGTTTCTTCGCCGGTATAAATAGAGATTTCTAGATTCGAAACGTTTCTCCACGGAATCGAATTATCTGTTTTTCTCGAAGGCTGTGAGAAACTCGACAAATATTTCTCAAGAATTTATTCCCCTGAAATAGGTATATCTCTCGTTGATATCGTCGTACGAAATTGTCCGGTCGTAGTCAAAGATAAAACTCGTGTCCCGTTCGCATGATCTTTATTCCCTCTTCTTACTCGTCTCGATGATCTTTCTGATTTTCGTCTCTCGCTGAGAAAGTCAGGTCGAAAATGCTGGCTGTTGTTGAAATCACTTTCTGTTTAAGAATCCATTAAAAATCTTCAATTCCTTTCCTAAAATTTATTGAACTTTATTTATCAATGAAAGCATTTTTCAATATTCGTAGACAGAAGGAAGACAAATATCGCAATTATATAAAACAGGACGGCGGATGGAAAAATATTTTAGAAACTAATTGGAAACAGTAAGCAAGTAATTTATTTATGATAAAATTTTTTAATAATTTCGAAATTATATAAAATATGATGGATAGGAAATAATATTTGAAAAAGGTAATGGTACACGAATGGAAAACAATTAACGAGTAATTGATAAAAGATCGTTAATGAAAGATTGCCGCTGGAAGATATCCAAATTCATCGATTGGAAAGCACGTTGGAACCGTTTCGAGAATAACAAACCAACGACAATATTAACATCGATGTAGCTTAGCAAAGAGAATGCATCGATTCGATTGGAATCGCACACGAGTTTCGATCGTTGAACTCGATCGAAAATATGCTGGCCAGGGTGCATCGAGGCCGTTGTACAAATCAGCCTTAACAAATGGAAGCTCTGCTGACCGACCTCGCGATTATTGAATTAATTGTTGCGGTGTAATACCGGGGCCGTAATTTATCGTTTACGCTCGATCGAGCGTGACTAGTCGAGCCGGCTTATCAGCCATTCGACTCGACTGTTCTTTTTCACCAAAATTGTACCCAATCATACTTTCATAAATACAACTTTCGAACGGTGTGTATCTCTAAGAATCTTCGCTTGCTCTCGGTCAAATTAATAAAGTTACCGAATAACGTAATGTTATTTCGTGGTCGCTGAATATTGGTTCCTCCGACCATCTCAATTTTTTCTCAAGTTTGCGTTCAGCATACTCAAAGATGAATTTTATAATTCTTCTTTATATTCTACTTTATATTCTCGTTTATCTTCCGCGGCTAACTTCTTGAATAAAATTCCACATTGCATTAAACTGACTCTTATTATTTCTAATTTTTGAATAAAGCTGTTGAACAAATCCCTCAGGTATATTTATCCGATTAATTTTATACTAAGTAGCTTAAAGCTTTAGTTCGAGTGTAGACTCGAAACCAAGTTACACGAATCAGATCCACTAAATAAAAATATAGATGCAAGTGTTTCATTGCTTTTTGCATGGAGTACAATTTCAAAAGACAGTCTTGTATTTTACAAGCAGAAAAGAAGACGGAGTTATATTCTGCACACATGTCGACTAATCTGAACGAGATTCAAATCACGATTACCCCCGGACGAGCGATTTGATTTACGTCAGTAAGCTGGAATAGTTGGCGCAATAACAATCGGTTGGGGCGTTACTTCCGGTTCGGTTGAAGGGTTGAATTACATTTAAATGGACTGTGCGCAATTGTCGAACGGTCACCACTTGAAAAATCCTCGTTTCTCCGTAGCCCACTCGATCCCGATTGTCAATCGAACTTCGCGTTTCCCGCGTTTTCTTTGCGCTTCAGCGTCGATCGATTTCCGCCCGTTTTTCGGTCCTCGATTGCTCTTCGTCCGCTATTCGGCCCATTGAAAAAACCACCCCCTGATTTTTCTCGTTTCATACCGATTAATTGTTGGTTTACAGAGAGTGCTTCTTAATATTATTCGTTGCCACGAGTACGTATCATTACGCCGTTAAACGATATTGGATTTATCCGAACGATTGCGTTATGTATAAGGTGTCTCGTATATAGTTATAATTTACAATATAAACATTCCATGTAACTTAATAAGTTACAAATTGTAATAACTTTTAAGGTAACATTGTATAGGAATACGCTGAAGTTTGAAAAAGATTTGGTAATCACTTTTTTTAATTTATTATGAACCAGTAGGTTTTGGTTCTGCCAGGAAGTTGTAAAAGCTAGTAAAGCTTATTATGAGACGTATTGTTTTGCTATATAGATTTTGAAGGATTCATAGTTTTCCTTTTAAAGCTATATAATTTGATCCAGAAAAATAACTCTATCGTAAAGAATATTTTAGAAGGAGGAGAAAAATGGGGCTGTATTTTTCAAACACACTGGTGGATAAGAATACGCAAGATTTTAATACCAGTATGTTCGAATCATCTAATTTTGTCGTATAACATTTCTTCCTATCCGCAATCGTTTTAAAGATATCGCTAGTTTGCGTGGAACACCCTGTATATCAGCGATATCTCGCTTTATTTGATTACAGTAAACGTTTGATCGTGTGGTATGCTTTTCGAATTAAATAAATCATTAGGCGAACTTATCAATAAATAGCTGCCTTTAATTAACTGCGATCGATACACGGTTCATCGCTTTCCAAGCTTTGTACTGGCTCGTTAGTTGCTGCTTCTCTGTTTCGTACATTTTTTCGAAGTATTTTTATCGAATTACGAGCTTATTGTCTCCAACAGTTCCGCACCACTTTTATATCGCTCTTTGAAAAGCTCTTCACTGTTTCTGATAACTTAGGATGGCTTTCGTCAGATACGTTCTTTAGTTATCATGATGCGCTTAATGTATCATTTTTAATCAGTAGAATCTCACTATGTTTTCTTGTGATTTAAAAAAGAATGTATCTAAATGATTTTACCTTATTATATATTCTGAAGCCTTTTCTTGTAATTTGCTATAGTGAAGCTTCAACATTTCGAAGCGTCTCTTACATGTGTTTCTATTCTACTATATTTCATTATACTTCATCGTAAAGTTGAAAATAGAATACATAGTTAAATATAAAATGAAACGATATAGAGTTAAATCACGAAAGGTATATAAAAGACATAGAGTATAGATATAATATTGGTTGAAATCGGTTTGATTGAAATCGAGAGCTATCACAACATGTAATTGAAACTGTATTTCGGTTCCCTTTTTTCAGTTATTTAAATTTCAATTAGTACTTCAATTAATAACTGACTGTTTATTTTCAGTGATCGATTACAAACATGGTCTGTTATAAAAAATACGTTTACAAATTAAACCTTCAATTTTTGTGGATCTACAGTAGTATAGGTCAATCATCCACAGGCAGTAGTCACTAGATTTAAACAAGTATTACGTTCTAAACGATTAACATTTCGTATCTTTTTGATAACATTTTCAATATTAGCACGTTAACAGTCGTTTACTAGCATATTATGCTTCATTATGACTAAAATATAGCCAAGTAGACTAATCGTGAATTATTAATCACTCGTTAGATTGCGGATGTTTATGAATTTATAATATTCTGTATAATAATCTGTAATATTCGTTAGACGAAACAGTCTTCTATACGTATCAAGATTCCATCTTTTCAATTATTTTCTGAAAAATATGAAAGTGCATAAATACTCGTAGCGTAATAATACGCGATACAAAGCATGATGTTCGAAAGCAAACTTTAAAATTTGTATCTTTATCTCGATCGTGGAAACTTTCTTATAATTAGAGGCCACAAATGTGTTAAGGGAAAAAGGAGGGAAGAATTTAAAACGACAGAAATAAAACGCGACGAGAATGAGAACATACTTTCAGCCTTCTTATCTTAGGTATTTCTTGCGGTATTTCCTCGTAACACGCTCACTCTCTCCGCGATTTTGTCGGCCGAGAAGAATTATTACACGTCACATGCGAACTCCTCGGGTGTACATTCTGGACGCACACGCGTTATTTTATTCTTTATCGATCAGCTGCCACGACAATTTCTGCGATCCATACACTCCTCTTCCACCACAGCTTGTTCGTTTTTCCACCATTTTTTTTTTTTTTGCCACGTTTTCATGCATCGAACCACGTGGCATGCTTATGTTACGTGGACACGAGGGTTCTCGTGAATCGCGGAGAACGTTCGTTTTACGCGGAAAAAATTATTTTCTTAACCAGTTAGCTGTTGCGTCCTCTTTGAAAACTTTGAAAAGTGCGTACTTAAAATGTGTCGTAAGAAGTAAGCGACGACGAGTATACTCGTCAAGCACAGGGTATGTGTGGCTGTTATAATATAGAATTAAGTTGTAATTAAATTATAATTGAAATGACTGTTTTATTTTTTAATTTTATTACTGACAGGGCTTATCAGAATGGAAAATATTGCCATTTCCTTATGACGAGAGTACTCGTCAAAAACAGCTAACTGGTAAATACATACCTCTACGTTGAAATAATATCGAGAAGTTAATATGAACTACTGATCGACCATGCATGCCACGCGGCGATTTTTATTCCGGTCAATTATCTTAAGAAAAGAAATAGTAATTTCGTGGATTACCAGCGTAATTCGTGTTTCATTTTTATTGCTATAATTATATATTACTTTTACTGCTACAGGGAGTCGAAGCATAGTTGGTTATATTTTATATATCACAGTTTATCAAGGGCCAACATTGCGTGATACCGCATTTCAGTTTCAATTCTTTTCAATCAATTTACGCTAATCTTGTTCTTTAATATTACTATCATGAGAGAGAGAGAGAGTTGCAAGGATTCGCGAAATACCTTTTTCGTTTAGAATTTGATCTTAGAATAGATTTTAGAATTTTGCTGAATTTAAAGAAATTGTTTCGCGTGATCCTCAGTTGGCCAATACGCACACTCTACACAGATACATAAATACGCTATGTTAAATGATTAGGATTATTTATTTTTTTCAATATTTATATATATATTCTTGCACGAAATATCTCGTAGCTTCTACGGACATTTTCAGATCTCCCTCGAACCTTACTAATATAATCACGTTAATCGAATTTCGCAACTGTGCTGGTGAAATTTCAAAATGTACCCTATAACACATACAATTATATGTATTTTATATGTGTATATATATACCCTGAAAAAGTGTCTACAAGTGTTTTAACACTTCCACGAGCCCCTGTATATCCTCATGGCATTTAATCTACCTAATCCGACTCTTTCATCGATCGCTTTATCAAACCTATCGTCACGATAAACCTACCAGCAGCACCTTGCCCTGTCGTAATTCGAGGGTTCCCTTAGCTCTCCATTCGTCACTACCTAGGCAACGATATTTCTCTGGTGACGCGGCCGTCTTGAACATAATCACGACCGCGATATAATCGTCGTCGACGAGGAGAACGCTCTCTGATCGATCTAGGGACGTGTCGGCACGACTCGCGGCCAACGCTGTTTATGCTGGTGCACAGAAACGTCCGGTCGTGTGTACCGACGGATCAATCCGGATTAATTGAGTTACGGTTCGCGGTTTTGTGGCCGGCCAACGACCGCACGGATATATCCGCGGCTTCTGCCAGCTTTGCTTTGACGCCGACGCGACTCCCGCGATAACGATTTTGTCGGGCTTGTCTTTCGCGGACGCTAGACGATCCCCCAGGGGTTTCTCTTACGGACTGTAGGGTTAGGGGGCAAAAACCGAAAGGATAGAAGCGGATTGATCGGTCGGTTATAGGGGAAAGTCTCGGTGAAGGCATTTTGCGGAGAAGTGGAGTTGGACAGAAGTTTCTGCGGATTGCGACGAAGCGGTTTGGTTTAGTGGAAATACGTGTTTCGCAGAATTGAGGTTAATTATGTTACTGGGATATGTTATTGTTATTTTTATGCGTTAATAGGACATTTTTTTTATTGCACACAAACGCACATGATATATAGAAAGTATACAAAATATCGGAATTATAGTATTTATTGTAATATTCAGTGGATTATAGTAAGCATTCACTTAGATTCTATCTGTTTATAGATAGGTTTATAAAAATATGAATCTGCGTAAAAGTCGCGGAATAGTAATAATTGGGAAAATTTCGGTCATTAGAAAATTACGAGTTCAATAAAATCGTTGAGATGTGCTCTCCTTTCCACATTATTACCATGAAATTGAGATTGTTTCTGTATTTTCAAATTCAAATTTCGTCCGTGTCGGTGGAGAGCCAATGGCAGAGCAGAATACAACGTATAGATGGATGATGGGAAATTTGTTCCTGCCACTTTTGTGTCCCTGGATTTTCTCGATCGAGAGGAAAAAATGGGCTGATCGAACAAAGAGGCGAGCTACTAAATGAGATTGTCTGGTTGAAAGGCAGATGTTGGCAAAATTGGATGGCGAGGAGGAGAGTTTTAGGGGAGACTTATGCCATATGCGATGCAACGATAGTTTTGGATTCACCGAATCAATGACGAGGTTATTTCAGATATCTTAGCTGAAAAGACAGTCGTGCTCACATTTATCTTCTATTCGGCGTAAATTTAATAGAAACTTCAGAATAACATAATTAAGACTTCGCAGCAACAGTTAATGACCAAAGATGTTTATTGCGCAAAGAAAAATGATAAATTTCGCTTCCAATTTCATCTTTTGAAATTTCGAAGTTGGCGTTAAAGCCACCCAACAAGTTATACTCATTTTCCGCATTATTCATCCTTATTTACCACGAAAAACACCATTTACAAAAGTCGTATCAGCTCATTAGTACAAAGTGTCCCATGGAAACATCGTGCGAGTTAAAATCCTCCGAAAGATTAAGCGTCTTCGTGGCCCGGCATAATGGCCGAGTCATAATACACGTTTAAATTAGCGTATGACACGGTGGACGAAGCAGAATTTCCTGTATGTGGACGTAGCTATCGCCGTAATTTTCAGCAACAGACCGTCCCGTCGTCTGATCCTGCCGCATGCGTCCGGGAAAGGACATCATCTAGGCCCGTCGTGGATCTAGGCCTCGATTCCCGGTGGCAACGACGCGACGTGTACGTGCCGGCGAGATAACGCCGGGCCACTCGCTTATAGACCGTTAATTAATTTCGCCAATTACACTCGACGCCCCAAAGCGGCCTGTCGAGTGTACACGACGTCGGCCTTTGTGCGTGGCCTGCCTATCTGCCTGCAGGGACTCTGCTTCTAAATGAAGGCGAGATGCACCGAAAAGGCTCGCGAGACCTCCGTTGCTGGCCTTGCCGAGGAAACGAGAAAAAAAGAAAAACGGCGAAGGAAGAAACATGAGCAGCGAGACTCCACGGGCAATTAAGCAGAATTTCCGGGGAAAAATCTGCAGATTTTTGAAGAGGCGATTACTCGTGCGATGGAAATCTTGCATACCACGCGGCCACTTTTTATTAATCGTCGCTTCGCTTTTCTGGGAATCCATTCGATGTATTTTTGGAAAGAGAGGGAGATGTTTTAAGGGTGGAAGAGGCTGAAGGGGTGAAGTCGAGAGAGTCGACGATTAGCGATGAGAGTCACTAGGTTAATTCTTCACGAACGTGGAATTTTATTTGCAGTTATTAATTTATGGTTCGTAATTTACGATTCCATATGGTCTCTCTTCATTCTGAGATGTTTTTCCTTGGCAATTTTCAAAACTCGTGTTTCAAGACTTAACAAGTAACTATATGTAAAATAATGCATTTCTCAATTGAGAGAAGCAATTTTTTTTGTTAGATCAAGTTAAATGGTATATAGATAGTATAAATAGCGAAAGAATAAGAAAATAGCTTTTATAGATGGAAAAGTATTCGATCCTAAATGTAGCTTTAAACCAGTATTTCTTATTCATACTGAAAACCTTTCGCTTTTAAGGCTTACATTATTTCTCGCTTCAACTCTGTAATTCCTTCAGCGGCGAATCGAAGAATTCAGATTATTTTTCAAACCATCTACAGTCAAACATTGTCACGTCTCGGTCACTGCTTATTATATGTAATTTTCCATCTGAAATTAGACATCAACAATTGTAGCTGGCATGTTTAATCGTAAGAGGTATACTTAGGATACGACACTAACCACCTATGACTACAAATCACGACATATTAACTTAATTCTTCCGTACAATCATTACTGAATCATTATCCGAAATGTGCACTTGGAATGCAATTCTAACTATCAACTGTTCTTTAATCAAAAAAACCCGTGGTTCATTCCTTGACTGAAACAAGTCAGAAGCTCGAAGATTTACTTCATCTTCGATTTATCACCTCCGTTTTCCCACAAACGAGCCGCGATCGCTACTCTCTACATATTTACTTGCTTCACGTTCGCCTAACTACCATTAACCACTTCGCCACGACGAACATCAAACGCGTGCAGGGGCACGCAAACTCGCGCCTCATGCCGGCAACGCCTGTTTGCACGTTCCTGGGCGTGCGTTTCACAACCGGATGTCGCATTCTCAAGAAGCAAATACACGCACAGACACATACACCGGTCAGAAGTTGCGACGAAACTTCGCGAGACGCGTGTAACCGTTGATTGAAGCAAACAAAAAGCGCCTACGAGGAATTTGCCGCCAAAAAGCATTGCCGAGTTGCGAGAGTGAAATGTTGGTTTTAACTTGGTTAAGGGTTTGTTCTTGTATTTGTTCTCTTGAGGAAGCTTGGACTTACTGTTTGTCGAGTAGTTGCAGAGTGTATGAAACGGGGTTCCAGTTATGAATGTGGTACGAGGTAAATGGCGCAAATGTTTGGAAATGACGTCGTTTTTCGATTTTCGGTTCATGATCTCGTAATCTCGTGTTGTATTTGGAAATTGTACAATTCTATGAAAAAAGTACGTAAGAGATTATGATTATTTATCATTAAAGTGATCTTTCTATCACGTGGAAACCATGGCTTTAAAAAATGTATACGTTCGTTTGTTCTTTTTTATTTTTCTTAAACACTTCCGTTTACGAAGAGAATTTATTTATTAAGAGAGCTAATCGCCTGAACACCCTGTATTTAATTGATATGTTTTCACGTGCGAATTATACAATCTTACAATTTATTCCCTATCCTGTATTTTTTAGTATTCTTATTTTATTATTTTCTGGAAATCTGCATCAAAGAAGATACAAAAATTATAAAAAAATTACATACAACTATCTGAATACATGTCAAAACTTATTTCTATCTTTAGCCGAGTAGTTTACCGCTTTCATTAGCTTTTACAACATTTTTTTATTTTCTTTCTGGATTGTATTTGTCTCTGGTGTCTGTTACCGCGAAAATCCACGTTCGAAAGGATTCGACAGCTCGAAGTGGTTTTCCACGACCTGTGATTTCGAAGCGATCGGAGATCAACGACGTACGAATCGAACATCGACGTGGTGGTTGCTCGTGTCACAGCGATCTGTCACCACTGTGCTTCTAGCTCCTTGATAAAAAGCACTTAAGTCGTATCCGCCCTTTGATCTTGAAGCGTACATAGCTCGCGTGCTCTTGCCGATAAATTCACCTTTCGATCCCGGGAAACACGAAAGCACGACGCTTTTATTTTCGTGCTGTTAGAGCCACGCTCGACTCGCGTTTCCGCGCCATTTCCATTTTCGGAACACTCGGTTTTCTTGACCTTTCGCAAAGAGGAAAGTTCGCTCGGCAAATGGTGAAAAGAGACTGGACGGGCAATTCTGCTTGACTTACGTTCGATTTATAGCTAACTTTTTCTTTGTATTCTTTGAATAAACTGGCTGGTCTCCCGTGACCACCGCTACCAGTTCCGGTGGCCGTAAAAATATCGAAGGATTTACGTTGAAATTACAGTAGTCGTGATTTTTTTTTATTAATTAGAATAATAAAATTAAATTCTTTTAAATTACAAAACAATTTTTTTTAAATTATAAAACATTCGACGATTGTGCTCATTTGTGTATTATTTCGTTCAAAAAATGCAGTCTACCATCTTATTCCATGTTTAACAATGTTCAGTAATTTAATTTCCCATTTTTAATTTTCAATTTGATTAAATAATTTGATTTAATATAATTGAATCGATATTAACTTTAATAAGGTTTAATAATGTTATCCTCTTCTTCCAACCGCATTCTTTGTTGATAGAAACACGAGGAAATTGCCTTGAAACTATGAGATCGCCAAATTTTTACAAAACTGAGATCAACACTAAATACAAGAGATACAATCGCTAAAAAGATATTTACACGATTCCTACTTCTAAAAACGTTCATTTCAGAATAAAATGACATTCGTTATGCAACAATTTAATGATAATCGTGGTAGATATGAAAGGTGTTGAAAAAGTATCAATTTTTTTTTCCGAAAATCTTTTAACGATCAGCAATATTCGCGTAAGCACCAGCATTTAGGGTAGATTTTTTATTATCACAGTATCTTTGTACCCTAAATATACATTCCCTAAAAAGTCACCTTGTTATTATCAAAATTTATCAGGCAGACCCCTAAATGAAGTCATAGCTAGTAATTTAAACCGTTATAGCATGTTTCACCGCCCAGAACCCGTAAATGTCCACCTCTTACCACAAATTTCACCCTTGTCTCACTGTTGAGTCATCCACGTGAAGAAATTACCAACTCAACCACCTAATACCTAACCTTCGTGAATAGATGTTACCAAATATAAACTGCTTAAAAATTGTTCATAGGCGAACTTGTCGAATTACAAGCAAATTACTTCCAAGGAGATGGCAGGAACTGCAAAATTTCGGATGAGTTGACTGCAGATGCTGCTATCGAGAATTTAACCGATAAATTATTAGGTTGTCCGAAAAATGTCTTTTGTTTTATGAGGAAATAATAGACGCACAACGTTTTTTGTTTTATATTATTTTGTCGAATTACGTACGATCCATTTTGTTCTGTTGAGATAAACACCGCGACATTTCACAGACTTGGTTTCACGTTTGTATGAAGGTGCATTGTTGTGAAATCACGTTTGCGATAGAAAGACACTTTCCGGACAACCAATATGTTCCTGGTACAGCGACATCTTATATCTTAAATGTTTTTATAACAATTACCATCCGGAAAATTGTAAAATATTACAGGAGTGCTGTGACAAATAAAAGCAGTCGAGAATTTATCAAAATAAATCGGAGGAATTTAATATTAAAAAAGTCATAATATTAATATGGAAAGAATTTATAAATGTAGAGACATAGAAAAAACTTATTAATCTCTCGAAAACGATTCTTTATTTCACTGTTTTTAGCATCAGCCTAAAGCATCAAACTCATTCGAGATTTCGCGGTTTTTGCCATCTTCTTGTTAGCTCGACTCAAATATCCTTCTGTAGGCCTCGTACGTCTATTGCAATATTGAAATTTGTATTCCGAGCGTCGACTAAAGGCAAGCGGCAAATAAGCGCGGCGAAACCGTGCGTCGTGTCCGTTCTCGCAGGAACCAGATAGCTTGGAACGGTAAGCACGCGTTACGATGCCTGTACACGCTTATTAACTTTCGCAAATAGCGGCGTGCTGTGTGTTTATGAACATCTCGGGGTGTGCAGCGAGCGTTGTCTCGGCTTTTAATTGCGTGCGTTGCCGAGGGTCCTCGTCTGCGCTCTGCGCTGGCCTGTCTCGCGGAAAATCGCAGTCGCCTCTGACTCTCCGGTTTCCATCATCGTGTACACTTTTTATTCTCTTTCTTCCTCTGCTATTCAACTTCTTTCGCTTTCTCTCCCTCTTGGAAATTGCGAAGGAGACTGAAGCAGCGGAAGTAGGAATGGAATAAAGAAATGAAAGGGAAATACACGTGGGATTTGCGGATTCGAGCAAGCGAATTATACGTTTAAAATTGCCTTCAAACGAATGAACGAAGATATATTAGTAGCTGTAGTTGCAAGAATTTTAATTTTTTAAATACGTCGCCCTATTTATATCACTTTCACGGTGTATCATTGAAATGCTACCAGATATAGTACGATAAATTAATTTCATATTTTGAGTTTGATCGTAAGTAGACCGAGCATATTTATGTAAATTCATTTGTTTCACGAATATAATTAAAAGAAAATGAGATCTGGATAGAGAATTGTTTTATTAGTGATTATAACAATAGTTTATTTTCGATCTTTTATATATTTCAGTACATTCTTTGACATTTGCAAATTTCCCGTAAATGTATAGATATTGCTAGTCTACGTATTATTGACAGTATCATTGACTATCAACTACGTATTACTGACAGCTCAATCGTTTGAGGAATAATATATACTTAGTAACATATGCAAACGTACACACAAGCATACAGACGAGTTGACGATCACCCCATATGGAGATAACAAACGCGAAAAAGAAAAAAGTTGGAAGAGAAACAGGGAAATCGGCGTTTCATCGGGAGCAGCAGACGCGATCGATGGAATTCGCTGATAATTGTATAAATTAAAATCCGTCCATGCGATTGGATCTCGCGCCGCGAACTTCTCGGATCGTCGACTCCATTAATGTAATTAAAAAGCGCTCTAATTAACATTTATTAAACGGACAGGGAGAACGAGGTGCATCGATGGTAACTCGGTTGGAATGGAAAGAAGAAGGGGGAGAAGGGAAAAAACAGACAGCCGTCCAGCGAAGGGTGGATGATTTTGGGAACGAAAAATAAAGGGGAAAAAGGTGTACAAATTGTAGTCGCGCGACGCGGTAATAAACGTCTGGCTGATATAATCAAAATACACGCGTTAATTTGCATATAAATTGAAATGATATATTTTGCATTAGACCAGGCGAAAGGGCCACGCGTTGAAACATTGAAATTGTATTTAATTAAGCGCGCGATTTTACGAAACCATTGTATAATCCTGGATTCTCACCCCAATCATCCCTCCACCCCCGACCTTTAGGTGTAATCGGTGCCATTATATTCTTAAATTACATTAAATCGCGGAACGGATCTTTAAATGGTTGAGATTTTGTTTCATTTTAAATAGAACTCGTTGTTCGAATCAGCGAACTTTCTATCGCGATTTCCCATCACAACATTGATCGTTTCGATTCGCGATGGTAATTGATCGTTGAAATAATAATATCACGGCTCGGCGTAATCAATAGTTTAACGTTCAATACGTAATGAAAACGTAATCAATAGTCCCGTTTAATTCTATCGACAATTGGGTCTCGATTGGAAAAGTTTGCTTAAACGTTCGGCCGAATTCGTTACGTGGATTTATTGTTAATCGTTCGCAACGTTCGCGTTACGAACGCTCATTTACCAGAGGGAAGAAGAGCGTGTGTTTTAATTAGAAGCAGAAGAAGAGTTTGGTATTTTCGCTGGTTCCTTGGTGACGGTTCACGTTGGAAGTTGGAGTCGTCAGTTTTCTAACTTAGATGCAACAACTTCCCGTCTATGCGTTCTTTTCGTCTCTGCAGTGGCCACGTAAAATTGTGGAAGTTAGCGTTTCTACCGCGGTAGGGTCGCCGACTAACCTTCTTACGTTCTTGTTTCTATTTCGTTACCCTCGAAGAATCTTCCACCAAGAGATATTAGAAAATGTAAGTGATCTACATTCTAAATACTTGAAATTCCCGAATCTCCTAACGTTTGCACAAAATTAACAAAATTTCTTAAGAATCGTCATCCGGTAATTTATTTAATTCGTAATTTAATATTCGGCTATTATTCTGAAAATACCTTCCCGTGAAAAGGTATTTTCAATATTTAAGAAGCAAACTAGACTTTCCTCTAACACGGAAGCTGCAATGATTACTTCACACTGTCTACGTATTATTTAAAATATTAGCCTCCAGAATTGTGCTGTGCGATATCTACTCGAACAAACGAGGTTTCTTGTTTTCGAAAGCCGGCATATAATCCGAAGGGGCGCATTAGTTTCACCGGTTGCATATTCGGATGCAGAGTGCATCTTTCGTTAACGACTGGCCAGAACCAGCGCAATATCCGATAAGTCGAAGTTTAATCGCTTATAAAATTGTCCTGGTGTATAGCCAGGCTTGCTAAGTGGCTCTTGCAAGCATAGAGGATACAGTTGCACGACTCGAGGCGGACTCGACACTGTCCTTTCGTGGCTTTTCAACAGATAAACTCTTAAGTTTGCAGCAGCTGCGCGCGATCACGATGCTCCAAAGCCTTTCGAGAATCTCCCTCGACCGTTTACAACGTTTCCCTCGTTTCGAAGGCACGCGAAAACGAGGACGATGCTGCGCGCGTGAATCGCGTCTGAGCAAATTCTCAATGATACCGTGGATGATTTCGTTCGATCGAGGATTATGCTTCTTGGAGTCGTAGAGTAAATTGAAAAGGAACATTCTAACCTTATGACGATCGGTTATTTTCCAGCGGTAACTTTTAGGTCAATGGTTAATAATAAATATGGTTCTTTCTACATTGGAGAATTCAGTAGCTTAGAATATTGAGGAAGCGAAAAGGTAGAATCGATAAGTAATTGAAGAAAGTGGTTAGTAATAGTTAATACTGACGTAGTTGGTACAGAGTTGCGTTAGTGTCGCGCAATAAATTTGACAAGTTTAGTAATTTCAATAGAAATTATTATCTCATTTATGAGTGAAGTAAATTGTGCAAATACCTACGTATTTTCCACTATCTTGGTTTATGTCTGTTGAACCG
This sequence comes from Bombus soroeensis, assembly GCA_014737365.1. Lineage (NCBI taxonomy): Eukaryota > Metazoa > Arthropoda > Insecta > Hymenoptera > Apidae > Bombus > Bombus soroeensis. The sequence goes on along the minus strand of JACXIL010000032.1, from coordinate 530,147 downwards.
TCTTCCATATTTTATACGTGCGACGCGAAGTAGTTGGAAATGGGTTTTCCAATGGAAAAGGATTCAATTTTAAATTATACATTCTTTTTGAAAATATGCGTGAGAAGTGCCGGGTACGTAAAATCTCTGGAGTAGAGGTTATAACTGGTGATTCAGGTAGATCATAACGGTCTTGAAGTATCAAACTTCGGTCCGTGTTATAGGTACATAAATTCTCGGCTATTCTACGTTAAAAGTCTATCGTTCTTCTGGTATTTCGTTTCGTTCTATTCCTACTGCTATCGCTATTTAATGGCGAGAAATACATAAACAACAACTAATAACAAATAAAAGAGCAAATACCTAAACAATCACTTGAATTATTATCTATTCTTCTTATTTATTTATTTACTTCAGCCTCATTGTCCGTAAAATCAACTTGGCAGAGATTCAAATAACTCGTTTATCCCACTCATTTTAATCGTTATTATTCAGAAATATAAGAAAACCGCGTTTAGAAAAATCTATTTAATGTTCAACGCATACAAAAATTTCAATATAACTTTACCAAATTTCAATATATTATTCCCATACCTTTTCTTCCACCGCTACTCGATCATAGATCCTCGAATTTCGTAGTTCCTCAAACGAAGTTAAGTCTCGGATCTTCCTAAACGTCCTGACTCAAAGTAACATACGTTCAGGCACAGAGTTTATCCTTTGAGAGGAAGAACCCTCTAGAACGGTTTGTTCGTCGCCTCCTGCTTTGACCGGCGGAAGCGCGCGAGCGGAGCGAAACCAGCGGCGCGCGACTGAACGCGCGCGCGGAAATCGGAGGAGTTCGGCCGTTTAAAGCAACGGAAGCGCGTTTGCGAGCGCCACCATCAGCTTCAAGGCTAATTGCCCTCGACAAATATTTGGTTGGTCCGTTTTTCTTCCCGTTGCCCGACGCGGCTAATTAAATATACGAATTACGTGTAACCGCACGGTTTACGCGACTGAAAATCGCTCGAAAATCGCTGCTCGCTTGTTTGGACAAACGCAGCCGAATTTGCATAACTGAAATGTAATACGAACGTCATACATGGAACGTAGTTCAGAAACCGTAGTGATGGCAGAGATTCGTATAAAAATAATTCGAACGATGTTTAGACACAGTTCTAAATTTTGAAGTTTTATCTTATGGAAAAAAGTATTTGCACGTTTACTTTTCAATGAAGCATTTTTTCGTCAGATTCTATATACATACATTTTATTTTCATAGTATCAAATTTTTGTAGGCACATGGAAATAGGTGCTACTCAATATACTTGGACCTATGGCTATGCCATGATAAATATAATTCTGATATGTGTAAGTATTCTTCGTAACAACCGTGGAACTGGCCTTTAATCACGGAAAAATAATATCTGACTAGACTTGAACGTGAGAAAAATAATACATGATATGATCGTCGACATGAATAGTCAATTTACGTCAGTAAATATTTAAATATAAAATTGGATAGAGTAATTGCCCAAGAAAATAATTGGAAAATTACAAACATCCTGTTAACTTCTTGCTACGATTGTATGAATTGTTCTTGTGGATTCTTTGTACAGATACACTGTAGTTATTTGTAGAAAATAGAGGAGCGTATATTGATACTGATTTTTGTTTATTTTCTCTAAACTTAAACAAATTTCTTATGATAGAAAAATGAGATTCGGTCGAAAATACTTCAAAGAACATTTGAGAGAGTTAGTCGAAATTGGTAGAAATTTAAAGTAGAAACGTAGAGAGGGAAGTCGATCAGGACGAATTAATAATAAAATCACGCGCGACTGACTGACACAAAACTAACTTAATGAATTAGATGTAGATTAACGGGTGGCAAACAGCAGTTACACGTGCGCCGTTTCTACGCTATTTAGATATGAAAATGAGGTACATATATATCGAAGTGGATATGCGGGCGATGATGTCGCTGAAAGCACCGGGTAGACAAACAGCCGACGGAGCGTTGTTCACGCGGGATTACATTAAAATAAATTTAGTCCCGCGCGTTTCGAACAAACATTGGATAATTCAGTTTGCCAAATAGCTGCTTGGTGTCGGAAGAAAAACAAGAAGCTGGATTTGCTTTATACTCGATTGGCAAGTTTTTGTTAACTTTTTAAAGAATATTCTTTTAAATGATTATTTTTATTAGCAATTGCTGGAACTGCTTCGAGAAGTTTCAAACTTTACACATTTGCACGGAGGATGGCTTGTTTTAATCTCTAACTACTTGTGTTTTATTTTGGGAACTACATCGGATTGAAAAACTTCCTTTTTGGGAATTAAAGACACGAAAATAATAACAATAAGACTAAGCTTAGTCAGTGAATGTATTAAGATAATTTTATGATCAATTAGAATTCTTCATTGATTTCTTCGATTTTAATAGATATCGTGTATTTTGTCAGTGGAATGATAGGATACTACTCTTGGCAATAAATTCTCGACCAAATGGATAGTGCAAAGCTAATTAAAAAAATAATACAAATTTTGATATGTAAAATATGGTGAAATATTCATGTGGACTGGAAAATTACAAATTATAAATTTACAAAGAGACAAACAATAATTTACATCACAAAGTCTAATGACGTTATGTTATGTGACTTCTTCTTCTTTTTCGAAACGAAGTATATCTTAAGTGGTGACGTGGCTCTTCGAGTTTCCAATACAATTATACCTAAACTCAGAAAACTCATATGTTTTTCAAAACGGTCAAATCCTCTCTTGTTACACGACGATTCGTCTTTACTTATCGTTGATCACGTTCTGTACATTGTCGCTCGCACTTTTATTGATTTAAGTAGGCGCCGTAAATCGCTCGAAAGCGAAATAACGTTAGTTTATCTGCCATAGACAACCTTTAAGACAGATTTGTCGCTAATAATCACCAGCTTCCGCGGAATTTAATTTGAAAACCAACAGCTTTTACCCCTGGTGACACGGAGGTCGTGCTTCTAGTCAACTGTTGCAGGGGAAACTAATTTTCGAAGTCGAAAAAAATACAGTCCAACGAATCGATTTTCGCGGGGATTGAAGTAACTTTTTTTCCCCCTCGTAGTTTGTAGAATGAAGAGGGGAAAATAGAGAGTGAGAAAGAGGAGGAAAGGATCTCGGTAAATCCAGCTAATCTCCGGGCTTTTTTTTCATCAACTCTGCACCAGGAACCTCGCCACGCGTGTCAGCTGTCGACAGTGGGATCGGATAGACCTTATTGCCGAATTCCAGCCGAATTCCATCGTGTTTTCCGCGAAGACACCCCCGCGCTTTCTAGCGTGATACCTTTTGCATGGATCAAGACGTGACATACTGTCGAATTCTCTTGTCTCGGGTAGTTCACCCTTACAGAGATTCGCCACACGCTATTTCGTCGAGCTTACGCGCTCCAATCTTAGACTTTCTTCAGATTTTCGTTCGATTTCAGGGAAATACCCGATCTCGGTCTGACTCGTTACTGGGAACATCTACTTACTCAACTCTCTTTGCGCTCTGTATTCTGTACTATCCTCTTACGTTCGAATCTTCTGCTTTTGGAGTATATTATTTTTGTGATTGATAATGTCCGTACCCAATTCTCCTCGGAAAGAAAGGAATTTCTCGGATAGAAATATTCTTTAGAGTATTCTTGGCAAGAAATATATTGAAACAATTTACTAATATATATAGTGGCCACGAAAGGTATTTGCATCTATTATTTTTGTGATTGATAGTGTCCGTAGCCAACTCTTCTCGGAAAGAAATTTTTATTTTTTAAAGAATCCACTCACCAGCGATATTTTTTAGAGTATTCTTAGCAAGAAATATATTCAAACAATTTACTAATATGCACAGTGGCCACGAAAGGTATTTGCATCTTGTCTTCCTTAGTTCACTACTAGAAACATCCGCTACACGCCATTTCGTTCAGCTTACGCTCCCCAATCTCACATTTTCTCAGGCTTTCGTCCGATTTCGAGGAAATACCCAATCTCCGTCTGACTCGTTACAGGAAACGTCTACTTACTTGATTCGGTTTACATTGTGTATTCTCTGCCATTCTGTACATATTCTGTTACGTTCGAAACCTTTGCTTTAGGATAGTTTGTTATTTGTCTGATCGATAATATCCGTAGCCAACTCTGTTCGGAAAAATATTTCTATCTTTTAACGTGATATTGTCGCGCCAATTTTATATTATTTTTCCGCCGGAACCGTAGTCAATTGAGATATATTACACTATAACGTTTAATTTGTGCACGACGATGACTGACACTGTTACCGAAATCGTTCACATCGTTGTCGTTATTATCAAACAATTTTATTTATATATTTATTATTATTTTTTATTTTCATGATCAAAAGTTTCTATCAGACTTCAATCATTTAACCTGCTTCTGTAGTGATATTCGAGCGCTAATTGACGTATTAGTCACCGAGCACGTGTTCGTTTATAAAATTTCAAATATGTATCTCGTACAGCTTACGCTGAAAAGTTTCTTCCGGTTTGAAATTGTCGTGGCGGAAATGACGGAAGTTTCAGCTGGATGGAACGATTAAGGGAGAGCGATCCAACGTTGGCATCGTTAACTCTCGACTATTAATAACATCAACGCCCTCGAAAGTTTTCGCTGAACTGCATTCTTATGCACGAGGAATTCATGAATATCGTCCTCGTTGTTCCAGCTGTTCTCTTCGTAACGCCTCTGGCCTCGAGGTTATCGATCACGTGTTGGGATTCTTTGGAAGTTTATGCATTTATGAAACACGTTAATACCCTGCGTTTACTGTCGAGTATAGGTAACGAGGAATTTATACAGTATCCTTTTCGTTTTGATTCATTGCCAATATGTTTGGCCTTTTATGATCTTCCGGGTTTATCAAATACCAATTTGTTGTGGGTCGCACGGTATTACGCTTCTATGTTATTACTTTAGTTCAGATTATACGATGACATTAACTATTAATTGTTCTGTATTTATGAACGAATGAAATATTGGTGAGCGGAATGAATGCAATTTTAAAATACATAGGTAGTAGTACGTTTTATCATCACGAAAAATTGATCACCTACTTTCGAATATTTTGTCGCATTAATGGAAGTCGTCAAGTTTTAATCGTCGTAGTTTGTAGTTTTAAATGAAATACTCGCTACAGTCGACAACTTTAATCATCGTACCTCCGTGTTTGGCACACGACAACTTTTTAATCACAGTTTTTTATTTAATGAAAGCTTGACGTCACGTTACATCTTCAGTCATAAATCGATATCACATCATCATACTATTACATTCATCGTCAAAATTATGGTTCAGTATCTTCTGTTATGTATTTTTACTATCTTATCCTTCCTTTAATTATTTGTTTCGTTCTTCTCCTCATTTTCGATCCAGTTACGTCCTTTTAACGCTAAACGAATCTTCAATTTGTGTTAAATATGAAAACAATGTCTTATTGTTTTGCACCATCTCGCGTTTCCTGTTAAATACCTGCTTAGAACATTACAAATCTTGTTTATTTGTTGAGGGCGAAATTGAACTATAAAAATTCGAAGATCGTGACAGTATTAACTCCTCGCTCAACTCAAACAACAAAAATAGCTGTCCGAAAACCAGGACGCTCTTCAACATACAAGGAACGCTGAACGCGATACACTTTTACGTTTTCAGTCGCAGTAGGTATCTTTTTCAAGAACAAAGTATCCTTTTACCAAGTTAATTGCAAAGAAACTGTTTTACGTGGCAAACGAGAGAGACCATCCGTGGTTTCTTTCCGTTTTAAGCTGTTCGAGTGTTTCGTCTGGAGCAAATTGTTACGTGAAATTCTGTCTTGGAAGAAAAAGTGGACCGTCGTTTCGTTTACCAGATACGTTAGCAAAAGAAAGAAGCGAGTGGAACTCGAGATGCACGATGTCTGACCCGGAAGAAGAATGACCCATATAGAGTCGCGCCGTAGTTCTTCAGTTCAGTAGTTCGAGCCGAGTTTATACAGACACGCGATCCGATCGTTTGCCCAGTTTTCTTCTAACGTGCCTTTACGCCGTTTAACGCAACACCTAGTGTGATTTGTTTACACAAATGGCTTTTTTTATTGAATGTGATAACGCGGCTGACGTTCTTTTATCGACGATATCTTGCGTGCTGATTCTTTTCTTTTTTTTTTACGATCGAAGCTTTCGTGTTTTCGAAACTTTACCAGAGATAACACGATAAAGGCATTTTCAAAGCTTGATTATGTTATTAAAAGTTTGTAGATTCTAATTAAAAAGATATTTCTGTGATATTGTTCCATCCATAATTTGTCTCTCCCGAGTTATAAAACACGAGAGCTTCGATAATATTTAAATCAAAAAGATGCACACGGGAAACAACGGTAATAACCTGCGTCATCGCGTGCGATAAAAGATTTATAGTTAATAATATCGAACAGTAACATTTATCGGTGGACGTAACCACCAGCGTAACAAATTTCTTATTCAAATCTAAAATTCCTACGTACCTTCAGTATTAAACACGTTTCATACACGAATTCCAAATTTTTACGTAATTGGAATATTGCATTCGACTATACACACATTTGACTGTAGATTATAGTTGAAAACGTTAAAGAATAATATTTGCCCATGGAAATCGCTAAGACGGATTACTACAATTTCAACGTAATTTGCTTAAACTCTTGGCAAGAATAAGTACATAAGACATAAACAATCTAATCCAACTAAAGTACCTACACTCCTCTGGAACAACAGTGTCTCTGTCGGAAGAGTAGATCATATAAATTCCATCTGAACTGCAAAAACCTCCATTACATCAGCTAACACCTTAATTTCCTCGTTGGAACACCGTCCGGCGAATACAAAACACGGGTTTCCTTCGATAGTATCGAGCAGTGGCCGATGGCTGGCATCGATAACAGACGAGAAAAGCTAAACAAGAGATCCCTGAGCGAAACCAGTTATAATTTTGTTCGGTGAAGAGGGCCGTGCTCGTGCCCTTGCTCATTTCTGATTCTCGTCGCACTTTTACCGTCTAACGACGTGAAACGACGAAGACGTCGTGGGTACGGCTGGATTCTCGCCTCAGCCTCGAGTGCTTCGTGCAATTTCCTGCCGCTCTCCTGGGAGAACCAACCCTCTTCTCCTTCTTTTCCACCTCTTCTTCCTTCTCGTCCTCTCTTACACTGCTTTTGCTTCTTGTATCGAGATGCTACACTACCGAAAAAAAAGAAAAAAGGAAAAAGGCAGGAAAAGAGGGGGGAAAACAACGAGGAAGAACGGTGTAGAGATGCGGGAGACGCAAAGAGAACGAAGGTGGCTAGCGGAGGAAAGCTAAAAGGTGGCAGAGATGTAAATGAAAATGATAATGTCGAGACCGAGCTGTAACGTGAGCAGCCGGAACAACTTTCCCGAAGCATTTTCGACGGCAGCGCTTTGCCTCCGCTATGCTCCTGCTTTAGTTACTTCGACAGCTTGCTCTTTGTTCCGTTGAGTAGTTCTCGAGTGACTATGCAGGCTGATGGTGATTCGATTGACCTTTTTTTGCGCCGTAGTTTTGGACGACTTGTTTTGAGTAGAGCCAAGTGGAGTAGCGGTCCGCTGGAGGCCTGGATTAATTTTTTTCTCTTTGTCTGGCTTGGGAAAATTAAAGTGCACCGAGACACGCGGATATTTAATAATACTACCTTGTAATTTCGTTATTTGATATTTTCTGTTCAAATCTGTTGTCTGATATTGTTAAAAGTTCAAGGAAAATATTGCTCTTTTATAACTTGATATACATACGTATGTATATCTTTTATTCAAAACTAAAGGAATTTATTGCGTGTGTGTTATTTGAATTCTATTAATGTAAAACATAATCTAAATAAATAATCTAAGTAGTTTCGAAGGATATACTAAATAGGTTCATTACTATATTTAGTAACACGGAGATCATCCTCTTCGGGAACTTCCAGTATTTTAATGCTATAAAACTAACTTTAACTCCTCTTCATCGAATTTTACACTGCAAGACACACGCATCGTTTTCTTAATTAATTAACCAAATTGCTCAACCTATTCACGCGTAATATTATATATTCGTCGCCAGGCAAAAATGAATTAATTCAACGGCGACTAATCGTATGGGCGGGCGCATCCAGCGTTGGACTCACGACATTTATGTGGCGATCAAAGAGAGGTTGAAATTGTGGAATACGAGAAGAGAGGGTCGTGAGAAAGAGAGCAGAGAGCGGGCAAAGTACATTTTCATAATCGAGTCAAGTACTTCACTGAGTGTCTATTCCGGAATTTTCAGTGGTTCCAAGCCCCTGCTGTCTTTCTCTACACACACACCCCCTCCCCAACTATTCCATGCTACCATCTCCCAGCAAGTTCAAATAAAAGGACACATTGGGACCGAGTACATTTTATTCTCTTCCCCTTACCACCCGTTTCTGCGGTCTTCTCCCTGTCGCACTCTTTCTTTCTTCTCTTTTCCCCGTCCCTGTGGAAGTTCACTGCGCCCTCCAGCGAAAAAGAGAATCATTAAGAGCTTCTTGAATTATTTACTGTTTAATTTCCCATCCTTTTCCTCTTGCTTTCCAATCTTCCTTTCTTTTTTCTCTTTTCCTTTTTTCTTCGACTTGTGAATTCCAAAGTCTCCGCCAGGGGGCAAATATTTGGCATCGCGACGGTTTCATTGTTTCAACGTGATTTAGAAATTCCGTCTGCGGTCTTGGATTAGTTTGGTCTACTTATTAGGCAGACAGATTCAACTGCTATTAAGCGTGCTTTTAGACGTATTCGAGAAGGAAGGTTCCATATTTTCATATATATTACTTCGAAATTCTATGAATATATAGTGGCTGTAGAAAGTATTTACACGCTACTGTATTCGTTACAGTACACATACTAATTGCTTAAGTCCAATTGTATGTATCAAATATTTGAATAAATTCCATATTACTTCGATCCTATTTATCTTTCCTACTCAAAAGCAAATACCATTTGGCAGGTTTCACGATCGAACGATTTTCTGGACGACGATAAATTAAAACTTTCGACGATGTACGCTGCTTCGTTCGACCACCCGGCTTCCACTTTCTGTAACTTGTTCTCAGCCTGGCGGCGGTTCCACGTACAATAGGGTATTTCACCCTCAAACGCGGTAAAGATTATTTCCCCATCGAAATCATATATGTATCTTTTACTTTGCCATCTTTTTACGTCCCGTCTTCGATAGAATCAGTGCAAGCACAGTTTTGCACGTGTGCCTAGAGTAGCCCGATGGACGATAGGCTGGATACGATGAGCATCGACGTCTGGACCATCGTCCGTCTCATCGCCCTCGGTGCGCTCGTCTAAGAATATGCAGACTCGGCGACAAAGGATGCTGCAACTCTGTTGCGGGATGAGTCCGGGACATTTGGAGATGACGATCCTCCGAAGAGCCCGTGTTGTTGATTAACACGTTGACACCGGCGCCGATATTTAGGGTTTTCTCTGTGAGGCGGCGCCCGAATGCACGCCGCCTCACGGAACAAACTCGTATGACCCACCGGTGGTGCACGCCGCCTCACGGGACAGACGCGCGTGACCCACCGGTGGTGAACGCCGCATCACGGGACAGACGCGCGTGACCCACCGGTGGTGCACGCCGGCGTCAACGTGTTAAGCAGTTCGGCAAAGCAAGTAGGCAAGGAAAGATTGGCAGCGCAAATTTACGAGTCACCCGTTACGTTTTCTCACGTTTCGTATATGTCTCGCGCGTGTGTAACGGATATATAGGATGAGATAATAGAAATCTGTAACACAGTGTAGAGCTTCGTGCAGCGGTTGTAAATCTCGGTTAGCGAAGAAGCGACTGGCCGCGAACCGAAATCACCAGGTCATGTAGTAAACTCGTAAGATATTGTAGTCTCCGATCATACGATAACGTGACGAGGGTGTAACAAGCGACGTCGAGTGAGCGTGTATGTGTGAGTGAGGCGATAACCACGGACGAACAATCCTCTGAATCGCGATCTAAGCCGAAACTATCTCTCTCTTTACTTCTGTATTCTTGCTTTATTTTTCTTATTAGCGTCACACGGAGTTATGAGTTTCACGAATAAATTCCTATTGAGGATGTTATTTCTTTTTCCTTTTCGTAGTCCTCCATAATTTCAGGTAATGCAAAGCGGACGGAGCCTGTACGAGGACAGCCAAAGATCGGATCCACGATAAAAATAAATAGAAAGCTGGGGCACTTCATGCTCGGTTATTCGGTTGTCACGTGTTCGTTATCGTAACCGCTCGCCCTCGCAAGCTCATTCGGTTTTGGACATATATTTGTGGTCTTGTTGATACAGAATAGTAAAAAAGACACTTATTTCTGAACCGTATTTATAAATAAGTTATTGGAGAATGTAGGGAAATCGTACGAAAGTCTAGTTGATATCATATGAAGTTTAACTCAATTATAAAATCTTTATTTATATTATTTTAAAACTATTTAAGAAATCTATGTTTACTAATTTTATAAGATATTAAATTATCTCGGCTTATTCTTCTAAACTATTTTAACAATTTAAACAACGACATCTTTATCTTTCTATTTCATTTTATTATACAAACTTATTAACTTGTATATAGTTGTATCAATTCGTCTTAGCTCATGTAAAAAATAAAGTTGTAAGAGAAAAGTATGCATAAGTACACGAAAGTCGTCTCTGCAAAGGAAAAGCCGCTTTTGTACCTCTTCCCATCCCTCTAACTACTTCAGTAGTAGCTAATTTTCCTTTTTCATTGAAGGTAAAGCGGTTACTTTTGCAATGCAACAAGAAAAAGCACTGCACCTAGCTGCACAAATTTTTAAATGATCACTGAAAACGGGAAGTGTTCAATAAGGTACAATTCTAGAAATATCAGAGATATCAAAATGAAATTTTACACGATTCAAAGACGTGTCTAGTACACATTGCAAATTAGTTACATCGAACAAACAATAATTTTAGTTTTCGAGAATTTTATGAGATTGACCTATTCAAGGCCGTGTAGGTACTTTAAAAATTAACGAATATGAAAAAAAATAGCATATCACATTATGCCCCAGGTGATCGACTAATCATCTGCAAAAAGAATGTTTGATTTTGTACATACTTTTGTAAGAGAATTTTTTACCACGTTTGAGGGTCGAATGTACCATTTGCCAAATTTCTAAGAACAAAATCCGAAAGTTTAGAAATTCGATTTTTTAAACATTCCAAGACCGAAACTTTTACTCACAGAGAGATGAAAATTATCATATTCTGTATACTGTTAATATGCTTATTTAATTTATCCAATGGTTGTATCACGCGGAAGTCTGGCGGAGAAACGAACATGTACAATTGGAAGATATCTCGCGCTACGCCGTTTCGATTTCGAAACTGAATTTCCTGGTTCGTATTGAGTAATCAGAAGTGCAAGACTCGGCATAGTCTTCGCATAATCCGGCTTCTCCGGCACAGCTGAATATGCATGAACGCGTTCGAGTCATAAGCGTTTCGCTACTTAAAATAATTCAGCCGACTGTTCTCGTTCCGTTGATTGCGTTCCATCTGCCTAGGATCCGCCACTAAATACCTTCTAGTTGCCAGCAGAATACGTTCCGAAGACTATACCACAATGCCTCTTGCGAGGAAGGCCATTGTTGTCAGCTAAATGTACATACAAACTGACGAGGCTCAGTGATTTCATCGATTGTTCTCTGATAGTTTTGTGTGATTACGTTTGCGTCTCAGTACGGAACAGCTTCTGCTAACGTTAATTTCCAACTTTTATAGAAGAGCTGTAGAGTTCAAGTTCAGCTGTATTTAAAAATATTTTCTTTTTCGTATTCTTTAATAATATTTTGTTTAAACGAGACGTACAAATTTCATTTAACAGGGAGATTTCGATAGAATATTGAAACGAGAAACTATGAATTTTGATAGACTATAGGCGATTAGTGTCTTTGATTTCGAAATTACATTTACGTTTCGGATTCGTCAAATTGTAATACTCACGCGTGCAAGAGAAGCAGTTAAGTTATAGCGGTCGGTTCTAATTCAGTTTATTGTGACGATAAATCCTCCTATTCAGCTTTCTGCACGAGCACAATTGTAGTTGAGCGTTGCTATAGTAACATAAAGTTTTTCTTTATCCTACTGATCGACCATCCCTTAATGAAAAATTCCTCTAATCACGGAATTATTATGAAAATCGATACGGACAAAATCAATTTCCATTAGGACGATAGAGATTTTAGAAGAGAATTTTTACTCCTTAAAAAGAGTAAATATGATATAACTTAGTTTGAACTGAAATGAAAAGACGCTTTAAACGAAGAAATTATTATATCTAAAAAATATATATATAAAGGTGGGCAATCTAAATCACATCCGCTTAACAGGTTAACGAATCTTTCCTCAGACGTAAGAAATTTTTTAACGCTGGAGAAACTCGTATGGAAATTAACGCAGAATGGTTAAACGTTTTAAAAATCATCTTTTTCATTTGCCTTCTATCTTACCCTCCTTCAACAAGATTTCTCTTCGCGGAAGTTTTATTTTCCCGATCGTCGAGCCTTTCTTTGAGCAACGAAATCGGTTGCACTTCCCCCGAGATCGATTCTATCAGGTCGATGGTTGTTTTCCTGTAAATGTACAGAACGAAGTTGCAGGGTGCGGTACACAACCACCCTCGAGCAAACATATACACAGGCACGTAGACATATTTGAGCTTGGCGACGTTGAAAACTCGTTTTAATTCCGCCACTCGACTTCGTGTTCCATTTTCAATATTTGCGCGTAAACATCGCTTAAATGGGAGAAGTGTCGAGGTTGTAGCGACGACGTAGTAGCGAGCAGGATCATCGTTTTATATCGGCGTACATCGTTGTCTCGCGATACAGCAACGAGTTTCGATTCGATCTCGTACGTGCTCGAATCGTGAGCACGGCTTAAAAATCTCTGAATAACTGTCGCTCGGCTGAAACAGCTCGTAAATCCAGGAATCGCGTCTCGATCTCGAGGGATACTTCCGGACGTTGTTCTCGATTGGCTTCCGGTCACTGTTCTCGTTTGGCTTCCGATTCTCCCTTTTCGCGACATAGTGGCTCGTAAAACTTTTCAATTCGGATGGATCGTTGCTTCTCTTTCTTTTTTTTTTTTTTACGGAATAAGGTTGGTTAACTGCTTGCATTACGATTTTTTAAGAGTTGTTCGAGTGGTTTGAGTGGCAAATAAAGCACATACAATTCAATTGTTTATCAATTTCTATTTTTTCACCTTCGAAGCAACCCCCATTGTCTACAATACACTTTTGTCAATGTATTTTCCATGCTTCAAAACAATGTAAAAGACACAATTTTTGCGGTGGCGTTAAACATTTTCTGCGAATTTTGCTTCATCGCCTGAATCGATTGAAATCGATATATATAATCAACGTATCCCGCAGCGGTTGTTTTAATCGATGAGTGCGGTGCCTGAAGGTTTGTTGAATTTCTGGCTAAAAGTTGCGAACAGATATTGAGGCGTGAGCCAGTGCATTGTTATGACGTAAAATTACATTATAAAAATCGCCGCATGCTCAAATCTCGTTCGACAAAAGCAACTGCTGTATGCAAAACTAGTCTATCGCTCTGCAGCTGACAACGCGTAATATGATATAAAAAGGTGTAGTGGCCAAATAGAACGAAAGCAAGCGACATTGCATTTGACCACTTCTTGTAAACGAGACGTCCTGGAACGTATTTAAAATGTTGTTACGTCAATCCTCTTGCGTTAACAAATCTAAATTAACATACGATGTAATTCCTTTCGACGTGGTTACTGATTAATAGCGGATACGTGCAGACGAGATTTTATGTTTAACTTGGGGATTGACTTGGCTTGGGATTTTCTTTTATATTTGACTTGGTTTCTCGTTTCTTTTTTCTTTTTTGGCACGAGATTCTCGCGATTTTTCCTTCCATTGCGCTCTGGGCGCGTTCTTCCTCGCTACACGAGACTCCATTTGTGTGTATATTTTTGCATGTATACATTTTGTATTATGTACTTTAATATGAAATTTTTATTCTACATTTAAATAATATACAATACAATATAACACGCTGTAGTATCTCCAAGCACACAAATACCAGTCTCAATTGCCATAAAATAAGTTTTATAATCCGTATCATTCTCCAACACAGTCTATTCATGCTTTACTTCGCTTACTTCCAATCTTCCTCCATATCGCGAGCACTTTACGCACTATTACGATATCGCTAAACTTATCGATTGTTATCCTGTTCCTCGTTATCTTCAATCTCTTCACTCAGTTGCTCAACTCGAGTCATATTTTTCCCGTGTAACGTATTCAAGAATACGTTTAACGACGCGCACCGTACACACAGCAGCATTTGTCATGGTGTAAAAGTCCCTATAGAGTTTCTTTATCGACTGTATTTTTGCTGTTGAATAAGAGACAAGTACCCAAGCGGGGAAGCTACGCGTCATGTCCCCTCGACAAAGAAGTTAATACGATAAACGCAAAAAAAGCGGGACCAGATCTGACGAAGGGTTGCCTGGAATCGTCGCTACATCGTCCCTCTGTCCTCTTCTCTTCTTCCATTTCGTTCTCCATTTCTCCCCTCGTGGAGATCTCGGAACGGAGTATGGGGCGCCCGACCCTCGTTTCTTCGCGGGTAACGCGACACGCACGAGCTCGTCGAGCTTCTGTAATCACGTTCGAGAACGACGAGAATGTGAGGATTCGGCTTCGTTGATCGAATGATGGCTCGCGAATTGCTCGTCGAAGAACTACGAGAGTCCTGAGAGAGTAATTTTTGTGGTGGTTTGGCTTTGGAAGCCAGGAAAGTCATTCGAAAATTGGAGACGACGAATGATTTGGTAGATGTTGAGGAGAGGTACTTGTAGAGAAGCTTCAAGGAGAGTTTATCGGTCGAAATTCTGTTGTATATGAAAGTCTAATTTTCTTTTGTACGTTCAATTGATTAGTCCAGTAACTGTAATAGCTGGACTAGATACACCTTTAGTTATACTGTTATACAGCTATACTATATATAACTATATTGAGTTGCTCGTACTAAGCCTCGAACAAAGAAGGACTCACAAAAATATCTGAATATAGTGATAAATGCAGAAAGTATAAAGTTTAAGAAGATTCGTAATTAAGAAGAATAGTAAGAATACTTACGATAAAGTATTTTTAAAGTATACTGAAAATAACTGAATGCTCGTCAAAATAATCACAGGGAAGTACGTAATATTACAAGAAGAATAGGCAATCTAAATAATTACCCAGAATTATACGAAGAAAAGTAAGTCATAATTGTTCAAAGCACAGTGCACAAAGATGTCTGAAAAAGTACTTAAAATTGAAAAAAAAAAAAAGAAAATAACTCATAGGGACATCATAAAAATTGTTCAAAATTATATTGACCGTGTATAAATTCAGAAAATGCTTGAAATCGTGCTAAAGGGAAGCTACAGAGGAATCCGATAAATATTTATGGCAGATTGGGCAAAATCGAACAAAGGAAAGTTAACCACCGTGATCGTGCAAATTGAAACGTGTTTACCGACTCGATTATATTCTCGTAAAGGGTTTTCCTTTCCCAGTTGCGCTGAAATTCGGGCGAACGAATTAGGGACGGGTTGATAACCTTTTTATCGGCGCGAATCGACTGCAAATATGAGGAACCTCGAACGGAGGATCATGCGGGGTTATGCAGCTGAAATTTTCGCTGAAATTGTTTGCCAGTGCTCTTCATTTCGATGTCTGTTACGATTTAACGGTGTTAAAGTTAAACAAGCACCGGTTACCCGCGGCGATTGACTCTGGAATTGTGTATTTTGCTTTATTTCGTATCATAATTTGAATATTGTACGTGTTTTCACAGTGGACTCCAATGTCCATAAGCTTCGATATTTTAATACACACAATTAGCGATCTTGTCTCTGCTAACAATTATCGTTGTTCGATTTCAAGGAATTCGAGCGTTTTGGGTGAAAGTTCAATATGACGGATATTTTTCTTTATTTGGTTACAATTTAGTGGCTAATCTCATCAACTCTACCTTTTATCAGTCGCTTCATCTCGTTAATCAAGTACGCGAAGTTCGAGATTAATGTCGCGATATAATCACCACATGATCATTATAATTTCAGGTAGGTCAAAATACTTCGATTATATCCAATTAGAGAAACGATTTCAATCCTGCAACTTCTTATCATCAACGTGATTTCCTTGGGACAAGAGGATTCATAGAATCGAGTCATGTTTCTTGAGAATCGAACATTTGTAGTACCTATATGATGAATCCAACTCAAAAGAAAAAGATCGAGAAACGTACAGAAAGTGGAAATAATCAGTCCAACTTCTTACATGCTTAACTATTGTACCTCGGTAAACCCAAAGTCCTATCATCAAAAAAGTTCCATCCTCATCCAAAAGTAAAATCAAGCTCTCTGAAAATCCCCAAAATCTATACACGAGCGCCTGACACTGTTACCAGATCGTCGTGCGTTATTCAAGATCGATATTTTCCATATTCACTTTGCCATCGCAGTATACCGGAACAAGTGGAACTCTGAAAAATTTCGTGCTCTCACGGTTACTCGGTTTCCTTCGGGAACTTGGTCGCTTGGAGGGACAGTGAAAGACGGTAAAAGCATAGGGGAAAAAGAATTCGAGCTTGTTTCTAGGCATCTTTGGTGGGAAGAGACAGAGGCAGTGGTAGCTCGATGTCGTCGATAAATTACAGAGATTCAGCGAATCGAGCAACTGCACAATATATTGAGAGAGAGGATGAGAGAGAGAGAGAGAGAGAGAGAGAGAGAGAGAGAGTCGGGAAAGAGGCGACCGATGGCATCATGCATGAATTACGCTTTTCCATGTTTCACGGAGCATCGATTCGGAGGGTGGGCGCCGTGTGTGCATGTTGCAAATGCGATTTCGCGCGAACTTTTATTAGATGCCAGCGCAGAAACTCGGTTTTCACGGTGCATCGTGAGCTTTAACGAACGACGGGACTCTCCTGCAGCCTGGAAATCCAACGCGATATTTAGAGAATTTCGATTTCCTGCAAAGCGAACCTCAGACGTGTCAGTTATTTATCGAAGACGAATCGCATCCGCGTGGCTTCCAATTTTTTCTTTTTATCCTTTTTTTTACGGGACCGGGTAATGTAGTTCGATTCTCGGGACGTAGATTTACGTGTTGTTTCTATTTTTATGATTTATTGCATCGTAGGTTCTCATGGTTAGGTATTTTTTGATACAATGTTTCATAACCACGTGTGTTTCTTCGTCCTCCCTCTTCTCCTTCCTTTTTTACTGTTGGACATTTAAATCTTTCATGGATTTCAGTTGTACACGAGTACAACAAAATTTTGGTTCGTTAACTTGCGCATAAATAATTTTCCAACTACTACAATTAACTGTTATATGTGTCTTTAAAGGAATAAACGACACTCTATTAGAAAAAGAAATTTAGTTGAAATTTTTCTCTTTCCTGTCTCTAAAATACGTTTTTCATTTCTTTATGGAAAAACGAATATTGATTAACATCCTAAAATATCTATTTATATTTGGTTCCTATATATCATTCATTATTTAATATTGGAATAGCAACTTCAGCTATAGTCTGACAAAGCATAGGATTATACTACTTAAAGCAGAATTGTATTAATACTTCTGCAAATACCTGATACTGCTGAACTGTTTCTTTTATTCAAAATTTTCTTCTGTAAATCGAATAATAGCATTTTAAAAATATGTCATGTATGGAAAAATAGGACTACAGCAAAGAGAATCGATCTGCGCATCGATACTACGAGAAAGAACGAAACTGTAACGGAACAAGTGAAAGCGGACCGTATATCGTCAGACACGTGGCTCAAATAATACGCCAGGAACTACATTCTTCCTTTTTACCTTCAACATGTTACTTTAAACATTATTTTGAAAATTGTCCTGTTAACGTGTTTCCAAAATTAATCACCAACGAATGTAAAAAGGAAATATCTTTATTTTTGTTATATATTTTCGCGGAGATTTCTAACAGTATACTTCGGTATTGCATATTTCATCCATCGTTTGAGTAAAATATTCGTCAATTTGCGTTCGTGTAACATTTTATCTGTATCTGTTTGCAAGTAGAATTTATCGACACGATTTATTCAGAAAATTCCTTCACGTTCTATACCGAATAAAAAAAGATATCGATACTATGTATGCATTAGGTGCAAATGATGCCTGTGAGTTATAGTTTCTGAGTGGCTTATATGTAGATTGTCAAGAGAAATGTAGAGATCGTAATTTAGATTCTCTTCCACAATTGAACTGCATTAGAATTCCGTTTATATGGACTCCATTTATTTGAACGGAATTTTAGTTATTACTCGAATAAATGAACTCCTGCCGATTGAATCCATTTATCCGAATGTTATCTCCTATCATTATAATGCGTGAACGAATACTCATAGCTAGCGGAGAGAATCAGTGAACTTCTGTTATATGGCTTGTTTGTCCCCTGAGAGGTTCTTATAAATGGAGTTTTCCTGTGATGCTATTATTGAAATTTTACAAATTATGCTTTACAAATTGCACTGAAGTAAAAAGTTCAATAATAAAAACAAATGCAGTTTCAAAAATAAACTTTACCAATTAGAAATCATCGAACAATCCTATTTCAATTTAAAATAGAAAAGTCGTGAATCAGGTGTTTACAATTTTCTTATATCAAGTTGATAGGATTATTATTATAATATCGATCATATTACAACCTTCATAGTATTACAACGTTTCAAATGAAATAATAATTCTTAAAGGTTTCGATATTTTCTTAATGACTTTATTGATCTCATTCAGGTTTCCATAAATGTAGAATACCTGAAGAAACAGCAATCTATATGTCGGATTTGCATTATGATTAGGGGTAAGGGCGTGTAACGAGTCCTCATTTGAGTTCGCCATCGTTGTTACGATAGGGATAATGTTCATTGATAAAAGTATGGATATTTCGGAATTGATAAATAACCGACACTCGAGATGCTAATGGCGATGGTCTTAGGTTCGATAACAAATCCGCGAACACGGGGTAGCAAATGTACTTTCCTCCAAAGTCTAAGTCGGTCTTTTCATTAAAACGTGGAGTATTCACTGATCGTATAGACGTTGTTTTACTCGTTGAGGAGATCGTACGAGAGTGAGTTTTTCCGTCGCGATAATGCTGCAGAGGAAAACTATGATGGGGTGTGTCTAAGGACACGAAATCATCGGATTCGTCGAGAAAAGCCTTCGTTCGGAAAGTGAGGGAAATGGACGTTGCTATTAATTGGTTAATTTCTATGTTGCTGGTTGAAGAAGGATGCTAGCCGCCCTTGAGAGAAAGTTGCTAGCGGGAAGCGCCGTTCCTGAGAAAAACAGATTTCCCGTAGTAGGTGATAGATTTAGGGGTTGTTAGTACAAAGACCATTCGTCAGTTTGAAGAGCCTTAGTTAACTAAAAACTAAGATTTTTAAACTAAAAACTAAGAAGCAGGTCCTTAGGCTAGCTGAAAATGTACTGTGGTGATGCATCGACATCTGGTAATCATCTTACCCGAAGAATAGGGTCTGTGTGTGGCGAGCCACTGGACAGAAAACGTTGGAAGGTTTACTGTCGAGTGCCGCTACAACTATTTCTCTTTAAGGAGAGCTATACAATTACTCCATACCTTTGTTAGGCAAAAACGTTCATCCCCTGACCGCGGCTACGTTCGGCGACTGGTTGTCGCTTCAAGCCCAAGCTCACTATCACAAATCTCGAACAGATATAATCGGATTGAATCACAAACAATTACCTAATTACGACTGTGGTAGAATTTGGACTAAAGTATTAGGGGATTTTCCCAAAATTCCAAAGGAAAAGCCCCGGCGTCCTTTTATCTCCGACATATATTTAATTATTTATAAATAGGTTTCTTCTTCAAGAAGGTTGTCAATTATCGTGCTAGATACTGGTAAATTTCTTTCAACGCTATGATAGGACGATCGAAAAGAGGGGAGCATTCAAAGAATCTGTACTTTAGACCCAAGTTGGTAACTTCGTGCACGGTTTCGTGCACGGTCTCGTGCACGAACACAAGAAAGAGCAGCATATCCAGTCTGAATTTACTTTTGAGCGGTTCAGCGTCTAAACTTCGCGCTAGAACCGGCAAAAGTAGCAACTTTCTTCAATCATGAATCGCGAAAGCCTACAAGTTGTACACTGCTACCGGAAACTCTACCTCGTGGAGATTCTCGATTGGGGTGGGACGAGAGGAAAGTTGCACGAGCTGGAGGATCCGTGTTCCGGGAATGAGAAATTCAATTTGCCAAGGGCTGGTTTTCATTCGGTAACGAGATATCACATATGTATAGATATAGTTTACGAAACACAGTCGAACGAACTTTCTGTGGATCAATTTTCTTCCGACTAAAAGCGCTCAGGTAGCTCGATCAACCATTTTACAGATGGAAGCGAAGACAGTTGTTGTAGGTGTTCGTCGAACATTCGTCAGGTTCTTCTTTAATTAAGGAATTTTGTAGGCTTTCTGTTCGAATATAAATCAAATTGGTTTTATAAGAAGTACATTTGTATGAAGTGTTGGATCGCAACGAACAGAGATTTTTAATTTGTTCGGTGATATCGAGTCTTTTTACATTTATACCTAACGCGATTAAGAAACTGGAATTTGTATAAAAAATTGCTTTATTTAGGAAATATTATAAAAACCATTGTATCTTGAATATTTTATGTACCTTTGCATATTTTGCGCATTCTGTACATTTTTGCATTTCCAAATCGCCCATAAATACATAAAAATCTGCAGTCTTGGTATTAATTTAATTAAAAAAGTTACTTGTTAATAGAGTTATCGTCAAAAATAAAAGGAAGTTGCTTCTATCGAAAACTGTGTAGCCGAAAATTTCCATTGACATATGCTATACATATGTATTAATGGTAATCGACTCTCGTGACGCGTCAGTGACGAGGATCAAGATTCACGTCACGGTGTAGACGAGACAAGAAAGGCCGGAGATAGGACGCGTGTCGAAGGTCGAAGAAAATGATAAACGAGACAGTCGAACGATAGAATTGCACGGGACGCAGCTTGGCCGGGGTTCGACGAGCTTTTTCCAAGTTTTCGGATCGCTCGGCGCGATATATCGATGAACTCGCGCTACGATAGAACGCGCCACGTTTATTTACCGGCGCGTCACGCTTCCAGACCGGCTGTTTCGCTCGGAGAACAGATTGTTCCGCGGCCCTTGTATACCGCTCGATTGCTTCTTTTGTAGAATCGTTCCTGTCGCGGAGAAAACCTATCATTTTTTACTCGCTGTTCCAGTTTTTTTATTGTTTAGAAATAAAATTCAGGAATATGTGATTGCTTTTTCTGTGCATCCGTGCTCTTCTACAAATTCTTTTTTTTTAATATTTGAATGTCTGATCGTTTACAACTGATAATTAGTCCGATAAGATAAAATAGTATTTTGTATATCGATTTGTTGGAATTTTTGATAATTTATTATGTAATTGATAATAACGTTAAAAGTTGCGGAGTTTCAAATTTTGAGGAATAAGTTTGTTTTTCTAAATCGAAATGGCAGTTTATGAATATTGATATAAAAATCCTTTCTATTTGATTTTCAGTGTTTTTATTTGTTCACTCAACGGATGAGAAATTGGGATTTGTAGGAGTGTAAAACAAATATTTGTTTTTAGCATCGATGACGATTCGATTTCTCATTAATACAACGCTGCACGACGCTCGTTCGCATGAACGATTCTTTTATCATTAAAATACATCGTAACGATGTTTGACGAGATGTTTGGAAATTGTCGAAACGAATTGCAATGTGTATTATCATGTTTCTCAATTAATTTATTGATCGTATGATAAATAATACGCGTTTCTAAAATTACGAAATTCGTTAACGAGTAACTTGATATTCAGTTAATTAATCTGCTATAGTGTCTCGAAAAATGTATAAAAGATAAGATAAAGTTTGTAAACTCAGAAAAATTCAAACATTCAATATTTCAGAATATTTTCTACACTTTTTCTTTTACAGGCAAATTTAAACTTAACTCGAGCTACCTGATTAAAGTTACCATAAAAAGTATTTACAATCCATTGTATCTGTATACCACTCACACACTAATTAAGTAGGTCCAGGTATATTAAATTCCGTATCAGTTTTAGTAATACTTTCGCACGACCATAATTTCATATTACTATACTATTTACGAGGCAAAATAATCACCATTCCAAGTACCATTTCCTATTAAACTGCATAATTTCATTGGTCGAATTCTTCTCCTAAATTCCTTCCCCTAATCAACGATGCCAGATGATTCAGCAGGACATAGGATCCTATGAAATCAAGTATAAACATTCCAACAACGGTAATTAGAGCAAAGTTGAGACATCTCTATGGCAGCTGTCGAACAATTTGTACTAATTATGTACGAAGCTTGCATCGACATTCCGAAACTGAGGTTCCAGGAACGCTCTTTGCTGTCGTGTCTTCGGCTTGTAATCTTCCCACTCGTCAAATATCATTGGGGTGATTCTGTTTTCATCGTGTTTCCTTGGTGGAAATGCGGAACAGGTCGAGCAATCAACGAGAATTAGCGTCTGCTTTCAAAGGAGAAAATCTTTGGGGAATTCTGTTGTTTCGACTAGGCTGTGTTGGTCCTCTGCTTGTAAAACGATTCGCAAATAGTCGTATCCGATTCCCTTGATGCTTGTTTGACGGTTCGTAACTTTGATGTGGATACAAGTGGAATTTCCGAACGAGTTAATTGGAATCGAAATTTTTCGGATTTACGACTCAGATCTATGACTTTTATTCGGGACCTTTGATATCGATACGGAGCGTGTCAATTTTGTTTTGACGAATAAATGAAGTTCAAAGAAGGGAAACGATTTGTAGAATTTTTGTAACTTTTGGTACTTTCGAATTTTGTCCTTTTCTAAAAATTTCATCGATCGTAATCTCAAATTCCTAAGAACTGAATTCATAAAATATTGGCATAACACTAATCTATTTTAAGTCCCTAACATATACGATAACAAAAGTAATGGCAAATCCATGAATGGCTATTCCGGTGCCAAATTCCTAAAAGTACCGCGTCGATAAATATTTCGATCTTAAAACTGCTAAAATGAAAACTAAATAAAATTGATATCAATTATAATCCCTAAAGACTGCAATAGTATTAATCTCAATCTCCGATTCGAAAAATCGCATTTCCACGCTTACTTTAAATCCGAAATCCTATAAAAACAGTAAAACGTATTTTACGCGTTAATCTGACCAGATTAAGTCGCCTTATAACGGATAGATTACACCGCCCAATAAAAATGGAAGTATACGCCACCAAACGTGATACAGGCACGAATACAGTGCGCAGGATTCTTAACACTAAATCTACCTACACTTCGTGTATACCTATTCCTACTGTGACCGGTCAAAATGACCGGTGATTAAAGAAGTGATAGTATTTATGATTTAACTTAGATAATGGTTAATTTATAACTAAATGTATATAAAGTGATGAACTTTCAGAAAATTTCGTCCAAATTTACTTTTGATAAGATAAAATGTCGTTTTTACTTATCCTTTCATTATATGCTGTTCAACATATTCCTAAAAATATTATGAATTGAAGTCCTGCCAGCTCCCTCTTGACAGCTGGTGGCTATCTTGATCGAGGGATGGATTGTTTTATGACAAGATTATGGGTGTAACAGCTGTTATTATTTGTTATTACTTATTTTGTTTGTCATCTGACCTTGAGACAGCCTTTTCTTTGTACTGATTGCATTTATTTTGAGAATAACTAACATATTTTGTCAGGCGGTCAAAATGACCGCTCACGGTAGGCAAGGCAGAGTACAAATTTTTCTCAGGAAATAAAAGAGCAAACTAAAATTAAATACCGAAAAATATATCGTATGCATGTTTTAGGAAAAGTCAGAAATTATGAAGCGATATGATAAAGTTTAAATATGGTTAAATTTGTGTACAAGATCCGTTTAAGTTAAAGTAGGTTTAGTGTTAAAGCAGAACAGAGAATCGGATAAAATTTTATAGGCGCGCACGTAAATCTTCGACACGATTACGCTTCCTTAGAGCACTATACTACTCGATTTTTTCACCCCCTCATTGAGATTTTATATCGGAGCTCGTACGTGGCTGTAAAATGTTATCGATGCTTCAACCTGCTTGTTTTACCTGTCGGAAAATTTTCAGGGATTGTTTCAAATTCGCTTGAAGTTGAAAAATATCTTTTAACATCGATGGCAAAAGTATATCACAAATTATTTCCTGATTCACCCTCGATGTTGAAAATATCTTTCATTTTCTGACTCGTTCTATTATTCTCTAATATTAGTAATAACTACTGACTTCTTAACAAAAATATCCATTTCCAATCTCGATGAATCATAAACTGCTCGCCGGCTCACCCATCGAACTAAGAGACCTGTCATTATTAATTACATTATTGAGATATGTATAATTTTGTGTGCTAGAGTAGATTAGCCGCGTAGTAGTAATATATATCGACGAAGATCCTGGAAATCATTTATTAAATAAATCTGAAACTATTTTAATATGAATTCTAAGTGTAACCTTAATGTTCCTTTACTTTTATTTCGACAATTAAGATCCACAATTCTCAACATACATATTTCTAATAGCTGCTCACTTCTTAGCAAAAATTACTATTTCCGATCTCGACGAATCGCAGGTTATCCCTTAACTCACCCTCGAATATTAAAATATTTCTCATTTTGTCAACTAACTGTACGATCGTCTGTTACGATAACGCAAAGATAATCATTCCACAGAATAGTATGACAAAAGTGTGTGAAGATCTCGTAACTCGGTATCATGAGACACAAGTATCATCGCGAAGTAAGCGAGCCATTCACAAGGGACAAAGAGGAAGTCAGCTCTCTGAGGCTCGGATGCATGAGGGATAATCAAACGTTGCGTTAATTAGACGTCCGTGGCGGGCGTGATTTCGCGAATTAGCAGCCCTTGAATCGAATCGAACATCGTGGATTCGTCGAACCGCAATGTCTTTGCGACCGTTGCGAGAGTGCACTTGACTCCAGCTTGTAATTTACAACCTGTGATCTTCTGACTGAAGCACGCAGCCCTCTTGATGCAGGCCACGGTCCTTAAAGAGGAACAAAGGCGACGTCTCGCTGTTAATCGGCTCGATCGCTCCGTCTGCGGCTTTCAATCTGCCCCCCGCAACTTTCCCGGAATTTCGTGCGCGTTTGATAGATCGAAGGGTTGGTTTCAAGGCTCTTTTTTATTCTGACGTTACGAAACTGGTAGAGATGTTTCAGGGTACGCTTCAAATTTTAGGGTTAGGTACAGGTGAACGCCGAAACGGACGAAGATGCAGATAGGATTCGGTATAGGATCTAATATCGCAAATATTTCGAAGAGGATGAGAGAAAATGATCTTAAGACAGGGATATCGTAATTTGTACGAGCGATATTCAAAAGGGTGAAGGTACACGTAGAACGATCTTGAAAAACATCAATTCTGGAACTTCAAGCAAACTTCAGTATTACGTATGTAAAAATATATATATTATTCATCCCTTTCTGTCTAAAAACAGATGATTCTCGTCTCTTCCTCCGTAACTAAAAGCTGCAGTAATAAAAAAAAAAAAAACATTCGAGTGATTTATCTCTCTGCAAGACTCATAGTGTAACAAATCTAAGAAAATCCTTCAGGCATCATGCTTACGACGAATGGGAACAGAGCCGCCCACCCCTGGACAAAGCGTGAAATTTACAAGAATTTCAATTCATAGTAAAGAGGCTGTAATCCAGGCATTGTTTGTGGCGACCCTCTCAGAACAAATAAGGGTAGCTATAGGGGAAAATGGCGGGGGTAGGGAAGGGTGGCGGAGAAATAGCACGAGGCAAGGGAAGGGATGAAAAGGGTTTTGCTTCTCACCTTGGCGCGTGTAACGCAAAATCCTCGTCGTCGTTAGCGTGATTCTGTAATCGTGCTATCCTCGTACATTCCGCTATTCATTATCGTTCATCGTTGATCCCCAACCATTTCTTTTCACCCCCTCGTTCGTCCTAGCGTTAGTCGTTTAACACTTTAATTAATTACCACGATGGCCATCGATGAGCGTTTTACTAGATTTGTTAGGACGATCAAGATAAGGTAAAACGGTGTAGAAAATGTCCAGCTACGTGAACGATTTGGATAACTAAGCTGCGAATTTTTATACGCTCATTAAATTTAAAAATGCGTATAATGCGAACAAAACGTAAAAGTGTACAAAGCATGCAAAGCTTAGCACCTATTATAACGATTAATAGGTGAAAACAAATTTCTGTTTAGATTCCATTCCTTTATTTGCCTTCATAAAAATGTGAACTCGCGTAAGTCACCGCGGTCATTACATATCATCGCCAAAAAAAGTGGGCGAACGCGATATACTATTTTGGAAAAATTAAATAGCACGCGAAATATACAAAATTCGCGTGGCAGTCAACGTGTTAAACGTCTCCGCTTCCGGGAAACTTGGAAAATCGTGCAGGCCGACACCGGCACGCGAGAACACCGGCTATTTATCAATGGGAGAGCGTTTCGGTCGCTGTCGCGTGAATAATAAAGAGGGCACTAATTGGCTCTGTTAAAAGCTTCCATTGTTGGAACGGAGAACAAGGGGATCCGAGGGGGTTGTTTTTCACGCGATCGTTTGATACTAAAGTTGAAATGTGCTTTATTTAAATTTTAATCGCTAGCACGATTGCGATTTCGGCTTTCGCGCGAATGAGCTTTTTAATCGAACTACGGATTTGCTTAGGAATTTGGGATTGTGAACGGTTAAACGTTGCTATGATAATTTCTGAAATAATTTAAGAAAGGAAATAATTTAATGAAATAATTAACCTGATGTATTCAGAAATACCAGCATTTTGAGAATAGGTGACAAGTCCAACAACCTTTCTAAGAAACGAATGTCATTAATTTTGTTGTTTCGTTGATATTAGAGTTCACATAATTAATTGATATTTTCCAATGTTGCAGTGTGTAATAAAAACACATATCTAATCTCAAAATCAAATAAAAGCATAGTTTCGAAGTGACATTGGTTGACACACATACGTATTGAATTTTAAAATTATCTTTTCATAAAAAAGGAGACAAATATGACTTATCATGTTTTTCTCGTGAGATCTTTAATTATTCAAGAAACAGAACGTCAACAATTGCAAATGCGTTGATATTTTCATTTCTAGATGCCAGGAGATTACTGTAACTTTGCATTTTAATTCGAGAAATGGCACCTTAACATCGGCGTATTAAATTTCCCGTTTAGTTGCGCCGGGGAACAAAGGCAGCAAACTGAAATTAAAATATTGAATTTCCACTCTATTTACTTGAGGAACAGCAACTGGAACATCTTAAAATCGAAAACACGGGTTGGAACGAGGTGACGCGGTATCTCAAGTTTCCATTCTGCTTCCCCGGATTTTCGCTTGGTTTTATTAAGTTTCCTTCGTTTCACAGACTTCCCTTATACTCCTTATCTCGTTCAACCCTCGCACTGTTCATTCCACCGCGCAGATCTCTCGCCTATCATCTCCGTTTTACGTTTAATTTCCTGACAGTCAGGTTCGACTTTGCGTTTCTACCAGAAATGCGATCTTGGATTTTCTAGATGTTTCCCTAACGAGTTCGAATCTCTCATCGCGTACCATTATATTATGCTTGTCGCATCCATTGTTTATAATCAAGGACTATCGGTGTTACTGCACTTTCCTCGGTTAATTGCTAATCTGCGATTAACACTTTACAAGCAGTCTTTTGTTTACTTATCTAGAGGAAATTAGAATTGATTGTATCGATATTTTTCTCACGTGAAAAGTATAAATATAAGAATTATCTTTTGAAATTCTATGTTGGAAATATAAGTTTTTACGATACAATTAGCCAAGGGTACGATGAAGTTGTAATCAACTGAGATTTCTCCTCTCAGAAGAAAACAAAGTTCTTTCCATAGAATTTGTATTTGCCATCTTATTTGTAGAAATGTATTATTTAAATCTTAATCGCGTTTATAAAAATATGAATTTCTATAAACATCCAGTCTTAGTCTACCAATCAACAATTGAGTGAGGAAGCTACGGTAACACGGTAGCCGCCTAATTAAAAGAAGAATGCAACGTGCATTTCCCACTGTATAGATACATTCCCCTTTGATAGCACTTTAGGATAGCACAGCGTTACATTCCTTTACATAATATAATTTCTCATCGACAATGGCTTACAGTATCAAGCATTACGTTTCTACGGTGATAGTCACGAATTACTGCGTATTAACGATTAAATATTACTTAATGGATAACAATCAGTTATGGTTCCGGGTTTGCTCGTTCGTTTCGTGTCTCGGTGAAGATACCGCGAGTTACCGAAACGTTTGCCTCGATCACGAGTCAAACGGTGTATTGTCCGCGTGGTTGCTCGAGGCTTGGCAGTACTGTCACTGAATACAAATCGCATTATCGCTGGAAAGCCGATTACAAAGGTGTTTTATGTTATATACCGCGAAAGGCTCGCGGTTGTGAGCATTATGTTGCAGCATTCGGTTCTTCGCTTAATCCTCTTACATAAGATAATGAAAAGGAAGCAACGAGACGTAAAGAGCCAGGCAGTTATTTGTTCTTTGCTTCGTATTGCGTAATTCACTTCGTGGAAAATATTCGAAGATTCTATCTAAGGATTTTATAATTCATTTTCATACCGTTGGTTCGATAGAAAATTGACGCGTCTTAAAGAAAAAGAATCATCGAGTTTGGACTATGAAAATGATGTATTTCATAAGATAAGAGTCGTGAATTTTATTAAACAGAATTGCGTTATTTGTCAATTATATAATATAATATAATTTAAAATGGAAGTTTTTCAATTTTTGTTTTCATAACACTAAGATATTTCAGCAGGGACTGTAAAAATTCCATGGCTATTAGTTAAATTGTGAAAACTGAAAATTTTCTGTTGTTAAATATTTGAATAATTAATAATTTTCTTCTGACGAATCAACAGTTCTTGCCTTAATTTTGATAGATCAGATTTTTTTTAATACTAGATATTTCTCAATCACTAATTATTCTTTTCTTTCAAGATTATTTGCTCATAATGTAACCTACTTGCAACTGCTCTATACCATAGAAGAACCGAAAGCATCTTTAAACATTTACCAGTGCCGAGATTTCTTCTTCAAGATTGTAACAAATGTGGCCCGATTACACAAACGCTCGCAATTAATTGTTACGACACGCTGAATCATTACGCGAATAAAAATGCTCATTTTCTGATTTAAAGATAGCTCGATGATCAGCCTTTCCTGCCTTACCAGGATTAACTCGCAAGGTTTCTAGCTTTATACCTTCGACTTCGTTTCGCGACATTCATCAAACCAGTTTACTGGCAGCTGTCACGAACGAAAAAGGTTTTACTACCGGTTGTACTTCTTTCTGGAGATCTCTGCAACGTTCTTCGAACGCTTGGCATACATAGTTTATCCAAGCGAGAGCTGTCATGTATCTATAACCAAGCGATGCTATTTTTGGAGAACACGTAACAGAGAGACACGAGCAAAAGCATGAGGTATCTGGTTACAGAAATTCATTAAAATCTATGTATTATAAAGCTATGTTAGCAAAATTTTATGCTACTTAATTAATATATATTTCGTACTTAATATTAAACATTTTTCGTATCTAATATTTTATTGTTTGATTCATTTTTTACCTTTTAATTTTTCTAATTTCTCATTTTTTCTTTTTTGTTTAAAGACAAATATCTCTGCACTCATTATATAAGTAAAATTTTTGGATGAACGATCCACGTACTCTTTGGATTATTTTCACATTTCATTCATTTTCGATTACATTTTTGTTTAGTAGTTTGTATTCGTCTTGATGATACTATTAAGGTCTTTTTCTTGGTTCTAAAATTCCTTCTGTAACCACGAAAAAATTAGAAGAATAGATTGGTTAAGAGGCCTGTATCGAGCTGGTTTCGAGACGAAAATTAATGGGCTTCTTCTTGGTTGAAAGGTGTTAGAGAAGTTGGGAAGTAAATTGATGAGTTATTTCTTGTTGGGGAAGCATTTATGTACACTTTCCGATGAATTTTATCCACAGTGGAATAAAATTTGTTTATTCGATGGTTAACACGATACTAGTCGAAACCTACAATTTAAAGAATAGAAAAGGACACTGGCTATTAATCTTCCAAGTACCAAAACGCTATTCTTTTAAATTATCAACTTTAAGTTTATCATACTACTTGACATTCTTAAAATATTTACAAAAGCATCGTTGATACCGCTTAATCATTCGCACTTGTCTCACTTTCCAAAATGTCCTCTCTTCAAACTCATATTTTCTGAGTTTTCCTATTGTCACCCTACTATGATTCTCGAATTTTTATATTTCAATTTCACACTAATTTTGGCGTACCAGAAGAATTCGGTTTTCAGATGACGCCTTAGACGAAATTACATCTTCATAGTTTGTCCAGACTATAAATATTACGTTTTCTAACGTTAGAGAAACATAATCGGGTCGAAAATAACTGAATGAAGAGTGCAGCATAAACTATACACTTCTTCACGAGAGCAGATTCTTTTTCTACGATTACTGCAGCCGAAAATAAATGCAGACAGGAAAAAGTATAAATTGAGAGACGGAATCAATTTTTAAGGCTTTTCTAAACGTAACAACGTTAACCCAAAATTCACAGCTCTCACCTGAATGGTAAAAAATTTTCGTCCGATCAGACTCGGCGTCACACACCCAATTCCTCATCTCATCATCGTGGATGTCAAAGGGATCGATGGTGTTTTCAGTACTACAAACAACCAGCAGCTTCTCTTCTTGCTGGTAGTGTCCCGCGTTACCTAATTGCCAGGTCCGAAGCGAATGTGTACGGCTACGCCCGGGCCAGCCTGTGTATTTCTCGCTATCGTAATTTGTACGCTCAATTATCTCCATTGTTCTCGCGATCGAGCGCGAACACAATCGATATACAATGGGCGTTTTCGTCTGTTTGCCAACCTATGGTCGGCCACAAAGCGCGTGGAGAGTAGACGGTTACGTGGCTGGAATCAGTGCTGGAATCGGCAGCATAGATCACCCCATGGACAACCGTTGCCCGGCTACGAGAGCAAATAGAAACAGAGTATGTACCAGCATTAATCATTTTCAGCATCCAACTGTTGTACTACTCCTTTGTTCTTTCTTCTTCGTCTTCTTCCTCTTTCTCTGTATCCTTGTCTCTCTCGTGTTAACAACTCTTCTTCCTTCCGGAAGAAATTTTTAGAAAATAGTCGATGAAACGGGATAGCGAGGTCGTAGAATTAGACTAAAGTTACTAGTTGTGCTTCGAGGGTTGAACAAGAGTAATTTTAATTAATACTAAAGCTTTACTAAATGATGTGTAATTTACTATGTAGTTGGATCTAATTCTTTATGATCTATAACCAAATTACAGATTGTAGATCACATATATATGCACATATAAATTATGCTTATAGATTATAATCTATAATTAGAAGAATTAGAATGTACTAGAATAATTAGATTATAAATCGTGCTTATAGATTGTAAATAATAAATAAAAGTATATAGATTATAATCTATAAGCAGAATTTATTATCTAATTATTCTAGTATATAAGTACAATAATAAGTGCAATTTTGTATGAACAACTCTGTAATCACTATGCGATATGTGCGGCTGCACATGAATGGATCTAACTACTTAATGCTTTAACTCGCAATTTCACTAAATCGGTTCCATTGACTGTACTCTGTCTTTCTCTAAAAATAGTGTATCTTCTTCTAAAAATTGCGTATGTATTCTCAAGGATGTGTTGTGATAACACTTGAGTCATTTAACGTAACATTTGAGGCTTCAGTTATTTAACGTTGGACTAGAATAGCTCAGTACTGAAACTTGTGAGGTATCTCATACTCGTGTCGGTGGTTTAATCGAAGCTTCTGATAAGCTTTTCGATAGTTCAATTGTTTGAGCTACATAGCTCAAACGATTCGTTGGATTTATTGGTTCATATGGCTTTTGGAATTTTCTAATAAAGCTTTCATTAAGGTTATTTCGCGATTTCTGCTATTATA
Source organism: Bombus soroeensis (assembly GCA_014737365.1). NCBI lineage: Eukaryota > Metazoa > Arthropoda > Insecta > Hymenoptera > Apidae > Bombus > Bombus soroeensis. Next base: position 497,938 of record JACXIL010000032.1, on the reverse strand, counting down.
TAGCGATTCATCAAGCGTAATTAATTTTAATTTCAATCTAGTTGATCTCTTCTATGGATTATCACAGACTGGTAAATTGTTCATCGGATCGGAATATTAATTTCACGTGTTTGCACGAAAAATTTCTATTTCAATATGTTCAGTATATTCTATTTTGCACTGTTGCGAGTGTCTAGTGGAATATGACAAGGTTTTCATTAAACTGCTTCAGATCTTCACTATGCAGTTTAGAACGTGTGATTTGGAACTTGTCATAACTACCCTTCAGACTCTAATAGGTTTCTGCATCGATTCCAATCTTCCCGTGACTGAAATAATTTGTTTTACCACCGAGAAATCACTTTACTTTCGTACAATTGTGGAAGAATTTGAAAAGTCCAAGAATTAAATGGATAGAACGTAAATGCAAAAATTGTCCAAGTATTCAGGTGTGTTAGGAAGGAAAAATTTAGAAATACGTATCCGATGCATGTTAATATTAAATCCTTTGGTTATTAACGCGTTATCGACCGACATGGGCTACTCCAATTAATATCACCCCTCCTCTCTGACGAAGCTTTGATAATAATTGATCTTTTAATCCAGTTTTATCTCGTAAAATATTCTGTAAACTTCACTAAGTCTGCTAGAATATTGGAATTTCATTGATTAAATCTTTCAGGAAATATTTTGAATACTTTTTCATTTTTGCATATTATATGCATTCTGTCCATTTTTGCGCTTTTAAATTTCCCACAAATGCATAACAATTCACAGTCTACTCATCGTTATGATCACTCTAGTATTTCCAGCATTACAGTAACGAGCAAAACTGAACACGCATCCTTTAACAAATTTTTTTTTAAATTAGACCAAACGACTTGTTTCTCTTTCTTTTTTATAGAAATTAGAAGGATTAGCTTAGTAGATGACTTGTAAAATATGTTGTAAAAAAAGATTTTTAGCCGGACCTGTAATGAAACTTTAAACAATAGTTTTTCTTCGCTATTCCGAGCAATTGGAATTTTTTCGAAAAAATGTTGAACCTTATACAACTTCTTAATAAAAACTCAACTCGTCTGGTGCTATTTCAAGGAAACTATTCGTGTCTTACAGACTGTGTGTTCAATTTCGTTCATTGCTCTAGACACGCAGCATTTCGAAATCGTCTACCGACGTGAGCAGCAGAGTAGCCACATATATCCGCTAAATCTCAACGAAATCGCTTGTATATTTTCGCGAAATCGGAAGTCTTTTAAGATCTTTCCTTACCTCTTGGTGGATTTCTAGTCGTCGATGTTATCGTAGCCCGATATTTGCCGCTTCTGTGGCGAGTTCGAGAGGAGGGAAAACGCCAACCCGGAAACGTAATAAAGCGACGGTGCATCTGGTAGCGGTGCGATGCTCGGCTCGCAGCCGCAATTTCTCTCCTTCTGCGACTGCTCGGCCTAAGTAAATACTTGCCGATCCTGCGGATTGCTCGCCGCCGCAGCTGCATCGTCTTGTCGCTGTCGTTCTGCATGTATCTCGCAGCAAATTAAGGCTCCGCTGTTTACCGAACCTTCAACAGGATACTGGTTCTCCTCCGCGTCGATGCACATTGCGCTTTTGCCTCTCGCTTCGATCGACTCTGGCGATCGTTTATGGTTCCGATGATACACCAGCTGCTACACGAAATATCGGCATCGAGGGGTGTTTGTTTGTCTGTCTGTTTGTTTGTTTGTTTGTTTATTTGTTCGCGCGGAGATGAGGAAGGGAGGAACAGGGCAGTGTATTTTTGGTCTGTTGATTCAGAATGAAATTCGAAGTTTAGGTAGCAGGATTAGAAGTGAAACTTTGATTTTCTGTGAGCTACGGTGGAAATCAAAAGAGAGTATACAGTTCGAAATCGTGAAATTTATTCAAGAAATCCTTTATATGTAGAGAGGCGTGTATGTGTGTGTGTTGCGGAGATATAAAGAGATATAACTCGTATTATACGAATCTCATTTTTGTAAAACCTTAAGATACTCACGTCGGATCTTCACTTATGTCAAATTTATAGGAATTTAATTTATAGGATTTATGGTTAGGTTTTTTTGGAGGAGGGGATTCTCTTTGTTTATCGAAACTGTTTAAATTGTTTCTTTAGTTTTTAGTATTTTAATTAGAATTCCTTTGTTCCTTAAATCGAGATTCTGTTATAGTTTCATGTATGAAAGATCATGTTCTCCACTGACCAAATTACAATTTTACTTTCTAGTTTTCTTGTTTCCAATTAGCATACTAAAACTTACTGTTGTTAATTAAATTGCCCATACTTGGAGAAACGTTCTTTTCCTTTTAAATCTGGTATTGAAGACGAGTGTAGTGTCTACAAGGAAGATGCTAAAGTGAAAGTTAAGTAAAGATTCACTTGTTATGGAGTACAGAGAAAGTTGGATTTTTGGTCAGAGTATCTTCAGCCAAGTACAAGAAGAGACAACGTAATAAATTAGCGAATATAGTCGTTAGACCTTTTCACTGCTGATTCTTAGATGCAACGATTAAAAGTATTGTCATGATTTTCATGACGATGTGAAAGAGTACAATAGATCTTTATTAAGCAAAGTGGAGATATCCATTCTTGCGTCTGTTTATACAAGAAAGTAGCTGATGGATCTTCCACCGCAACGACGAAGAAGGTTCATTGAGAATGATCGAGAAGACAAGGTATTATCCAATAAAGAAGTATTAAATTAGCACTGTTACCTCGACTGATGGACGTAACTACTTAATTGATCGATTTCCCCCTTTTGATCAAATTTTCTTGTACCATCGATCTAGTAGGAATCCTTTGTTTTTTAACGAAACGATGCTTAACTTTAAAAGCTATTTTCTAATTCTTTAATTCTTCCATTGTCCTTCAATTTTTTAATTTCTCAACTATGCAGACCTCCGTCCTTCTGAACCTTAATTTTATAATCTTTGAATTTCCTAACGCTGTAATTCTGTAATTTCCCGAACTCCTAATTTCTCGTTAACTCAGTCTTAAAATTCTATACTTCTCCAAACTCTTCCAAGCTTCGGTTCTCAGTGTTTCGAGACTTCTGAATTCTTAGCTCCTCGAATCCTTTATCTTCGCGATTCTCCAGTTTTTCTAGTCGCTCAATTCCGCCACTTAAACGTTCTGCGATAATTAGACAAACCAGCGAACCCGCACGAGTAGGAGTTTCCTATTTTCATAACTAACTTGCGTTTCGAGAATGCTTTGCGTATCGATCGAAAAAATAACTGATCAAAAATCATTCCAAGTTCCATCCCCACGGTAAATAGAGCGTACCTCTCGTTCGGCTTCGTTAAAATTGAAGGAAAATTCAGCAACCGGTGCGTTTCGAATTACACGTTCGTTAAGAAAGTTTCACCGTGGGCTGCGTTGCCGACGCGGAAAAGATCGCCTGACCAAGTTCGACGGTTCATTATTTCCAATTTGAAGGGATCCTTGCCTCGTTGCTGACGGCCATTTCGCGGAGTTAGTTGCAAATTACCAGGGAAATTACAACGTCGGCTCGGCTCGCCTCCGCTAGCTGTAATTTCACCGGCACGATAGTCGAAATCGCCAGACAACTATCTCTCTTGGTTTCAACTCTGTAACCTTTACCTCATCGATCTAACCGTGCTCACTTATTCCTCCACATACTTGCTGTTTACTTAAAGGATTTTTGGGGAATAATTGTGGAAACTGAGAAAATAAATTATATTTGTTTAATGTTGTCTTTGATACTAAAGTTACTATTCTAACAATAGGTCAGTGTAGAGTGCTGTTGGTTGTAAGGTCTTTTAAACAAGTTGCATTTGACGAAAGATTTAATTTTTGTAAAGGTTAAGTTTTGGTTAATCTAGTTATCTATGTTTTGTATTAATGTTTCTCTTGGAAATTTCTAGTACAGGTTTAACATTTGACGCTATACATTTGTAAATGTTTAAGATTCTATGTAAATTGTAGTAAGCCGAAGTATGTACATACTTGAGAATTTGTATAACCAGTAACAACGTGAAAGGAAGTTCGAAGGAAGAAATTAGCGTATCGTCGACTTAATAAACATGTAAAAAGCACAACTTTCGATATCCAGTCAAGTCTAAGTAACTTCCTACGAAACTTTACGCTTGCCACGCTTAGTATATATTAGCATAAAAAGGAAGAAATAGGATCAGGTAGCTTCAACAACTTACTTATTCCGTGAACTTGAAAACTTAATTGAGCTTTGCACAAAATAATCAAACATCTTGGATAAACGCTATCTTCGATAATATAAGCAAATTATAAGAAAACAATTCAGCAAGTAGGAGCATAGACAATTAATCTTTAGCCATAAAATTTCAAGTTTCTCTTCACATTCGATCTGTAAATCGATACAATTCTCTCAGCCGAGAGAATAGGAAGCTCTGACCGCGATGCGGCTTGATTGACCCCCAATCTTGCAGGACAATTGCGAGATATTTTAGCCTGGACGTTTCCATTTTCTCCCCCAATGACGAACACGCGACTCCCTCGAACGTAATTGCGACTCGCGTTATGCAAGCGTCAAGAAGGAGATACGAAACGAGACAAGGAACAATAGAGTCGTGGCTTTTAAGCACAATTTCTCGCTATCCCGGCGTCGGAATCACCGGCTATCCACTTTTAACAGACTCTAATCTGTCAGCGGAGAAAAAGTCGTTCGGGGGAAAAGTGGATGATGAACGATAACGCGCCTCCACCATGTCGAAATGAGAAAATTCTTCGATCAATCCGAGTCCTCATCTTTATCGATCTCCTCGATGAGCTTTGGCCGATGATATTTTTTCGATTGATTTATGTTTAGTTATTTTATCGAATATCGAAAGTTCCATCTGCCGAATCTTGCTTTGCTTGTATTTATTTCCGTTATTTGTTTCATTGAGTACTGTATTGATTGAATTTATGTTTGTTTTTTATTTTACCGAGTATCGGAAATTTGAATCGTGCATTGATTGTTTGTTTAAATAACAGTAGATTAGTTTTGAAGAAAATTCTTCAATCAGACGGAGCTTTCGTTTTTGTCGATCTCTTTTGACCGTTGATAATATTTTTCGATAGATTTATGTTCGTTTGTTATTTTATCAAATATTGGCAATTCGATCTTGAATTTCGTGTTGGTTTTATTCATCTTTGTTATTTATTTCTCCAAATATTGTATTAATCGTGTTTATTTATTTCACGGAATATTGAAAATTCGAGTCGCGCAATGATCAAATGTTTTTTTTTTTCTTTGCTTGAGTTCAACGTACAGTAGATTAAGCCATATCTACGCTGTTTCACTTCGGAGAAATACGTTTCATCCGTGAACTATACCGAGGATGAAAGCAGGGTTCATCCGACGTGTTCCTCCAAAGTGAAACGAGGTAAGTTCGGGTTTAGTTTTACAGTAAAGTACCGTAAGGCCACTGAATTTCTTTTCGGTCGGTCGCATTACACAGCACAATTATTTCTCATTTTCTGTGTATCAACTTCCTTCATTTATCTTCTGTGTTCGCCATTATAACTCCCCCGCAAAGAATCGTTTCCAGGAACATGTAACGAGTACGAAACAACCATTTTTCACTTGCTGCATGTCATATCAACTTCATTCGCCTCTCCTTGTTCCGCTCGTCATTGCGCTTGCCCCGCGAGAAATTTTCTAAGCCCATCGATACAGTCTATTTAATTTATTTAACATCTACAAGAAGATCGCTTTTTATTTTCTATCGGAAGAAGTTATTCGTGGCAACCTTTTGTTGTCGTTTCTTACAGTTTCCTACGATCTGAAAACAAACAGGTGACGTGTATATTTTACGAATTAAAAAATTAACAAGCAAATCAACAATCGCAAATGGAAATAGTTCAGTTTCACGCGATTTCGAAATTCCAAATTGCAACCCCGAACAGGCATTATATATCATCGTGTGATATTTTTTCACAAAAATAAGCATACGATATTTTTAACCCTTTGCACTCCGCTGTCTCATCTCATGGGACATCGTAATTCTAGCATATCACTCGGATGTTCCCTCTCATGGGACATTAAAGTTTATTAGTGATTACGGGGAATTAAGTTATTTCAGCGCAATTTTTTGAGACGCGCATGTTTCTCTGAAGTTTTCTCTTGAAATGGCACAAGAAATCAAATCAGAATATAAATATTTGTCAAGGCACTCATTGAGAAGTGATTTTCGTGAATCGAGAACACGTCCATCCACATCTTCTGCGGACAATAGATTAGATAATAAACTACATATTGCCGATGTGGGCAAAGAAAACGGGATTGCATTGTTTGTTCCGATAGGAAAACACCTGGTGACAGGCGTCAAACGACTTATTATTGTCCAAAATGCACAAATCAGCCTGCAATGCATTTTGGGGAGTGTTTTAAGGCTTATCCCACTGTACAAAATTATAAAAAATAAAATATTGATTTTTTTGCAAATATACATTTCTCGATGTCGACCAATTCATATAAGTCCAGTATCATTATAATACGTTACTTTATTCCAAAACTATACTAAATAATAGGAGGGTCTGTAAATGCACGTTTCTGCCACAAAGTAGCGCTGAGTAGCTGATAGCCAACGTCCAAAATGGTTCGGAGTGCAAAAGATTAAGGAAGCTCGATACACTAAAGTAATATTTTTATTTTATATGAATGTTCGCGGTGATTTTTAATGGCGCAACTATAATTAGAAATAAACAGTAGAGTATAACAAGTAATACTATATAGCAATAATAATAATTGTTATTACCAAGGAGAAATTGCTACCAACATTGTCATTGTATTTTTAGGAGATATTTTAGATTTGTAAAATTAAAATTTACTTGTAAAATAAATTTCTACGTGCTAACTATAAATAAGATAAAAAGAAATAAGTGAAAACAGTCAGCATCCGGATTGAAATTCCGTCGAAGACGTCGGAAATTAATACGAAGAATCATTTCGAACGATATTGTTAGCGTAATCCGCGCCAGACTGTAATCTTCGAACCCGCGAACGAACAGAAGTTTCGTAGAAACTTGGAGTCCCACGGGGCAAAACGGCACTCGCGTCGCGATAAATCGCGAAAGATATATAGAATAACTTCTTATTGCGGCTTTGGTCGACCGACGTAAATCTTGCAGCCCTTGTCATCGCTAATTCTAACCGTGGGGTTCGTCGATATTCGCTCGTTGGTTATATCGGTCATTGATGGCCGACAGAGGGAAAAGTTTTAATGAAAACGGTGAGCGTGAAATTCCTCATAGCCGCGATGAAATGCTTTACGACCTGTTGAAGAAGGAATTATTATGCTGTTCGTGTATAGCTCTCGGAGAAAGGAAATCGATTATTAGAGCAGGGGATGGGGCTTCGCTTTTTTCGGATCCTCGGTTAGCAATTGTGGAATCTCTGTTACCTTTGAGAGATGCTGGCAAATTGATCGGTCGACGTAATTCCATTTATATTTTGTTTCGTACTTGAGCGCTTTCTTTGTACACGCAGTCCGAAGAGTAACGGGATCCGATTTTTGACAAATTATCGTATCCTTCATAACGTACCACTTTCATTTCATATCGTTCTTTGAAAAATTCTCTATCATTTCTGCTGGCTTTCATCGGTTACGTTCTTTAGTTATCACTTACGATCAAAGAGTATCAATCAAAGCGTTTTTCTTTTTGATGATTTTAACGAAGAACGAAATAAAAATGTTTTTTCTTTTTCGTTATATATAAAAGTCTCTTTGCGCGATAGTTAAACTCCTAAATTCTCGACATTCAGAAATAACATTAAGCTTTTGCAAAAATCGAGGAAAAGATAAATCTTTAAAAGCTTCTCGAACTTTGTTACACCGAAAGACAATTTTCCTCTTTGCCACTTACGATTGACTTCGATATCGTTTCCGGTTGTTTCACTAGAAACTTTTTGTGAAACGAATAATCGGGAAGAAACGCCGCTTAAATATCAGGAAGAGGAAAATTGCAGAAATTCGTTTCGGATATGTCGACGCGTGCATCGTGTAAAATCATCGTTGTTCCTGTTCTGCTGCCGTTCATCACGATGGCGGTACTCTCATCCGCTTATAAAACAGCAAAACAATGGCGGAGAACGCCAAAACTCCATTACGGCTTTTCACCGGAAAAGTGAAATCCCGGAAACGCTAGATACTCGCGAGCTTCCCATTTCTGTTTGATAATACGCGCATATCCGAGCAATCGATTGTGCGCTTTTCGCTGCCTTCCCTTTGACGCGAAAATTTAATTGGAAAGTAGGATTTCGCGTTAATTCCCTTTCTTCGTTTGGTTCTGGTGACCATTTAACCGAGAAATCGAACGTTCCAAATCGAATTAAATATTTCATTAATGATAAAAACGCGTTTAGAAGAAAATATTTACAAATTACAAATATTTTAGAATTAGGTAAATTAGAAAACTGTAGGATTCGTATTATGTAGATTTTTTTGTTAATAATAAGCTATTGATTTTAACACTAGAATTATCAATTTTTCAATTTTTGCAATTAAAATTGCCAAAATCACGCAAGAGCTCTTGGTCAAATTCATGTAGATCTTTCCTGAGATCGAAACATGATTATATTCGATTGTCGGAAAAGTTTCTTTCGTTTTATGAGGAAATAATAGACGCACAACGTTCTTTGTTTTATATTATTTTGTCGAATTAAATTAATGATCGTGAATAGATGGTACCAAATATAAACCGCTTAAAAATTGTTCATAAGCGAACTTGTCGAATTACAAACAAATTACTTCCAAGGAAACTGCGAAATTTCGGATGAGTTGACTGCAGATGCTATTATCGAGAAATTAATCGATAAATTATTAGATTGTCCGAAAAGTTTCTTTCGTTTTATGAGGAAATAATAGACGCCCGTTTTTTGTTTTATGTTATTTTGTCGAATTACGTACGATCCATTTTGTTGTGTTGAGATAAACACCGCGACATTTCGCAAACTTGGTTTGTATAAAGGTGCACTGTTGGAAGAAAACGTTTGCGAAAGAAAGTCATTTTTCGGAGAACCTAATACAAAATTATTTCATTTTCACCGTACCATTTTGATTACAATTATATTTACTTATACGTCAAAGACCAGTTGTTTTAGCGTTAAACGACTAGGATCGTTTAGAGGAAATAAAAGTCACGATATGCTTGCGTAATATTTTTTATCTAAACAACTGAATGAATAAATTTCACGTGGTCGTAGGTAAATTATAGACTGTTTAGAAATAATTTAACTAGATCTTGAAACGAAGAAGCAGATAAATTAATTTGTCTCGGCAGGAAGCTGTATTCTCAGAAACGTGTTAATTTTAGTAATAGACTTTTCACAAACAATCATTGGTTAGTGGATAAGTGCAACTTATATTTATAGAACAGGAATACTGATACGCCTTCATTCGTCTCAACATTTCTCACTGACGCACGAGATGGTCGGAGAATGTACAGCTATTTGATTACCATCCCATGATTGATTGCCTTGGTTAAATAAACGTGTCTCGCGTCGAGTTAATGTCAGATATTATTTAAATGAATTATTAGCGATCCTGGCTCGCCAGACGGTTCTTGAACTTTACCAATTTATATTTAGACTGTGTCTCGTCTCAATTTATTCGCATTGAACCGTGTCAATCGCTTTAAAATTGCGATGCTTAGGTGACGTTTTGTTTCAAATCTCAAGCTTTCAAACGATTAAACATTCCAGTCTTTCAAATTGTTTCTAATCTTCAAATATTTAAATTTTTCAACACCCAAGTTTGTTAGCATTAAAATTTTCAATTTTCGTAATTTTCAGACAGCTCCCGGATTTCCAAATCCTCGAATTCTCGCATTTTTCAATTTCCAAACTCCAAAATTTTCGAACTTGCAAATTATCCAACATCCAAATTTTCCAACATACAAATCTTCAGTCCATAAAACTCTCGAATACTCGGGTTTTCTAATATCGAAACTTTTACATATTCGAACCTTTCAATTATCTGTAAATTAAATCTCGTCATATTTCAAACGCGACACTCATGAGGGATACACTTAATTAAATGATACATTTTATTATTATTATTAAAATGATACACTTTTGAGGGATACCACAAGTCACCGTATTTTCCCTCGAAAAACATATTGGATATCGCTGAAAAAAGTGGCCTCGCGTCGAAACGTGATATATTCAATTTGCGTTTTCTTTTTTCACGTGGTATAGATCCATTAGATTTCACACGGCCGGTACCTTTTCCCCTAAATATTTTCCTGTTTGGTCGAGAAATGGAGTCGATATGGACAAACACGCGAAAGAGACGGTCAGAGACCGGGAGATGAAAAAATCGGCGGACAAATATTCCAATGTTTTTTATGATATGTTGACCAACGTACCCAGTTGGTTCGGCCTGTTTGGCCAAAAAAATAGTTTATGTCCGATCGATTTCCCGACTCGTATTCTTCCTCCTTCCCTTGTCGATGGTGGCTGACGAAAATATTCATCGCGTTCGAATTTTTAAACAAATACTGTTCATCCGTTGGACGTCTACGATGAATTATCAAACTTTCATGTTTGATTTATTTAATCTTGAACAAGGAAACTTTTATACAATTCGCACTAAGACGTAAAATATTCTTATTTCGAAAGCGTAAAACATACCGATACTTGGTAATTACATCGAAAAGGCTTACACCTCATCAATTTCCTTTTCTAAAAATGCTTTAACTTTAATAATTTACATGCTACTTTATGGTACGTTATTACCAGAGTTAATTGGGAAAATTGTGGGTGTAATATTGTAAATGTAAAATCTCTAGATTGGCGATGTTTGGTCCGGTGACTCTTTGCTTAACCCGGAATTTATCCCTCGGTCGAGGCAGCCACTTGCTACGTCAATATAATTAGTTGGACCGTGATAGTCATAAGGAACTGTCGTAAAACTAAGCATTTCGATTAGACCTTTAAGGCCGTTAAGTAGTACGAACCACCTTCGAGTCAAAATGTTCCTTGTGGTTATTGCTCCATCAGATAAAAAGTGGGGAAACGTAGGTTTTCTCATTTTTACCCGGGATTTTCGCCCGTAAGAGACCGGTGGTGGGACGACCAACACTCAGCAAGAGTTTTCCTCTGCGATAACATCGTCACCGAAGTTCACTGGATCTACGACTATAGATCAGTCAACATCACTACTTTAACTCAGTCAACATATATTTATTAACTATATCTACTTTTGATAACTGTTGCGAATTATCGACTAAAGAGCAACCTGTCAGGTCAAACCTAATCAAGTCAAGGTGGAGGAAGTTTAATAGATCGAGTGTTAGAGTAATCCAGCACTGTGTTGAACTTGTATAAACGTAACGTGTGATGTGGTGAACACGGTGGTGGTAAGATCTTGTTGAGAGATTCCTACGTTGCTGCTTCTCCCTACCAACCGTTGGGTTTCGTCTGTCCATCCCGCCCTTCCGGCTGGTCCTTTCCCGGGTTTTTTTACCTGACCTTGGAATCATTAGGTTTACAGTTCGAGGAGGACATGTAATTCGGAATTTTCTAAAGAAGGGATGGGCCTGTCTCTGCCATAAACAGACGGCAACTCAAAATTCCGAACAATAACTCATTAACTAATTAACATATACTTATATATATACGCAACAAGACTAATCGTCTTGTCTACAAGTTGTTGGAAATACATAACATATTATAACCTGTTACCTCAGCGTTATAATTAATTCAAACACCTCTATTATCTTAAACGAAATAGAGGATCGATCAGTTTCGTGGCGTCGATTGTATATCGTAACGGGAATTTACGACTCCCGTTGACGCGCTTCTTGAGATCGCGTCTCTCCGCGAACAGTTGACAAAACAGACGATGTTACACGTACAAGTGAAATTATTCATAGTAAAATCGGTGAGGTATGCCCTTTGCTATGTAATTACTTGATAATTTCTCCATCTCGTCTGATACTAAATAAAATCGCAAACATCAGAAAGAAGATGCTGTGAAGCTCTTTTCTACCACAATTTTCTTCGATGCACGTGAATCAGACAGCCCTCGATTAATCCAGGTCCGTTTGATTTTCTGCTTTCAGTCGTCGCGAAATCGTAACTCGAGGGGAGGAGAAGGTGGCAAGGTGGAAAAAAGAGCGATATTTTGGGTGCAGCGAAGTTCCCCAGTTGGTCAAAGGGTGAGCTAAGAAAGGCGCCGGAAGAATGGGGGAGAGCCAGGAACAACAGCAGCCTCTGCTTCGTTCGATCAACAACGTGTACGTGTCCCTCGTTAGGTTCATCAACAAGACGATGCACAACGTCGTTCTCTACTGGATCGATTATCAAGGTCGGGCTGTCAGCTACGGTGTATTGTCACCTGGCGATTGTCTCGACATCGACACGTTCGTTACGCATCCGTGGATCTTCGTCGACCAAGAAACCAGAGACAGGTAGGATTCTTCGAAGATTCCTAAAAAATTCTTCGAAGATTCTTCGAAATCGAAAAATTGGATTCTCTCGAAGTCCGTTGAATTTCCAAAGACACTTTTGAGCTTTAAATTTCTCTCTCCTTTTGTTATGTCGATCGTATTTGAAAGGAACCATAGGGTCTGTTACTTCTTCCCTTTGCGTTTTCCTGATTCGCGTGGTCGAATGATAAAGGAACTTTCGAACGATCGAAACAGACGATGATATCTCCATTAATGCGGTTAGAGTTTGTTCTGTGGGGATCTGTGCGTTTTGTCCGGACGCTGAACGAAGAAAGAGTTGGTTTAAGAACATACATTTAGATCTAAGCAAAGATTTTACGTGTTTAAATTTTAAACTAATAAGAAACGCGGTGGAGAAGAAACGTGCTACAACAATTCTTACCAATTCGCACTAGAATTCAGGATATGAGAGATATAACGATCGAACAAGGAACTGGTGGTACTGCATGTTCGCCACACAAGAAGGTACTTGTACCTGTCCCTATTAGAACTTGAAACGCGATAGCCACTACAACTTTGCAAGATTCAGCTTCATCAATCGAAGCCAACATCGCTCTTCTCGTTACCAAAATTAAACTACATCACCTCCATCTTCCAAAACCGATACAAACCACTTTAAAGTCTACCTCCCCATTCCGGAGAAGCTTCAAAACTCTGCAACTCTTTCTTCGTTCGACGCAACTCCGAATTTCCTTCACGAACGACGATTAGACCATAATTATCAGGCAAATGGAGGGTAGCTGGCTGCACGATGGGGGTTTTTAGGTACACAGTGAACCAGAAGGATGTGTTCTTCCCGGAGCCGAGTCCGTTGTTGTTAGTGAGACAGGAGCATCGCTATCCCATCAGGTTGGCTTTCCAGCCCCGTCGAAGACGCGAAAGGACCGACGTCTTCATCACGCTACCGGTTTATACCCTGCGCGAGCTGTGTCTGAGGGCCATCAGGCGTCGTTTGACGCACGATGAACAGGCGTTTCAGCTCGACATTCCGAGGAGCCTTCAGTACGAGCTCGCGGTCATGGTGCTGAAAAGCGAGAAAATCGATAACACTCGACGCTTGTAGCGATCGATTCGTACGGCTTAGCGAGTGCCAGCCCGGTGTCTCTTCTGATCCCTAGATCTCCGCCATCGTGATATTCAGGTGACTCCGGTCGGAAGATTCTGCCAGTATAGCGGTTGGTTTGCCGGTGGTTTCGCGGGGAAAGCGTTTTCCGGTCTATTGGCTTTGAAGAGGAACTTACTTTGGATTTTCGGGGTTGCTGCGGCATAGCTTCAGGAAATTGGACTTGGAGGCTTCTCAATGGAAGGTGGGATATTTCAGGACGGTTTTTGGAGGATCCGTTGGCAAGTCCGCTGGTTTTTAGGGAGTACGCAACGAGCTAGGGATTTTCGAACGATGTTAGAAACCGCGCGAGCGACTACGTATCTGTTGATCGTTTTATAGCGCTGTATTCTGACTCGCGAAAGCATTTGAGAACTTAGTATATAGGAATTATACATTTCGGAGTTTCGTTAGTGCCGTAACGAACACACGAGTTTCGTGATATAACAAACCCGAAAACGTCGTATAGTAATATATAGTATTTGAACGCCACAACGTGGGAATCTTTTATAGGTACATTACGCGAGTTATACGAATGGTTTCAGAATTTCGTTAGAATTCGTTGTAGCAAGATACGAGTATCTTGATAAATTGTTAAGATTTGAGAACGATGAAAACGTGGCAGTTCGATTTTACATGGAAGACCAAAAGAGTAGATATTAAAATTGCAATGCAAATACATTTAGCAGAAGTAGAAGAACACAAAAATCTGTAAAAATATTATTACTATAAAATCCTGAAAATTCGTGGAAGAAACTTCCCCAGGAGGAAGTTTGGATTACAACAAAAACTATAACGCAAATTTGCGGAACAAACGTTTGGCTCGATCGGCACGTGTTTGCTTCGATTTACCGAAAGCCACGATAGTCTGCTGAGTTACGTCGCTTCCCTCTGGAAACCACGATACGTGTACAATGTGTACATACGTGTAATATATGTGTGTATTTTATCGCTTGAACGTTTCGAGCTTATCGACGCGCGCCGAATTCCTCCAGAGCCTGTCCGCCTTCCGCGAAAAAAACATCAGTTTCGACAATTTTTAACCAGGCTGGTTCCCGAATCTATTTGTCTCTTGTTTCGACAATCAAAAAAGCTCTTAATATTTGGAAAAAAATTGTAACATTCAAATAGACTATGGATTTTTGTGTCAAAATTTTTTACTTTATGAAAATAATTCAAAGTATAGGACCTGAGCAGATATCTATTTCGTGTATTAGGAACTGCGGCGAATATACTCTTTGTATATTTTATACGCTTTTGTATATTATGCCCACTCTTTGCATAGCGCCGCTTTTAAATTTGATCGATGATGGATCGTTTATCGTTTATACACGACACCAAACAAAAAGCATTTTTCATCCTTTTCGATGTAACGAAATTTTTGGCAATAGAAGAAACCGCGATTAGACTGGAAATAATTAAACGTAGAAAATATTAAAAACGTTACAAATACAATGTATCGTTGTTTGAGTTCTTTGATATCGTTTAATTCTTATCGTGCATTGCTATGCACGTTGCACGTCGAAATTTCGTTTAACTCTGTTCGATGCGCAAAGAAAATTAACGCGTTCCACGTGATTTCTGATATGAAAGATAAACTATCCGCTTCGGTAATTGTCTTCCTCTTTTCTTTTATTTCTCTTCGTTGATTACAATAATCAATAAACCGTAAGTAATTAAAGTCTGATAAATGTAATTCTGAATTAATTGCGAGATTAAAAACGATCTGCGTTTGGTAGATTAATTGAAAGTAGGCTCTCGAGGGAACAAATATTTTACTCGTCTTCTTCGCAACTCACTTTCATCAATTTTACAATTTGATAAGTTTCATACATATAATTAATTTACGGTCGAATGTTACTATTATAGTATCGATTAATCGTGGTTATTAGTAAGTTTAATTTAAGGTACATAAGGGAGTGAACTGCTTTTCCCTTTACTCCCTTGAACTCCCGTAGACGTAGTCATTCATATTTTTTACATCCTATATTTTCATAATGAAATCTCCTAAAGATTCGCTGGTATTCTATCGGTGGAAATTTTGCTACTTTTTAAGAGACACCCTTGTGATAAGGGACATTGCGGTAATCTTTTATTAACTCGATGTAAATTATCTAACTTGTAAGTATTTTTACTCGTGAATACTTTTAAGGTGATTAAACGACATGAGAAAAAATAGTGATTTATTGTTTCCTCGATGAACCTATCCATCGTTCTCTCCTTTCGTTTTTAAGTTTCATTTTCCCATTGATTGCGGACCAGAAGATTTACGATTATCAGGAAAATTGTCCGATAAATAGATGTAGGAAAAATCACTTGGAATGGGGAAAGCCGTTGTTTGATTATTTAAAAAAACATTTAATCCTGTTTAAAAATCTTCGCCATTGAACAATTTATATATTTCTATTCTGCTATTGTTTCAACGTCATCCAACGGTTATGTGGTAAAACCGAACATCAATAAGGACGAAGAAGAAATATCCAGGATAAAAGCTTCGAACGACGAATCCAATCGAACAATTAAAATATAGAATCTTCCGATGTATGATTTTAATGAATGGTTATTTTAAGGGAAGGGGACTGTTTCATCACCGAAATTTTGTAAATTTTATCTCGTATCGATGAAACAACTACAAGATAAAATCAAGCATATCGGAAAAAGCGAAGAGTGAAACTTTGAATGTGAAATATCGTTCTTCGATTTCTCTAAAAACATAGTTAGTAGTCGTTTCTATCAGAAACTTAAAACCTAGATTTTCTGTCATTGAAAAAATTATTCCTTTGCCGAACCTGGAAAAAAGAGTTGCCTTAATGCATGTAATAGTCACTTGGTCTCTAATTAATCCCACCGACAAACAGAGGGAAAGAAAAAGAGAGAGAGAGAGAGAGGAGAACATCGACAATCTCGGGTATCTATTCAATACCGAACTATCAGCATCATAAAAATTCCTGGTCTTCGATTTATCACTGTTTCGAACTTTCCTCGCTTCGTCCGATATAAAGGAACAAGGCGAAAATAGAAGAATGGGTTTGAAAAATATCCCAACTCCTCGAACAAAAGGAGAACGCTTCGTCTTCTTGTCCATCGATCGAGTTCAAGTTTCTCGAGCTTCCACTCTTTCGTAGAAAGTGTCGAAAATTTCCACGAACGAGACGAGGGAGAAAAAGTGAGAGGGGAGAGAGGAAAAGAGAAGGAGAGAGAGGTAGAAAATTTCTTCCGGAAAATCGCAGCCAAGCAGTTGGTAATCCGGCCTCGTTTCCGCAATTCGTAAGTAGAGTTACGAAGTTATTAAACCGGTTCCTCGTCCCCCGTCTGCCTGTAATCAAGCATACGATCCGCTCTGACTATCCCCGAGAACTTTCCTTCGGGATGTTTCCGTCTGCTGAAGTGCATACGTGCGTTGATTAACCATTAGCCGAGTTAAATATACCCTGGCTCGAAACACACCGCGATAATGCGTGCTCATTGCGGCGAATAATAGGAGGATCCGCGTCTCTATAGCTCGCGCCGATTATGTCGAAACCTCAAGACCGCTTCCCCCCACTTGGAGTCAAGTTAACGATAGTAGCGGGGGATGGTTGCGACTAGGAAGTTAGGCGAGAAAGTATGGTTGTTGAAGATGGCTTGCTGCGTCCTGGAAAAGTAATACTATGTATAGACGAAAGAAAGCTTGACGAAAGCTGGACAGTACGAAGAAGAAATTTTAGAAAACGATATCATAATTGGCATTAATGACAAAAAACAGCTGTGTTCAAGCAGCGAAGTATTTTCATTTTCGCATTAAACAATACCGTAAGCATTCTCTTACGATATCCTGCAATCTAATTGTGAATCAAATCTTCACTTCGAGAAAGCTTTCCTCGCGAAACAAAAGCAGAGAACAGGCTTTCAAGAATAAAGCACTCCTTTAAATTGGCGAAACAACGGCGAGGTATGGTTTAAAGAATTTCCGAAGCGCAGACTGTCGTCTTGGTCTCGATCCTTTCGCCGTACATTGTACGGTCGACAATGGACCAGGAAGCGTCGCGAAGAGAATTGGCGATGATGATTCAGGCTGGTCTGCGGCCATTCGCGGAGACTACGGTCAATTAAATGCGCTGCAAATGGACTCTGGTTACTACCTCGTTAATCTGGCCCGATCCTAATGGATCTTAAACGCACCGCGAAATGTCACAGAGTGGCGGAAATCTAATGAGCCACCTGCCGGAAGTCTTACGACCGTGACGTTCGGACCACGCCGCGTTCAACTTCCTACCAATGGGATATTTCTTTCGGAATGGCCGCTGTTTTACGAGTGGAACGTTTTAAATTAAAATCTTGCTGAAAGAGTTTCTTTTCTTTTTTATTAATGCTATTAGGTTGATGGCATTTAAGTTTCAGGCAGTTAGAGGAACACGGTACTTTCAGATTCAACGGGCTTTCATTTTTCTACGAGTTTCAAGAAACGTGATTCTGTGCAAAAAATTAAATTCGCGTTAAAACATTGTCGACCGGCCACGAGCAAACTCGTGTTTTCATATGTAAGGTACATCGTCAGATTTTACCTAAGAGAGCAAAGGTGACGCACGTTAATTCTTGCATAAAATTAACGGTTAACGATATGTTAATAAGTACGATTCTTAATATGCTTAGGTGAAACGCGAATTGTCGAAGCATAACTCTTAGTTTCTTATTGTCGTATATAATGTTTCTTGATTGTAATTCATCTGAAGGATAAGGTAAAATTGCGTCCAGAGTCTTTGGTTTTTAAATATCGAATAAGGTAATGTTACGTGAAGGAATTATGCTAGGTACATACATAAAATAATATTATCAAAGTAGTATGAATGCAGCGTGAAAAATTAATACATGTAAAGAATATAAGATCAAGAACTTGGAACTTTGAAGAGTTAATAATACCACGTCGGTCACATGCTAAAGAATATTTTATGTCCTGTAAATTTGGAAGGATCATTAAGAAATCTTCCACCTTGTCGCACGTTGAACAGATGGTTAAAACGAACCTTCGATAAGCTTTCGAATCTCAATGCAACCTTAACGAGCTTTTGAGTTAGTTCGTTCCCAATTTCTGCCAACTTCCGATTACTACTACTAAACCAGAAGTAATTTTCTCGGTACTATTTCACGAAATGCGCAGAACTTTTAACGGAGCAGTCATCCAAATTCATCGCAATTTTAATCTACTCCTCGTTTGAAATCATATCTCGATTCTAGCACACGAATAAAATATCAAAATGTATCAAAAAAGAAAACAGTACTCTGGAAAATCCAATTTTCTTCAAGAAATGCGAGACTCTTACCAGGCGGGCTACCAAAAGTAAAACATATTCTCCACAATATTTCCGATCTTCGTTATCGTCGCTCATAACTGGATTGCGGCTGTTTACGTATTTCTGAGAAATTTAAAGATGCAGAAATCTACAGAATGTTAATAATATGCACAAATATGTGATATATCTATAGTAACTATTGTAAGTAATGTTTAGTAGCTAAAGTTTTCTATATGAATTTCATTCTTTTTAGTTACGTTACGTAGATAAGTAAAAATGGAAGAAGAGTGCGAAGGAAAATTTGCATTCTCGGTTACGTTGCTTGAAACAAGAGGAAAAGGAAACGTTGCTGAAGAATTCCCTGTTTCCGTTATTCAAACACTCATCGGTTTCGCATTGGACCGGCGCATTGACTCGGTTTCAACGTTTATTTGCACGCGAAGATACGCTTCGTGACTGTTGTCTCTGCGTCGTGACTCGAAGTCGCGGCTACGGAGCAGAGGAGAAGAGAAAACGCGGAAAATCTGCGGAATCGGGGTCGGACCGATGTGAATCTCGTTGCGATTCTTCTTCGACAAAAGAGAAGTCACGAGCCTCTAGAGACGAGTATTGCGAAACTAATTGCGAATATTACGAAACGATTTCGCCATTGACAGCATAGTCAATAAATTGAAAGTTTTTCTATTTCTGTGAATCATTTAAATAAATATATATATTTAATCTATATATGTGATATTGTCAATCGCCAGAGAATTTTAATATTCGGAAATTTGACGAGCTGATAGTTTAATATTTCGCTCCACATTTTTTCCTTCACTTGTTTTGTTAATCATTTCAATATACGTACGTACAGATGTTAGTAATTGTTAAAGTAATAATATAATAATATAATAAATAAAATAATAATAATATCGAGTTGGGAGACAACCGGACACATTGAAACACGTGTTTCAACGTCGGTATCGCGCCACAAGCAAAATGTTGGCTTGAAACTGATGCAAATTTCATGAAACCTAAGTGTTGATGTATACATCGTAGGATGTTTCAACCTGTAGAACGTGCTTGATACTTGGTAGTCTAGCGAGACAATAGCTTCGTGTTTTTTTATCTTTTACCATACGTTAAAAGTTACTGAAACTTTTTTCCGTACGAACGTTTTCGTTCTTGAACCATAAGTCTGCATTTTCTTCCTCGTACAATGAATAAGAAGAAAAATATTCTATCTTTTTCGCGACCTATGATTACCAACGTCTAATTTAGTATACCAAGCCCTTCCCTTACAAAACAACGATTAAATTAAACGCCCGCCATCCACGTTCTTATAGAAAAGCCTCCGCGACCTACATTCCCGTTAATTTCCTTCTCCACCGGAACTACCACTATACTACGACCCTCTAAACGGTGCACAGCCTCAGAAAGCCATGCCTGAATTTCTGTTTTTCTTCCGAAGACGTGATTCTACTCTCTTATTAAAGGCAACGTTTCAGAAAATTTATGCCACTGCGTTTTAACGCGAAGCACACGATCTCGGCGACGAAAATGGCGATGATGTTCGAAAGTAAAATCATGGTTGCGCATTTTTAAATGAATTAGATTGCTCATCGACATCGTCAACATTGGCAACGCGTTATTCGGACGTTCGATACTTTTGCGCTCGTACGAAGGAAACGTTAGATCGAGTGATAAGTTGGTTCGAAGAGCACATTATTACTTTTCTATGAAGTCTACCTAATCAAGGAGTCATTCTTGTAGGATCATAACTACAATTAGTTTATTTACAATAAATGGATTAAACAGATGCTGGTTAAACAGGAAACGATGGTTATTTAACATGAACTAATCACAATAACGTATTATAATTAAGACAACTAGATAATTAATTTGCAACTCTCGTCACCACGGATCCAATTCTCTCTTGACAACGCTAGCAACACTATCTCGATAACGCAATTCTCACTCTCTGACTTCTCAACTCACAATGCTGTTAATTCGTTTATGTCCCTTAGCAACTCTTTGTCTTTTGTCTTAGCCTCATGTCTTTTGTTTTAGTCCCACCACGCACATGTTCCGCAACCGCTTGTTTATAATTCGTCCGACACCCCCCAGGCCCCTCGTCCACGATACTACATTTTTTTATAGATATATGTACGTATTTATTATGATCACGTAGCTAAAATCTTAAACACACGTACTTGCGAATACAACATGATAATGCGTAACATTTGGATTAAATGAAGTTCCACTACAGCAACAAGCATATTATCGTAAAGGTGTGTAACTAATTAAAATATAATGATATACAGTGTACATGATAACACGTGATATAAATAACGTAGTATATACGGTATAAGTGTAAACAAGAAAGAAGCAATGGTATAGTACTACGTTCTTTGTCTTGAGCCATAATAAACTTTCAAGAATGTAACAATTACTGGGATTGGCGATTCCATTTCATTCGAGTCACACCACGCGACAAATAAAATCGAGATTCGAAGGCCGTGCCAGGGAACGAACATTATCACCGTTGGCGATCCATTCTGCTCGCGACCTGCTGTTACGAGCCTCGCATATTCGCCGCCATATCCCTATTTGCGTTTTCATGAATTCAATGGACGCTTAAAGACGCAACCACCTCCGTTATAACGGAAGTTTCGAGCGCTCGTCGACTTAAGCGCCGACTCTGCACCGCGGTCACGTTGCACTGCGAAATACCTGCGTCGAAAATCATCGAACCAGGTTAACACGCACTACTGTCGAGTTTGTTTCGTCGGATGTAATTTCACACGGCAATCGTTCGTGCGAAGGAAAAACGTCTACCTTTCGCTAAATTAAACCATTGTTGAAATGGGAAAATTTTTGGAAAAAGTAACTCGGTAAATTTTCTATCAGATCTGGTGTATGTTATGTTGCTGCTTCATGGCAGAGTTTCATAAAGTCTTCTTTTTTATAGACATGTAGGTAATGGAATCAAAATGAACAAATTTCAGTACCATCGATCGAATACGTGTTTATATCTCGTTTGTGAAAATAAAGAGTATATACATAATTCAGTGGTTTTATATATCTTTAATTCGTCATTGATATAGGTAAAATTGGGAAATACACAGAATTTGTGGTTCAAGATCCTTATTTATAGGATTATGATATGTATAGGTGTTACGTCTGGCGACTTTCTACCTAAACCAGGCCACCCACAGCGGGCAAGATGGTAGCCAGATGTCTACTCATCTTCCATGCAGACTCTCAATATTCCTAAGGACCCTCCATAAAAATCTCAAGAATTTTCAGCTAAGGTTCTTCAGATCAAACAAATATCCTTTTTCATATCGTTTTCTAAGGTTTATTGTCTACTACGAGTTGATGCCCGAAAGTTGGTTTTTTATTTCACGAAGGATGCTTCCCACCAGCAACTTTCCTTCGAGAGCGGTCAGCATCCTTCCTCACCCACCAACCTGGCAATAACCTATTAACAACGAAAACTATTCCCTCACTCTACCAAGGAAAACTTGCCCATCGCAAGTTTTCCTCCACAACATCATGTTGGCGGAAAGTCAGTCAAAAACCATTCTTCGAACAGTCGTCATCCACTCTTACTTCGCATTCTCGACCTTGTAAATTTGTCGATCAATCGATACTTATACTTTCTCAGATTATATATCTCTAGTAAATAAGTTGTTTGAATAAACTATAATTTATACGTGTTATCCAGCATACTATCATTTCAACCACCTCTATTATCGTAAAAGAAATAGGGGATCGATCAGTTCGTGGCGTCGATTATATAATCGTAACGAGAATTTACGACTCTCGTTGACGTGATATCTCTTGAACGCGTCTCTCCGCGAACGGTCGAAACAATAGGACTGGAGAATTCTCTTTCTTTGAAGAGCATCGTTTGGTACGATATCGTTTGGACGGATTCTATTGACATATTGTGTTTTACGAAAGCAAAAGACGAATGTTCGTAGGTTGAAAATTTTATCGTGCGGCCTTCAGCGAGCAAACCACAACAAATTTTTAACCGGACTGATACTTAAGTATACTATATCGCATAGTAGCATGTACTATGGATATTAATAAGACGTATCTTTCAAACAAACTTCTTAACATACCGAGTTACTAAAGCCAAACCCGCAAGTTCAACGATTCTTGTCAAGTTCCCTAATCCAAACAGCATTACAAATTTCGCTATTCGAGTCCAACTAAACTTTTCCCTAGGATTTGTCTTTACTACACGAGTTCGTCTTTCAAAGTTGGCAGCAATTATCGCGCTTATTAATTCCGTCTTACATTCAACGTATTATTAATTTCCACCCTAGTAAACTGCCAATTACGTAACAGTCTAACATTTCCACCATCTATCCACTATGGTTTATCGAATGTTTTACCAAATTAGTCTTCTCCAGGAACTGTGAAGAAAAGACAGAAACACACACAAAGATAAAAATAGGACGAATAAAGAAAATCGATGTTTGAGAAAATGGAAAAATTGGAAAGAGGGGTAGTAGGATTAAGGATGAGGATCGCATAATTGGTAATTAACGTTTATTAGGCGTCCTATTGAGAGCATACCGGCCGCGTAATTTACCTTTTGCTCCCGTGCGATTGCATTATTTATGCGGGAACACGCGATAACGGCCTGTACCCGCCGTGCAACTAATTACGATAGAACGTTTACGCTCGTTTTGCAACAATTTGGAACGGAAGCATCGGGGCGGTCGCTGCGAGTAACGCGGTCGAGGGTCAAAAGGAAGATCCGTGGTCGATGTCGAAATATCGCGTCAAAGAGTGGAACCCATTGGCTTTTCGTTCTCTGCAATTATAGCGCGCATTAAAACGGATGCGCCGGATAAACAATGGCCGGGAGCGTTTTGCGAGCGGCATTTCCTGCGGTGCCACAGACCCATCTCTCTCTCTTTCTCTCTCTTCTCTCTTCCTTTTCTCGTTCTATTTTCCCTTGCATTTCTGCTCGTTCACCGATTCAAATCGATCCACCGTGTTTTCATTCATTCCAACTCTTTTCCTATTCAACCTCCCATCGTTCGCGTGTATCGAGTGTCGTTATGCAATTACCAGGCTGACGATAAAAAGAAAAGACCGAGAGATTGTTGTTTTACGATCGCGCTTTATTTACTCTATTTAGTTAGTCATGTTCATAGTATTTGCTAGTATGTTTGTGTAGCAGTTTTATTTTCATCTCTGTTCGATTATAATTACGAGCGGGTTTACGACTGTTCGTTTATTTCTTTTTCGACAAAAGTAACGTTTCGTCGAATATTTTTATCGAGTAAGGAACTCATCAAACCATTCGATGTTTAATTAAATGAAATTGTCAAAGAAGCTTCTTGCTTCAGCTGTTTCTCATTTTGTATTAATTACACGCGAATGGATGTGATCATCGTTGGATTTGCGTTCGTATATTCGGTTCTCGCAGTTGTGAGCCGCGTGCCGAATTTCGGGATTTTCCATCGGTTCCTTGTCTTTCTTTTATGAAATGAAATTATCAATTTCCGATACTGATTAAAACTGCAGAGGTACGTTTATGATTGTTGAACAACGTTGTAAACGAAGAATTTTGCGTTTCTTCGTATAAAAGGGTCGTAGAAAATTCTAGCAATAAAGGAAATATGTATAAGACCATCAGGAAAACAATTTTTCCGACGAAAGAAGATTATTTTGAGGACATTACAGACGATAGCTTAATGAAATTTAAAAAAATTCAAAGATTGCTTCGGAATATGAGAACGATAGTTATGGAATAAATCTACTCACATCTTGTACAGATATATTTATTTCTTCTAATTATAGTTTACAATCAACTACTGTAATAAGTTATTTTCGATTCAGTTGAAATTATGCGTTGAACTTTATTATTTTTTTAAATAATTGATCTCCTTTCAAAAATGCCATGTGCACGTGATGTAAAAAAAAGAAACGATTCGGTTTGGAAGAAAAGAAGGTTGTTAATCTGCAATGAAATTTTGTATATTTTGTAACGATCGAAGGACAACTAAAGCGTAAGTGTGAGATACAACACTCGAGAGATATCCTTCCTCGAAGCGTCGTTTAAATCATCCGCGTCGCATTCCTAGACAGCAACGGATGCAATTTGCCAGAGAGCACGATTTATGCGCATAAATGTTTGTAAATACATTTACCTGTCGGTTTATTGAAAATTGATTGTCGTGGGCTTTGCGCGCACAGGTTGTTCCATTTCATCTCCTCCTCTTTGTCCTCCTCCATCATCTGATTCATTTCATTTAGGTCGGTTTACCCAGCGGGACACCTAATGTGATAAATAAACCGGCATAGATATCCCCGTCAAATTGTTAATCATTCTATGCCAACAGTCGTTTGTCCATCTCACAATTAGTTATTGGAATCCGAGTATATTTGTTGAAATTCAAATTTTGATAGAGTTGCAACTGGTGCGAAGTTTCGTAGGTGCCAAAGGTTATCGTTCAAACAACTGATAAACTGATAAACAACTGGTCAAACTGTTAAAACAAGTGATATTTTAATATTGCGATAGATAGCATTTTTAAAGTTACACAGTGTGTACTTGAAAGTCACGACATTTTGATCGGTGCGTTGTTTGTTGCGTAAATTTCTGAAAATTCTATTATTACAAATGTAATATTATGAGTTATATTCTGAATATTAGAAATGTTAGATATTCTGTACTATCTCTATAAAAGACTACATTGAAGAAAGTGGAAAATGATTGTGCAATCGAACAGCAACTATCGATACTAATTTCTCGCCACTTGCTAATAGCGATTCTCTCCCGGCAAATAAATTATTAAATAACATCGTAGATTAGTGGAGAATGATTTTAGCTTTCGTGCAGCAAATAGTTTGACAATTACGCGATACGAGTCTAGTAACAATCGTAGCTGCAATCAAGACGCGCGTACACAAGGACCGATCTGTATCGGCGCTTGCAAGCGATACCGCGACACAAACGTTCTAGCCACGCTGCCCCAATTAGCGTGCCAATTAATTAGCAATCGGCAAGTAGTAGGGAGCATAGCTGAGCACAGAGGGATGTTGCATCGTCGGGAACGCGGTCGTCGAAATCTCATTAGAAGAACAATCGACACCTACCACACCACCGTTTTCTTCCAGTTACTTGTAATTAGCATCTATTTGCACTTGCTAATTGCCCTGCTTCATGGTCGTTCTGTCCCATTCCAACGACGAATTAGACGCCCTTCGATTGTTCGTTGCAAATAACGTTCAGCAAATTAGGGGGTAAAATGACGTGGGAGTGAGAAAGTAGATTTATTCAACGAGAGAAATTACGTTCGTTTACCCAGCTCGCTTCGTACTCCGTTAGATAATACGATGATTCTGATACGGTTCTTGTGCACGCCGGAATGATGTTCGTGAAGAATTTAATAAAATGTTATTATTTTAAATAGTAGAATTATTGCATGCTACCATCTTTATGAAATATTGTAAGGGATAAAGAATCGAATGATAGAGATCTCATTTACGTTTGTACGCTTAGATATGATATGTTTCTATCTATAGATCTACTTAAAGATAGACATATGCATGTTGTAAGTAACACGAAAGCCAACCTGGGATCAGCTTTGTTGAGATAGAGTTGTAGAATCATTTCTTTCTTCTCGAGAGGTTCATAATAAAATAACTAGAAAATAAAAGTTGTGGCAATATTCAAGTTACACTAAACTTCAATGTCTTCGTATTTATGATCGTCAGCGTATCTTAAATTTACGATCTGAAATATCAATTTCTTGGAAAATATGCTTTTTCTACTTGCGCTATTCTTTTAATAAATTCGATGATAATCAACTGTCTTAAATGCATTCGATATGAAGCGATAAATATCTATCAAATTCTATTCGATTTCTAATTTGAAGAAACGTTCTACGGTCAACACGGAATCGCTTAAAAGTGGTAGCGTCAGTTTTGATTCTCGATTCAGCCAAATTTCTAGGGCGAAAGTCGAGGAAACTGTTCGGCGAATTGCAGCTGGAATCTGTAAATCAATACGCGCGTTATCACAATAATATTATCGCAGTCAATACGGCACCGCGTATTTAATTGATCAGAGTGTTCGGTATGGCGCACGCGAAACGATACAAACACGGTAACTAAGTCGTTTCCATTAAAGCAGAGGTTAATTATCCGTGGCTGGATCTTGCTACTGTTCGATTGTATGTCGAGAATCTCTGTTTAGAGTGTCCTGTTTTGTGCTCTGAACGAAATCGAGGCACCGATATACTACGCGGTATTCGTGAACCATACGCTGGTCCAATTATTATCGAATAAAGTATAATTAAATGGTCAATACGCGATAATGGGGACGTGCTAGGAACCGATGAAAATATATGCTGCGTAGCGTGTCAGTTTCCGCACGAAATACATTTAATCATTCAAGAATCATTGATCGTCATCGAACAGCCGAACGAATATCAATCGTCGCGACACGTAATCCTTCGAACTAATTCCATTCGGTCTAGTTCCATTTCGCGCATATTTTTCACGCCAATTAACCCAAATTCGAGAACAGTTGCTGTCACTGAGTCGTCCTGTCTCTGTCACGTGGAGATTTCTGTCGGTCAAAAACGACGCTGCTGGAACAACGTATCGTAATTAACGTTTTAATTAATCACCAACCGTTAATTTGTAACGCGAGCTGTTGACCATTTACAATATTTCTGCACCGATAATAAAATTCCGTAACAATGAGAGAATTAACAACGTGCAATTAACGAGTTCGTATTTTCAGCCCTTTGCATCCTTCGACATTTTCTTCCGCTTTTAAACGCGAATCAATTATGGCTGTATCGGATTTTGGGTACAATTCGGCGAAAAAAAGCTTTCTGAGTTTGTAACTGATATTTTAGAATTTAATAGAACGGTTTGACACGGCGTTATTCTGGTGTAGATGACGAAGTTGTAGATGTAAAAGATCGTCGAATGTTAGAATATTTATTATATGCAAATGAGTATTGGAATAATTAAAGTAAACAAGAATTTCTTATAATGTTAACTGTTTAATTTTATTAATATAAATACATATAGTAGATAAAGAATATATATAATATAAAATAGAAGAAAGCTGATGAAATTATATTGCAAGTTATGCAAGTGCACGAACACTTCCCAAAAATTTAAAAAAGTGAAGTTAATTGCTACTTTGGCCTGTGATTACCTTTCACCTGAATATCTAGATTTCCCTTGCGAGCCACGTATACATCGAATTTCGCTTTCCAGGCTGTTCCACCGCTTTTTTCCTTCCTTCTGATCGAGCTACGTTCGACTCTTAACCGGTAATTAATTAATCGCAGCATCCCTCTTCCAGAGATCGATTCTCGTTAGCGCGTCTAAAGCTGGAAGGAACGGCCGCTTGCTAACTATCCGCCGCAAATTGCAGCCTCTGATCTCTTTGCCCGTTGGAATTCCTCCCTCGACGAGTCGACGAGATTCCACGGGGGAAGTTTTTCGGATTTCGAAGCTGTACGAAGTGTTTCGTAACGTGACTGTTAGCGTAGCTTCGGAGTTCGAGTTGATTGGGAAGAGGAAACAAGCTGAAAGGAGACTCCGAGCCTCGTTTTAGAACTCGTTTGCGGAAATGCTTTACGACCCGGTTGTAAAATGAAGTTCTTTCTCAGACTTAAGTGCCTTTTGGTTTATGCTTCGTACATGTACATACGTATGTATACGTATGTATGTACATGTACGTATAAGATTGATCGGGTATATAGCGTTTGCGTACAATGTAGGGACAACTGATATTCTTCTCTTCTAGTTCGATTTCCTTGTGAGTTTGATGTAATAGTCGAATTTGTAGCTTTGATCGTCAATCATTCAGGATCAGGCCTGAGGATATTTGTGGAAAAGGGGCGATTGTGTACGTATAGGATTGTCCATTAGACATTCTGTGTCGTATCGGATGATTATCCGATGCCTGATTAGGCCGTGATACAATTTCATGTGGATAATACGTCCTGTACTAATATCGTTAGAGTCAAGAAACATACGTTCGTCGTGTTATCCGATTCGTACGAGGCTTACGCCACTTCTTTTGCAAATTAAATTTTTACAACAGATATAAAATAGCTTGAAGAATCTATTCAGGAACCTTGCAAAAAGATTTCAACGAAAGTTTACACCGTTGACCAACGTAGCGAATCGGATTCATCCCTCTTTACATCGCGCAGAAAAAGATCAAAGCGGACGATGTTGGCGGATCTCGGCATAAAACTCCGCCAGTAAAACGTCTTCGAAACTGAATTTCTCAATTCTTGACCGTTGCTATAAAACATGTTCAAAAAGTTGCTTCAACCCATCTTCACCTTCTCGAAACAACGAACCAACGAAACTTTAGCCCGTTGACCAACACATAGAATCAAATTCATCGCTCTTTACACTTCCTATCAAAAAATCGAGCGACGCGCGACCTCGGCATAAAATATCCAGGGCTTATTCGTCGCTTGGTACCGAAACCCTCGACACTGTTCGATGTGTGCACACGCGCTCGGCCCGTGGAATACTTTATCGCGCATGAATAATGTATCCAACGACGCTGATAGCGCGCACGGTCCAACATTTAGGCAACCTGGGCCAATATTGATACACGCTCTCGACGTGTTTCCTCTCCGTCGCGTTTTCTCTTCTACGTGGTCGCGTGCATACGCGTGTATACGCGCCACCCCGTCACAGGATTTTGGTCTACGCAATCGGCCAGTTTGTAACTGTTGTCGGGTTACAAGCTGCTGCGCGATCGTATCCCGTCGGAAAACGGACAGCTCGCGTTTACATTGTCCGACTGAACACGCGGATGACGCGTGTTTCCCAGAGACATTCGCAGATTTGCGAATTTGTCGCAACCTGTGGATACCTCGACTCTCCGCACTGCATTCGAATAGTCAGACGCGTTCTAATTCTCTTTCAAGTGGAAGTTTCTGAATATACGTCGCTACAGTATCGAAATGCGAGTATTTACGCTTGGTGACATTTTGTTACGGATAGTTGGGTCTTTTAGAAACAATTGATATCAGTGAATGATTGATATCACTTATTACATACGACATACGTCTCTCAGATACGAGTTAATATATATCATTCTGTTGCAAGTAGAAGTTTTTAGATGTGCGTCGATATGAGGAAAGGAGAGTGTGTGTGTTTGGTATTGGAGAAATTTTGCTAGGGGCGAATTGATATTAAAGTTGAAGTGACTGCGCAGATACGAACTAAATTTGTCTAAACGGTTAATCTTCAAATTCTTACGCTTCTTTATGTAAAATTACGACGTTCAATTATTATTATTATTTTATTTATTTTCACTTAGTCCCTGCCTTTCGGCTTTGGGCGAGTTTTCGGTTTTACTCCATCACGCTTTTACATTCACTCAGTCTTATGGCGTTATCACCTTATTGCCTCCTCCCTTATATCTATCTAAACTCTTTTCTTATGTATCTACCTCCCCTCTTATCCACTCTGTTATACTGTACTCTGTTATATACTCTAAAACTATGGCAACTTTTGGGCTTTTCCCTCCTTGCTGTGCTTCCTTATTGTCGTTCCTCCCCGTCTTGTATTGCTCTTCTCTTCTTCATTCTTGTTTTCAATTCCATTAGTCTTTCTCCAATCACGTTTAGTATTGTTTCTGTGTCCTTTGGTCCTTTCGTTATTTCACATTCTTCTATTGCGTGTCTCAGGTCTTCTTCTTTCCTTTTACATAGCCTGCATCTTTTTTCTCCCTCTTCTTTCCAGTATTCCTTTGCTTTGATCTCGTTTCCACATCTGAATCTTGCTAATATTTTTCTGCCCTTTCACTTCATCCTCCCTTCTAAGCATTTTGGTAACTCTTCTTTGGCGATTTTCCCATAATGTTTGTTATATTTTGATTCCCTTATCCTTTTCCTCCTCTCTTCTGCTTCTCTCTTTCTCCTTTCTTCTATAATTTGGTCTACTGTCATCCTTGTTCTTCTCTTGCTTCCCTTTGTGTCCCTCCATTTCTCACCTCTTCTAGTCCCTTCTTTCTCTTTCTTGCTCTTTTCTCTTCTTGGCTATTTCCCCAGTTTCTCTCTCTTTCCTTGATGCACTCCTTCATTAGTTCTTTTTTTGACTGTATGACTTTACCTTCATACCTTGCTGCTCTTCTTAGTGCTTTTTCTTTGATTTCTGTTGGCTTGCATTCTTCTATCAATATGTAATTCGGTATTGTACGACGTTCAATTGAGATTACTCTGACACGAGTGTTCTATTAAAATTATAGTTCGTATAAATCAAAGATAGCATTGGTGTGAGCTAAGACTGAGAAGCTAAAACAAAAACAAAAATGTAAATGTAATAAAAATAATAAAGAGTGGACGCGGATAAGTATAAATAGTTGATAGTCTTTGTTTCGTTCAGTCTTTGACGAAGAAATTTCT
Organism: Bombus soroeensis; assembly: GCA_014737365.1. Lineage (NCBI taxonomy): Eukaryota > Metazoa > Arthropoda > Insecta > Hymenoptera > Apidae > Bombus > Bombus soroeensis. Next base: position 466,723 of record JACXIL010000032.1, on the reverse strand, counting down.
AAAATTATTTTCGGTCAGTAAAAGGACCGTGGAGGTACATGGCCGTCTAGTTAAATAATAAAGCACGATGACACGGAGCTTAAAGCTTCCAAACCAACCAGCGGAAGACTCAAAGTAGTCGACTCCAGGCAGGGGTAAAATAATCCGGCGAATTACTTTCCCACCATTAAAAGTAACTGACCCTAATGAACATCAAGTGGATTGGATTCCGGCTTCCATTCACTTTGCTCTTGGCCCTCGGTGATTAACATTTCGTAATTTAAAGTCCTTAACAGAGCTCTATCTGTGGATATGTCAATCCTAATCTTATAAACAATTATCCCTCCATCTTTTTTAACGTTACAATGTTTTCCAATGTTCACTTTTTAGCTTCACGGGAACTTTTGGTCAATGAAATTTGGGAATTAATCAAATCATTTATTTCGTATACATTTAGGTGTCTTTTTATACGGTGGATGTGTGCTGTGTAAAAAAAGTGAGTAGTAAAACAATTGATTTGTCAAAAAAAAAAGTACAAACCCTGTGTTAAAATAAATCAAACAATAGAGAAAGCAATCTAAAATGTAGAACTGCGTTCGATAACAATATTTTATTGGATAAACGCAGGAAGGAGAAGGTAGTGTGAAAATGAAGAAAATATTTTTTTCAAAAATCCATTTTAAAGAGATATTTTACTCATCGTTTTCTTATTACTGGAGAAAAATCATTTTCGTCGCCCGAAATATCCTTCGTCTGATCGTTTTGTATCATTTGTGACGACAAGTATTTTGTTTTCTCTTTTAATGAATCTTTATAACAAGTCGTACAAGTTCTCAAATCTCTTTGAAATCATGTAAAACGTCGGAGACTGGTATCATTTACAAAGACACGATAAAATATGGTAAAAAGTCGCGTAACCAGAACGTGTTAAATAAACCGTATAAAAGTTAATAACACGTGTTAAAAGAACCGTGTAAAATTGAATAAACCGTGCACAAAACTATGTAATAGAGAATCCTGTAAAAAGTGTCCCGTGTAAAAAGAAGGTCAGGTGTATTTATTTATATTTATATTATATTATATGTTACATATTATACATTATACGTACTTTTTATATTATATATAGCTACATTTATAATTATAAAATATTGTTATATTTATTACTAATTATAATTACACATTAACAAACGAATAACTAGTATAAACGAATGATAAGAATTTTTAAAAAAATTATCTTCGAGCAGCCTTACGCTAATACCGAAGTATAATCTACTTATTTGAATTGGAAACAAGTTGCTATCTTTGACACGTGTTTTCCGCAGGAGTTATTGCCGGTAGTAAGTCGAAACGAGGGAGAACCTCGAGACCCGTGGAACTTCGATTCGACTTCTCGAAGCCGCGGAACACGCGTAATTAGCGCGTGTTTGATATGCAGGGCGTAATACGCGGCATGATTGACTGCGATGTTTATCGTGTCGTTTGTAACGACGCAACGGGTAAAGGGTGCACGAGGAACGCTTCCGCTTTCATGCGTTTCACCCTTTACACGGACTTCACAGGATTATTATTTAGTTTCGGACTACCGTTTCGTTTCGAGTTTGCGTGGAACTCTGTATCCGTGTGCGAAGTTATTTCGGTGAATTTTTCAACTCTTTCTACCTCCGCCAGAATGTTTAACTGTAACGAATCGTGCACGAGTTTTCTAATTTCTCTTTACGACACTCTGTACGTTCGCGCACGAAACCACAAAAGGAACAGTTGAAACAAAAATGCTGAAATAAAGAAGAACCAAACAACACGGATTCGAAAGAGCGAAAAGAAGCCTTCAAAGATCCTCGAGTGAAGCGAATACGAAAAAAGGTAATAGAGCAGCGAAGGCGTTTAACATAGGAAATCAAAGAAACTTCCGTGCTGAGCGTTAAGGGGATCGGATGCTGAGAAAAGTGGCGAACGAAAAAACCAAAAAGCGGGGAATAAATCTGTAAGGCGAAAGCTGGAAAAGCGGTGTGCCAGCTAATGGGAGTCGAGAAGTCCCAGCGAGATTCGTATTTGACATTAAACAAACACACGCTGGCTCGCGTAAACGAAGAGCCGTAACTTTGACAGGCTAAGTGTTGAACGGGATAAAAGAAGGGCAAAAGAGGGGAGGATAGCGCGCGAGAAAAGGAGAAAATATTCCGCGGGGATTACTTGGCTCCCCATTAAAAGTAACTGACCCTAATGAACGCCCGCAATCGAGCTTCACTCCTCTTCTCTCTTCTACCCTTTTCACCTCCTCCCTTCCCCCTTACCCTCCACGTTTACGCTTTACCCCCACTCTCTGCTATTTTTTTCTACTTTTTCATACCTACGTTCCACGTAGCCCTCTCCCATTTTCTTTTTTCCTTCAATTTCGTACGTTTCCCCTCTCTGCCGGGTTAATAAAACGTTTCACTGTACGCGTCCAATCGTTTAACGTCACTCCGACCGGTATTTGCATAAGTGACTCTCGACCATTTCCAACCACGCGAACACTTTCCCAGCCATGCGAACACTTTTCCAGCGCGCCCTTTTCCACGTACCGGGATCCGGTTAATTCGAGATCGTTCCACGAATGCCGTTTAATAGCCGATACACGAGCGGGAAATAAAGATGGACCATTTAGCGGAATCTTTTAGGGCAACGCGTCACAGATTCTTGCCCCCATCCCGATGAATCGCGTGTATTTGTTTCTGGCCGGGCTGGTGTTTGGAGATAGCGGTCGAATGGTTCTTGTTTTAGAGCTTTCAGAGCCACGGTTTCACAGCTTTACAGCGGTTATAATGGAATCGAGGATTTATTTTCGAAGCACATTTGGAACAGGAATTCATATGGATTTTTATTTTATTTGATGCGAAAGCTGTGTAGAGTAAAGGTGTTAAGCGTGAGCTATGATAGGTGAAAGTGATTGATCCGAACGTGAATCGAGGATATCGAGATTTTGCATACAACGATACGACAGAAAACGCAATCGTATTAAATTGCGGTGTGCTTATCGGAGATTAACTTTCATCGTAAATCTTTTATCTTAATTCTTTGTCCGATATTTTAATCGTAATATAATCGTTCTTCATTCGTCGAATTTAGTAAATTCTTCGAGTAATTCTTCGTTACCCTTTGTCAAGTCACGTACTACGCTCTATTTCATTCGGTTTTTTACGACGTATAGACTATACTTTAGAATCTAGTTGACACATTGATCGCGGATTATGCGAACAGTTCCTGATAATAGCTTGCCTTTTTATTATTCACGAGCGATACTTGCTTCGTGAAAGGAAATAGAGTAAGAAAATTCGTTTAGTCTTTTACATTATAAAACACTCGTAATGCGAAGGAAATAACACGTTTGTACCAAAAGATACCTAAAAAGTAAAGTAAAAAATATTGAGAGTTATTTTAGTTATTATATCCGATAGTCAGTTTCTGTCTATGTACAGTAGGAATATTGTTAAATGTATCTGTGCAGCAATTAAAGAAGGAGGGGGGAGAGAATGGCGCAGGAACGGAACAGGCTAAATTAATTTGTCGACTGTGACATATTGAAAAATGCACTGGTCGCTAAATATCTTTCGGTCTGCTCACAGGCGGCTGCAAAGGGGGCAGCGAAAGGGGTGGAAAAGTAGCCCTTGGGGACACGAGTTCCTCGTTTCATCGGAAGTAACTGACCGTAACAAATGCCCGGAGCAATCGAGCCTCGGACACACCAGCGGTCCCAAAGGAAATATATTGCTTTGCGGTTTCTTTATCGCCGTGAATGTTTCTCCTTTCTCCTGACACTTTGGAAAATGATGCACTCCCGCGGAAAATTTCCTCGATTGCTCTCCATGTCGGCGAAGTTTCAACACAATGATGAGTGGCTCGGGCGGCTGCGAACATGAAAGGATCACATAGATCGCGTCATAAACGTTGATCCAATGATTAATCATGAATTTGGACCTTCAATCTCATTTGGGAAGATTATAGAAGTTTGATGAGAAAGGAGTCCCTTCGTGAAATAGGTTTTGGAAGGTTTAGTAATTTTATTGTTGTTTTAATTCTTTCGAGGCTTATTTTCGAAAAGTGTTTTAGATTTGATATTTTATTTCGTAATTAGTATAATTTTTAAGTCTGTACAGCTAGAATTTTCTTTTGTTTCATGAAAGGAGTTATGGTAGGCCGTGGATGAAACTACTAGCTAGTGTAAAAAGATGAAAATAAAATAGTACAAGATATGTAGATGGTAACAAGTAAACAATCGAATTAATTGCTGAAGACTAAACAATTAGACGCGTAGACGGAGCAATTACGTTTCAAGATCCCTTTCAACTGAGCGTTTCCGGATCTCGTTCCTTGGTATTGTTTTCACCAGGAATTGATGTTCGCCAAGTTTCCTTCAAGCAGTTCTCGAATCTCTGCCGAAAATGCTATTTCCTTCAACTCGCTGTTGTCGCTGCTTTATCCCGAAACAGGCGTACAGGATCCAGCTTTATTCGTGCGAAGTGACTCTCTCCGACAAATCCTCGAAGATTCTCTTCGCAAACACAGTCGAACGTATTTACTGTATTTGGTAATGATATAGAAGAACCGATATAGAAGATATAAAAAGATCAAGCCACTGTTATCTAGACGCATTAATTATTTTTTCCGTCTATCATCGATGTATAATTACAACGATACTGCGTTAGAAACTTTTAAATTCTTATCGTACGACAGCGAAAGATTTCTATTTCTAAAAGACATCCATCTCCTTCAATTTACTTACAAAAGAAGATTCTTAAGAAAGACATCCGTACACAAATAAGCTTCCACCGCTATTAAAAGTCTTGCGTGTATTTTTTCAATTCAATTCCACCACTACGATCGCAATTATTTCCTTCAATTTCTCCCCATCGTACAAACCGATCGTTATTGCCTTTGCACGTTGTTCCTCTATCAACACCATTGAAATTTTCTATGTTCTCCAATTTCGTTCTAATGAAATGTTATCGCTGACATCTACAACCATTCTGTACGACTATTCTTGAAAAATATCTCAAGATCGCGAATCCACATTGCCAATCATCCTGCCCATTCCCAGGCTTTTTAATAAAATTCCTGAACCAACATCGCGACCGTTCCGTATTCGTCAAGAACACGTCTTGAAGGTAGCCCCAGGGACGAACAACGCGTTGCTCGGGCGGCAGTCGCTTTCAGCCGCATGTTGTCGTCCAGGTGAAGACGTCACGGCAACCGGTAAGAAGCTTTGCAAGACGTCGCTGCTGGGTTTGCGTTGTCGCAAGGGCGGCGCGCACGCCTTCTCCAGAATCCGCGTCGTGTTCTTCTTCCTGGCTGGGCGCACGCGAGCGTGCATTGTTCCTGCACGACCGCCATTGTCGTGCACAACAATAACGCGATGCGAAGGATCCCCTTGCGAACCTTGACGGAGATGTCGCATTCGTTAGCAGGCCGCAAATTGCAGTTTTCCCTCCCACTTCTCCTTGGCTGCTGTTGCGCGTTCTTCTTTAAGCCAACAGGAGATGCACGGCTGTGTCTCGTGAGAAATGTTGCCCGAATGCCGTAGCAGTTCTCAGTCGGCGAGCTGGGTTGTTTCTTCATCGGAATTCAGGATGATAAGGATTAACATCCTCCTTTATTTTCGCTTGCAATTTCATTCTTAGTCTTTCGACTCTTCCGTTTAGTATTCTGGGCTACTGTTTGCTTGGTATAAACGAGGCTTCGTTGGATTAAAGTTTGTACTTTGGTTCGTTTCTTTTTTGGAGGACATACAGTGGCTGTAGAAAGTGTTCGTACACATTTGTTATTGGATTTATGTAGAAGTTAATGGGATGCGAATATAATAAAGTTCGTATTATTTAGTAGCACTTCCGTGTGATATTATGGGAATGGAATGTAGAATTAAATAAAAAAGAACGCTTCATTGGAAAATTTTATGGAACATTCTCGTGGCCACTGTTAAGATTCCATGTTAGTAGATGCACATTTTCTTTCGTAACTAAAGTTGGGTTCCGTGTAATTAGAAAATACCCAGAATCTTTGGTGGCTACTGTTTTTCCATCTTAATCTCAAATGTCCGGTTTTTTTTCGCTTTTCGTAGATTTCTAACTGAAAACCTAATCTTACTTGCAACAAATAGTCACGCCAAATCCGCGCCAACAACGCTAACTTTCATTAAACGAGTATAATCGTTTCTTTCTCGTCTGGCATTTAATAAGTTCGCGTAGGCTGGAAGACGTTGAGAGAAAATATCAGCGCGTCGCACGATGTCCGCGAAAGAAACAAAGAAGACACACATGTAGCAGCGAGATTATCGTACATCGTTCTTTTCCGTAATAAATTGTTCAGTTAATCCAGTGAACGTTACCGTGCGTCAACCGGGAACCGAGATTTTCTCTTTCTGAAATGAAAAAGAAATGGGAGAAAGATGGAACAAAAAGAAATGTTGTGTTGTTCGTTTGCAGTTGATGAGGGAAATCCGCGAGCGAAATTCATGGAGGCGCGGCCAACTCGAGAATAATTTTTCAAGGAAACAGTACGCGCATAAATCCGCTTAATCCGCGCGTGCGTGAAGGGAAACACGCTAGGAAATTGCTTGTCTCTGTCGCTGGTCCCCGACATTGCTGAATTTTCCCCCTCTTTTTTTTACAAGAAACATTCACCAGACCAGCGGTATCCTCTTTTCACTTCATTTTTGTTAAATATTTTTCTTCCTTTTTCTTCAGATTCTTCTTGTTCCGAGTTTCATTTCCTTTTGCTTTGCGGAAGAAAAACTTGCAGAAGTACGAGCTTCCTTTTTCTGTTTTGGCGCTCTCGCAGGCACGGGGATTCGATTACAGTTTCTTAGAAGACACGTCGGCCTCTTTGAACGTTCTGGACTTCGCAGCTTTTTAAAAGAGATTTCTTTGCCTTTCAGGCAATCGTTAATCCTGTGCTTCGGAGCTCTTTGCCACGCCCCCATCGTAATTAACACGACTTTTGCTTTTTCATGCTTCGCGCCATCGCCATCAAGCAACGGTTCCTCTCGGCGCCTTGCTCCAGATCGATTTTCACTGAATTCTCGGTACCTCGTTTACGTAATTGATCGTGAAAAATGAGAATTGTTGCAAGAATTGGTACAGAGAAGTACCTCGTGGCAGAACCTCGTACAGCACAATACTCGTATAACGCAGACAGAAAATTACTATCACACCCTCGTATAAGGAAAATTGCAAAATTGTTTAAAGGAAAAAGAAATATACGGATAATTAAAATAAATAAGACACAGGATAATTCCAGAAATTCGCAATAGTATTTAAGTTGCCTAATCATGGAAATATCAAAACATTTTCGATGAAGTTCTTTGTTTCAACAACCGGTGATCGATTTGACTGTGTAACACGGCGTAATATAGGTCCTAATACGTTCGTGATAATTTCAGTGCACTACACATACGTACGTTGCTACAATTTGCAATTTGACATATCCGTGGTTTCTCGAGCTTCTATCGCGTTTTTAATAGCGCGCTCCGCTTTTTCACGCAGCCTTGAAACTTTCAATCAACGCGCTATTAAAATCAGGACGGAAATTCGAAGAATCAGAAATCTTAACAATCCTTGCGAAAGTTTAAAATCTAAAATCTGTAACTTGTTAATTCACTGATATTATTAGTCGATCATCGAGCAAGATATATCGCATATATTATTATTGTATAAGACGTCCGTGTTCGTAAAATTCGTAATTTCCAAGTCAGTGGGAAATTTTGCGAGACTCGGCCCCTCGAAAGTTCTTCGAGCGATAAATTCCTCTTTGTTTCACCGCTTAGCCCATCTTCCTACAGACTGAGGCTACACGAATTTCGTTCTCCGCGCCATTCGTCCACCGGGACACGATAGCGCCGGTGAATTTCCGCGAGGCACGGAAATTATGCGAGGAAACTGCGAGGTGCACTGGTTTCGATGTACTTTGCCACTTAGCGGCCACGAATAAACCACGAGGAACGAGTAACGACCAACGCAGCTGCTAACGCGACCGACATGAGCAACAGCCCGTGCTTTAGACCCGCTTTTGCCTCGCTCCGTTTCCAACCGGCACTTCCACGACGATTCTCGGCTGACTCTTTTTCCTCTTTTCCACTGAGAATTTTCTTCCAGGGTCTTGTTCTCTCGGTGCTCGTGAAAGATCCTTGCTTTTCCTTTCTGCGCGGTCGGATTCAGGATCTATGTGCACCTCGTTTATTAACCTGTTAACGCTACAACTATCGGCGATTAGAGCGTAAGACTTTGATATCGAGAAAATGGAAAGGTGAAATGTTACGTGGGAGAAATATTTAATGTAAGACAGAAAATCCGTAGAGCTTTTTCAGTATAACTATTTATGTACGAAATATCGGAAGTGTAATTTACACTTGAAAAATTGCTATCTATAGGAAATATTTTATGATTCTCTCTTTGAGTGATTTATTACAATTAGCGAACTATCAATCGGACGAAGAAAATTCCTCTGAAATAAGCGAATTATTGAATATTGCAGTACATTAACGAATCTGGTGTTTAATTCGAGTACAATATTAATAGCAGTTTTGATACGGTATTGAAGTTTCTAATAAATAATTCCAATTTGCTGTATTATTTATTATATTGCTTCCGTTGACTATAATCATTAATTTATTATTCATTTATATTTTTCGGCAACACTACAGCGTCATATTGTATAATGGCAGTACAAATCGATTAAACCGTCTGGATATTTATAAGCTGTAACGTATAATAGAAATGTTACGGTACAGATCGTTGAGTAAATAAATTATTGTACCTAAGATATTGACAAACCGACGAGTACCGGGTGACGAGTTAACTCGATTTTCCCCGTTTACGAATGAAATTGTTTATCGTGGTGAGTTAGAATGTAGCTAGGGATTTGGAGATAAGTTTGATAGTCTGGTTAATTGTTTAGTGTTACGTGATCCATATAACAGGAATGCTGGAATTGAAGATACGAGTGAATAGGTCTGAATTTAGATGCATCCGAAATATAACAGAAATTGCATCGTATTCTCTACAGAATCATTTTTCAGCTAAATATAAAAAACGAGAAATATAATAAGCTTTCAAATTTTGATAAAAATTACTCTCCTTAGAGATAGATAAAATGGCTACATAAAGTTCAATCTTTTTAAGGACGAATTTCTTAAGACTGCAAGATAATTACTTTCTTTCCTTTTATTTACATTATTTTCCTAAAAAAATCCACTGAATCCATGGACATTCGTTTATCGTTGATACGTCCGGTAGAATTACAAATGAATATACGTAATTGCAAAATGAAATTGATACTCGCTAACTGATCTTAATGTAATTTCTATAGGACTCTATTTGTTGAAACGAAGCTTCAATTAGCGTCTAATTAAATAGACTCCGTTGATTGAATCCATGTTGATCGATGGACTCCTGTTGATCGTTATCCGAACAAGAATTTCCATTAGGTGTAGTATGTAACGAAAAATCATACATGTACACATGAAAATCATTCATAATATAGTACATAACGGAGAAAGATCACTGAACCTCTATCACATAAACTATTTGTCCCTTGATGGGTCCAAACCAATAAACTTGTACCGTATGTGTATTTTAAAAATTCTATTATAAAACGATTTTTAAACGTACGAGTATATAAAAATTATGGATAAAATTATTACGTGGCATTTATGTATGTGTGTATGTGTGTGTGTGTGTGTATCAAAGTTAACTACGCACTCGTGAAGGAATTTCATATAGTCAGAAGAAACGATATTTCTTCGCAATAATATTCATTGTACCTTTTGAAAGATCATCAATCTCGAATCAAAGGAAAGAGGTTAATCGTCGTACTTCTATACGCTGTTTCTCGCGTGTCCTTTCTCCAACCATTTCCAACCCTCAGCTTAAACATCGTTATAAATCACACGTATAATACCTCTTGCATTAGGTACTATAACCGAATGCAGGACTATCTATACATCGTTGCATTCTATATACTCCACACTCGAAACTTTCAGCAACACTGTGCGATCCGTGGTTTATTATTAACCACGTTTGTTATTAACGGCACAACAGTGCGCGTTCCCCGTTGAAATTCCCGCCGAACTTTCTCTATTCCGCGGTTGCTGATTTACCGCAAAATAAAGAGAATGTTGAGAGATAGAGGATATATACAGAGTGTTGCACTTACCATGGCACAATTACCAAGGGGATGACTCTACGTTCAAAAGTAAATGGAAAATGTAGAATGGAATCTTTTTTTACGATGCTTTATATATTCGAAAGGAAATCCAATCGAAATTACGTTAAAAATATGATAAAATCTCTTGGTTTAAGATCTCGTTTTTTGGAAAATGAAGTTTAGATATAACGGTACTTGCATACCGTCAGTCAAAGATTAGATGACGCACGCTCGTAAAATTTTCAAATTTGTCCGGTCGAGCATTTGCCTAGTTGGATATTTTTCTAACCGCAGCTTTGCTTAAATTTAGGAATTTGTCCAGTTGGAAGTTTTTTCACATTCAAGAAAATACATTGTTATCTCACGTGTATTTGACAACTTTGTCAATCTTGTTCTTCTCGAAAGCAAAGCGTCGTACAAAAGGGTTGCATTCCACATTTTCTGTACACTATTTCTCTTGACTTAGAATTACCGCTTTCCTAATTATACCCTTATTATTGAAACACCCTCTATATATAAATAGAGAGATAGCTGTAAATTGTTACTCAAGTTGTAGCGAAGATCGCCGCAACGGGCAAAGGGCAGCAATTTCGAAAGCTAGACGATTATTGACACGCCTGCGGCGATAGATCGTCTGTCTGGCACGCGTTCCTCTTCGGGAACAATCCCCTTCACCTGTGCTCTCCTGCTGTAACTGTCTTCGAGTCCTCGTGACTACTCTGGTAAGATTGCTTCACGTAACACGCCTGTCGACGTCGTGTCTTGCATGCTTGCATGTAATATTATCCGGAATCCGCAATATTATCGCAATGGCGCGACGCGTGCAGCTATCAATTATTTGCAGGTCCGTGTGCGGATTACGCGACTCTTTGATGTCGAGTTCGCGGCTCTGCTTACGTGTTGCGTATGAATCGTGCGAGGAGAATATTTGTTACCGGAGAGTTCCGGTTTGAGTGTGCCACGAGGTGATGAAAGGTTCGTTGCAATTAGTGCTGCGGCTGCAACTGTGAAGGAGTTCGTTTTTGAAATTTTTTTACCTTTTTTCTTCAAAGAGAAGAAAACCTCTCCGTCTGAGCCTTTTTTTGCTCCTTGGAGAGACGTTTGACGAAGATGGTTGTATTAGATCGCGTATGTGGTGTGTATGAAATATCATTTCCCTTTTCATGATCCAAGTGAAACTCCATCTTTGAATTTGTTTACCTCGAATTTGTTATTTTTACTGAATATACTTTTGATTATTTAATTTAACGAACAGTCGACGTACTGATAAGTGTCTGGTGACTTTTCCAGATTTTTTAAGGAGTCGAAGCAGTATAAAAGTTAGACTCGATTGTATATTTCGTTATAAATCGCCATGGCCTAGATACTATTTGTAATTGATTATTCATACGTATATCGAATACATTTTATTTATAGAATTATTACGTCAATAATTATTATGTCAATTATCGTGTCAGTAATTATTGCCAAAAGCACGTGCCTCGTCAATCAATTACATAAGTCAATTACATTCCTAATGACTCTTGCAGAAACTCTTGTTTTATCTTCTTAATATTTTTCCTCGCCAAACATCACTCCTTCTTATATTCGAGATCGATACCTATCGTTTATCTATAGCAGTATTATTTTAAATATTCCTCAGTGGAGATCAATTGGTGTCAGAACTATTGCATAAAATTATTAATTAAGTTAGGAAAAGGGAATGAGAAAGAATAAATATTATTTCTCCAAATTCGTCCGCTATAAATTATTATTTCCGTTATTTGTTAGAGAGAAAAGAGGATCCAAGAGAAAATGGTGTTTGTTCGCACGTCCGAGAGATAGACGACGAAATCCGTAGTCGAGACGCGGGAAAGTCGTTGTATTTTCGTTGTGTCAGAGCGTCGGGTCGCGGTGTCGGCCTCGAAAAATCCGTCGTTGGAAATTTATGCCGCTGTGCATCCGTGGCTTACCGGGGTCGTCTGTCGTGGCGAGTGAATGGCAACACGTTTCGCAAACTAAGACGACCTCGCGCGGTCAGAAAAGGTCTGCCATTCCCCTCCGTGTGATACACGTTCCTCTCTGTCAAGCGAAGACGGAAGCCGATCGTTGGAACGTGCGCAAACTATTACCAAACCGTCTCATTTATTCTAAAGTTCTTACGTATTCTATCGCTATACAGTAATTAATTATGAATGATAGCTAATTATGGAAACATTACATTTCTTGTCGGCAATTATACTTTTCTCATGAGGGAACAATGTTAAAAAGCTTTTATGGATGTTGTTCAAGTTCAATCTTTTTGCTATCGACGTGGATACTTTTCCTTGTAAGCAAGACAAAATTCAGTCTCATAGAAATAAGTAGAATTTTAAAATTATTCATGATCATTGCCATTATTGAAAATTAATTATTAATTATTAATCAGTTCGTGATACCAATGAAATATAAATTATATTATTTTTGCAAATAATAGAATTGTTCTTAGAAATTACTTCAACGTTTCTATAATTAATTCTATTAATTGCTATTTGGTATTTTCTTTCGTCTAAAAATATTGTTACAGTCTCACGATATTTCTTGTTATTTTCATTCCTCTGTGTTTGCGGATAAATTTATAATAGAATTTTCTATCAGCCTGTCTCGTAGATACGTTTCTTTCCTGATTTGTAATGGGAATAATGCGTGCGAGATGTCACGTTGGCTGATGCTCTCGCAATTTGCTGTCTCGCTTGTTTTTTACTCGGCTAAGGTAAAGGCCATTAGGGTATTAGGATTAGGTCTAATTAGCTGAATTGGCTACGGTGATCTGGATAATGTAACGACTCTTGTTAAGTGAAGTTTCCTTTCCTATAGTCGCATGGCGTTGTTGTTACAGGTGTGCTCTACTGTTTCTTGGCAGGTAGAATAGTATTACATACATGCTTTGCAGAAAATACCGAATAATCCCGTAATTAAATTCATTTTAATTAATTATATTCTATGAACTAGCAAAATTCATATTTTCTGAACCAACTACATGTCTATATTTTACAAGCTAATTACGTATAACAAATCGACTACTGCACCAAACAAGCATGCATATTTTATAGAAATCCATGTGATTCTCTGCAATGCATAATTCTAAGTCCTGGTTGTTTATGCAAATTCATACTTTTATAAATACGCTAAATTATTTTGTTTCGTCGCTTAAATATCATAACGACTAGATAGATGAATATTTTATATATTTTCGCATATCATGTGCATTCTGTCTACTTTTAATAATAAACTTATACAAATGCGCAAACATCCTACTGTCTGTCTACACGAGAGAAGGAAACTGCATAAAAATATTAGTCATTTAAACCTTTACGATCGATCCAGCATTTGTCACTTAATTTTAACAAATTCTCCACCGATGAGATATTTTCAAACTCTACTCGAAACTTCAATATATTTCTACATATACGCGACCAATTAGCCTGCGAAATTAACGCACGATACAAAAGAATATATCATAATCATTAAAACCGGAAATATACGAGTGAAATAAAATGTCGAGGCCAGTTCGGCTCGGACTGCAAAGGATTAATTACTAAGCCAGTCACACAGAACCTAAAATCGTTTAAAAAAAAAAAAAAAAAAAAGAAAAAAGGGAAACGTTTCGTTCGTCGCGCAAAGAGGCCAGGGAATGGATCGTGAAATCCTATATATAAAGGTACAGATCGGTTATAATATCGTTACGCCATTTGTGATTCGTTGAATTCGTCCTACCTTGAAACGAACGACGTACTGTTCACGTAAATTCCGTCCAACGAACGTACATATATATTTTTTCGGCGAACGTAGCTGGAATAACAAAAGGATCGAAACGGAGCCATTGGAAATTGATTTGTATTTGATCGATCGTCCCCATCCCTCTTTCGTCCACGCAGAGACGATCCTTTTTGCCTTTGGCCGAGGTTCGGATGAAAGCTTCAATTAAATCGAAGCGGTAATTCAAAAAACGGAACGAGAACAATAAGTCACTAATAAGAGCACTAGGAAGCCTGAAAGACGCGAGGTGAAAATGACGGAACCGTATGCGCGGCGGAACGCCTCTTAAGTAGCTCGTTAATAAAATTATAGGAGATCGATACACCAGCGCACTATCGACTGTCCTTTCTTCTTTGAACGAATCTATTTTCTACCCCTGCATCGACTTTTCTGTGATTCACATTTGTCCAATCGTTTGTTCGAACGTAGACTACAAGTAGACGAAGCTATATTCCTGTTCTACAAAGTGGAATTTTCTCTGTTTATTCTGTATGGTTGACCTTGAAGATTATGTTTGAGCAAGAGGAATGGTTGTCATATCAACTTAGAAATTGTCTTTGGAATTCTTTCTACCCTTCGGCTACAACATTCCCTCGCACACATTTAGATTAATATTATTAGGGAAGTTTTACAAGAATTACTAATATTAATAAATATCTTTGTAGAATAATTACAAGTTTGGTAATAATACAAATGGAACTTTATTCTTTTTTTCACAAATTATCCGATCATTCTATTCAACAAGGAAATTATGAAGTTGTAAAAGGAACGTTTACAGCTTAGGACTTATAACTTGTCAATTTGCTCCAAGTCGTTGTTTTAATTGATCGAGCACGTGGATAATCCGTTAACCCTTTCGAGATGGATTTCTCAGAACACTGAGCGCAGTTGGAAAGGAAACGTCTATAACCTGAGACTTTTAACTTGTCAATTTGCTCGGTATCTATGTTTTGATCGATCGGCTATGTGGGTAACCAGTTAACCTTTCGAGATGAATTCTTTCAAACAGCGACCATAGTAATTTGATTATGCAAGAGAGTTCAGTTCGACAATCCTTAGCAACGATGAAACAAACGCGTTTTCTGACTTGTTCGCGTAACAAGATATCGTCGTGGAATTTCACGGAAGCGTCAGGGAGAAAGAAGAAGGAAAGGAGAAGGAAAGGAGAAAAATGGCTGTGTTTGATTACAGCTGATTTTTAAATATCCAACGCGTTTGTCCAGTTTTTCCTCTGTCCCCGCACGAAGATACTTCTCTCCATTTGTAATCATTATCGCGACCATAGAAAAATCGTGCCATTAGAGGTCACGTAAACTCAAGGACAGGGCCCTTAGGGTTAATGCTGTTTGTAGATACGGCCCGTAGAGCGGTTCGTATTTTTCTTTTCTCAATGGCGGCGGCATTTGTCAGCGTCCCTGATAGACCTAGCCAGCGGGCCAAGAAAAAGTCCGCGAACGCGAATCACATATTTCTACTTTCCATCCGTTCCCGTGCTTTGTACTTGCAGTCAGTTGTTTCTTCAAGATCTACGGACCCGTGTTGCTCTTCTATTCTTCGCTAATGCGCTCAGGGAAAACGAAAATTAACCCTTTCTTTACGGCACTCGTGGCCGTGAGTTTTCTTCGTATTACAGGGAAGGTGGCTCGACGCGAATATTCATTTTGCGCTAAAAGAACGTTGAATGAACGTGTGACATTAGACGCTTAAGTAATTAACAAATATACCAATACCTGGATATCTTGTTTGCATAAGAAACGAGTTGAATAAAAATGTAACGAAGAAATTAACCAAATATACCGATAATTAAGTACATCAATTAACAAGATATGCCAGTAGCTGATTTCTTCGAATTTTGATATATTTTGTTCATTATTTATGTATATCGTACTGAGTTGTTCAGTATAGCTTTTATGTATATGTAAATATGGATAAATCCTTGGTCATTGAATCGCGACATGTAAAACATGAAATTGTTGTTCTTTAATTAGCTAATAATAATAATGGTAGGAAATTGTCAAATATTATAATTGAAACAAAATATACTAATTATATTTGTCGAGGGAAGTGAATTTCGCGCTCAGCACATTAGCATCACCCTGGAGACCGACAAGGAGGTTTGACCTAAAATTTTCGATGCAATGTAAATTGTATTTAACACGTAATACAAAGAGGCAGAATTTTACTGTGTGCAGATGAGATATAATTCACCTTCGCGAAGTAAACTTGTCGAATTCGATCTACGTAAAGAGAACAAACGAGGCTCGAGTTATTTAGTGGACAGATAAGTAAATGATCTTCGAATCGTTGAATATCAAATGTGACGAATTGCAGTTAAGATCAACAGAAAATGTAGCGAATGACAGAGAAAATCATTGACAAACGTGATGAAACATTCTGATCAGCAGCCACAGGTTCGATCCTTCTCAGATTGTTCTCTTACAACGCTAAATTAATATACCGATCACTAACTTAAGGTACAAAAATCTGTGCAAAGAAACACAGTGGATTTCAGCCGATAGAGTCATGTAAGCCACTTTATTTCGTAATTCCACACATTCTACACGCGAGTGCTGGTGCAGTGCCAGGAAGAAGAGACCCTCGCAAGAAGGAAACAACGAACAAAACTCCCTGACAGAGAAGTTTCTCTCGTAAGCTAGCAAGAGTTTCTATAGCTAAATCAACATACCAGCCGGTAGCTTAATATACAAAAAGTTGCTCAAAGAAGCTCAGTGCACGCTACATTTCACTCGAAAGATTCACGTGAGCCACCTCATTTCGTAATTCCACGCGTTCTACACACGAGTCCTGGCGCAGTGCCAACGATTGCCTCGCAAAGAAGAGATCAAGCAGGCAAACTCCGTCGCACAGATGTTCCTCTTAAAAGTTAGCAACTTTTCTATACGAGAAATCGTTCGTCGCGTCCAGGCATCCCTTGATTCTCTCGGATTATTATAATCTCCGTTGAAACGACGGTGGGCGCTTCGGGGAATGAAGGGTCTGTGTTAAAGCGGGCGCATGGCCTTCCATCTAATGGAAGATAACGCAAATCCCATCGCAATTTCGACGAGAATCCAACAATGAACCGAAGCGCCCCGAGGACCTGACGACGACCATCGTCCCTAACCGAGGATGTGGCTGAGTTGTACAACACTGTACACCAGCTAGTTGATATAGAGACTACAGGATAAATGGCGGACAGCTTGGCTATAGATGAAAAGCGAGATGGGTAAGCAATGGCCGACTTAAGCTCATCTACGTTTACAGGATCGAGGCGAGTGGCGGTCAGCTCGTTAACAGGCTACGTCGCTTTCGCTACAACTTTTCACTGGTGCACACCATGTAAATTTTATGTACCTAGTTGGCGAAAGGTTGACGAGCTTTGCCTTAGTTTGTAGAGGCTGTTGCTGGAGGCTTGGTCAATCAACGGACGACGGAGTTGGGCTAATGAAAGGAATATTTTTGAGCTAATCAACGTATTCTTGATCCTACTGTAGTTTTTAGTAGATTCATTTTTCCAAATTCGTGTTTTACAGGCTTGATGAATAATACGTACGTATTAATCTTTGTTCCTGGTGATCTTTCGCGAAATTAAACGTTGGTGGCAGGAGTATTAAGGTGTGCATTAACGAAAGCAATATTTTTAGCTTTAGAAACTCAAGGTTTAGATATTTGACGGTAATTTGCATATACAGATCTGTTGATAAAAATTAGGAAACTCGATTTATGTTCTTATATAAAGTCAGACAATGATGACAGGACTGTTAAGAGACAATGAAAGGAATAATTAAATTCACGTAAACGTATTACTGTATCTGTATCTCGTCCTCTAGGAAGAGAGTGGAATTTTAGCTTTAAAACCTGGAGTTTGTGGAGGTGGAACGTCGCGGAAGAAAACGTGCTTTTAAAAACGCGCCTGAAACCCAAAGAATCGCAAATATGTCAATAGAATCCGTTCAGTTTGCAATCGATACTCACCTCGGACATGGATTCTTTGATCAGAGATCAGCAGAGTTTTTCCAGAGTTCCGTGAATACGGTTTGGTTCAGTTCGTTAACCAAGTTCTCTTCCTGGAATTCTCGGCTGAAACTGAAGGAATTTCATCCGGGATTTCCAGTCGTTCTTGCTCGAAGGATTTTAAACTAGTCCCCTTCCCTTTTGCCAACGAAAGAATTTTTTAGGAAATTCGTGGTCCGACGTGACGGTGAGTCTGTTGGGATTAATTTCGGCTCTTCGGGATTTTATCGTACCGAGGCAGAGTTTCCACTGGATACGAAAGCTTGGCTCAGTCAGATTGAAAACTCGGCTGGAAAGGAGTTTAGAACTTGAAAACACCGACGATGAGATCTCATTAAAATTTCGCCTATCTTACATTAAATATTCACGACCATCTTGAAAATTATCTTTTGATTTTTGTACGCGAACAAGATGCTGAAAATTTAAGTAGAATGAATCAAGCATAGAATCTATCTGCTCCTATGTCTGACTACATTCGACATTCTCTTTCGTCCTATTTCTTTCAGACGTACTATTCTTAAGTCGATTTAATTTGTCTCCTTACGCTCAGTTTTTTAAGCTGTTGTTTTTTTTTTTTTTTAGCTATTAACTAGTTAAATTATAAAACTTTATTTATCGTATCTATTCTTGATAATGCGCCCTGTGGAATTAGTTTTAGTGTGTTATATCTTTTCCACGAGAACATCGGACAGAATAAACCTTTGAATTTAAACAAGATCGTCAACAATTTTTATTTTATATACCATTTATTTATGCGATTATGTACGGTGAAAAGAAGATTGACGATTTATAAATCTGTGAAATCTCATCTTGATATCTATCCGAGTGAAGCTGCGTTTGATTCAGCGCGAAAAGATAACGGGATTGGAAAATCGCACTCTATTTTTTTCCAACTTTTTACGTGAAAATGATCGCTTATTAAATTACCAATTGCTTCCAACAAAAAAGCTCTCGTAATTAAACAGCTCTGCCACCATCATGAACTGGCGATTACCTGGAATTTTACTCGTTTAAAATCTCTCCGATACCAAAAACAGGGAAAAAGAACTACTTATTCCCATTTACAGCGTTCTTGAACAGATTAAAAAGATCATTCGCGCTCCCGAACCTAATAACGAAATATTAAAAATCCACAATGTGCAACGAAGGCAAATCCCCCGTTTTTTTCTTTTTTAAGAAAAGAGAAAAAAGAAAAGATAAAAAAGAAAGACACCGAGGAAAAACCAATTAGGAGAAAAAGGGAGAGGGGAGAAAATAGGAAAAATAAAAAGGAAAGGTAAGCGAGTATGCTCGTCCATTACAGCGTCATTATTGCGACGGATTAATTAAAATCCGTGGAAATCCTCTTGAGGCTGATACGTCTGCCTTTCGCGGAATCTTCGTCTAATGAACTAACCATTATCGAGCGAGCAAGACGCGATTCTACCTGACCATTATCGTCCCACTGTTCCCAGCTATTTGCTATCTCGCACATGATTATTCATCGTTCCACGGATACCTCCATGCCACCCTCACCTTTGTCCACTTTGATTTATCTTTTATCGATTTTGCCGTTGGCTACAGAAGGATAATTTATCGCCAGCCCTTTCGCCACACATGTTCATACAGTGGCTTGCGGAAGTATAATATTTGAACAACCAACATACAAAACTTTTATGTCTATATTATATAATGCGTATAATTGTATGCATATAATTTTGGAATTTTATTAGCACTGTAACGAGATCGCGAACTGATGATGATGATTTTCAGAGATATGTGAATAGTTATTTACCTTTCTCTTTTCGTTGTCGGAGTTACATAAATCGTGAGTCGACGATTTCATTTTGCGAAAGGGATGAAAGTTTCGTAATTTGTTTCCTTCGTCAGCTGGTGGAAGACTCGCTTGCATCAAAAGCTCAACAACGAGAGTAAAAGTTACCAACATCGTGGCTTCGTTTATCGAACTTTCTTAGTTTTATTTTAAGGCTTTAGTCGACGTCCGAGCCTCGCGACGAAGTTCTTGATTTTATATCGGCCAACCGTTCGCCGCGTTAACCAACAATTGAGATTACCGCAACTAAAAACCATTTCTACCGAAGCTGTGCTGCCTTTCGGCAAACGGCCATCAGAAACCGAAGAATTAACGCGTTAGGGGATTTTCCGGCGCTGTAATCCGTAGGATAAAACGTGATTTATCAGCATCAGAGAAACGCCATTGGTTCGACCCGTAAAAAACGTAACGATCACAATTATTGTAAAAATTCGACCAAGCCGAACGACCGTGCTACGAAAAATCATTCCACCAGCCAATTAATTTTGAATTGTTACACGGCAAGGAAGCTGCGATTCTATGAAAATGTAATCTGGACGCTGCTGCTCTGTTTCATTTTTACTTTATCCTTCGTCTCGTCCCTTCAGACCGTTTTCTTCCCTTTTTTTTCTGTTTTACAGCGACTAAGATAGCGAAAAAGTGAAGCGACGGTGTTTTAAACGAAGATTATCCCTCGTCTCGCTTTCGCGTTTATTGCTCGATGCGGCGCATTTCTCAAAAAAGGAAGGAAAGATGATCGTCTTGAAAGCAAGTATTTCTCTTTCCAACTAAAATATGAAGGTTAATTCTTTTTTCTCTTATTTCCCGATGACAATAGAATCCCTATTTTCTACGATTCTGCGTCCCACGTTACAAGATTAGAAAGTTTGTAAACTTTTGATGTGTCAAATATATCGACATGGTGTATCGTCGAAGATTTCGAAATTGTAGAATTTCCAGAATTTTTGTAATACGCGTAAGCTTTATAAATGCGTTATCATTGAAAAACGTAACAAAAGATTTATCGAAAGAACAGACGTTGAAAATAAATTTTTTTTTCTATAGGATTAACGATCAGTAATGGCAAAAAAATTTGACAATTTTCTCTTCACACGAATGCTTTAATATTGTAAATATAAAATAGAAGTAAATCTGACGTTTCTTTCCCATATTTCGTGTTTTAAATTTTTAATAACTGCAAAAGCACGTTTATTACTTTTTTACACTGTCTGAACAGTTTTAATACCAGCGTATAACTGTTGGGAAATAAGAATTTAACGAAAATTACTACTATTCTCGGGAAAGTTAAGCCATTAAACGGAACGTTGCGTTAATATGATGTTTCATTTGCAGTCCATTTTTTAGTTAATTTCTATTACTACGTTCCAACAGAGTTCCAAAGATTAGCTTAATTTCGGTCACTAATTTCTTTTCCTACTACAATGTATTATCTACTATTTAAGGTTCGTTACATTTTATAAATTGTATAATAGTAACAAAAGATTCAAATTACTTTAGTCTCCTTTTTCGATAACTTTGCGTTTACGGAAACTTTCATACGTAATTTCATTATCAAACGTTGAACTAAAGTCCTGAAAATTCCGCAATGTTCTAAAATCTTCTACGAAACATTTCTGGGAAATGTTTGAAGTTTCAAAAGTACAAAAAAATTCCTAATCTTGCAACTTGGATTAGTGGATCGTAGTAGATTCTAGAATTCCCTAGAATATTCTGTCCAACGTTACGAAATTTCAATCCATAATTTCATTATCAAATATTGAACTAAAATCCTGAAAATTCCGCAATGTTCTAAAATCTTCTACGAAACATTTCTCGGAAATGTTTGAAGTTTCAAAAGTACAAAAAATTCCTAATCTTGCAACTTGGATTAGTGGATCGTAGTAGATTCTAGAATTCCCTAGAATACTCCGTCCAACGTTACGAAATTTCAATCCATAATTTCATTATCAAACATTGAACTAAAATCCTGAAAATTCCGCAATGTTCTAAAATCTCCTACGAAACATTTCTGGGAAATGTTTGAAGTTTCAAAAGTACAAAAAAATTCCTAATCTTGCAACTTGGATTAGTGGATCGTAGTAGATTCTAGAATTCCCTAGAATATTCCGTCCAACGTTACAAAATTTCAATCCATAATTTCATTATCAAATATTGAACTAAAATCCTGAAAATTCCGCAATGTTCTAAAATCTTCTACGAAACATTTCTCGGAAATGTTTGAAGTTTTAAAAGTGCAAAAAAATTCCTAATCTTGCAACGTGGAATAGCGGATCGTAGTAGATTCTAGAATTCCCTAGAATATTCCGTCCAACGTTACGAAATTTCAATCCAGGATTAAGTTCTCAGCTGTCGAATATTTCCCGCTTCATACTGATAATTTCCGTGGTGAAACGATGCTGTAATGCGATGGAAAACGGATTTTTCTTCCCTGCCCTCCTCCCTACGGTTGGATCTTGTTAACGTCGTGATCGACGGCCCATGAAAACTTGTTCATCCCCCGGGTGTCGAGGCGTTAAGTAGCAACCCGTAAAATTTAATGATCGCGCCTGCCTGGTCGGCGCGCGATTTCCATTTACTATGCACGATCGCGATACACACTCAATAAATAATAAGTTTGATGGTGTAACGGCCGTGCTGTAACCGTGTTTCTCAAATATTCATCCGCATCGATGATTACGAAACGAATCGCGCGATACAAATGATTCTCCCTTTGGTAATGTTCGTATATAAAACGATTAAAAAATTGTCGAAATCGAAATAACGATGGATAGAAATATGTCGTACGTTCGAGAGAAAATCGGGACAAGTGGAAAATGTTACTGTTTTTATGAATTTCGTTTTTTACACGTAGCATTATATATCCTTCGATCTATTCGTTTTTCTTTTCCTAGAAATGTAGTCGTTAGTTGATTGTGCAGGCGTTCTGAATAATTTAATGATTACTGTTTTCCTGCACTAGGATTAACATGGTAATCGATATTCCAAGAAAAATTACCAATCATACGACAGTCGACGAGGAAAAAAGATAATAACATGATTAGCGGATGTGATTAAATTTAGCGACGTCGAGATGACTTTAAATTAATACAATTATATTCTCGAATGTTCTAGGAATATTCTGTATTTGTTGCTTAACATGTGTATTGTAAATTAAAGATCAATAGAGGTTCAGCAAATATCTTTCCAAAGAAAATGAATCAACCAATTCCTTGTCGCAATCACGTTTGAATTTCATCATTATTTAATTATTAGTCTATATTACTTATGGAATAATTATTTGGAGATTTTAAGTATAACGGAGAAGTAGGAATATTGAGGTTAAATGAAGGGTTAAAGAATTGCGAGAATATCGGAGTTCAGAGTTCGAAGAATTGTATTGTATTGAACGAGAATCATTCTAGAATTTAATTATCGCTATTTTATTTCGCTATTTCGTTACATATTTCTTAACAATTCAATAAATGTGTCCAAATATGTCTATTTGTTTTCCTTTTTTTTTCTTTTCGTAAATTATTTGCGTATCTCATTTTAAGATCAGAAAAGTAGATAAAAAGACGATCAAATAAAAATTACAGGAACCAGATATAAATACATAGTAGTACAAGGAATTCCATAAGCAGCTGCGAAAAATTTCTTTCTCCCTCATTATCTCTATTGGCTGTCACGTGATAGACAATTTTCGAACTTGTAGTCGAAATGTAAAAACGTGTTTCCCGCATAAAGTTCCACGATGAAAAGGTAATAGCTGGGAGCGATGAGAGAATTTTGTTTGCGGAATTCGAGCCGCGGTTGCGGTTGATTAAATTTCAAAGGGAACTTTTTTCCCACCCTCTTCAGCCTCTCGCGGCTGTGCGCGTTAAATGAAATTCCTGCTCGTTAAGGTCAAATAATTGCGACGAACGACGGAATCATTGCGTTGTTTCCTTGAAACATGAAAATTCATTCTCCGACGGAAACCTGGACAGAGTTTGCATTTAGTTCCTTTGCCCAGAGGAGATTTTCCTTTCCTCTACTCTTCTTCTTTTTCTTCTTCTTCTTCCTTTTATTCTGTTGGATATCTCGATCTGCTTAAGGAAGAGGAAAACAATTCATCGAGAACCTTGGGAACGTAACTGTATTTCAAATTGTTAGACTTGCAATTTGCCAGCTAGTTGCTTCATTCTTTGATTATGGGAGCGACCTTCTCAACGATATTGTGTTCGGTCCTGTCTTTTGTTCTACCTGAATTCGAATTATTCCTTGTCTGGACAGATTGCCGATACGGCAATAATTGGGAAGAATTTGACCGATATAGAAGACATTTATTCTTATTTAAGCAATTCGGAATGTTAATTATTTTCACGGAGAGAGAGCACAGACCTTAAAACGTTATTCTCGTCTTTAATTGCTTCTCGTATTTTTAAACGCGACTGACGGTCATAATAAAACACGAAATTACTTCAAAATTATTGTAGTTGTAAACAGGAAGGAGGAGAGCAACGAAACTCACTTTAATATCATTTTACTCCTCCGTAGGTAAACATATTTTTCCACACTGCGCGTAGGCAAACTGCGTTGTTCGTGTCAAAGTCTAATTTCTTTACTGGTCTGGACTTTTAAAAAACCCGAAAGAAATTCTTCAATGCATCCGCGACTACAATTCAGTGAATATACTTTTAGAAGAATTAACTTAATCTTCAGATTTTTCCCCCAATATATCTATATAAATTTAAATACGAAATTACTCGAATCGACCTATTCTCCACCAGAAGATTAATAATACCACACTGTCTTAACGTTATACTGTCCTTATAATAACATACACTCTGTACACACCTTATAGTAATGCACATACTTTAACATTACACCACCTAGCTTCTATTATTTCAACGTCACCTACATTCCCCCTTTAAATCCACCTCTTCTTCATCCCTCTAGCTACGCTCCCAATTTTCCACAGACTGTCGACTCATCCTTTTCCAAACATACTCCCCCAAAGCCTACACCATTTCATCGCTGCACTCCGGTCGTGTTCGTTAACGTTCCCGTAGGAGTATAATTTTTCTCGCGATCCACCTTTCCGTGATCGTGGCTCGATGTAAATCGACCACCTTCCTTACGCTGCCGAATGTACAGCCGAGGCCAGGGCTAATTGAATGCTCGTTGCTGCATCTGATTACCGTGGCCCGAGTGTGTATACCGTCGTCGAGAACGAAGAGGACGCGCGTATATATGTCACCGGAGCGACATGCATGCACGTCGTCGAATGGCCCGCAGCGAGATCCGTTTAGCCGTTCATTGTCCCGCACGAGAACACTCGCGGAAATGAACCTCCCAACCTGATTGGAATGTAACGCAAATTTCTTGCGTCGATCGATGCACCCTGTGCATCGAAGAATTCGGTCGAGCTGATATACAGGGTGCGTCTGAAAGTTGCAGTGACGGCGGAAAAGAAAGTTTAACACTTTGACTGCCACGGTTTCTACTTCTTACAATTGTAGAAATTGAATGAAAATTGATAGTTAGGGCATTTTGAATATAACCGATGAATAGAAGATACTTTGAAATAAAAAGTGCCCCATTGAGTAATTAAACAATTTTATTAGAACATCAATGAATAACAAATCGGAACAAATCTTGCATCTAGCGGTGCACTGTGTTTGCATCCATATCTTTGAGGGGTAATCTACGAATATTATTATAAACACACCTTAGAAAATAATCGTAAATGCTGATTTATAATCATATAATTGAAGTTAGAAGTGCGCACGTTCCTTACTATTATATATAGAACGAGCAAATACTGTTTACTAATATCTTCTACACGTTTCAACAATATATTTTGGACGTTTTGCTTACGACGAAATAGCAAATGCGAGTGGTTTGTTGAAATAAACGAAGCCTTGTTATAATATGTCGCTATCGACTGTTACCAAGGCGCCACCAATAAGATAAACGGTCCATTGGGAAAGAATGTTGTCTTACATCATCAATTTATTATAATTTTGCCATTATATGCTTTGGATAATAGAATTACTTCCGTGGCGTCCTGAGCGAAACATGCGATTTCGGCGTGGCAGTCAAAGTGTTAAAGAATAAAATTGGGGAAGAAATTGTAATTTTATCGAAATCGAATTATAACTGACAGGAGAAATGAACCGTACGTGTGATATAACGTGTTTCGTAATAGACGATGGCTCGGTACGGGCAAAATTTTCGACGCAAATGTCACTCACGCTCGTATACGGAGGTACATTTTAATTCGAAACACTTTTTCTTTTTTTCTTATTGAGACGAAGAGGAGAGGATTGTTAAAACACGGTGTAGTTTACGACGGTACAACATCATCCGAAACATCTTGCTTTGGTATTTCAAAGAATCAAGATTTCCATCAGACTGATATCCTTCCGATCGTTTCCACTGTACGCACTCTAACAAGGAGGAATGTATTCAGGTAAACGTATGTGTCACCCTTTGAAATAGTACGCTGTCAGCAAGAATTCCTCTTTCCATCGCGAATGGAGTAAAAATGCACACAAAGTCGGTTCCAATGCACGTTTCCTTAACAGTGTATTTCACACTGTCATACCTTTACAAGAAGGTTCTCATAAAGATTTCGCCAAATGAAATTAATCCAATTCTTTTTGTCGCTATAACTTTATTTTTAATCGTGTATTTTAATCATGTAGAATTTTTTGTATAAAGATTCTAACGTGTAAAATATTACTAAAATATCTACGCAAACTAGATCAATCTGTCTAACCGAATGATTTTCACTGTCTTTATTCTGTGGTGTTTCTTTTTTTTCTTCTCTTTTGTGTTTTTTTTTCTATGTGTCGCTATAATTTCATTCTCGTTGTAATTTGTTATACATTTGAAGCGATACGCGCAATCTCTGAAACTTGCGACCACTGCCTGTTCTGGTATCGTTGTAAATATCCTCGTCGAGCACGAATTTCACACCTTCGAATCGCCACATTATTCGGCTGCCGGCGGTCTGGAAATTTCTCGCGGCACAACCGTGCAGAGGCTTTATAATTCCCTCGATATTCTCACAAAACCCAAATCATATCAGCAATTTCGTCGAGCGTATAATGAATCATCGTAAATTGAATTGATATCGAAACGAAGAACGCGTACTGCAGAGCAACAATATTATTAACCGCTTCGAAGCGAATAAAGCGAAATCTAGGGAACGTTTAATGAAAATAAGACTTGAATGGTATTTGATAAATGTGCTTAAACGCCAACGTATTGTAAGTCGACGAATTTATCGCGGAACATACAGCTTCGTTTAGGAAAGCAATGGTCGGTTTGAAATCTGGGAGGGACGACCACCTACGTGAGATTTGTGATCGTCGCAAGATGTCACACTTCCAAATGAAGTGTTTTATTTCTTTTTTACTATTTTTTTAACGAATTGCATAGGAGATAATTACGCGTATCGCTTCAAATGGTCCGCTCTGTATATTACAGTATTAAACGAAGCAAACTTTGATTTCAAGATCAAGA
This sequence comes from Bombus soroeensis, assembly GCA_014737365.1. Classification (NCBI taxonomy): domain Eukaryota; kingdom Metazoa; phylum Arthropoda; class Insecta; order Hymenoptera; family Apidae; genus Bombus; species Bombus soroeensis. Next base: position 439,476 of record JACXIL010000032.1, on the reverse strand, counting down.
TTTTTTCAAAAAATGTCACCAGTGGGTGCCGCGCTAATGGACACGGTTAACGCTAATGTAATTTTACATAGAACTTACAATTTCTCATAAAACAATAAAGAATAATGTCTGGTTGCAAAGGAACGAGAAGGCTTGGCCGAAATTTTGCAAGTACGAAAACGAAGCATTCTCATAAAACTGGAAAACTCGTTAACAGAAATGTATTCATTGCATCGGATCGGAATAGAGAAATGAGCGGGCGAGTTCACGTGAATCGCGAAATATCAACATTGAATAACGGTATCGGCGATTATTAATACGATAGCATTTACGGGACCAGCCACCCTCGATTCGTTGAAATATTCATCGTCGCATACATTACGGAACATTACGACGGAAACCCCCGTTCGCTAAATAATTCATTATCTTATAATATTCGTACCGAGTATGTAGGTACATACAGTCAGCCATAAAAGTCTACGTACATCCCTTAGATAAGAGATATTATAATAAAAACGTCAGCTTTACGAACTTTGTCGATACAAGACACGTATTATTTAAATCTAACACAATTTATTCAGTTTCGCATTTATTAAGAAAAAAGAAATAAAACAATATAAAATAGGTTTGATATTGTATTAATAGCTTGTACATGTTCCCCAACGTAAGTATTAATTACGTTTTACTTGTCGTTGAAAAAATTACAAATTTTTGTAATTTCTGATATACAATAATTCTATACCAAGATATTTGCCAGTTAAATGCTTCAATTTTTCTAGTTCAAAAATATATTGATAATAATTTCATTGATATACAAGTGTAAATAATTTTCTAACAAAGTGCGTTTTTTTGTTTCTTTGACAAATCAGATACACAAAATACGATAGGCGTAGACTTTCGCGGCTGACTGTATATCGCATTAACCGTCGCGTTTACAGGCCAATGTTTATTCAAACCTCGTCCCGAATAACGGCACGAATCCGCGTTCCCGCTTTCACGGGGAAGAAACAATCCACCATTCTCTTTTGTGTGACGAACGCGCGCGTATTTCCGCGATATGGATCGATCAGAGTGCATCAATCTCATTTCGCGGCTTCGATAAATTCCACAGATATAGAACTCTTCAAAATTGCAACGATCGCACAGTTTATGGATGATAAAAATCAGAGATGATAAGGAATACCAAGAGGAATATATTATGGGTTGGCAACTAAGTGATTGCGGATTTTATCATTAGATAAAAGTTGCCAACCCAATAATATCACAATAATTCTTTCGATGCCACTAGACATCTTAGAATTATAGCTCACTCGTATACGCAAATTAAAAGATTTTAAAAGAAAAATTCTAGATATATTAGGTTGTCCGAAAAGTTTCTTTCGTTTCATAAGATGATAATGGATGAACAACAATTTCTGTTTTATATTATTTCATTGAATTAGGTATGATCCATTTCGTTATATTTCCATTATTACGTTCATGGATAATTCAATAAACATTGTGCGTCTATTATTTCCTTATAAAACGAAAGAAACATTTCGGACAACCTATATTGCGGCTATATTTCCCCGTACATTAAAAATGCGATGCTTCAAAATGTTCAAGTTTATAACAGCTGACATTGAGCAACCTATGGTTCTTTCTCATCAGGTTTCAAATTAGAAGATTGTAAAGATAAATACGGATCAAAGAAAGAAGAAAATCATATATGGCGCAATCTCGACAATAAAGTTAGCTCGGAATTGTTTATAAAAATTTCACGGAAATGATTGGCGTATAACAATAAGTTACCAGAGTTTAAAACCTTTTATTATCAAAACACGAACATTTTCTACTTAAGCGGCCAGTATTTTTGTAGTATCCTGTAGTTCTAGAACTTTTTCCTTTTTGTCGACCGCGTCAAGGTGGATAAATGGAAGGTGGTGACGAGGAACGATCGGAGACGCAGCGTTTCCGTATTATTTACAGTGAAGGAGGGTTCGTTGCACCGCGCTTGAATCACGTATCCGTCGCGCTTGTGTTCGATGCATGATATTTACTGTGATCCGATGAGATTGTCTCCGGGAATATAACTCTCGTTAAAGATTCACCACGTCCCGCCGAAATCGCTATCTTTAATCGGTTTTGAAACGTTCTCGCGGTGCAACGATATCGATCGATCCAGAGACGAACGCTCAGCGTCCGCGAACAATATGAAATTAATGTCTGCGAAAATAATGCAGCAGTTGCTTGCTGTCGCCTCTCGTTCTCTCGATTTATGCGATTCCTCCCTGCATTCTTTATTTCGTGTCGTAGAATGAACAATGACATTTTTATTATTGCACGCGGTGGATTTATTCACTTTGAATGAATGTTGAATCACGAAGGAATTCATTTGTAACTGCTTTACTTTTTCATTACACGAATTTCCTCAATCATAGCCTGAATTATACGTACGATGAAGATTTATTAAAAATAAAAGTTGAATAATCCTTTGTATACTTTATATATGTATATCGTATATACGATTTCAGAAATATACATACATTATAAATAAAGAATAATGATTGACGCGTAATAAAGCAAAAATAAATGATAAAATGTAATTACGAGTTCTTAAACGAATTTGCGAAGCCCATTAATTTCATACGAGCTAGGTCAGACTTTTTCTATTTAAGATTCAAGCAAACGAAAGCAATTAATATTACAAACGCTATCTATATATATACATTAGTTTTGAAAATTATTCTTAAGAAAATAATTTCAAATTCACTGTTCCAAAGTTCCGTCTACGAACGTGCGATTTACTTGCACGCGGTTGGATAATTGTAGAGTAATTGAGGGAGGTCAAACGTTGCTCATTCGAAAATTTCAGATCGCTCGCGTTTCGAGAACAAGCAAGAGACCGATGAAAATTGCTTCCAGAATCGATCCGCAAAGTATTTGTGTTTCCTGCCGGAACAAACGGTAACCTTCGCAGCCGAACCTTCAAATGGTCTAATTAAACGCCGCAAACGGTTCTCTTTGCCAGGAATTCCACGGCTAAAAGCGAACGGAAATGAACAAACATCGATACAAACATGTGGGACCGAAGTAAACTACCATTATTTAAATAATGATCTTTGGTGTGCAACAAATACTTCAAATATAATATAATTTAGGGTCTTATTCTTTTCTGCAAGAACTTATGTTTCATTCTACGTTTTCCTTTCCATTTATTCTGTCTTTATTGTAGATCCGACTTATTCCCTTTCGATTTATTCTGTACTGATGTTCGTGAAAGATCCGGGAGAGAATATAAAATGTCAAATTGAAAATTTCTCTCGGAAAGAAATTATATTTTATTCTACGTTCTCATTTCGATTTGTTCTTCGCTGATAAATGTCTGTGCAAGTTATAGAACTAAAGTAGATTTATTTAAACGATTATATTTTGATGCGTATATATCAAATACATCAGAATCACTTCTCTTCCCATAAAATTATATTTTATTCCATGTACTACTTTTACCTTGTTTTACATCGATAAAAAAATTGCAAATTATCTAGCAGTAGCATATTATTTGTACAACACATGTAACGTCAGAATGTAACGAAAATAATTCTTACCTCGAAATCATCGTGATATTCGCCGGGACAAACGTGTTAAATCAACCATTCGATTTCAATAGTAATTCAATCTTAGACGCATTCCACGTTTACCTATCAACGCTTTTAACTATGAATCTTCAACTTAAAATTTCCTCTGCCGTTTACAATTTTGTTTTATTCGTCTCTCTACTTCCTTTTTTCGTCGTATCGCGTAGATAAATGGCCCTTTGAAAAAACGGTGAGACTCGTTTCTTTTGTAAACGTGACGAAATAAAAGTCGCTTCCCATGGTCCCTGGCCGTTTGTTCCGAGCAAAATATTCGTGGCTACTCGTTGTTGCACCAACCTGGAGTGCATATGAAATTCAATGAAATATTTATGCGTTCGAGAAAACAGCCTCTGACCCGAGAATATGTTCACGGTGCTGGAATTCTAATTCAAAGGAGATACCCGACCATTTGAAAACGCGATAATTTAAGGAAATAGACTTGGAAACTTCACGTACCATCAAACATGAGCTAAACATCCCCAAAAACACGTGTTACATATGGACAATATTAAGTTATAAATTATAAATTATTCTGATTGTAATTTTTCCATCTTCTCCTTGCATATATTCGCACTTACCTAAGCACGTGTATAGATAAAGGATTGTTTTATAATAAAATATTATAACATTGTACATCTTTTATACATATTTCTTTATAGCATATGGGTATTACAAGATGTTGTAATAAATCATTGTGCACACATTTCCGCACTTTTCCACACATGTATATTATTTTCCACATTTTTTCCAGTCACAGTAATAATATCCTATTATTAGTATAAATATTCGATAGCAATTGAGTTGTAATTAATCAGCATGAACGGAAGCATTTTTTAAATACTGGATATTCATTTAAATCAAATAACTAATCTACGTGAACGCAACGTCGATCGTTTCCGCTAAAAGTGTATCTGGATTTATCGACTAACAATAAGCTGATTGCTTACGCTGAACGCATATATGGGTTCATTGTTCGCAGAGTGTTAATATAGAAAACCCATTTAATCTCCGATTAATATTGTACACATACTACATATTATACCGTAAATGCGATCAATAATTTAGATTAGTATTGAATTAGATTATTGTTGGTTAATTTCCACTTTATTCTCTCTGAAAGTCGATGAAAACGCAAATAACGTATCAACGATTTTTATTTTTCTTACTATTACTATTACTGCGCGAAACAGACGAAGAAAAAAGAATCCATTAAGTCATAAGTATCTGCCTTGAAAGCTAGTACAAACGCAAATAACGTGTCACCGATTAGAAGATTATCAACGCGACGAGATCATTAGCGAAGGTGACGCGTATCAAGCCGTGTTCTTCGTTCCATCGCCCCACCCGCTGGTTCCTCATCGGTGCTCGCATAATTATCTCTAATTACACGTCTCGCCGACAGTTTTCGCCAAAGCTGCTCGCTTTCCCTTTCTCCCTGCCCTCTGTTTAATAATCGTGAATTACAAGTAATAAATTAAAGCTCCGCTTAATTACGGGCTCGCGTGTCATAGCGCGACCATACCTGTGACCTGTGTATTCTGTATGCAACAATTTCCGCGCGTGTAGCTGCGGAAACGTGGAGCGTGCGAGCAAGACGAAAGAAGGCCGCTGCTTGTGCAGACACAGAGAGCGGAAATAGAGAAAATGAAAGAGGACGAAGCAGGAGAAAGAAGATAGGGAAACCAGGCGAGTTCCGTGTAAAAGGGGGCGACGAAATAAAGCGTGCACGGGTTACGTTGAAACGTTGTTTGCGCGGGTTTTTTTCATCCGGCAGGATTAATGCGTAAACCGAGTAGCTCGGAAAGAAAAGGTGGACCGTCCAGGTGACAAATCGCCGTTACCCTCGACGTTCATTCAACGGGACGCGCCTTTTTCCCTTTTGGGATTGCTCGAAGAAATCGTGTGCGTATATTAACGGGGATGACGTAATGTTCAGTTTAAGTAGAAAAATCCAGTGGGAGTGAACAAAAGCTGAGAGCGGGCAAATGTTATTCGCTGATAATAGGAAACGATGGTTCTAAATCTAAAGCGTCTCAGATTTTACGATGGTACAATGCATATAAATAGGTGCAAGGATTTTTGAGATTTAATTGAAATAGATTCTTGTTTGTACATTTCGGATCTATTTTTGTGTATTAAAATATTCCTATTTACAGTAACTATAAAGAGTATTTATACATCATCGTATTATTATAACGTTACGTACGTTAGTGTAATTAAACTCTGTAACATATAGTAACATTTTCATATGAGTACAAAGATTTGATGTTGCGAAAATGAAATGTAGAAGCCGATAAACAGAACTCGTCGTTGTCATTGCTAAGAAGATCGTTACTACGGAACAGTTCTATTAATTCGTACCAATCAAGCGAAAAGGTGAAGAGATTCTATGGACTTGGTAGATTTGCCATAGCTATATGATACTATAATAAAGAATAGCCGTAAAACAATTGTATATATATATATATATATATATATATATATATATCCTCTTTTTAGAATTTGTAATACACAGTTGGGAATGTAAGTATCGTAGAAAGGAGATTCTTGTCGACGATATAAATAACTCGATTGATCTTAATCCTTTACGGTCCAAATCGCAATAAGCGTTTGGTCCATGTTATCAAAGGTGTATACAGAGAGCGATCTATTTTAATCTATCAATCCATCTACTTTGAAAATTACATGTTGTAATAGAAGATACCCGATCGTAACATCAGCGAATATCAATTGAAATATTTCTGTGAATAATTCGCTACAAATGTCAGAGACTCCGAGCGAAACCGACGTACGTAATTCGATATATTACGAAGGCGAAAAATTAATAAGCCAATTCAGAGAGTTAATTTAATTTTCCTGCGATAATTCGCTGCGTTCGTATGCTCGCGTGCTCGCAACCATTGCAAATCGAATCATCATTCTTCTCATCGGTTTGTACGCTGTACCAACTATTTGTATTCCCGCTGGACGTAAACTACAACGTATCACGCCTTGCAGTTTCACAATCGTAATTCCACGTTTTTAATCTCGGCCTCCATGCCAGCCGGATCTTTATCATATCCTGCATTTGCCCGGCTCCGTTTCTACGCCGGCACGTTGCAATTATCGTAGCCGGCTGCTTGGTCAGGTACAACCATAATCTTCCGCTTTTTATCGGAGACGTTTCTGCGAGCACGAGCAGGATAGGACGATTCTCAACTAGGTTTAGCTCGTGCGCAGCTTATTTGATATATGTGCGTTTATGCATATTTATGCGCCTTTCTCACTCATCGAATTTCGTGAGAAATAGTCCTTGCGATGACGTTGTTACAAACATGCTTGCAAATATTCGACTTTTTCTCTGCTCTATCGCGTGTACGGTGCACACTTTTTTCGCGTACTGTTTGTTCTTCGATTTTTACGGTTCAGCTTGTGACATAATTTTCATGCATAATTTTCTGATTGATTACGAATACGTAGTTTATTTTCCCCTTTTGTCGGGTAACATGTGAACAGAACAATTTATCATCTGGCGATCGTTTCTATTCGCTGATAGCGTTTTATCGGAATGAGCTGATTTCTTATTTCTGAAATGTCCCGAAAATAGTTTTCAAATATATCAGCTGCGATACTTTAACTGCGCAGAATAGAAGAAAATATTTCGAGTAAACGTTAGTAGATTTGGATAATGATTATCCAAAGAACAGTAAAATTAATATATTTTATTTAAAAAGATATTTACAGATCTGTTACGAAAAAGACTAAGATCTCTAAAAGGAAAGGTTGCGTCTCTTTCTCCATCCTTCAGACACGCTTTCTCGCACAATTTCTGTTGAGTATATCGTTGCAATTGGCTGGATACGGAAAAATGGGGGTTTCTTCTTCGCAGGACGATGAAACGCACGAACGGGACCGAACTTTTTAAGCGAACGTAGAACAAAGGAAATATCGTTCAACTTTCAGTGACTTAGATCTCAATGCAGGTGCAATCATGTATTCACGAGATGTCTTTTATTGCGTGTGAATCGATTCTGTCGTTCAATCAGGTAAAGGCTCGTTCGTTCTACGTTTCCTCTCGACAGTAACCGTATTCTCTACTTAGTCTTACGACTTCAAAGAGCAAGAAGGAGGAGCTAAGGAAATTACCGATGATTGTTCATTGGTAGTCTTTGGATAATTTGCGCAAGTTACTACCTTTTCAATAGACTGTTAGGAGTTTTGTAAAGTTCCTTCATCAGTGAATAATATTCTGTTATTGAGCGTTTGACGATATCTTAGGAAGTTAACATTCTTCTTTTTAATTGTTATTATAATTAATCCTTTAAGACCGGATACTTTTTTAGTGTATGAAGGAGATTGTTGTTTTCTTTAATTATTAATAATAGGGACGTGGCAATACAACACAGATAGCTGTATAAAGAAGATAAAATGTACTAAAATTTGAGATCAACTTTACTGAAAATAAATATATTTATCATTTAGTTAATTAATAACTTAGCAAAGTACGATGTCGTGCATTAGATGTAGTTATAGTAATTAAATAACAGCTATGGAAGCTAGTGATGAAAATGATAAGATTAATTTCCTCTCTTAAATGAACGCTCTTTAAACCGTACCGTTCCATTTGAATATATCTACCATTTAACTACTTCGTCATTCATAAATTCTGCATCCATTCATGAATACATCTTCGTTTATAAAAGCTTCAATCTTGAATATTTTATTGCAGAAAATTCGTTCATAAACACAGCTAGAGCTTCCGATTCCAATCAATTTTTCATACGCTCCTTCAAAAAATAGAGGTAACCTTAAAATCTTTCGAATCCCATCACTTTCGGACTGAATATATGTATATTGAAGAATTCAATCCTGTTCTATCTTCTACCATCTCGGAGTTTGTCCCAGTCGCGCGGGACATCCTATACTCTATTCCAACTATACATTGTTTCGCCATTTCGAGCCTGAAAACATGCTTCGCCCTTATCTTCGAGTTCCATTTTTCACTATCTCATCGATCACCCGCGTAGTAAAGTAACCGAGTTTCGAATTTTCTGTGGACAAAGTAACAAAGTTGTTGGTAATATTCTTTGAGCGGAAACTTGCAAAAATTCCGTTCATACGAAAAATCTGTTTTTTTTTTATACATATTATTTCCTTTCGCTCTTAATATGGACTGGTGGTCATCGTAGTGGCGTTAAAAAGAGAACATTCTGATACTGTCCGTAAGAAAGTGGCTCACTGACCACTAATGACCGTCGGTTGCCTGTAAATTGAACAGCGTCCACGTCTATTTACTCAATCAAAATGTAGACGTTCTTGATAGAGTAAAGTGTTTCGCGGACATTTTATAATAGTAATGTAGTATCTTTCGATGTGTGGTCTTCTAGAGTAAGAATAAGGAAAGTTGTTCTATTTAAAGTGAAGTTTAATTGTATTTTAACAAGCAATACCCAATACAAAAACTGACTACAATATCTCCATACGTCTTATTCTAACACTCGGCTCACAGCTTCTGCTTCCCAGGTTAAAAAATGCTGACCCTCAACCCTAGCACTCTTCTCTCACCCCTTTACTCATTTAGCTTTTACGTCACCAAAGCATACTCTCTCACTTACACTCTCTCTTTCTCTTTCTCTCTTCCCCATCACTCTTAAGACTCTTAGTTTATTCCTTAGACTGTAACCTAAATATATAGACTAAGCGTATACCCCCCTTTTTCGATACTACAGTAATAATCACAAAAATTGGTTTCTGAATATCTACGAAAAATCTACTGTCACTCATTTTCTCTATTATTACGTCAGCTTAAATCGCTGCATATATCGGTAGATCGGTCGATTTATTTTCTGACAATATCCCTTGCGTGGGGCTTGGACTTTCGGTAGCTAGATAGAGCATGGGGGGGCAGGCGGCTACGACCGTTAAGGTCCCGGATGGAAGACGATGCGTCGTGAGTTCGAATCCTCGCCCTGGTGGAAATATTTCCTCAAAAGGATGGATGGANACCAAAAAATTGCGGGGGAGACCCAGTGTTTGTTGCGTACCTGCAGTTCCTGGGCCTCCCGCGACCGCTACAGGGAAGGTCATCGTGGAGGTTTTAGTCGGTTGGAGTCCGACACTACCGCGTCGCTTCTCTCCCCCCCAGAGGCGACGCGGCGTCCGTGCGGATTTCCTCCACGTAAAAAAAAAAAAAAAAAAAAAAAAAAAAAAGCTAGATAGAGCATAGCACATCGCGAAGGAAACGACCAAGACGACGACGCCGGCGACGACGATGCAGAAGGACTTGCGGTGGAGTTGCACGAAGAAACTTTAATTTCTTACAAGTTCGCAAAAGTCCTGCCAGCCACGGCGCCGTTCTTACCACCTGCCTGGGGAAAATGCAGACGAAACCGAAAAGTTTCAGCGAGCCCGCGCATACATATAAACGCACAGGACAGGATGTTTCATTATTCGAACATTGCTGGAAGTGGTTCATTGTTTTAACTATCGAAAGATTGATCAGGAACGATAGAGCTTTTAATTCATTAAAAAGTGCTTCAGGTGTGAAGTATTCAAGAATTTGGTATCACTATGACATCTAAGGAGGTATCTATCTGTCATTCTTATAAAAGAAACATGTAATTATAATTTCAACCTGTTTATAAAGATATTTTGTCTTTCAACAATCTTTCATATTCAAAAGACATAATCCATAAATTAGCCAGTGCACAATATCCAGTTTAACATACACAAATTTAAATTTTTATAAAAAAAGACCTATCTCAGCCGGAATTGTCCTTCCAACATTTATGTTACAAACGCGATCATCGTAAACCTTGCTTATCGCATTCTGCTAAGTAGGAGATTCAGTTCAATTGCAGCATTCAAGAAGAATGAAAGAACCTATACGTTGCACGTGTATCGGGTCGGAACGAAGAAAGGGGTTGGACGAAGAATTAGCAAGGAGGGGGTGGAAAAAGCAAGATTGGAAAGAAACAGAAGGGGGCAAGAAGAGAGGAAAGATGGTCGCTTAACGGGAAGTTCCTGACAAAGGGGTCTCTTTGTTGCTAATCTTTCGGAACGTGCTCCCCTTCTACCTGTTTTGTTAAATCCCGGCGCTTTCTCTGGCGCGGCCGTGAACGTGTATTTACGATTTTATCGAGCTGGATGAACAGAGGAGCATCGCGTAATCCCGTAAGCAACGTAGTATTTCCATGGAACCAACGTAGTTTTTCCGTGGAACACCACACGACCGGTAATTGCGCGTGGATGTTCACTCGCGCCGTTCAGCTCTTTCGGATTGAATATATAATTGAATAAATATATAATTGAATATATAATTGAATAACTGCGATTCGTATTTTCTGTTCAAATAATGTGTTTCAAATAATGTGATTCGCGCTGCAAATTTATAAATTTGGATATTTGGAAAATATGGCATCACATATACTTTTAAATAATGATACTATATCTATGTATATTTACTATACTAATCTAAACTACTATATCTAAATATGCTATATGTGTACGAAAAATCATTCAAATATCCAAAAATTTATCCTGGTATACTTATAGAAGTTTTGCAAAAAATTATGAACTTTGAGAAACTGCCTGGAACATGGCCCCGAGGAATGTCGTACTTTCTCGTCGGAGAGTATACTTATATAATGGTAAATATACGTATTGCATATACTTTATGCATGTATAATGTATATATTAATCTTAAAAATATAAAATCAATTTAAATATCCACACAAATACCGCGGTACATTTATAAAATTATTATGAAAAGTTATGACTTTTGAGGAATTTTCTGAAAAACGGGCCTATAGAATATAGTATTTATAATGAAATGGTGGGACTATTTTATGAAATTTGTATTTATTTTGTAAACATAAAAGAACAAAGTTCCTTCAGAAGCATTACAATTACCAATCCAAGCATAAGATGCACTAAGCAGATTATGCTTTTTTCCAAAGATTACTTCCAATCTCCTCAAAAAGAACAAAACCGCAAAGCTCCTCAACTTACGTTACTGACAAGTATCGATCAAAAGTATCCGGACACTGCTTTATTATTAAAATCCTGTGTTTTAAATAATTGGCATAATATTCTAGACTAATGAACGCATGTATGACTGGCCTATTTAATATTAACACGTCACTCACGGGTTTTTAGATCATTCAAATTTACAATTTGTGTGTGTGTGTGTGTTAATTTTATAGGAAAAAGACACGTACTGCTTTCAATCATGAATTTGCTGTTAACTTATATAAATATCACAGTGACAATTAATATGTATTATTACGAATCGATCAAGCTGTTACCTCCTCTTAGTTTTTGTGTATCACGTATAATTCATCCAAACCTTTCCACGCAAAATAAAAAAGTGTAAAAAATTGCAATCCCAAAAAATAAGCGGACAAGAAAACAACCACCGTTACAAGGCTCGTTAAACTGGAAATTGATTCGACACAGCGCGGAATGTTCAAATTTTCCTTTACCTTTTCGTTCTGAAAAAGATAACAGTGATGAAACTGGCTAGACAACGAGTGTTACGTCTATAACTTTGTCGCCGTGTTTCCTGCGAAAGCGTCTACAAGCGGAATTTTTGATACTTAAAGGGCGTACGAAGGGCTTTATGCTAATGGAACGACGCGAACGTAACGTCCAGACGCGGGTGTAAATGCACGCTATCTTGTTGCCGACAAGACTGGCAAGAATAGGATGCTAACGCCATCAATGAGCGCGACAGAGACCAAGCAAGTCGAAAAAGGGTGATGATGGAACGAAAGGAGCTCGCTGGCGAAATGAAACGAATCGGTAACAGAGACGTTTACGATGGTGCATGGAAAAGCAAACCGCGTAGGAGGCTATTATACGAGCAACCGGAAAGGGAACGGAAAAAGCGAAACGATTAAGAAGAAAATGAGGCGTCCCATCGTGGGAAACGCGGACGAAATGGGCCAAATGGCGAAAGAAGACGACGCGGAGGATGTCCACTGTTCACGAGAGAAAGAATATCGGAGCGAGAAAAATGGAACGACCACCGGCCGGGGGGAGAAGGATAAAGAAACGACAAGAACGCGCGATAGAGGAAGACACAATGACGAACGCGTGGTGTGATGTTACAAAACTGGAAGAAATAAAGGAAGCGACGAAACCAGGTGAAGGCTCGAGCACGAAATAAAGATTCAAAGAGAATTCGTGCGAACAGTCTAGAACTTGGATCGTTTGATTTGTTTTTTCGAAGCGTGAATTCATGGTGGAATGATCTCGAAGGTAGAGGCTTGGACTCGTAAGTAGATGTATCTTTTTTCGTGAATACTGCGTATGTTTGTTATGTTTTGAATCAAGTGGATTTTCCGTTATATCGTCCCTTTTCTGTTTGAATATTTTCTGTGCAACGAATATTTCGCTCAGAGCTAAAGAAATACGGAGAATAGGTTAAGGTTAAGGGAACGTATATGCAATCTTATTTCCAAGATATCTCACTTTGAAATATTCCCATCCGATATAGCCTGAAGTAAGAAATTCTATGTTTGTGAACGATCATGGAACCAAATAATTGTTTGATATTCAGTTAAGATCCAATTCATGTGTTTGATAAAATTCAAGCGACTCGGAGACAAGTTGAATGCTGCTCGCACGTGCAGAAACGGGAACCCTAGAAAGAGAAAGAGCTAGGGAAGTTCTAGCGCGAGTGAGCGAGACGGAAAGTGGAGAGTGGTGGGGATGTGCGCGTCGTGTGGCAGGGGACGCGTGGCAACACGCTCGCCGCAGCATCCGCGTGAAGTCAGTCGGCTGTCGGATCTCGTGCCGTGCAGGTCGTCTGGAAGGTTTTTGTGGTTCATGTTCGGTCGCAAAAGAGCACGCTACGAACCGCGTGGTTATCAATCGAAGTTTCTCATGTGCTTTGTTCAGTGTTACTCAATGTTACCATTCGTCACCGTTGCCTGAACGTTTCATCGAAGGTTTCAAGAAACGAAGAACGGTGGATTGGAATACTTGGATGAGCTGTGCAACGTGACAGACAGGAGTATCGCCGGATAAGAAGACTACCGGTGAGTCAGCATCTCAATTTCATATGCTGTCGTTAAAGCATGTAACTAATTTCGATATGAAATACGATATCGGCTGAGTCTTTTCGCGCCGGATAATCGAATTTTCGGTTCATTTTACCTCTCGTCATCGTGTCGTTGCATCGAACGCAAGGACATTTTGATCGTGCTCTTCAAGGGAAGTGTAAATTGCAGTAGGAAGGATAGGTTAACCGTGCCTAGTTTCGACTTTCGACTCGGTTGACGGACGAGCGAGTCACGAACGAGGGCATGAAGTCACGAGTTCTCCTCTGCCGGCTGAAAGAGGACCGAACGAGCGTAAAGCTGCGATCGAACGTAACATGTGTGTCACAGGCGTATATATCTACACTGGTGGAACTTCGAGACAGGGAGACAGTAGACGATATGCAACTAAGTAGGTGGAGATCTGACGAGAATAGGATATGCACTGCCAACCATAAATATTAATACACTCAATCGTTATATTTATCGAAAAATTTTAACAGACTTCGCTTTATTCAATATTTTACGGTATAAGATACATATGTTTCCGATGAATTTAACGGGTTTGTAATAAAATAATTATAAAACAAATAGAAAGCATTCAATTTACATTAACATCGTAAAGTGTCTAAATATTACAGCAGCAGTATGTTTAAAAACTCGCAATATTTGTTTTCTCTATCGAGTACGAGCGAGATGCGGATCTGTGCCACATTTGTTTACGTACTCCATATCAAACGCTCGCCCCCATAAAGTCGATTCTAAGAACCAGTAACGACAACGTGCCAGTTATTTAAGAGGCTCAGCGTCGCGTTGTTTGCGCCTGACATTCCACTCAAGCCACATGTACTCCGATGATGCACTCGTTTCACGTGCTCTGAAAGCATCTGTGCCTCACTAATATGGAGATATTAAGAGTAGTAAAACCGTGTTCTTTGCACCTTGTATCTTGTTAAAATCCACGTTGCAGACGTTTACTCCTGTGACACGCGCGCGTTTTGGGTTCAAAGAAATATCCGACGCTTCGTCGAATCCATGGCGAAGTATGACTTAATAAACGCGACAGTGACAGCCGGCATTGCAATTGCGTTGTGTCACTGGTCGCGTCATACCAGATACGTCCCACGTATTTCAACGTTCGTCGTCACTGGCTCCCTCGTTGCACAGTGATATAACGCGCAGCGTTCAACAGGGACCGAAACACGCCGTTGCACTTTGTCTTCTCTGTGTGCATGCTTGCGCCGTGTTTTTATGCAGTTCCGGTGACGCGTCTTAAAATATGGAGTTGCAGAGCGTTACGGTAGGGCCGGATGATGTATTTTCGGAGTCGCCGGCACGTTCGTCGTACGAAAACCTTCGTGTAAACACGTTTTTACTTGGAATTTTTCGGAACGTATTTATCGTACGTAACCATGCTTCGTGATCACGCATAAATTCCTGGAGACCCCACGCCGTTTTAAACAAAACAGCCGACAGTTTAGATGTGCGTATTCTTGTTAGTATTATAAGAGAATTAGGTCCAAATTTTGGTACTTTGACTTTTTAGTGTTTCAATTTTTCGAATAGTAGAATCGTTCGAGTTTTTTAATGTTAGATAATTAATAATAACTTAAATTGCGTGTGTTCTTGGTTAGCATTGTAGTGGAGAAAATTGAGTCGCAACATTTCAGCTTTGACTTTTTAGTATTTCAACTTTTCGGTTATAAAATTATTCGATTTTTATTCGAATCATTTCCAATTATTTTTATTCCTCGATTTTTTATTTGCTATTCGTCTATTCCAGTTTCCAGTTGCTCGATTTTATCGTTGTTCGAGTTATCCATTTATCGACGTTTCGATGCTTTCAATTACTTCGATTCGACGATCGCTCGATACGCCGAATTTTCTAATCTTTCGATCTCTTACTTCGTTTACCAATCAATTCCTCCGGCTCTCAGCCCCCTTCTTCGATTCTGTTCTTATTCAGCTCATCGAAGAACCTCCGAACTTCCCATCCACTTTTTCGAGTCCTCGAACGCCTCTCGAAACTTGTGAAATAGTTGGCGCGCGAAATTTATATCCATCCAGCTCGGTCGGTAATTAGATTCTTATATCACGAGCAGTTTTTGACCAGACGTCATCCTATTAAGTTCGTCGAAACGTTTCTCGTTCCTCGTGTCGTTGACACTCACGAATGATTGAAGAATCTACTATTTTTCTCTCCTTTTCCTTTCCTTCCTCTCTTTCTTCCTTTCTTCTCTTTTCTTTCCTTCGTTTTTCCTAGTCCCCAACTTTGACTGTACATGCATTGTTCGCTTTATTTTCACCTTCCTTATTTTTATAAGAACGATAACGTCTCGTGTCAGGTTTTTTTTTCAAAATAGTTCCTAGTCACGGGACTTTCATGTTTCGTTATCCGGTATTTTTTGCCCCAGTTCGCTTTGATGTTGCATTACGATTGTTCCCTCGAGAAGTTAGAAACTCGCTACGCCAGAGAAAAGTGTGATTTCCGCGTGACGATTGTGAATTTTAGTCGCTTGAGTCGTTCACGTTTACGACACTTCTTAGCCCTGTTCACCCTCTTGAATATTCTGAGCACGAACTTATTCTCTGTCGGTCATGTGTGATTTAGTTCATTATCATTAGAGTCCGGACATTTATATTTTCACGAATATAACGCAGAAAGTCAAACCAAGATAACCATCCTGTGTGTTCTTGGTCAGATTTGCCATAAATGTATAGAAATATGCAGCCTAACTATCATTAAGAACGTAACATTTTGCATACTGCGCACAATGGTTTTTTCTTCCTACTATCTTTTTTTCCTGAAAATAATTATTTTTAAACAGTTTGATCATTAACGTTGAAACTACCCATGACGCAGTACTGGGAGAGGTTCAATTTATTATTTGTTGCATTTTAAACCGATGCATTTGTTAAACTGATATTAATGAAATAATTTGTTTGAACATTAGATTCTATATGAAGCGTTAATTTTGACGCTTTCGCGGAACAAACAGATAATAAAAGAACGTTATTTTTTTAAATAAAAAAAGCGGAAGAGCTTTTGGTTGGTAAATGTAACACGTGTAGCTCGGTATACATATATATATAGGAAAATCGAAGGTTTGCAGGTGGAAGTTGTTTGGAGGAAACTGATACTTTGGGAAAAGTTGCGTTTTGGGGTAACGCGTTTAGCTAGTTTACGCGAGTCTACAGCGTAACTTGCACTGAAATCAAAGTTTTGCAACTGCAGAACCTGCGCAACGATGGAAGATAATTCTAAAAGTCCTGGTAAAATGCAGTTGAACTGTACTTCAAAGGATAGTGATAGAATATCGGATTCCTTTATCGTGAGATTGATTCGATGACCTCGATTCGAAGCTTCTTTGTGAAATTTTTAGATCTTCCTATCTTTGTCTCTTCCTTTGGTTCTCGAATTTCACTTTGTAATTTCCAAGCGCCGTTGTCTCGAGACGTTGCATTCTTAGATATTGTACTCAGCTCTCCGGATATTTTTCTAAAAGTTCCGAACTCTACTCTTCGAGATCTCTGTTCTTCGTTGTATGCAATTTGGATTTCTCCGCTTCTTCGATAACAAATTTTCAATTGCCATCATGATCGACCCGAATCTAAGATTTTGTATTTCATATCTACCATCTCATCCACGCGATATCCACCAAACTTCGTCTCGATCGGCCACTGATAACGTACGGTGACACAGCCCCTTTTTCTACCATTCTTCGATTCTTTAAATTCTTCTCGAAACGAAAATCAAACGATAAGCATTGGGAGCACTTTGAAAAAAGCTTGGCGAAAGGGCGAGTTGAACGTTCGAGCAATCTCGTCCGAGTTAGAATCTTTGAAACGATAAAGATAAATCGCGTCAGGGGGCAAAGGGGACACGGTAGCCATTGGACGATCCGTTTCCAGGGCATCTCACGATGCTTGCATACGGTTACGTCACTGCTCGGAGAAATGTCGACCCACGCCGGACTGCTATCGCTGTCGCTTCGCCTCGTTCATTGTATTTAAGCTGTAAGTCGGTTTTTACGGGGTCGAATTGCGCCATCGGACAGCGTCGTTGCTTCGCCAATTTATGACTCGTAACTTTCGTTAGATAGCGCTCGAAATCTTCGCGCACGGCGATACATAGCTATTGGGTTGGCAACTAAGTGATTGCGGATTTTGTCAGTACCACATATTTACAAAATCCGCAATCACTTAGTTGCCAACCCAATAGTTCGCCGACTACTTTTTACTTCCTCTTTGAGGAGACTGTAACGCCGACGATTCTGTTAATGTCGTAACTAGGAAACGCGGAAGTTTATGCAAATTCGTACTTTTACAGGAACGAAACTTAAGCATAAACCTGTTTTATACGTCAAGTACCGTAACGACCACTATAATTTGGATATTTCATATATTTCTGCATATTATTCGCATTCTGTGCATTTCTTCATCGTCAAACTGTGACTGCAACGTAAACTTTATATGTTTTAGCCGCAATAGATTGAAATATATTAGGTTGTCGGAAAAGTTTCTTTCGTTTTATAAGGAAATAACAGACGCATAATGTATTTGGTTTTATATTAGTTTATTGAATTATGCACGAACATAATTGTTTTATCGACCAGTCGCGGGGAGACGCGATCGCGAGGAAGCGCGTCAACGGGAGTCGTAAATTCCCGTTACGATTAGATTAATCGGCGCCACGAACAGATCGATCCCCTATTTCGATTAGGATAATAGAGGTGGTTTTAATGAGTAGCACTTGAATAACAGTTCAAAGATATTATATATTTCCAACAACTTGTAGACACGATGATTACGCTCGTTGCGTATATATATATATGTTAATTAATATATGTTGACTGAGTTAAAGTAGTGAACCCAGTGCAGAGCTGTCGACTGATCTGCAGTCGTAGATCGAGTCTAGAGATGTGGTGACTGTTCTGTAGTCCATGAACCAGTGAAGTCCGGTGACGATGTTGTCGCAAAGGAAAACTCTTGTTCGGTGGAGATCGTCCCACCACTGATCGCTTGCGGGTGGAATCAACATCAACATGGGAAAACAACGTTTCTCCAATTTTTACCTGATGGAGCAATAACCATAAGGAACGTCACGATTTAAATGTGTTTTATACCACTCTACGGCCTTATCGTTAATTGAAGAAGCCTCGTTTTATGACCGTTCCTTAGGATTATTGCGACCCGCTTAATTATATGTGCACAGGTGATGAACGCCTCGACCGTAGAGAGTCACCGGACATAACAATAATAATAGAAATATAACGAAATGGATAGTACCTAATTCAATAAAATAATATGAAACAGAAATTGTTGTTCATCTATTATCATCTTATGAAAGAAAAGAAACTTTTCGGATAACCTAATACTACGTCATAATATATATGTATAAATTTAAAAAGTGTCCGCGTTGTTGAAAATCTTTTTGTCCGTGAAATTTGTCTCATTTGAATCATTGTAAAAAATGTAGTAGCGACGAGAAATGTATGGGAGAAACGTTATGAGCGCTGGAATATTCCTTCGCTTTCCTGGAGAAGGATAAACGTGGACAACGGTTGCGTTTGTTACGAGATGCCCAATGTGAATCGTTGTTGGTACTTTTTGTTGTATCGATGTTTGAAATTTGAATTAGATTCTCGAACTTCTGTTTCGTCTCGGTTTTTTCGAGAAATTTCCCTGAGGATTTGGGGAATAAGGTGGCATGAATTCAGAGATAGGATCGGTCTATCTATCATCCTTGCTTTTATCTTTGCCCCTATAACTTCGTCTTTCGCGACTATTGCTCCTTGGAGGGTATGTCCGTAGGAAGTGTAGTTGTCTGCTTTAGATTATTCCTAGCGTACGCGTTATGGAGATGCCTGCTATGGAGATAAACAAATGTGGCTTGACTTATGGCGACAATATCTGAAAAAGTATAATACGCAAATCTCCTCGGCGTATCTGCAAAACGATATATTTTTCAGAATTTCTATGATGGTGAAAATTTTTCAGGCGAAAGATCTATCTCAACATTAAACAGATTTGCATCCAGTGTTGAATCTATAATTTTTAACTTCGTAGCTTCGGTCGCTCCAATTGCTCGGTGAGGTATTTCGATGAAAAACCGACGTTAACAATTTTGCAAAAAAATAGAGAGAGTTTGGAAGTAGAATATCAAGCGTTTAAACGCAAAATATCTTATGTAAAGCTTGAAAATCAAACGAGCAAATGGTAGCGACATAATGCGCTTGACATTTATAGATGCCAATTTTATACAGCGTACGTTAATCATTAAAAATAAATTTTGTCTCCTCATAATATCTTACTATAGCTCTAACAAGAAAATAAGATCGTCCTAGGTCTTTCCATTTGAAATTTTCCAGTTAAATTATATTTTATCAAAAGTAGCCGAGTTCATAAACTACTAACTGTACACCCACTCCCTTTATCGAAATCATGTCAAATAGATTTAAGCAACCTCCAGAATACGCCACGCGTTCAATTATATCCCCGACCAATAGTCAACAGAACGCCAAATCGTCGCCATATAACAATTACCCAACTCTCGCCCTATTCACCCAGCTAAAGGCCAATTACCACAACTTCAATCCTCGCTGTATTCGCCATAAGAGCGGCCTGCTACTTTTCCCGGGGAACGAAGATGTCGCTTAGCGTACGACAAACGAAACTTTGGCTCCTGTCGTACGATAAAAAGAGAAACAGGGTAACTTCCATCCTCCGTAAGTATTCCGGCTTTTCGCGAGCGGCTGCCGCGTTTCTCATAATCGTAAACACAGCCACGTTGGAAAGCGAACTTCTCCCGTAGCATCAGTCCTGATAACGCGTTTAAGCTCGGCTTAATCCGGATTGTTATTTCTTTCGCCGGTTATTGCGGAAGTGAGCCACGCCAGAAGTTACTCTGTTCTACGCCTCGGCGTAACTGGCAAATGCAGCCTATAACGTTGGCTTCTGGTTTACCGTGCAGGTTTACGAAGACTCCGGTTGAAAATTGTAAAGGGTGCGTTTTTATTGTTCGCGTTACTTTGCTACGCCCGGGGGCAGAGTTTAACGACTTCGTTTAGGGAGCATTGGACGGTATGTAAGGGTTGATGAGTTGTTGATCTTTGTTTCATAACTTGTATTAAAGGAAATGGCTGGTTGTTTTTGGAACGAAGCAAGCGATGGAAAGAGCTATAGTTGGTTTTAAGTACTTTTTAGGGTGGTGTATAGATTAGAGGGTTGGTTGTAGAAACGCTTCATTTTTTAAGCAGACGTGATAGAGTTTTATTCTTTGAAAGTTGAATATCGTTCCGTATGAGAATTGCGATATTCTTTTTTTAATCCTTAACGCTTCAAGTGTGCTTCCCAAGCACCATCGATGTGCGACGCTTTACTCCAAGTGTGCCACACATTACTCAATTATAATTAATATAAATATTGTAATCAAAATTATATTACTTCCGAGATGATTAAAGATTCTTTTGAATGACTGTAATATTATTACTTACACGTCATTGTAGCATTTAAAATCTGACACTTAAAAACTTGCAAGTCGAAGTATGATGAGAATAAGTTGGAGTTGCCGGTCGATATTCACAATTAAAAGTCGGAGCGTTAAGGGTTAATCAATTTTCATAAGAATCATTCGTCTTAAGACGAGTGAGTATCCATGATATTTTTCTTCCCCTTAACTACATCTGCTTTGAATCGTTTATACGAATATTAAGATGCTGGCTCTCAATGAATCACTCTGTACAATATCCAAATTATTTACTTTTTCACTCTGTAGGCAAGTAACGTAACTTTTGAAAATGTGGCCACTAATTTCTGTACTATCCTATATAAATGTTAAAACACTTTCGTTGAATCATCCTGTACAATATTCAAATTAACAATTCAAATCGATATAACTAACGTTTACTGTACCGACACTCACTTTTGTACCATTCTGTACTTACATACATTCCATTGTACAAATACCTCTTGTAACCACTGTACACTGTACATTTCAACTGCAAGCAGAATAGACTTCTCTATTTCGATCATTCATTTTTTGGCCACTCTGTATCCGTATACATACATTCCGCTATCACCATCTATCTTTCCGCAAAAATACTCCACGAGATTGCTACCATCGTTTCATCTACAATAGCACCACGCATTCAACATACCGACAGTTGGCAGAATTCCGGATTATCAGGCAGATGTTTAACCTTGAACGATATGCTAGCGCCGGAATTACGCGAACCACCATCTCCAGATAATGGAGAAGATCGCAACGTCGACGCATCTTCTCCATTGTGGTCCACGCAATTCGAAGAAGCAAGTCTTCGCGTTACGACGATTCTCGCGCTTTTAGATAAGGCGGAGCGCTCTTGCAGCTTTGAGAAACGTTTGTGCGCCGTTCTATAATATAACCTCTGGCGAAATTCTTGCCACTTCCCATTCAGAATTAATAGGATACTCGTGTAAAATCTCGCAGATTTCACGTTTTGTTTCCGGCTATCTCGGATATTAGAAGCGTTTGAAAGTTGTAAATCGCGCGTTAAAGAAGTTTGATCGTTCAGTTCGTTAAAATTTGTCGGAATTTTGTCTTTTCAACTACGCTGGATCTTAAGGGCCATTGAGAATTCGAAATCGTGTACCAGAGGGAATGAAATACAGAAATGTGGAAATTTCTCGATATTTTCAGATTTTCAACTTGCTTATGAATTTTGTCAATTTATTTAAAATTCTGTTGAATTTATCACGCCTGCAACTTCGATATTCACGATTCCAGAGATCGATTCGTTTGTATAAACACACGATGCTCGCGTTGTTTACGAGCAGCGTGAGAATTTAATTTCACCATGTGTTGTTTAAAAAAACAGAGCCGTAACTTATTTTTACAGCATAACTGGGCAATTATATACGTTCTTCGGCTGCGTGGTTCTAAAAACGACGTTTATTAATTCAATGAAATGGTAACATGAATTGCGATGGAAATTGTTGCCAGTTGCGTGAATAGGACACGAAACTGTAACGATCCTTACGAATGCAATTGAAGCGAATGATATATCAGAACATTAATTCACCACGTTTGATCAACGGTATTTCTCCTCTTTACTCTTCAAAATGTATTATTCTTTCGCTGTAACCTTCTCAAATCGATTTCTTTAGCGTTTAATAATTAGAACTTCTGTTAAAGCAAGAAATATGTGTGTATGTACGAACAAGCTGAACGGTTTCAATCTACGAATGCAAATTGGTCGTACACTATGCGTTGTATAAGAAAAGTAATTTAGATAAGAAGCGAATGTAAGTTAAGCAGTTTCTTATAGATGGGCGCGTAATGATCATACGAATGTAACATACGTCTTCTTAAATGGAATTGCATATTTTTAAATGTAGGATGTAATTACCATTTAGCCCTACGAAGCAGCTCGTTATCCTGTACAAAAATGTATTAATCTATTTATATCGAAAAACCATTAGTTTGCCAGATATTTTAACTTCAAGCTATCGAGCTTAGCGTATGAAGCATAAGAAAAAGGCGTGAAGCGGTATTCTTCTCTTTACATTGTCTTTGTTTTGACAAATTAATATTAAAATCTAAACTGATTTTCTGTAGAAATAAGTTAATACTTTTTGGTAGAAAATGGCCTGTTGTATCGATTAATGTTATAAAATATATACAGTGTCACTTAAGGAACTCAAAGTGACTTTGACATCTCTGGAAATGTAAGATATAAAAGAACATAATTGCATCCATCCGACGAGTCCCTTGAAATGTGACATAATTCGTTTAAAATCTTTTTCGATAAAAGAAGAGATTGGTAACTATTTTAGATTCGATATTTGTTGTTGGTCTATCCTGTATAAGAATATCATATTCTTCGGCATCAGAAGTTATAAAATAATAAAGCCGAGACAGTCAATTTGCGAGAGCACCGCCAATTAAACGGTCGTCGAATTATCGAGGCAGAGCGGCGTCCTAACGCGTAACAGGCCAACACCGAATTAATTAACAACGTCGTGAAAATTCATTTGCGTGGAATTGCCCGATCGTAACGAGGCAGCCTTCATTCCGCTCTAATGATACTCGCGATCGAACCAACTTTCAAACCCCTTTCGCCCCCTTCGTTTTCTCTTTCATCGGGCGTCGTTAAGGGCCGCGCTAGTTCCGTTGAAACGAATTTCAAGACCGCGACAGAGAGAACGTTCCACGTGCCCACTAGACTCGATTCGTAACGCCATCATGGACGATTGTTTGCCAGCACGGCGAAACCCCTTCGTTCGAGAGATCGTCTGAAAATTACCATCGACCGAGACACCGGTCGTTCAACACGGTTCAGACCGTTTTCTTTTATGTTAAAGCCCGACGATACGGGCGGAAACGAGCCACTGAACTCTGCCACTTTGCTTCCCTTATCCCGTTCAAGAACTTGCTTACCCCCGTCATTTTATTCCTCTCGCTTCCTATGCTACTTTACGCACTTCTAATTTACCTCCGCTACATTTACATTCTTATTGTAGTGTTGTTACATTTTCCCTAGTTTAATTTTAATTTCTTGCTCGCTACATTTTGTTTATTCTCATGTTAAGTACCTGGTTAATCGATTTTCTTTATTCGACTGGATGTTTCTCTGTATATTACTCAAAATAATTAGAGCGTCGTTTTATGTTTCACTTTAATC
Source organism: Bombus soroeensis (assembly GCA_014737365.1). NCBI lineage: Eukaryota > Metazoa > Arthropoda > Insecta > Hymenoptera > Apidae > Bombus > Bombus soroeensis. Next base: position 415,194 of record JACXIL010000032.1, on the reverse strand, counting down.
CTTACAGCTACTTCTTGCACCTGTACATTCTTTTTTAAAGCCAATTCATACTTGTACACTATTCACCATGTTAATTATTTGCACGTATGTATAATGTGTTCATATTTTCATGAGCATAGCTGGAGAAATTTCTTTCACTCCCTAAGTATTGTAATTTTGGGTACTTTTACCGATATTTTATCGATACTGACATTTGTACATATTATGTAAATTCTACGTGCATTTCTTTTAAACATTTAAATTGTCTGTAAATGCATAAATATTTAGGTTCGTATACGATACGTCAATCTATCAAGCCTGTGGGGCTACTTTGCTTCTGTTTGCGTAGACAATGCAATTAAACCATTCAATAACTGTCATAGTCGTAATTGTTATAAACAATGCATATTAAACCGTGTCTGGCATTTTATACATTCCTTCCCTTTCCTCTTCATGACTTAAGATCATCCATTTTTCCTTTCCTATAATATCCTCCCCTCTCTGCATCTTTTCTCTCTCTTTCCGTTTCACAACCTTAACTGTCTTCTCTTCCACCATCTTCTACCCTCTCGCACTATTTTTTTCTCTTTTTCCGCGGTACAATCACAATCAGTCCATTTCCCCTCTTTATCCCGCGCCGCTGCGTTTCTCTGCTCTCTATCTTCCTCTCTCTCATCGCATATCACTTTTCTCCACCCTCGAGTCCCCTTTTTCACCCTGTTCGGATGCAGCCTGAACACTCGAGAGTCTGCCAAGTCTCGTCCAACAGGCAATCGTCGAGACCACGTTCTCGCCCGCGTGTCGTCCTTGATTCCCCTCATTGCTCCTTGCTTCCCTTTAACTAAGGTGCCCGTGAATTTTGTCGAGCCTCGAGTGCGAAATAAAGGCACTCTCGTTAAAACGAACCTCCTTGTCGGAATTCAAATAGACCGTCCTCCGTTCCGGTGCCTCCTAGTTTCGTTTCTTCGGTTTCATTTAGCGCTTGTTCTCCACCTTTTCGAGCCGTAGCCTGCTGCTTCTCCTTTGAGCTGGTCTCTGTATTAGAATGTCTGTACCAGAATGAGAGAGTTTAATTTCCGTTTTCGTGCCGTCTTTCAATCGGACGCAACTGGAATTTTTGGCTCCTCTTTAATAAAAGTGAAAACGCTTTGTAACGTTGATCTATCTTGTTACTGTCTTCTCGTTAGTAAAAAATGCTCATCGTTATTTTATTCTGTTGCAAGGTAAAGGGTAATTAGCGTGAGAAGATCACGCTTAGAGTGATTTATAGGGAAGACATTGGGTTGCCAGTTTCTTGCTCGCCAAGCTATAAGTAAAAGCGCGCCGAGTAGGAGACCGTTTTCGCCTCGATTTATCAACGTTCACAGACCAGTTTCACCGCCAGCATTAACTGAAATCAAGATCGCAGTCGACCTTGAAAGATCAAGTACGATAAGCCACATTGAAATTTAGATGTACTTCTAAGAATATTCTTCCACGTTTAAATATCATAAAACAATTTGTAGTAGTTACTATTGGTTGTGTTTTAGATGAAAAAGCACACAGATCAAAGTAGTGGAATTTCTATTAATTTCTTATTATTTGTTATAAGTAAATTATAATTATTACGAAATGACGAATTGCGAGAATGTATTGTATATTTTTAAAAAATTGCGTCCGCCGGACCGACATGACCGGGACTCCGAAAAGACCGAAGACTCTTTGCGAATTAGTTGCTTAAAAAGCGTTATAACCTATCGATATTTTTAGTGAAATCGTTATGTTTCGACGGGATACGGTCGAACGTAACGATTATTTTGTATTTTTTTAAAAAATACTGTCCACCGGTCCGAAGGGACCGAAGACTAATTTTTGGTCATTTTCTTTGAGTCGAGAAAGAATTTCAAGACTGTTAAGTGCTTTGACTATTTTCTTCGTTTTAAATATTTCCAGCTAGTTCCTCCTATCGCGAAGGATCATCCTTGGAGCTCTTTGTTCTTTCGCCATTGTGAGCGTTGACCGTGCAATTACACGTGTTTCGTCGAGAGACGATCGAGATTACTTAATTTCCAAAATTGCTTGGCTGCTTCGCACGAACAAACACAATGCAACGAATGAAAATGAAAACCTTTTAGTACGTCGACGAGAGACGTTCGTTCTACTGAAACTACCCTTCTTATTAGTAACCCTACAATATATATCTTGTATAATATATACAAGAAAAGCGCTTCATTAGAAAATGAGAATATTTGCTTCTTGCAGCACCTTTTGTACAGCCACTGTATGTATTTTCTCATGAAATTAACACGTTTCGATTTCATTATACATACGTAGCAATTAAGGACTAAAAAAACAGAGAATTTTCGTTTCGTTTAAACAACGAAATTTGGTCGTTTTCAGGAATAAAATACTCGTAATTTTTTCCGGCGCACGATTAATTTACCTTCAATTTTAAGTCGCTTTTTACTGGAATTTCCTCTGCTACACCTATTATTTGCGAATAATACCGGACGGACGTCGTTTGCTCAGATTGGTCCAGCCAGCAAACAATATTTCCTGGGCGTCGTTGGGACGAGTTCGCAAAAACGATGTAGAGCCAGATGTCGTAACTGGATCTCGGGGCTTGCTACTCGAAAACGCTTAAATTTCAACTGTAACCCTTGTATTTCGTTCGAGCTGGATTTCGATATATATCTAGCCGATAAAATGAGAAAACGCGATCCCTGGGAGAATTTAACCCGACGATTCCTAATGTGTTCTATGAAATATTACGAATCCGGGTTCTCGTATTTTTCTCAGAAACTAAATGAGAAGGTAAACTGGGTCGAGTAATAAATCCATTTTTCGACGGTGTATGCTTACCCTGGAATATTACAAAAATCTTACTTATTCTGACTTACGGTAAACGAACATAGGGGCAGATTGCTAGATTGTCGAATAAATCTCAAAAGTAAATTTCTTCTAAAAGACGAAGGATGTATGTGTAATCTTTAGAATTCCAGATTAATTTCATTGAAAGGAATAGCACGGATAAAATCTCCTTTTCTCAGGTGTATGAAAAATCACAGAGAGCTTGTTGAATTTTCGGAGGGAAAAGTTATTTTTTAATTTGTGATATTTGAGAATATTAGGATATATTCAACGAAACTAGTACTATCTAACTTTCGTATTATTCGGTAGATCATCGATCAATTTAATGGGGAAAAGAAACTTTGCAGAGATAAAGTGCATGTATAATTTAATAAACTTGTAGAAGATAATTGTACAAGCTGATAAAATGAATAAAATTTTATGTCATAGTTATATGGTATTAGATAAAAAGACGAAGCTCAAGATATAGATATATCTATAATTCTGCTAGAAATTTTGATCAAGTAGATCTTCTAAATATCTATGTTTTATATTTTGTATTTTTTGGAATTTTTTATGGCGACTGGGTAGAATAAAAAATGTAACACGATTGGCCATGACAGAATCGTGGCACTTCCACCGCATTTGCCGACCATTCTTTCTAAACGATCACTGTGGACACCCTTTTGAGGCTCTCTTGGACACGATATAATACTATACTCAGCTACCACAATGCAGTGATCGCACTTAAAGCCACTCCTGGGGCCGAGTACGCGAGTGCACACAGTTCAGCACATAGTTCACGTGATCTTGAAACTTGTACTTTTTCATGTTTCGATTATGCCTTTATCTTTCGTAGAATTATTTTCCACGTTACGCGTCGTGTTAAATAAATTTGAATTGAAAGCAAAGATTTTTCTGCAAAGTTCGAATTATTAATGTGTATAAATAATGAAGTAAATTACTGAGTAAACAGCGAAGCAGAGGAAGACGACTTTGATCGATACTTGGTGTTTGGAGCATTTCGTACTTCCGCAACTGGTACAGCATTCTATTTCCATAATTTATTCCGCAGAGTCTATTTCTCCCTTGCAAAAATTCCGCAAAATATTTTTAACGCGGCAGAACTTCGATGTATTTTTGTTTCGATATCGTTTTCAGCTTTTTGTGCATAAGCTATTACAAAGCAGAATATTTTCCTTTAGGATATTATTAAATATTAGATTGAATAATATTAAATATTGAAATTTTCAAAATCCTCAAAATATACATTGGTCTGCAAAGGTTCCCCTTTAATCCCTCCATATTCAAAGTAAATTAATTAAATATGTTCATAAGATAAATGTATTTATGTATATCGCTGAAATCGCTGAAATTCTTTTGTATTATTTTCTCTTCTATGAAATCATTGGAAAAATGTGTTCTTAGTGTCTATTACGAATGGAAATAATTTTTAGTATACGGACACAAGTTTTTCACAGGCTAAAAAATGCAGTCCTAGCAGGGTATTTTTAAACATCTATTGCACAATTTTTTCAATAAATACATTTATAATGATTGCATATTTTTACTTACTTATGTGCAAAATTGAAAGATGCATATAATATAGAAATGTATTATACAAAATACCCATAGTAGAATTACTCGTCATAATTTCTAATATGTAGAAGAAATTTCCATTTAACATTTATTTTTTTAAGTGTGCATATAAAAATACAAATTTGCATTAAAATTCGCACAATCTGATAATTAGTATGTAATAATCTTTTTTCTTTTACGAAACATGCTTCTGTACTTAGAAGAATTAATCAAAACTGCTCTAACTCCATTTTTCGAATAAAAAGGTATAAAATCTGTGGCGTGTATAGTCGAATAAAATTCTGCTAATTAATTGTCGGTCAATAAGTTTTCGGCAATCCACTAGTTAGTTTGTAGAAAACCTCGAATATTAGGGTGCATTAAAATATTTCCAATTTTTGTCAGAAGTAACAGCGGTTCGTTAAATATTTTTCAAATTTAACGAAATTTTTTATGCGGAAATATCTCCGTGCTGAAGGCGTATCATAGACATACACAGACCTCTTTATACGTATTTCCAGGATTCTGATATATATATTGAAATTACGCATTATATATATATAATCGAATGCGTAATTTCAATCAATGATTGTTAATTACACGCTGACGTGTAATATTTACTTCGGGAAACCATTAATTTGCGGTTTCCTTATTAATATTCATGGATTTTCAGAGTGTTAAAGTATTTATCCGTGATGACTGGATAATACACAGCGTCATATTATTTGGAATAGTCGAACGTCATTGAGAATGTATGTAATTTCGACTTAATAGCAGATAAATTGTACCTATGAATACGAAACGTGTAAACGTACAAATGTTTTATTATTTATTTTATACATGGATATATATTTCAGAAGTTGTGTTTTTAATAACTGTATCTAATCTAATGTAATATCGTGTGCGTTAAATTTTTTGAAAAATTGCCCTCGTTCTATGGTAAACAGTATCCTTTATTATATTTTTATTCAAAATTGTTTCATTTCTGTTCCTAGATAATTTAGATAATTAGATAATTTAGATAATTTGTTTTAGGTACTTTTTCTAACTTAAATGAATTTAATTTCAATTTTTTATTTTTATGTATTAGAATGTTATATTCTTAAAAGATTGTCTTCGTTAAAAGTGTGTATGAAAAATATTTCCTCGTAGTATATTTATTCAGAATTCTTCTATTTTTGTCGAATTTCGTGTGACATATTTCATTTAAACAATTTTATCTCTTGAGTACGAAATAGCGTTTCGTGTTCCATGCTGTGTAACCCATCTTGTACATGCAGGATTCTAAACGACATTTCCTCGTAAAATGCCCCAGTACCATACTCTGACATTTTGTAAATTACTGTCCACGGATAAGCACCTTCTGTACGTACAATTAGTATAAAGTTATAATACTTATTCGAGTATCGCGTAGTTTCTTCTTAACGAAGTAACAACTTCATTGTTATCTAGCGAGCCGTACAGCAGATTATAGATCGCCGTTTTATACCGAAACTCAGGTAAGATGGGTAGCCTAAATATTATGCAACGCGAGTCCATTATTTAAATTATAATCCCAAAATAAAATCACCTTTTTATAATTTCAATATAAATCACTATCACTTATATAAATCATATATATCATATTATATATTATATATTAATAAATAAATAATATATATTATATAAATCATCATCACTTATATATCACTATCACGATATAAATCACTTCGTGGATAACTTAATAGTTCAAGACGAAGTTCATGATTGCCTGAATTGTGACTTATTTTTGTCCAAAGATTACCAGCACTAATGAAATGTTCTATCGGAATTGCATTCCTCATTTCCAATGAAAATATCGTTCTAGGAAGGATATGACAAATCCGTAGGGGCCATTTTTCACAATATCTATTCCATCGCACATCTTGTGAAAGTCTGACTTCTGACTAGTAGAATGAATTATCCATTTGAGTAGTCGATACTAGAGTCGCTACAATCGAAAATACTGAGAACAATAGTCAACGCTCCATGGTATGTGAGAAACGAGGATATACGGGAGGACTTAAAACTAACAGTCAAAAAAGAAATCGGCAGGTAGGCAGAAAAATACGAGGAAAGAACGGCAACACATCCAAACCAACTGGCTGCTGAAGCGAGCAAAACTCTCATAGAAAGAAGACTAAAAAGAAAACACCCCACTGACCTCCTTAAAGAAATAAAATAGTCAAACTCCAAGATGGTACCCCGCTGGGGGTAGCCATCCATGTGTTATTTAGCAAATAAGCTAGAAAAATTTTACCAAAGGAAGTACAAATTAAATAATAATAAAAAAATGTGAGTAGTCGAAGAACGTAACGCACGTGATGCATCGTTTTTATCACTTGCCTCGCAATTTCTTTAAGAATAATCTCCCGAATCTCTATGCATTTCGCCCGCCCCCACCTTTCACGACTCCATGATAAACTCCGAGGGGATAAAGAAAAATTCCAAACTGTCGTTTAAACTTGCCGGATTTCGGTTTGTTTCGCGGAAAAGTCAATTATCGGTTGGCAGACGGAAGCGTGTAGCCATCTAGACGAACGAACGGACTCTCGATTCGATTTCGGTTTTTCATCTTGCCCCTGTTCGCTTTCTGTTCCGCATTTAAAGCAGGAAATTAAGCGCCTCCTCCCTCTCACTCTCTTTCTCTCATCGTCTCTTTCGGTTGAAGCCACCTTCTGCTCGCAAAGTTCCGCGCCGGTTCGACGAATAGACTGTTGCTCGAAAACGTAATTCAACGGGGCTTTGTGCCGTAAAATGCCCGCCGTCGACGGCCCTCCGACGGTTAATATGGCGGCTGCATTGTTTCACGAAACACGCTATCGGGCTAGTAATACGCTCTCGTTTCGTGCTTTCGCCTGGGTTTTGACTTCTAGCTCTCCCTTTCTCCGTTTTCTAGAAGGAAAGAGAGAGAGAGAGAGAGAGATATCTTTCGTTCCACTGCGTGTTCCTGATGAATGCAAACGGAACTTCTAGCATGCTCATAAACGTGAAACACGTGGTTTTAGTTTGATCACGATGGTTTTCAGTTACGACATTGTGGTTAGAGTGTTTATCGTGCTGGGAAGGATTGCCGGCTTTAAGTGAATGGGGATTTCAGTGGCAGCGTTCAACGAACCTCCTATTCGAAGGTGTTTGTTTAACCTTAATCTCTGTCATCCTTTAACCGAAGGTGTTTCTACAATTGTGAAGTTCAATGTTTATAAAGAGAAATTAATTATTAGATACGTACATTGATTCTAATTTTTTCTACAACTACGGATATGAGGTACGTTCATTGAAATTCCTGTCCGAGACATGTTTAAATATGTACAGCATAGAAGCAGGTCGAAGATGATTAAAGGGTTTAAAATATGTTCTTAGAAAAGATCAGATAAAAATTCTTCTAGTAATTTGACGTGAGCTAAACGTTGTTCATTAAACGTGTCAATCTTTTCTATCCCAAAAATGATCAAAACGTGTAGAATATATTCCTAGAAAAGATCAGATAAAAATTCTTCCAGTAATTTGACGCGAACTAAACGTTGTTCATTAAACGTTCCAATATTTTCTGGCCTAAGTACAAGCTCAAGAAGCTCGTTTCTCAATATTATATCATAACTTGTTCTATCATTATATTGTCACTTAATCAATATAAAATTAAATACCAGAAAAGATATCATCCGTAGTTGTCCAATATAATCAATAAATTTCAATCGTCTCAATTATTTCAATTCTTTTTTATTTAATGTAATAATAATAATTTCTATTTAATATTTACCTTTATCTTAGTATCTCGATCTCAGTCTCTCAGTTTCACAAAAATGCAGTCGGAATGTCATAAACCATCCTGTAGATCAGGAAATCACAGGATCAAACGTAGTTTCCGGATCCGCCCTCTGTAATGAACACAAAGGGACCATCCGTTCCATCGTCCATCGTTCTATCTCTCATTCGTTGCTCCGGCCACTCTGGATGCATAATCAGACTGGGAAATGCGTGTCAGAACACGGAACGCTCATTAAGTTTTCTCATTAAAATTTGGCCTAGAGCTGCGAGGCCAATATCTGATGATAGACTAGTCTGGAAGGAAGCAGCTTCCGCGAACAGAAAAGGGATTTTCGGAGGCTTGATTAAGAATCCCATTCCCCGTCTGTCCGAAATTAAACCTTACCGACCGTATGAATCGGAATTATAGATAATGTTCGTATAATCAAAATACTGCCGGTTAAGGGAACGTTTTATCGCTCAAACACGAGAAATCCTTGTTTGTTCCTGCGAATGCAAGCGGATAATTAATTCTCCTAGAAATTTTACGCTTTTAGGAATTAAAATTTTACCAGCAATTTGCACAGTAAATTTTCTCTCGGATTACATTTCTGAAAAATTTCGGACGAAATAATTACGTTTGAAATAATACAAGCTTCTAATCGTCGTATTTTCAAGAATTAATTCGATATAGGAAAAATTACAAGTACGTTCTTTCTTTTCTTACATTTTGTCTTATACTATATATTATTATATGTAATTATTACTAATATTAGTATATTGTTATATGTAAAGTTTGATGAAAAATATGGTGAAACTGAGACTTGTTTAATCATATGGCCTGAGATTCGATCGAGCTATCAAATATATAAGTTTTAAAATGAATCTCTCTGTAGATTGTAGATAGTCAGAGGAAAATAGCGATTATCATGCATTCTCTAGTCTGATAAGAATTTTTAGCAAAACATAATCTGTTAGTGCCAAAAATCCGGGAACCATTTTTTATCGCAATAATCAGTAAATAATAATTTCAATTCCAATATTACGAACGCAAATTGCATCGGACACTGTTTCTATCCGAAATTAAATAAATTATTAGGGACGTGTATCCAAAATTTTCATTGTCTTAACAAATTGTGGTACATCTTTGAGATTACGCAGTTACATTACAAGGAGTTGAAGCTACATTACAAGAAGTGGTGTACAGCAAGGTTTCGAAGCAGGGTGGTTGCGAATACAATTGCACAGGGTAGGTATGAATTCCTCCGGGTGTTTCGCTGGCGTCAAATTTACATCAAAGAGCAACCAGGCCAATTTAAACAACGGCCAGCGTACAATGGAATTGAAAATTCAGGAGCGTGCGAAACGCAGCTGCAAACTCGGTTGCTCGTCGGGATATATCGGCTGTACGAGTTTGTCGATATTTCAAGAAGCTGTGATTTTGAAAGAATCCGTGTAAATAATTATTTCGCAAATAAATAATTGCTACAATAATTTTGCCAAGATTTATGATATGTGATCTTTTTCATTAAAGAAAGCATTAATCGCAAATTATACGATTATAATTATAAAACTTCAGGAATGCATAACAGCATCCATTCTTCGTTAATTATCTAAAAACAGTATTTTTAATATTTCGAGAGGATTATTTTACTGAAACGTGAGAATTCTGATTTCTTTTCCACTAAAGAACGCGTTAATCGGAAATCATATTATTATACTAAATATACTTTCTAAAATCCAAGGAACGCACAGCAATCGCCATTTCTTCCTGATTATCCAGAGAAAGAATTATTTTAGTATCTCGCGAAATCTGAGAACTATAATTTCTTTGCCATTAAAAGCCGCGTTAATCACATATTATATGATTAAAGGTATTAAAACCGGTCGTAAAAATTGGAACGCGTTATCTGTATCCTCCAAACCGAAACCTCCGAACAAGAATCTACGGTACCCGCGTTAATCGCCTGATCTACGACTCGAAGGGTGAAATCACGAAAGTTGTTTCCCCATTCCACGTTAATTGTTCTCAATTCCAAAAAGAAGAACGAACACGAGGAATCAGTAGGAACTAGTACAGTGAAAATAACACGTCTACAGGAGGACACGGATGAAGCGAACTGGAGAAAGGATTATGAAGAATGGTAAAACAGAAATTGTCAACGAATTCGTCTGGAATATCAGCGGAAACGTTGGTTGTTAGGACGCGAAGCAGCAGTTCGCAACTAAAACTACATCCTTCCAGCAGCTAGTGCAACTTTCGCTAAGAAATCTCGAGATTTCGTTGGTATCATCTCTCCTTCTCTTTCTACGGCGAGACGTATCTGCTTCCTCGCAACTTAATGTTTAAAAGGTTGGCTGGTTGCTAGGGGACGGTGCTAGTCGAGCGACCTTGTAAGTCCGGAAGTTTGATTTCAAATATTAAGACCTTAATATCACTCGCGTGCATTCGATGGCTGCTCCAGGCTTACTTGATTAAGATTATCGAAGCTGAAATCCATTAGCCCGATCAAGGCGAAAGTGAGTATTACCGTGTTCCTCTGGAAGCACTAGGTTGCGTTTGGGAAAATTCTACGGAAAATCTTCTGTTTTTCGTTTGATGTTTGACAGCTGCGAGAGGGAGAAGTATAGAAGTTTCAGGCAGATCCTTGCGATGATGAACATTGCTCTTAGAGAGGGAATTAGTTGGAGGAGTAGTATCGTGGTATTTGAATTAGTTAATTCTAAATTACATTATCTATTATAAATTATTAGACGACATATTTATAGTTCTTCGAACTTCGATCTTGTTTCTACTAGTACATTTTGTTTAAAAATTCAAAGAACCACAAATATTGGGTATATGGAATGCATATATATTCGAATTGAGTTTTGAACTGAATTGGTTTTAACGCGTCAATTAAACGGAATATTTTAATATAACGTAGGTAAATGAAAGAACGATATGTAAAAAATTCAAAGACACAAGTCTTTAAAAATAAGCGATAGGTTCACGAAGTGCAATATTTCGTTGGAAAGCGACATAATGTCGAACGAAAGAAACATGATAGCTATTTGCAACCTAAGAAGCTTTCTCCCAAAGTCTGTTACATGTGCTTCAGACCCGTATTTGACACTTCCACTCAATTATTTCTGCTTCTGCAAAATTAAACACACCACGAAACATGGCTGGGCCACTGTTACCAATTACCTGGTCCTTTATCCTAGTTCCTTATCCAGGACGCAATATCTAAATGGTTGAAGCCCGAGTCTCGGTGTACACTGGGGTTCGATTAAAATCAAGCTAACCGTAATCCATTAGCGTGATCATTGAACATTCCACCTATTCGTCTGAGAAGCACAAAGACAGAGACTGGTTGTGCGCGTGGATGTACAGGCTGGGATACACGTAGCACGTGTCTTCCTCTCAAAATTCCACGAGTTTTCCTCGTACGTTCGCCTAGAAGAGTCCTCGAAATTGTACGAGAGCAAAGGGGAGGCGTTCCATTCGCAACTCGTCGAGGAATTCGATCCTCGAAATCGCAACACACGCTTTTCATCCCACGCGCGACCCAGCCTTCGTTCAAACGCTCTTCTTCCCTTTTCCGAGATAAGAGGCAGAGAGACATTCTGGTTTCTGGAATCGAGAGATCGATCGTTAAAGCATGGGTTCTTTTGTTTACGCGTGTTCTTTTTTCGGGGGAAATCGATGGGCCATACGCTTCCTTTTATCTTTCGTTATTTTCCTCATATCTTCGGGTCGTAGAGTAGATTAGTGGTTTCGTGTTTTTAGATTTTTTTTTGAGGAAGGGATTACTTAAATGTTTAAAAGTGAGATATGAAATTTTATTTGGTTCATTTGGAAGTCTTGGGTTGCTTCTGGAGAAGATTTTTCTCGAACGTTGAAAGATTAGGTTCAAAGATACGTTTGGATGTGAAAGAGTTAAGTAAGAAGTTATGTTCGAATGTTAGAAAATTGTGAATTAAGTAATCTTTGGAATTTTTCGAAGTCTCTTCGATTATCTTCTCCGACGAATTTTCTTTGAACGTTAAATGTTAGTTTTTAAATCGTCTTTGGAATCTTTTTTAAAGTCCTTTAAATTGTCACCCAATAACTCGCGTAAAGAATTTCTGTTTGAATACCAAAAGGTTGGATGTAAAGTTGTAATCAGTTCTTGTATCTCCGCAGTGGGAAAATTAAATTGAACGAAAGTTATATAGTTAAAAAATGTTTTCTCCCGGTTTATATGGATTTCTAAATATTCTCCCCTTGCTTGGTTTCTCTCATATGTTAAGCTTTCATGTTTTCGCTTGTGTTTTCTACCTCTGGGTCTTTGCAGATTTCTGTAGCTTCAGAAAAGGCTCCATAAGGGAACGTAATAACGTGACTATAAAAGACAATGTCCCGCGTTATTCGCAAAAGTTCCCTGTAGAAAAAGAACAGCTGCTATTACACGTTAATAGAGCGACTATGCCTTGAGAATTACGCACGTATGAAATTGTAGAAAATGTAGAAGTCTTTGGAAAAAAAAGAAAAGTACGTTAAGTATAACGACTAATGAGTAATAAATAATAAAATATCAAAAAGTAATATCTAAAAATATAGGAAATGAATAGTAACGCAAGAAGAAGTAGTCAAACCGCATGTAGAAGTACAACAGTCCTTAATAGGTTCTCCCTCTTCTAGTAGTAAAATAGAAGACTACGAGTACCGAGAAACCAGTAGCGAGAATGGCTTAGATACTCAGACTTCCACCGCTATGGTCTACGTACAATTCTCTCCTGGTTCTTGAGATATTTCTCTCAATTTTCTGAATTCCACGTGCAACTAATAGACCAAATTAGTTAAACATATTGATACTAAAAATGGATAAAATGAGAACTGTAAATAAGTAATTGTTACAGTTGCGAAATTGAGGGAATCTCGAAATCGATACAATATAGAAATGTAAAATTTAGTGAGTTGGAAGAAATAAAAATAGAAAACGAAATGAGAAAAGGAAGGAGAGATCTAAGCTGGAAACAAATAGCAATTGAGTTTGATATTAATCGTCAAAAGACTGAAATCGAATGAAAAATTTGTTCCGTATAATTATAAATAAAAACAAACAAGTGTATGCCCACGAATGAAAAAGGAAAGATCACAAGAAACATTAAAAAAGATGAAATATGAAAGAATTGCTCCGGAACGATCGCCGCTGTTCTCCCTCCAAAATCGAAAAGAGAACAAAAGTGGCCGAAAAAGAGAAACATCTAGCGCATAGATGAAAAAACAGAAGCAGAAGAAACGCATCAACCGTTCACAACTGCAGGCTCAACAAATCGATTTCCATTCAGACGACAATAACCCACATTTTGCTTTCCACTCACGCCCCAACACTCGAAACGCATCGCGAAAAACACACACCGGGTATACGATCTCTGCCTGTTGTTTCCCACGTTACGTAACGTCGCCGTCGCTGTATCGAGCGACGTATGCAATATTCAAACACGAGTGTATAGCCATCCCCGCGCGTGTAACATGCCTCGGAAACCACCATATCCATTCTATCTTTACGAGGTCAGGCGAAATTCTCAAAATCTCTGTTATACGTATACTATCATTCGCGAGTATCTAGACATTTCGGTAGATTTATAATGGCTACTAAATATCTAGTAATTTATGTACATGTAACAATGTGCCAAGTATCGTAACTGGGACAAACTATAACTCTGAGACGGTAGAAGACAATTAAGTCGAGTAATAAGTTTATTCGCCTTTTTGTTAAAAGAACCACATGAACGCGTTATTTCGTAAAATTTATCTAACGAAGGGATAATTTTTTTATTTCGTTTTTATATAATTATATGCGTATCATTAATAAAAAAAATTCAGATATATTTGTCTTTATATTTAGTACAAGTATACGTTTCACAGAGATCATGGAAGTATTTAAACAGTCAATTATCTGTCGTATCGAAATCATATAACAAAATTGAACAAAATACGTATGCGTATAATTCAGATTCGTTTCAAACTTTGCTGATATTGTAATTTGGATATTTGCCAATATTATAATCGGATCTCATCACAGCACCTCGACACTTTGAAATTTCAAAATGTTTCGTGTAACACGCGTAATATAATATATGCGTAGAGGAGAAAGTTTACAAGTGTTCCGAGTACCTTCGTGAACTGCTGTGTCTCGGGCGTAATTCGCGGTGTTAAACGATGTTGAAAGAGAGGACGAACGCCGCGGATCCATAACGAATCTCCCGCAATAACCGCGTTTTACCAAGTTACAGAGGCACGTTATTTCATCGATCTCTGGGTAGTAGCGGTGCATCGAAATCTCGCGCATACACGACGACCGCCGTGAGCTTGCGTGCGCGTAATCGTTTATGGTTTGTCGATAGCCGAGCGAAATAAAACCCTCGCGAGTCTCTTTCTCATCGTGAAAAGTCGTTGCCCGGAAATTTCCTCGTTATCCGATTTTTCCTCGAACGAAATCGGGTTGTGCGCGTCAACGTGGGTCCAAAGCGTAGACGCGTGCAATCGCGTTCGAGTTCCGTGCGCCTTCATCTAATTATCGAGTTACGCGCGTGTTTCCCGGATTCGATGGGGTTCGCTGTAATTATAGTCGTTTTCCGGCCGATTAGAATCATTAAGTTATGGGGCTGATTCGAGTCTCGCATGACAATATATAGTTTACAGCGTGTAGTGTTGATCGAAAATTAGTTTCACATTTCATTTGCACGAATGTTTTTGCATATTTTTATGAAAGGGTGGCGTATATGGAATTTATTTAAAAACACTTTAATTTCAACTTTATCGTATATTTCATCTTATCTTTGACAGTTATGTACAACTGTACGTCTACTAACTAGTATAATATAATAATTGACTGGGAAATAGATAATGTGTCAGTTATAAATAATTATTTGAAAATTGATTCTGCGTGAACAGGTGAGTTTAGTGAATTTAAGCGGACTAATTATCCGTCAGTTCTACGGTGGAGCCTTACAGAGATTGAAATACCTGTTGCCAAATGTCTTCGTCTTTATGTGATATATGTAAGTTAATAAATTAGATCTTTACAATGGAAATTCTCGACTTTTAAGAGTTAACAATTGTGTATTGATATTAGCAGACGTTTTAGGATTACATCACATTATTTTAATTATTCTCTTTGGTGTCTTGTCTTCTTAATGCACATCATGAAATTGAATTTATAGCTGAAGTTAAAAGCATCGGGCACAAAGCCACGTTCTCAAAAGAGAATATTATATTGTATGTTTCCTCTATTTTAGAGAGATAAAGACACAATGAACTATTTTTACCACTCGCTTTCAATTTTAATTGCCTTTCCTTGTATTTAATCCATGTATAATATAATAGATATTTTCGAGTAGAAACAGTATAGGAGAATATAAGCTATTTATATTCCATGTAAATTCTAACGATAATTGAAAGATACAAAAGACCGAGAAAAGAAGAAAGTGGAGGAAATAAAAAAATACCTAGTTAACGTACATGACTGTGACTTATACAGACATCCATTGATTCTGGCGAATTTAAGCTACGGTTTATGGATTCATCTACGAATCTTACGAAAAATATATTACGCGCTCGTTTGCATTTTTAATCGTCTTTTATCGCAAAATAAAGTATATTTATCTGCATCAACGTATGAAGAAAAATTTGCGCGTCAAAGGATTAAGAGGTAAAAATGCTCGAATAAAATTGAAGAAATCGAAATACCTGGATAAAGATTTGGAAAATCAACAGAAAGGATGGAAAATGCATCGCAGAGAAATTCGAACGGGTACAGAAGAGAATAGAGCCACCAGAATTAATATTTATCAGTGGTCATACAGCACTCATTTTCAATACCAAAATGGATTTTCAACGTTTCTCGTTTTTCTTGTTGTTGCTATACTACCGGCCTCGTGCTCCAGAACGTTCGCGGCCATTTGTCACGCCAACCGGGTTCTCCATCTGGGATAGTGTCGAACCCGACGCATTGCGGCCGTTTCGATACCACGCTGCAATATTTCGACACGTAACAAGCAACCCGTGAGGCGCATGATTTTTGCTTTAGGGAATTTACTCTGTCCTATCCTCTGGACTCGAATGGGTAACTTCTGCAGCAACATATCCGTTGGTTCATCTTTTTTCTGTTTCTTTCTCTCGTTCTTCTAGTATCATGGGAGAGAATTTCTATTTTCTAAGATCAAGAGCATTTTTCTTTTGCTTCGATGGCTTCCTGTTGGATATATTTACTTTACAAGGGTTCGTTGGAACTCGAGGAGACCTCGTTTAATTTGAATTTACTTGGTTGAGGTTCATTTCACTGCTTTCTATAATTAATGCATTATTCTGTCCGGTGGATAGAGGAATTTTTAAATTATTTTCAGTCGCAAGGTTTATTCGTCAAGGGTTATAATAGACGAATAATTTAAGGTGGAGAATCTAATTATCGGTTTGCGTTATGCGTACAATTTTTCGTAGTGCGAGCGGAAGCTTTCATTTATTTTAGGTGGCAGATATTGAAAGTTACGATAGGAATCTGAGGTAGAAAGTATAGAATGTAGAAGAGAATCTATTGCGTTGGTTTCTGTTGTAGGTACAACTTTTATTTTATTTACGAGTATTTATTTTAAATCACGATTATGAAATATTATTGAAGATAGTATTATAACAATGCACTATATACTGCGGACTTTTATGAATACAATTAAAGGAATTACATACGTGTGTAAAGAAATTAGGAGTTTGTTTTGTTCATTAAATTTTGTAAAGCGTATTTATTTTTACAATTTTCATATTTTAACATTCCTTTATTCTTCGTTTCTCATTTTACGTATTTTCGAATATTACATATATGCTTTTTAAATACTTTTTATTTTTAAACTTTCCATAAATACACAAATGTTGGTAATTCGCATTTAGTAAATTCGATTCCGTAAGAATTTTTAGTATTGTTCTGTATTTTACCTGAAGCGATAAAATACACGAAACGAAATGAAATTGGCCAAATAATCCTATTTAACGTTAATTTAGATACGGTTAAGGTTCAGTTGCAGAAGGATTTTGAAAATTTCATTCGTCGATCCGATAATTTATTTAGAGTATTGTAAACGTCCAATTTAATATCGATATTCCGTATGTTTGCTCAATTGGTATTATTTTATTCGGGTAATTTAATTATTGATACTTCGGCAGCGAATCTCTTAACGAGATGGCCCAAATTGGGCTGCATTAAATAATCAATATTAAAATCGACGTTTACGAAACTGAATTAAATCGAATAATCCATTTACGTATTTTGCAAATATCATCGATAATATATTAGAATTCGTCACGAATATTATCGAATTTCCCACAGAATGGAATGTTAAAAATATACAATGTTGCAATTTATTCAAATCAAATATTTAATATCACATCGTACTTCTATGGTAAAAGTTTAATCGAATACATTTATTAACATATCAAACAGAAACCGAATTGAAAATGTGGAAAGATAATGTTTAATTTCATAGATCGTTTAATGTTATTTTCCATGAAATTTAAATGATAATATGTATAACTATAAAATTCGGGCGTCACGAAATTGAATTATCTTTATACTGTTTTGAAGATTAGATATTATTAAACGTTAATAATGTACGGGTTACTTGTAACCATTATTTTATATTTCTAAAATTTATTACTAATGAGCAGTACTAATTAACTTTCTATTCTCTGCTTTACCTTTAACATAAAATTCATTGGTACCAACTTTCCAATTATTTCAACTACTTCCTAATTAAATTCCATCACATGTAGAATTAATTTCGCGATCCAGGCAAATAATTCCAAAACATATAAAGCTACTAACCCCTTTTATATCTCGCGCTGCACATTTTATTATCACCACGACTAAAATAAATAAGAATATACCTGTCGCGCAACGTTGCTCGGACGCGAAACGTTGAAAGTAGCGCGTCGATAAAGACGAAACACGAAATGCCATTGGAAGGCGCGCCATAAATTCGTATTACCGCGAATGGTGGCCGAAAAGAAGCTTTCCACCTGATACCAGCTTTTAATTCACCGTGTTGCGTCGTTTCGTTTCGTTTCCTGCCCGGAGCAAGAAATTCGATCGCGTTTCCGAAGCTCTGGAAGTGACTGGCCACCAACAAAATTCCTTGCTCCGGTTGGAACCTCTCGTTTCCCAGTCGTGAAAATTTCGATTCGCTGATCATACGATGGTAGAACGAGGAACTTCAAACATTTCACTCGTTTATGAATGTAGGATTCGGGTTAATTTGATCCGGTAGAAGCTGCTACCGGCATCATACAGAATATTTTCAGAGAAGGAGGCTTTTTTGACGTTTTTCTAGATTTTCAAACGTAATAGGGGATTTAAGTGACCGTTTCACGAAACGAAAATTCGTTCTATTGCATCTATCGATCGGAAATGCATTTATTTTGTCACCAATTATCTCATTATACAACCATAACTACATCTAAAAGAAATTTTTATGCGAGAATATGTTCAATTGATCTCCGAATGAAATTCATTAAAACGTATTACGCCGTACTGTGTCAAACTTTCATCATTTAAATATACATCGTACATCTATGGAAAGTTGAAAATCTCAAGAATATAGAAAATGTACGTAATATACAAGACTGTAAGAAATATCGAAAGCGAAGTAGTTGTTACAATGTTTTATGGAATAGAAAAGATATAAACTTTTGTGTAATCTCATTGTTTCGCTAATGTTAGTAAAAGTTGCATAAAAATCCTCGGTCTACTCTAATCGCAATTTTATTTCTACATAAACATTACATCCCCTTCTTTCCAACCATTGTCAGGTATAGCGCGATGAAAATTCCTATAAAATAATCAAACAAGCTACGTTCGCTTACGTAAGCGAAACGAATGAATCGCTCAATTTAAATGGAATTACCACTTTCAACCTTTGTAGCTGCATATCCTTGACCCGGTCTATCTGGAGGGTTCACCTGGTTGCACAGGACACAGTCCAGACCTCGTGGTCGCGAGCCAGTGGAAAAGGTGAAGCAGGCCGGGTAAAAAAGCGCGTGGATAGGTCGGGGGGATGAAAAACGCGTTTGCGTAGGGGTTGGTTGGCGCGCGTTCTCTCATCGCATATTCAACGCGATGGCACGTAGGTACACGTGTGTACCTGACGCTGCAAATGTAGAAAAAGGGGCGCTCCTCCGGCTGATGTACGAGCTGGAAAATAGGGTGGTGGCTATATATATAAAGCTGGGGCGCACCACCGGAAGTGTGATTAAATGCCTACACGTGGTATGTATAAAGCGCTGGGTTCCCAATGCTTGCCTTGCCCCCTGCAACTGTTTTTTTAAATCAACTGTTTGTTCGTTATCGTACCTAGTTTTTATTATTGACCTCGTTCCGCCGCGTTAAATTATGCAATTTTAATTGGAGACCTGCTAACCGCTGGTTTCCATGCTGGTCGAACGAGCAAATTCGATGAAATTTTGGCACCATTGTAATTCGTGAAATTGCATTTCTCTTGTTTCTTAGTATTAATTGGGCGTTTCGTATCTTAAGTTTAAGGAGTNTCTTCCATTATATTGCACGGGGTTAGTTACGTGGCGAATGATCGTAAACGTTGCGTGATTGAAGCGCGTTCGAGTGCTCAGAATATTTTCCCCCTGACTCTTTGATGTAGTTTCTTTAGGAAGCTAGAAATACGCGGGATTTTGGACGAGAGTAACGAGCAACGGATTATTCGAATTTTCTTTTATTAGATTGTGCTTAGGTATTAAATTGTAGGTAATATCTTTTCGATAGAATAGCACATGTATTTTTTTAATAGAATTAATAGTACTTTATTTAATAGTATTTTCAGACACGAGAAATGATTCGTATTTTCCTGGAACGAATAACAGAATGGTGGTATAACTCGTCGTATGCAAAGATTTACAACAACACAGACTTACGCACCTTTGGCGACAACCCTGCCACCAGACGCATTGCTCTTTTATATCGTTCGATAAATACTCGCAACGTACGCACGGCCAGTAAACTCGCCAGCGCAAGGAACACCAGGGTTGTAACCGGAATCGTGGTTGATATACGAGTTGGGTAAAAGTCGCCGCGAGGTTCGAGAGGGTTTGTCCGCGACACTGCATATGCAAACATCGGGTTAAACGGGATGGCGTGCGCTGCCAGAGGGGGTAGAATGTCGAGGGATGTCGACAAATTAAAAGTGATTCATTTTATTTTGCCGGAACTCGACATTAATCTTGCCGCGTACAGGTTGAAAGAAGTTGCCAACACACGGTAAGCAGATTTCCCTCCCGGCAGCTTTTATCGTTCGAATGGTATTAACTTAAAACCATGAAAAATTTCTATTTTCACTGGAATTTCGGCTGCAATTTTTGTTCGCTGCGCGCGACACACAGTTATTATTTGTTCAATTAAATGTCCTTGCGTTCTCTTGCATTTGCGTGTTATTTTGCTTCGAATTTGTACGCGAATTGATCTGCACGAATTATTTCTGCAAGCATTTCGGGTTTTTTGCGACAGATAAAGAAATCGTGTTCGTATTGTCGTGTTTGCGTGATAGTTGTTTCATAGGGGTATAAAATTGATTTATGAAAAAATAGCTATGTGTACGTGTATGTATGTATATTATGATTGATCAGATTGTATGGTTCAATAAAAAAGTTCCATGTTTTATGGTTGAAGATTCACAACGGTAGAACCTACAAACCCGTCAAAATGACGGACTTGGGATTTTATTTCTTGCAGATATTCTCGACAGAAGTAATAGTGAATTATTTTCAAACACAATTTACATTTAAATTTATGTTCAGTTTATGTATATAATTAAGTTTCTTAAAGAAATAATGCTAATAATCTATACAAATTTCCGGTTTTTTATCGCAGGGTATTTTTAAAACGAATTAATGCTTCGTGCATTGAAACAGGTTTCATTTTGGAGTCCCGTACAATCGAATTAAGTCATCGTATCGATTAATCGACAAATTTCAGCCATCGCGAATATTTCAGAAAATACTCGGTCGCTGACACCGTCGTTAAATAATTCGGCTGACATATTTTTCGATTATAACATTGTTCTTTCGAAAATGAAGCAAATCGATCGATCGGGCATTAAAAATCCGACTGATTCGACAAAAGCGTCCTTCAAAATTCTCCAACGTGCCAATTCTCCCGTTAAAAATGCACCGAACCGTTGTGTCAGTCGAGACAATGAACGAAGCTGAACGATCGGTCGGAGACAAAAACGAGGGGGCGTTTTCAATTAATTAAGCCCGTTCGTTTGAAAAATCCATCGTCAAGGGGGCGGAGCGGTGTCAAACGAGCGCGTTATGGGATCGTTTATTCGCGTTCGACAAAAGGAAAAAATAGAAAAAAGATTTTTTTAATTAGAAAGAGGAAAAAGAGTGACAGAATGGCGAAGCGAACAAAATCGAAATAAAGTTGGCTAATTTGTCGTCCGTCCGACTCACGCACCACCCGTTAAGCGTCGCTTTTCTCGCGCGCCCGTGCACGATGCATCGCCAGCGTCCGCCATCTCCGTTTCGGCTCGTATATCAGCCAAGACAGCGGGTGAATTTAACACAACGGTAAATAGAACGATAAACAAAAATAAGAACGACATAGCGGCTACGTCGGCCGCTTAATTTTACTGCCTCCAATTTATTCTGACGACTTTTATTCCCCTCTTCTCCTCACCCTTCTCTTCCACCTACTATTTCGCTTCTTTTTTTTTCCATGCTGGATTTTAACGCCTCGCCTGAAACGCGTGTCGCGATTTTCACGCTCCACACTAGCGATTTATTCGTTTTTATTATTCCGTTATTTATATTTTTTTCTCTTCCTCTCGATTTCCTAAATTGTTGTTTATCACTTTTGTGGATTACGGTCTATGTGACAGAATCTTTTACATTTTTAAACCTGAAATGATATTATTGAGGTCTTTCTGCAGAATATTAGTTATCGTAATGCAAAATAATTGCGAACAAAATGATTCTTCTTTCTTTTATGGCCAATTGAATTTTGTGAATTGAAGCTATGTGCTTGAAAGTGCTTTAACAAATTTTTGCAGAATTTCAAATGTACGAAAATTTAGCCAGCGTGACCGGTGGTGGTCCAATGAAGCAACTACCAATCCAGGATTAAGATTACTATGTGTTTTTAGAGGCTCATACGATTTTAGAGTGTTTTAGATGGTTCTGAAACTTTGAGAATCCATGAAATTATTTTTGCAAGATATTACGTTCCATTGTTGCAGTGCAATTGGTGTCATACACGATATTGCACGACAGTATTATTCGCGATATAATAGATGCTACGATGTTGTAAACTGTGTAATATTACAGTAGCGTCGTTATATGATGTTAAATTGGTGTATATGAAATGTTTTCAAAATCGTTTCTAAAGTTTCAATTTGACGAATAACGCGCAATAAATTTCCTCGTATGGGTAATTGTTGTTAACTACGTTCAAAAGGAAGAGTAATGAGGTTTATTAATACAGATATCAGAAGCTTAATTATCAATTACAAATAATCAGAATATTCTCGTGACTTTTTATACATATGTGTAAGTATGAAATCTCTCTTTCTGTTTAATCAAAAAATAACATTAAAATTAATAGTAACAGCAAAAACATACTAATCGACGTTCCCTGCTGATTATATGTAATTTTATGTATATATTATATATGAATATCTAATCTTTGGTCAATAAATCAACATATATATTTAATGATCAACGTTTAAACATTATTTCTCTTGTTATAAATTATAATACTTCCTATCATATATATAGAGGGAAAGTTTAATAGAATAAAATAAAATTAAATAACAAGGGTTAAATAAAAATTACAGACATTTACTCCAAAAATATCGTCCAGAATTACATGTACCATTTCCATCAAACAATACGAAAAACATTTTATCTCCCAAACCCTTCCAACCTTCTCGAGTCTCCAGGCTCCTCAAGTCACAGGAGATTCCATCTTCGATAGAAACAGGCGGACAGAAACAGCGTTCAAAATACAACCGAGATGAAAGTGTACCGAATCGCGAAGCAAACAATCGCGTTCGGTCAAGGTAAATAAACCAAACTCCCCAGAGGATTTCCACTCGTCCCTCCCACCCACCCTTTTTGTAAAAAAAAAAAAACAGTCAAAGAAAGGGAGCGAAGAAGAATGTGAAATATCAAAGGGAAGCTGGAAACAGAAGAGGAAACAGCTCGAAGTAATTCAAGAATACGTTGCGACCAAAATCCTCCCTCGAAACTTTACGATCTTCTTTTCTCTTTTTTCTTCGCCGCGAACAAAACCACCGACTGGCTGGCATTCCTTGCACGTTGTTTCGCTAATTGTAACTCCGTCGCCGCCCTTTGTTTCCACCATATTTTCACGGAGAATGAGAATTTTTACTCAGCCTTTACTTCTTCTTTTCCAGCCTCTTCTCCGTCAACCCTTTTCTTGTCCTTGTTCCTTTGCTTTCCCTGTTTCTTGCTTTGTCTTCGCGGAGGCGCGCGCGAAATTGGGGACATTTTCCGCGCCACCGTGAACACTCGCGAAATTAAAGTGGCCACACGCCTCCTTTCTTTCTCTTTTCCTTTCTTCCTTCCCGCTGCTCTTCCTCTCTTTAGGAAACGTGGCCTCCGCGATAGGAACGTCCCCGCGTGACGGAAATTTATGACGGGAGATGCTCAGCGAAAATACGCGCGTACGACGTTCAGCGAGGTTTTCTTTTCTTTATTGTTGTCGGCCGTGCACCGAGCACCGCAGAGAAATAATTTTGGAATGCTAGCAGGTGTAGCGAGACCGTTCTTGACGATGTTGCACGTTGGAATTTATGTTAGGCTCGCGTCTTGCTTCCTTCTTTCTCTTATTATTGCGTTTTACAATTTAACCAGAGGAACTTGTTCCAGCTTTGTTCGTGTCTCTCAGTCTGAAAGCTTCGCGTAATATGTTGTAATAAAATACAGGTGGTGGTACGATATGATGATGGAATGATCTGCTGCTGGGTAAGCGAAGAATACGAGGGAGGCCTCCGTGGAGTGATCTTGAACCTTGTTCCTTCGACTCGCATTATACTAAACGAATAATACACTGCTGTACCGAATGCATCAAGTTTAGTATTACGTTTTCTCTGAGCATGAGCTTGCTCTTTTATACGATATTCTGAGGTACTATGATGTACATCGAGGTATAATGCAATTAAAATGTAACGCTTAAAACCAATTCTAATATATTATACTATTTTCCAAAACTCCTAGGTGGATTTGATACAATTCAAATTTTGCGCGGTCTTTAACAATTTCTTCTTCGTCGAACAATTTCTTAACAAATTCATTTAGTACTGGACAACTGCTCTCCTTCTAATACTTTAGGAAACCTAATTTATGTTATTCATTTCTTTCTTATACTCTTTAAAGTAAAGTTTAGATTGAGAACTTTTTATTTTTATCTGCCTCGTCATTTCCAAAAATTAACGAACGAGGGAAAAACCACGGATGAGTAACGACGAGAGTATCATCTTTAAACATTGTCCGTGAAATAACAGGTGAAAACAGTGTCTACCAAACACATTTCAATATTATCGTAAAGACTAATAACGCGAATGGCCCGGAACCTTTGCGCACCACCGTATTTGATTACGCGAAAGCAAGCGGAGAATATCATTGAGTTATCGTCGTTCCGTTAACAACAAACTCCCATTGTACAGGAGTCGTTGGTGAAATTTATATATGGCTCTCCTGACGTTTGCGGAGCCGCAAGTTAGCCTCAGAAGGGACCAGATGCACTGGCGTTTCCAAGAGGAACTTGTTTCTCTTTTTCGCGCTTCTAGAAATTAATAAAATTAGTTTCTCGAATAAACGACGCTCTCGAACAGCCTGAGTGGATAACGAGTTTCTCTTGTCGAATTCGGACACTATATATATATATATTGAGTACATATTCAATGGAAATATTCATACGATTTTCAATGGAAATACAATTACTAAATAATAATTCGATTCAATTAATAAATTTATATTTTCGGGACTAACGAATAAAACGTGACGAAGAAAACTGGAAGGAAAAAGGAGCGAGTCGTACAGGGAAGGAAGACATTCACGATGGTGAATTCATAATTGTATTTCCATTGAATTTACCGACGATGAAGTAATTAAATGCCATTTCTTGCCAGCGGAAATGCGGTTAACACAGCTGACTCGCGAGAAGAGATATCAAGTTTTGGAATGATATGACGTTACTTGGAGGCTAATGTAGGTCGTGAAAAAGTTGCGGAAGTCCTTAGCAGATTATTATGTTCTCTTATGGTATACAGTTGATATAGATGAGCTTTTGTATGAGTTGTATTTATGTTAGGTTTTGATCAATCGAGCTGATATTTAGCGCTTCGTTGATTAGTAATATTTGTTAGGAGAATAAGTTTTCTTTGGAATAGATAGGTTTGGGAAATTTCATCGAGGTTCGTCTGTAGAGAATTTGCGATACGAAATGAAGTACAGTGCGATGAGAATTAATTTGGAAAATATTCCCTTTGCTTTGGTTTTCTCGTTCTATCGTTTCTCATTTTTGATTCTAATGTTTCTACGTATAAGAAATCAATATGCGTTATTCAATAGATTTTATTTATCCCTTTGGAATTCACACTTTTGGGCGATTATAGGAGAAATTTCAATTGAAAACACATCTTTCCTAGTGTTTTTATTTTCTATTTTATTGAAATGCAAGGGATATTCTACCTTAAAATAAATATAGTTATTAATTACAGCTATATACTAGCTACTCTTACTCTTATTAATTCCAATAACAGCAGGCGATGTTCGGGCAGCTGAGATTGAACAACATTTTCGATCGAAATTCTGTTAAATTATATGTCAATTTAGACAAAACACACGGCCCTGGACAACTTCAGAATACGCGTTCGTATAACCGAAAGCACACCCTAACAACGTAATTTGGATAATGGAGGCTCACTTATGAGTTCATAGTGACTGACGCTAAACAAAATGTAGTTCGTATAAACGAGCCGAGGATAAGCGAAGTTGCGCTGTACTTACTCAATTTTATGAATTAAATTTTCTTAAAAGTGGCGCATGTGTGTGGCATAATGGTTGAATAATGGCATAAAGCGCGAAAGAAGCCATGGACCTAGAAAAGCGGCATCGAACTAATTCCTATCAGCGGAGCACGGCGTAGCCAAAGCAATTTCCTGAAACTTCCCTCTGGAGAAATGCCTCTAGAGCTTCTTAAGTTTCCCAAGAGGAAATACCTAGTAATTTTCACGTTGCCGGTAAATTTCGTTTCCCGTTTCTCGTTATCGTCTCGTTTAAGCTTTTCGTTTCGCGCGCCGTTCAATATCCTATAGCATCAATGATAACCGTCTTTCGTAGGTACAATGGAATCGCGTATCTCGCTATTCCACGTTAGCATCCTTTTAGTTGAGAAAAAAGAAAAAAAAAAAAAAGAGAAGATACATAATTTTTATCGAAGTGTTCGTTCTGATCGGTATTTGATAGGACACTAATTGATCTTGCGATAATTCTTTCTGTTACAGATTCCCAATCTGCTCTGATATTATACCTAACTTTCATTACCAATCGTTGGATAGTATAGGTATGTTGTTTCGAAAATTATAATTAGTATTCTAGTTAATGAAACGTGAAATAATGATAATAAGAAAATGTATATAAAGTTGGTGAATATTTGGCGAGATATTTGAAAACGATATTATTCTTATTTCGTGTAAAATATGAACTGCTTTGCGTCTCTTCTTATTTCTGATACGAGAAATATCCCTCAAATTAGTCGTCTTAAGACACAAATATTGTAACCCTTTGCACTCCTATGTCGAGTGTGACTCGACATCAGTTTTTATCTCAGGAGCTCCTTTGTCGAGTCCCACTCGACATTCCTTCAGTCCCACTTTTTGGTGAAACGAGCGAAAGAAAACCAGGATTACATCCTGGAAATTGTTTCAGGATATATCATACACGTAAAAATTACAAAATACAACAATAGTGTGAATAAAACTGGTATTTAAGTAAATTTGTTTTTTCCTTTATTTATTTAAATTCTTGTTTTTTAGTTAAAGTAAAGTTCAAATAAAACGCTTAAAAGCGTTGGGAGTTGCTGCTAACGAAATTGAAATAAAATTGGGAGTAAAAAATGGGTTAATACCTTTTAAAGAGTGTACCTTACGAAGAAAGGTACGTGTACAACGTGTGAGAAAATATCTAATTTCATTCTAGAAAACCGTCGATATTCGAAAAAATTCCTACACGCGAGAAATCACGGGAAAGCAAAAAATTCTTTACCACGATAAATCACTCGCTGCGTAGAAAATCCGTCGCGGTAAAAAATTACAAAGAACAACCAACACCGCGGAAAGTCTCGATTTCTGTAAAGCACAATAAATTTTATTGGATTTTCCAACGAAAATCCTTTGATCGTTCACGCAGACTACACATTTACAACCGTAGATATGGGAAATATTAATTCCACGTATAAAACAGCAACGAATCGTCGTATCGGGACGAAACGATTCTTCGAACGCACGATCGAATCTCATTTCTCGCGGCGACCGGGTAAAGAGGATTTATCGAATTTCACGTTTCACGAGAAATTTATTCGGAGCCAACGACCACGGTCGCGAGCTGCTGGAGTTACGGTGGTTGGCTGTCGTCGATTATTAAGTACAGCAAAAAGCTTTGTGTCCCCTTTTCCTTCGCAAATCGTAGGAATACCAATGACAGAGCCTCGAGGCAACGAGATCCTAAACGAAGAAAATCACCGTGACACGCACAAAAAGCATTGTTACGTTTGATTGTTTGTAGCGGAAAAAATGGGTGATACTTTATCTTTATGGAATTACCCATCATTAAAGAATACGTGATGCCATGAATATAATCTATCGAGTCGATTTTAGATGTTAAAACAGCGAAGAAAGTTCCTGTAGAAAAATATCCTTTGAGATTTATTTTCCAAATTATAAACAGTTTCATTTGACGCTGGAAATAATATCGATGGTATGAATGAATCAGCTGAATTGAATCAATGAATCTTTATTTCTATTTTACTCATATTTCTCATTTTGATATGACAGTGGAAATCCCACGCATGTCACAAAAATTACAACACAAATAACACAAGACAATTCTTAATAAACGTTGAATAAGTTTTAGCCATTTTTATCGATTAATATTTTTTACCTATATTTATAGATCACGATAGAATCGACTGTAAATAAAGTTACAAATTTTTCAAACCGTACAATACCCGTACTTTCGAAATATCCCGCGAAATAAAGGCTGAAACCGGCTGATGGCTGATAAAAGGGCTCGCCGGGTATGTAGAATAAAAGGATGGCTAGGGAAACCAGGTCGATATTTCAAGACTCGATATTTCGACCGTCTGCCTCCGCGTGAAAAACTTTTCATATTGAGACGAATGGATCAGTGATCGGTAACGTTTCTTTCCAAACAGCAGACAAAGTTATCTGCGGAATGTGATGAATGTCTGAAATGTCATTTTTGCTAGTTTCTTTTCTGAGATGTGCCGGGTTGAATTGGTTTGGTTGAATTTTTGAACCAGGCTTCAGATGAAACGTTTTTCTTACGTTCGATTTTCCTTACGATCGCGATCAGTAGATTTTTCAATGGTCTGATGTAAAAGGCCTTGTTTTTACGTACCACCCAGAGTTTTGACGCATCGTTTTACGCTCCATTATAGTTCGTTCGATCAGCTGTTTATTTTTTTTACCCAGAAGAACGTGACGATACGTTTTAACAGCTTCTAGTTGTGAAACGTGATGCTATATCGATATTAATTTTGACCTCCTATAGTTTTTAATTTCCCGTAGCGTGACGTATTTTATTCGGTCATCGTTAAATTGCGAATTTTTATGCAAATTTATATTTTTCAGGATACAATTTAAAAAGTAGTATTTAGTTGAATATTCGTTTTACTGGTTAAAAATGATAAAGAGTATTTCGTTTTCACGCTACATCGATACCTTTTTAATCTTCTATAATGTGACGTATTTTAATCGGTCATCGTTAGATTGCGAATTTTTATGCAAATTTATATTTTTCAGGATACAATTTAAAAAGTAGTATTTAGTTGAATATTCGTTTTACTGGTTAAAAGTGATAAAGAGTATTTCGTTTTCACGCTACATCGATACCTTTTTAATCTTCTATAATGTGACGTATTTTAATCGGTCATCGTTAGATTGCGAATTTTTATGCAAATTTATATTTTTCAGAATATAATTTAAAATGTAGTATTTAGTTGAATACTCGTTTTACCGGTTAAAAATGATAAAGAGCATTTCATTTTGACGCTACATCGATACCTTTTTAATCTTCTATAATGTGACGTATTTTAATCGGTCATCGTTAGATTGCGAATTTTTATGCAAATCTGTACTTTTCAGTATACAATTTAAAATATAGGATTTGGATTGTACATTCATTTTACTGATTAAATATGATAACGAATACGTTGTTTTGGATACTTTATACGCGTACATAATATATCATATGCATTTTATGCATTTTTACATTTTTCACAAGTCCATAAAAATTCGCGGTCTCATTGTCAAATTCTATGCAAATCCAGCGAGTGTTCCATGTAATATCATTTCCGATGGTCGGGCAACCTGTAGACTATATGTCAAATTTTATAAGCCAAAACAGAATAAGTCCGTATTTATCGCGAGATTAAAGCAACTTGTCAGAGTCGACGAAAGCCACGCTGACGACTAACGTAATTTAAAAGGAGCACCATAACCGGCGGAAATAAACAGAAGACGAAGTTGTTGGAAGAACAGATCAGCGTGGTGAACCACCTCTTTCGACTTAACGTTTTCAAAGACTCGGAAACCGAGCGGGTTAACCAGTGAAATTCGAGGATGATAAAGATAACGAGGAAAGAGAGAAAAGTAAGATGCTTCGACTAGTTGTAATTTGTTTCTTTGCGTCCCATAGCGCGGCAATTTGGCTTCGAATTAACGGAAATCCTCGGATCGAGAATGAAAGAAGGAACGCGCGGCTGGATGTCATAAAGGTAGGAGAGAAGAAAAAGAGCAGAGACGTGGAAAAAGTTGCCTTTGAAAGGAATAGATAGCTACTAGAAGACTTTTACTGGCTTTAATCCTTTGTCATTTTATATCGAATCGAATTCGATATCAATTTCGTTCTCTTTGTCGTTTGGAGTTGATGCGACCAGCTCGTTATTTCATTTTACGATTGCAATTTTCCAAATTGATTAATCCTTTGAGAATTGATCGTATTATGTGTTATTAGCGCGTGTATGCGTGTAGTTTCTTGCTTAAATTTGTAGATATTGTTCCCTGAGAATCGAGAGGTTTTTTAATATACGTGGCGAATACAACTTTCACGAATGTCAACTATTTTATTAAATGTTAAGTTGTCCGAAAAATTTCTTTCGTTTTATAAAGGAATAATAAACGCACAATGTTTTTTGTTTTATATTAGTTTATTGAATTATGCACGAATAATATAATAGTAATAGAAATAGAGCGAGATGGATCATACCTAATTCAATAAAATAATATAAAGCAGAAATTGTTGTTCATCTATTATCACGTTATGTAACGAAGGAAATTTTTCAGACAACCTAATAGTAAAAAATATGGAGATGAACGCGACTGTACATTGTAAAGAGCATATTGCATGTTCTTAACGTATATCGTAATATTTCTTACAATAACAGCAAAATATTTCTTCCCTATTAATTTGTTGCTAATCCGTGACTAATCGAATCTGTCGTTGATTTTATATAATATATTACATGTTACATATATTATATGCGAAATTTGCACACAGTGATTTAGTTGGATTAGAAGAATCGGACATTAAGAGACAATCGATTTTAAAAGCTAGTTAAGTCTAAAAAGTAAAGCGCACACTAATTAATCCTTTGTAACGCGTAACTTCAAAGTTACATACTGATATATCCTTCGGGATAGCACAAATTATACACGGAGCATACTACCGAGACGTTGAACACGGTCGTATGATATTTTAACATGACGATCGATATTTCGCTGTTTTATACTTCGCTGAATAATGCACTATCACAGAAGCGCAGTATTTCTTAACTGTCGTGCGAACTCCTACCAATCAAGTATAACACTGCCATTTAACGTGTTAACTCAGTGGCTCTTTAGCCAGGGGACTTTTGACACGAAATGAAAAATGAATAAGGGGAATGAATCGTTGGTAGCAGATGGGATTTGCCGGGACGTAATGGGATGGATACATTGCAGTATGTACGGTAGAATTAATTAAAGATTAATCGATAAAACATTAAAATAGGACACACGTGATCGTTCGTATAAATTTTTCTCTCGTAGACTTTTTTCCCTATTTAACATTTATACGATTTCAACGAACTGTTTAAAACGTATGGGTAATTGTGACATTTAAAGAATAAAACACATGTAATGTGGAGCCTTTTAAGGGAGTATTCTGGTCTAGAAATTTGAAAAAATCCACTTTTTTTCATATTTTCAAAGCTTGAACCTTTAAGAATATGTCCTTGAAAGGATTTTTTTAAATTTAAATTATTTTCGGAGATATAGCTGTTTTAGTGGCTCGGCCGGAACGAATCGAACAAAAAGCAGAAAGCTGTGGCTGAGGGCACTATTGATGAATTTATCCATGAAAATCCTCCTCTAAGTGACGATGTATTGGAAGTTATAAAGCCAATCTATGAAAGTTTGTCTTCAAATACCTTATTAGAGCGACGTTTGGGTTCTAAAACTGAGAATAATAACGAATCGTTAAATTCTTTGATATGAACTTTTGCTCCGAAACACATTTACGCAGGAACGCGGACCATTGAAATTGCTACTTTTCTCGCTGTTAGTATTTTTAATGAAGGTTTTATACCCATTTTAAAAATACCGAACGTTATGGGAATCACGATTGGTCCAGAAGCCTATGCATTCGCTGTCAAACGTGACAATATCCGGATTGAGCGTTCAGAAATACGAGCATTTAACGCTTCAAAGGAGAAGAAGAAAGAAGTGCGGAAAATGCTTTTTTTGAAGTAGAGGAAGGCTTAATGTATGGAGCAGGAATCGCAAATTGAAAAATGTACGTATAAAGTACCATTGCGCGTAACTTAACCCGAAACTTAAAACGCGTTTTTCTCGAAACTACTTTCTTCGAAATTCTTGTCATGATATCTCAAGTTCTATTAAACTAATTTACTTGCAATGTGGTGTAAGTCTTCTTATATACTTCTTTATCGTACTAACTAAAATCATAACAAATTTTGAATTTTTACAATGTTTACAAAATTTGGAAAGGTAAAAACAAAAAAATCTTCTTTTCAGATAGCCGCAATTTTGCGAAAAAATATTTTTTCAATTTTTTGTTAGTTAGGACGATAGCAGTATTCCTCTAGATTAATAATTCTTTTTTTGTTTTTGTCTCAGATTACTAGTAGGCTTGCAATCGTGACAAACCTCGCGCGCCATTTTTTTGACACCAACCACTTCATCAGCCTGTAACTTTCTGAATTTTTAATTTTTTCATTTTCTTTTTTTCACGTATTCTTTAAACATTAACAAATATCTTGTAAAAAAATGGACAGTAAAAAATATTGTTCGTTTTTTTTTATTAGACCTAAAGAAACTTAACTTCATATCGGACATTTCTCCTCATTCAACCAACTTATATTATTTAAGAAAGAACGAGACTTTTGTAATGCATAGCAAATTTGAAAATTTCCTTTCCATCCAATATTCTATACATATAAAATATAAAAAGGTCGAATTTATAAAATCTACAGGCCATCGTGTTTGCTTAGGACGGAAACTGAGCTCTCTGGACTTGGATTACGTAAGATTTCACGAGGATCGAGTGTAACTATGGAATGTATATTGAAATATGCGTGCAACAGCAATTCGAAGAGTCAGAAATCGTGAAATATGAAAGAGTGAGAGGTATGGAATAACTTGGAATTGGGAGACAAAAGCGGAATATAAAACGAGGACGGACGATATAGACGCGGAAAGGTGAATTCTATCGAGTTCCGGAGTTATTTCGTTATTTCCGTTGGTGGGGCTTTCGAAGTGGACCGGCAGGAAGTTTATGGGATTACTTTTTGAATGGCGCCATCGGGCACCGTGGAGTGGGGCGGTGAAAACGAGATTCACGTGACGACTGGATATGCGAGATTATTTCATTTCATCCTATAACAGACCATTCTGCAGTTTAAATCTATCGATGCTGCTTAAGGTCCATCTTGCTTTACGCTCTCTATCTGTTTTTCTTTCAGCTCGCGGAACATCGAAATTTAAAATCCCTTTTCCAACTGTATCGCGAATTAACTGTTTTCTAACTTAACAGTTTCTAACTATATTTTTCAAAAATATGTAATTTTCCAATTCACATATGTCTCATTCATTTGTATAATATGTCCCATATATATATAAGAAAAAATACAGATTACGACAGGATTTCTGTTTAGAGAGCAGCAAATATTCGATTCTCCTAAACCCTAACTCCGCACGTTATTATTAAACTTCGTCAAATCAGTTTTGTCAGTTTACAAACCGATGAAGATGGAATGATTAAGAATTAGAGCGACAATGTGTGGACTATGGGTGTTCATGCGTTTAATTGAAAAGCGCGAAACTGCATAGAATTCACATAGAAAAGGAAAATTATAAAATATTCAAAAGAAAGAGTACAGGAGAAGGACAGGATAGCTGACATTTCTCGCTTTTTTACGGGAGAGCAATTGTATAGTTTCGTAGCGGTATATGCGTCTTAGGACGTTTCTATACGAAGATGCCTCACATACTTGTTTTGCCACAGAGGATTAACACTGTACGACACACATAATGTAATAAACATACTCTGGACAAAGCAATTTCGCTGCTACGTGCAACCTACAACCGTCGACAAGTTCAAACTTTCCGGTACCCCCTCGACCAATATAAATAGACGACCATGTCCTCCAGAAGTGAGTCAGTCGAGCGAATAAGTATAACGAATCAGTCTAGCGAATCAGCATAACAATTAGTATCAGTAGCGCAGTATCGCGTAATCTTAGAACGAATATCATCAAGCGAGCAACGCTTGCGATTAACTTTGTATTCTACATTTTAAAATATCTGTAAATATAGTTAATTAAATTAACTCGTTTCGTTATTAATTTAACCAACAACACGTCTCATCGTCCACACAGTTTGATATCTTGTTGCGTATTCGATATACGTGTTACCAGAATTGCTTGTGCATTTAGTTTCGAAGTCGAACACGTATCGTTCGATCTTTTTCGTAATTTTAAAAATATTGAATTTTCGACGAATTTTAAATGTTATTTGTGTTAACCCTTGGCACTCTTATGTCGAGTGTGACTCGACATTAGTTTTTATCTCAGGAGCTCCTTTGTCGAGTCTGACCTTTTTTTTGCAAAAAGTGCGAAAGAAAACCGGGATTGTATCCTTGAAATTGTTTCAAGATATATCGTACACTTAAAAATTACAAAATAGAACAATAGTGTGAATAAAATTGGTATTTAAGTGAATTTGTTTGTTTCGCTATTTATTTAAATCGTCTTATTTTTTAGTTAAAGTAAATTTCAAATAAAACGCATAAAAGCGTTGGGAGTTGCTGCTAACGAAATTGAAATAAAATTCGCAGTGCAAAGGGTTAATGATTGTACCTTTGATTTTTACGAAATAACGTCAAATTACAAGCCATCTTTAAACTTACATCTGTGAACTTAACAGATTGTTCTTATTTCTCCTACATTATAGAAAAAGAAAACTATCAGTCAATAAATTAGTAAAACTGAAGCAACAAATTAATAGACGATCAACAAATTCTAAAAAGTCTGGAATGTTGTTTATACATTGGTCAATAAAATTCTCATTTCCGAATATTTGTAACAATTATATTCGACATTTTTGTTAATAGCCAGTAATCAAGCAAAAGTCGTGCAGTTATCAGTTTCCTTGATAATTCATTTGTATTCTAACGATTGAAATGGCCGGCTAAAGGTAGATGAGTATTCGGTGAATAGAGTCGGTTTCGTGAAAGTTTGTTGGAATATTTTCACGATGGGTAACTGCATCTCCGCGGTATCGTTCGGACTCTATTCGACGTCCATTCTTATGTTAATTTATCGCCTGCCAACTAATACGCGGCATAATGGAACATGGATTTATTGCCCGCAATTTATCACGATGAAAAGGGAGATATTATTGGAGGAATTGCGAGGGTTAGCATTGCGGAAGAACAGGATCGGGAATTTCAATGGAAATACCGAATTCGCGGGTTTACATAAAAATAGGGGACCAGTTCTTGGGCAATTATGGGAGGATAATAGCGATGGAAAGAAATTTTCTAGAGAAAATCGTTGAATGAGAATACAAATTGAGGAGAATTTCGCGAAATCGAGATAACGAAGAAAAATGGATGTTGAAGGAGAAAAAGAGAGAAAGAAGGTTTAATAAAATTAGAAGAAATAAAGTTAGGGAAGTTAAATAAAGTTTGGAAAAAAATTGCGTAAAATCATGACGGCCAGGTTTAAGAACTTTTCAGAAGTAGAAGTTGAAGAAACACAAGACGAGAGAAAGCGGGGAGCGACTCGATAAGGCTGCGAACATTTTACGAAATCGAGAGTAGTAGTTTCAGGAAGCTTAGAAAACTCAGGAGAATTTCAGAAAAAAGAGGACCATGAATCTGATCAGGACCAGAAACCAGGCGAAGTCAAGGGAAACAGTTAAAAAAAGAAAGAAGTAAAGAACAGATCGATGAAGCTAAGAAACATTTATTGTTAGCAAATTTAAAAGCGTGTGGTTCCGAGCTTCTTGTACGTGACAAAAGCGATCGAAAGATGGGCTAGGAAAATTCGAAGATTCCGAGAACCTGAGGGAAGACAGCTTTGTCTTGACATAGAATGTGCAGAAATACAATTGACAAATAGAAAATGATAAAATCTTTAGAAATACAAAATAGGAAATGTTAGGAAAATTAAATAATAAAATGTAAAACTATGATATCGTAAAAGGAATCACATCAAGGAAAAAGAAATAACTGCTCAGAAAATGAAAAGAGCCTGAAGAACTTTTGGTACTACAATTTACAGAATGTAGTTAAATCTAATCCAAAACCTGGAAATCGGAAACTGTAATTTAAAACTATGCAATTATTTAGAATAATTTTATTAGAAACTACATAAAACTATTCAAGAACTTATGATTATAATTTACAAGAAAAAAAAGATAAATAAATTAAAGTCAGAATTATAAAATAAAAATGTTGAAGTATACGATAGATACACCCAACGTAGGGGGAAAATTGGGCAGCAATTAGTATCTGGAACAAAGATTACTTTGAAATATTGGACGAACCATGATCAAGGTTGATTGCTCGAGAGGTTGGTCACTTGTTAAGTAATCGCTGCGCGTGGAAACAGTTTTCGCCGGTTTGAAATTTGCATGAAGGACCTCCTGGTGTTCTGGCTAATCGGTCGCGTTAAGATCTATTTACAAAATCACGGATATTTATAGTTGCACCGATTCTGATGCAAATGAAGAAACCGTCCAGGCCCGTGACTCGTCTCCTGATAAAGTCATTTGTCCCGTTTACCGTCTGTGTTCCACTTGAAATTATCTTGCACGCTCTTCCTGCGCCCGATAAGCCCACGTACAGAGAAAGAAAGATTGCTGTCTGACATTTCATTGGAATCTTCTTCGCGGAATCTTGGCAGAGAAATGGAACCTACGCATAATATTAGCGTTTATTTCTTTATCGTGTCATGATGAACTTTGTAAAGTATATTTGTGAATGTTTTGAACTATTTACTGTAACTTGTACAAATTAGATTACAATCGTATAATTTTAATTTTAATCTGTTTTTCTATGATTTGTAAACCTTAAAACATCTTTGCACGTGAAGAGTGGTGTCTTTAAATCGAGATACATATTATCAATTTTTATATATATTTCATTTACTATTTGTAATTTAATATTTCTCTTCGTTTATTAAATGTGTTATGCACGCAGAGAAAATCGCAATTGAGTATTGAAAGTAATTAAATAAGCAGACAAAAAGTGGCTTTAAAGAAGGCAGATCGCCTCGTTGCTATACTTATTTACATATTTATGAACGAAAAGCTATGTATATTTCATTTAATTATCGTAAAAGTTTGAGGCCTAAAATTTCAATTTAATAAACGGCTCGATAAAGATTTAAAATCGTCACCGAGGATAATTAGCGTATTTATTCACGATATCTGTTCACGTAAATATCGTCCCCCTGTTTTTCGGATTGTCGTCGAAATCCTCGTCATTTATCAGCGTGCCGTTTTTTCGGTCGAGTAACGCGCGACGCTGGATAATTGTGCGGAATCGCGTAATCCGTTTAAGGGGCGCAATTTTGTCGCGTCGAATTCGAGCTTCTGATTGCGTTTACTCGTTCGGATACGCTGCCGTGTCTGTTTATCGAACGATAGCGATGGCTCGTGCGTGCAAAATTACCACGATTCGTAACGCATCTGGACTCTACTAACGACTACGAATAATTTTTCCTGTCTTCTATCTCTAGCCACCGGGATATCTCTGCTCGCAAACTAAATCGTTGGATGCAAGAAGAATCTTTGTACCAAAAGTAGGTTTCGAAAAAATTGTATCTACTTAACTTAATTGAAATTAGGTACTTTTTATATGTAGCTATGTCTTTTTCTTCTTCTTTTTATTTTTTTATTGATATTTGAAACTCGACTAGAGGTCTTTCTTTTAGAGGATTTCCACTTTTTTAACTTATCTACAAATCTTATCTACAAATATTTGAAATTTAATATTTCTCTTTCGTAGTTTCGTTGGTTTAATGACAATTGTGGACTGAGTTGACGAATAGAATTAATTTAAATTATTCCTACTCTTCTCAGGCCTTTCTGGTGTAAGAGAGACAACTATAAAGAACGAATTGGAAAAGATCGTTTACTAGTATCGTTTTTTAATATTTACATTGTATGTGTATGTAATATTTGAGAAGAATATATATGTATCGGACTGGGTAATGCGGTTTGTTCGATTTTTATTGGTGTATAGAGGAGTGTTGTAAAAATTGTTTAAAGACTGTAGTATCTAGATACACGTATTTGAATTTTTTTATTGAAAAATATAAAAGAGAAATAGGATTTTAGACCAAATAATAGTTTTAGACCAAAAACTGTTGGTATGATTTTTTGAAGAAAATCGTAAATGAACTTTTTGATTAATTTAATAACGTAAATAAAATCTAGTTTATATATGGAAATGCAAATAAAATTTCGTCAACTAATCGACGACTAAGAAAATTTGTCGTAACTTTGTCAATTTTAAAGACACGTGGATGAAATTTGTATAGAAGGATGAAGAATCTATCAATATATTTTATGTAGAAAAGAAGTCGAATAATTCATGCATCCAGCAGCACGATTATTAATAGCTATGATACGTATAAAAATAAAAATAAAAAGATAGCGAATCGGTAAACGAAAGTGGAAAAAACGTGTTGGCGTCGGTCCAACGTTTTTCGCGCGTTTATCTCCAATATTTGTATTCCTGTTTATGGTACTTCGCGATGAAAACTGTTCCCCAACTCTATGGTACCAGTACACACGTACACCTTCGTTCATTCGCACTCTCACCCTCGATAATTTCAACTCAATTTTCGCTAGCTCTCTCATTTCTACTCTTTCTCTCACTTTCGCCTGCGTGTTTGCTTATGAAAATTTCCTTCACACGTTGTATTTTTTTACGAGCACGAGTGAGAAAGTTTTTCTCAGTTTTCTTTCTCCTTTCATTTGTCAGTATCTTTTTTCAGTTTTCTTCTTTTTAACGCAGACTTTCCAGACTTCTTCATCCTTTCCCTTTCTTTTCCCTTCTCTCTTTTTTTTTTTTTTTTTTGATTCGTGGTGGTCGGAGATTTTCTGTCGTGTACTTCCTTTTTTCACCTCGACTATTTTCCTACTAGGCACATTTTTCTCTCCTCTGTTTGCTGCGCGGTTAGCTTAAATCCGCTTCAATTTTCCCTTTCCGTTAAAGTTACCTTTTTTTCTGTACGTCTTTTCTGTCATTTTAGCTTTGTTATTACACTTTATCACATTTTATATGGAAACTTTTTATCATCCAATAAAGTGCATAATCGTTCAAGAGTGTCGAAAAAGTCAATTTTCTTGGTTGTTACTCATTGTATTGGTGAACGATGTTTAACTTTGATTGAACGTTAACCCTCGTTTCTCAACTCCCACGTTTTCGACGTATGTCAATTTCTGCCTTCGGCATTTAACGTTTCACTTGAAACTAATTATATGTTCAGAAATTTTTCTTCAATTTATCTTTCACTCTTCTCATTCTACTTAACGTTATATCGTATTTCCTCTTTCATTTCTAACTGCGACATAATTATCATTAATATTCTACATCAGTTCTATATTTCACGATATTATTTTTTAATTTCCTTTTCAAATTTTCCTTTCACTGTCTCTCCACCTCTTTTCCATTCTAATGTTAGGTATATCACATTCGCTCTTGTATTTTTAATTCTAATATATCATTAATATTTGACATTAATCCTACATCGCGCAATATTAATTTCTATCCAACTACACAAGCAAAAGTTTACAAACTCAACTCGTCACAATTTTCAAAGGTTTAAAGGTTACAGCTCACAAATTCAACTCTTCACAATTTTCCGACGTTTATCAGTTTACTCTCCGTTTCTCACCCCGTTTTCTCATGTTATTCTACATTTATTCTTTCACTCTTCGTACAATACGATGATTATTTCTACCTTTCTACATTAATATTTATTCACCGTGTAATTTTTCTTTTTCGTAATTTTGCCTCCAAGTATTATTTTCCTCTACATTTTTCCATCGCTCCTATACTTGAACTTTTATTCCATTTATTTCAACGCGAAGGTGTATTCATTTTTCCCGCATGTTCTCTCGCCTGTTCCGGTATCATCATTT
Organism: Bombus soroeensis; assembly: GCA_014737365.1. Classification (NCBI taxonomy): domain Eukaryota; kingdom Metazoa; phylum Arthropoda; class Insecta; order Hymenoptera; family Apidae; genus Bombus; species Bombus soroeensis. The sequence continues at coordinate 375,033 of JACXIL010000032.1, read as the reverse complement.
CTCACTTCCCCATTACCTCACATTCAAACTCGCGTTTCTCTTCTTTTTCTCTTTAATCAGTCGCGTTAGCTTTTCTCTCTCTCTCTCTCTCTCTCTCTCTTCCTCTCTCCCTCTCTCTTCCTTCTCCGTGTCCACGACCGCTGTCGCTGCAAATTACGTGGACGGTATAATATAAAATGCTCGGCTTATCCTTCCGGAAGTTTGAGCCTCTCTTTGTACTTTCATATGATACAATTCTCTCGTTGTTCTCTCTGTCTTCTTCTGCATTTCCTACCCTTTTGTACTTTCTGTCTTTTTGTTGTTTTCACTCTCAGTTTCACGGCGATCCAATTATCGGACGAAACGTAGGAGAAAGAACGCGTCACAAGGGCTGAAAAGCATGACGAGAATAATGTTATCAGTGCTAACTGAAATCGCTTCTGTTTCGATTACGATCGTTAATATTGGTTTATCGAGTTCTACGTAGTAGACAAATGTGATTTTTGTTTTCGATGTCCGTGCTGCTTGGTGTACAAAAAAAAGTACATATTTTGATTCCATGTGATTAGAAAGAGAACTGATTCTCAGATCGAAGGATATTTTAAACATACGTAGTTGATAAACTTAACTGTACATGTTCACACTTTACAAGTTTTATGAAAGAATCGGTAGTATAATTAGTAGTAGTAAAGTAATTTAATTTGCATGTTTAACCTAGTGAAAGACACCCTTATTGATTTCTGGCAACTCGAACGAAATATTATCCTTGAATCTTTCTTTTTCCAAATTTTTATTTTTATTAAGAAAAATTCGTAATACATTTGACTTAACAAACGATTGTATAGTGTAAATTAATAATCATCCGGAATTTCTCCAGATTTTTTAACGGTCTTAAAAAGAAAAAAGATATTAACTTGTTATCACTACCTTCGATTTAGTATTCGTTATTTATTGTTCAAAAAGTATGTTTGCCTAATGGGACTTTAAAAATGCGCCTTTAAAACACCAAACAGTAGCTTATTCAATCTTTCCAGTGATTTTTTTACTGTTTTCTCTGTTTTCATATGGCATCGTGCTAGTTTACCTAAACGGCAAACGTGGCGTGGGTGTGACGCGTGGGTGCGAGGTCGTTCGCACGAATGAATCGCGGAATTTCTTCTCATCTGCTAGTTTTATTGCCGTTCAAAAGGGAACGCGTGATGTAAGGATGAATAACGAGTTATTTTTAAATCAAGAGATCTTTTCGAATTACGGTCAGTGTTAGGTCTAACGTTCCCGTGAAAAATCCTTATTTTTTACGATTTGAGTACTGGCTAAAGGATTGTAACATATTTTTATAGCGGAATATCTTTTAGTTTTTAAACCAGTGTTCGAAAAAGAAGCAGAAATATAGGCGTTAAAGACGTTAAATAATATATCTTGCTCTCAAGAAAGACACGTCGGTCTGTCTGTTAAAAAATGCAACAGACATTCGTGTGAGCGAGCTCGTAACATTCGTAATATCTTTCTTGATATGTATTTCGCTGAGCTGCCCATCAGAATTCAATTCTCATGCTTTTCTATATCAAACTTGTTTTTTTCCACATCGACTTTCCGTCATTCATATTACATCCATTTAGCGTACACTGAATTGAACTATTCTTATCTACTGTTTCGTGCAAGAACATCATAATAAAATAATTCATATTGAAATTCTGTATATTTTTGCATACTATGTGTTTTCCCTGCATAATTTAATTTCTCCATAAATGCATAAATATCCATCATATAACTCATTAACAGCCCACGACCTCACTAAAAAAATAAGATAGTCAAACTGGAAGTTGGTATCCCGCTGGGGATAGTCATCCACATGTCATTTAGCAATTAAGTTAGAAAAATTTACCAAATTTCCAGCTGAACAAATTGTAAAGTACAAATTAAATAATAAAATATATATATATATAACTTATTATTGAATTATCGTTATCAATACATCTACCGAAGACAAATTTCTGTATTGATATATTAGAAATTCCATAATTATTTTTAATGTTATACGTAAGCCTCTATTACATCGAATCGATAATGTTGTATCGACATAAAGATGATAAAAAATATGTAGATTCTCCGTGTTGTAGGACAAAGACTGCACTGCATAAATACATACTAAGTCTATACTGACTACTCTATTCTGCGCGTAGTCTGTGGTTCTATTTTCAAAAGATTATGGCAGTTACATCACTGTCATCGCGTCCCTCCTGAAGAGATTTTTCCTTTCCTGCTCCTTTTCTCAAACTTTCTGGGAATTCCAGATTTCTGGAGACATTTTCAGCCACCGCCTGTTCCTTTTGTTTTTTTATTTTCCAGAACGTTCGTCGGGTAGCTCTCGAACAACACACGTGGCATGCAGACTCCTGCCAACGCCAACGCATCCTGTTTCCTTGCACATTTTCCTTTCCAAGTATTTCCTCTACGTTTGTCCATTTCTATTCTCTTTCTAATCCTTATTTAAATTCAACAATTTCCCAACCAAAGTCTTTTATGACCCTATGCCTTGGGATTTCTCTGAACATATTTCATCTGCTGTAAATAAATTTTAACAAATTTCATTTTATTTAGTCATTCTTTTCGTATTTAAAATGTTCCTTTCTGGAGTAAAGATTCGGTCAGGTGTATAGTTAATTGATATAATTTACGGACGCGAGTCTGTGTTTATACTTTTCCTAATGATTAAGTAAATTTTGTTGTTTCAGGTACGTAGAAAATTATGAATTTTAGAAACCATAAGTTCCTCGAATATTCGATATGTATAGTTTCTTCAATTACAATAATATTCGGTAACAAATGTTGGTGTATGGAAGAATGAAAATCCATGGTGGGATGCAAATTTTACATCTTGACGAATAGCCTTCTAGAAACTCACGTATTATCATGTTACAACGTATCTTTCCACGTGTTCATCAAGACAGATTATGTAGCCACGTCACAATTGACTTCTTCTGCAGTATTATCAAATCATGGTTAAATTAAATTGGGAAAGTAAGAGAAACAAATAAAGAAATCCGGAGCTCCATTTCTGAGCACAGATCGTTTCTCTATTAATTCACAATCTTAATTAAATAACTTTAGCGTGTAGCAACAAATTACGAAAAAAAAAAGAATTAAATAGCACGCAAGAAATAGGAATATTTCCTTCGCCATTAAATACACCAACCGTATGACAATTCAGTTCTTCTTCAGTATTATTAACGTTAAATTAAATTGCGAAAACGGAGGAAGAAATAAAGGAATGGAGAAGTTCATTCGCTGAAATTCCACAAAACAATCGCACAGACACGTGTCGCGGATAAAATTCAAACGACGTTTTCTTTTATCCCACCAGCGGCATCTGTCCCCCTTTTTCATCCGTTCTTTGTCGAGTTTTTCCCACCCTTTTTCTACTCGGAAAGCGCCGCTTTCCAACGACCAGTCATAATTCAAGCGGCGCAATTTCCTCGCGTACAAGCCAACCCTCTCGATCGCCAACTTTTTGACGCGCGACTGTTCCCAGCGATTCTTTTTAATTGAAGCGGCCTTCCGGCGTGGGGGACGGAGGTGGAATCAAGCAGAGTTGAACGCGGAAGCACCGGAATAACCGCAACTTCGTGGACGCGCCTACTTCCTCTTCCTCTTTTTCTATTTTGCCCTCTGTGCGCTCGTTATCGTGGCCGTTGATTCATCGGAAGTCGTTTCGAGATCGCTTTAAGGGCTGTTTGATTGCTGCAGAGTCGCCTGCGTGTTGTCGATTGTTGGATGAGCCAAGGGGTGGTTTTAGATCGTTGTTTCTTTTGGAACATCCCTTGCGAGGATTTTTACGAGGAAAGGTTCATTGTTTTCGGATCGATTAGGCTTGTAAAACGTTGAAGATAGCGATTGTTAACGAGATCGTGGATCTTGTGATAGGCAAACGAAGGTCCTTGGATGAGCGACGAGGATGGTTTTTCGGTGTTCTTACTTAGGGAAGACTTGTAAGTAGGATTTATAGGTGAATAGCTGTAGCGTGTAGAATCATGAAAACAGCGAATGTTCATGAATTATCGATCGTTGTAACAGGGGGATAAAGATATTACTCGAATGAGCAATGAGGGTGGATTTCGGGTGTTGCTTTTCTGGAGGCTGTTTTGCGAGGATTTATGGGCGGGGAGGACAGCTATTTTGCACTGATTAAGGTATGAAATGTTAAAAACCGTGATTGTTAATGAATTATAAATCTTGTAATATTGAATATACAAGGAGGGTGCTGGTTTTTTCACGTTTTTTCTTTTTTCTGCAAGACTTTCTCCAAAGATTTATGGTCGGACAGGTGATTGCTTTGGAATGGTTACGTAGTGAAATGTTGATTAAAATAGTGATTGTCAATGAATAATAGATTTCTGAATAACAGCGAAATAAAGATCGTAAAAATAAAGGAAACGAGGGAGCCTGCATTTTTGACGAATACAAAAATATTTAGTAATTATAACATATCAAATAATTTGGAATATTTCCTTACTTCTCATCGTTTCTATAGTCGTTTCGCTATTACATACAAAAGAAAAGTAACGAGAAATCTCTGTACGACTCGATATTATCATTCAGAAGCGTAACCAGCGGCTCATGGACGAAACGAAGCGTATTTGTTAACGATATCGACATCACCGACACAATGCGGCATTGTTCGAAATAGCGTAATAACTCGGGCCGGCATAATGACGTAATCGTAGCGCGATACAGTTCGCGGCCACGTCACTCGCATTATTCGCGATTAATTTACACGGCCGCGTATTACCACGGTTACGATAGTTTATACGCTCGTAGGGGCGAGAATATCGCGGAACCGTGATGTCCGCGATTCTCCTGTTCTCTGCCATCACATGACATATCATATGTGGACACAGTGGTACATTCATGGTATCAAGGCGTGTGCTCGGTTCCGGAAAATTCTATCCCGGTGATAACGTTTTTTTCTTTTTTTTTCGAAATGACACACGGCTTTGAATGGCAGAGATTTATTATTATTTCTCTTTTTGCGTTTTATTCTGTCTGTGGTTATTTTGAAGATTTAATCCTTGTAGGATTATGAATTCACACGTGAGGATGGAACAGCCATATATTTTATTTGTTATTTTATTTATACGTTTAGGATTACGAATGTACATGCGAGGTTTTGAAATGTTGTGTTACGCTATTTTTACGCTATGTTACGCTATATGGGCGGACCAGAACCGTATATTTGACTTGCTTATTAGCAATTTAGAAAATATTTCAATGATTTAAGCAGCATGAAACACTTTGACTGCCACGCCGAAATCACACGTTTCGCTCAGGACGCCACGGAAGTAATTTTATTATTCAAAGCATATAATGGCAAAATAATAATTAATTGATGATGTAAGACAACATTCTTCCCCAATGGACCGTTTATCTTATTGGTGGTGCCTTAGTAACAGTCGATAGCGACATATTATAACAAGGCTTCGTTTATTTCAACAAACCACTCGCATTTGCTATTTCGTCGTAAGCAAAACGTCCAGAATATATTGTTGAAACGTGTAGAAAATATTAGTAAACAGTATTTGCTCATCCATATATAATAGTAAGGTATGTGCACTCTTCTAACTTGAATTATATGATTATAAAGCAGCATTTACGATTATTTTCTAAGGTGTGTTTATAATAATATTCGTAGATTACCCCTCAAAGATATGGATGCAAATACAGTGCACCGTTAGATGCAAGATTTGTTCTTTTTTTTTTTTATTGATGTTCTAATAAATCTAATTATTCAATGGGGCACTTTTTACTTCAAAGTATCTTCTATTTATCGGTTATATTCAAAATGCCCTAACTGTCAATTTTCATTCAATTTCTACAATTGTAAGAAGTTGAACCGCTCCGGTCACCAATGACCCACCGTGACGTCACAGGAGAAACCGTGGCAGTCAAAGTGTTAATAATCCACTCTTAGATCGTAATATCACTGCTTAAGAAACGCGTTAAAAATTCGTTACGTATATAACAAATTCTGAAAAGTGCGAATCTTGCTGAATGACTTATCTGTCAGAGAATTAACGTTTAAAGACGGCCTCGTAGGGACTGCTGAATCTCATTTTGTTATGTTGATTTTATGATACTGTGTATGGATGTTGGGAGAAGTTGGGCGAAGGTAACTCTGAAAGCAAAGGGAAGAGTAGAGAAAAGTTGGAAAGAGTAAAGTATGGAGACGAAGGAACTTTTGCAACGTCATTAATCATTCGAAGGCTACGCTGTCGTAAACCACCGATGTCCTTGTGGTTATTATAGCTTCGGATACTTGCATTTAATGAAACCAGATTATCCTCGACATCTAATAAAAAAGTGCATCTTTGAATCAGTCAACTTAGACATAGTACATCGTTGCTTGAGACATCGTCTTCAATTGAATCGATCGACATCACAAATTTTAGATCAGATTAATTTAATAGTTTAAATTATACGAATAAATAATGACTAATTAAAATTGTTACATTTGAAGAAAAGAAGCTACAGTTCGTGCAATTACAAATAACATGTTGTATTATCGATATTTAAATCAAATTGAAAGACTTTACGGTGTACGTATAATTATTAGAAAAATAACTATAAATTGATTAATCAGGCCTTCTGTTCTGTCTAAATCTACGTAGTCCAATTGTATATTCAAATTAACATAACATTTTTGTATGAGACTGAGATGAAATCTTTTAATTGCTTCTGTATTTTCATTTATAATTTGCGACATAGTAAGCCAGTTACGAAGTTTTTCTTTAAAAATGTACACCATACATAGACCACGGACGTCTATGCAAATTCGTATTTTCATTAGAATGATTAAAAAACTGGAACCTAAAGAGAGATGTATTTCACCTGCTGAATATTATGATGTACGTTTCACTTTGAACATGTTACACATTTCTTCGTATTACGTGCATTCTGTAGATTTTCGCGTTTATAATTTTCCCATAAATGAACAAAAATCTACAGTCTAACCTCACAGATATTAAAAACTGATTAAAGGTACTGTCACGATGATTTACGGAATTGAAATAAACCTTTACGAGCATGATCTGACGAAACGCTTCCAGGAAATATCACGCGGAAAGTAGATAAAATAGAGAAATGGAAAAATAGTAAAATCAATATGAAAGTCGTTCCGACAGGTTTAATAAGACTGAGAGGACGATGGCGCGATGGTGGTCATCTGGGGTATGGAATTTCGTTCGATCATGGATTATTAATTAAATTCTTAGGATCGTTATTCTCCTGGACGTTTGTTTCCAGTCCAATTACCAGATCTCCAGTTGGATCGATGCGGGCACCACATATCCATGGGATTCTCTGTGCAATCGTGGAAATCGCGGAGAAAATTACGAATAATTCGTCAGGTCTATCCGGTTCTCCAAAATACCATTGTGAACTTCTCGTTCCTTTGTCATTCTGATAATGACTTTTTTTTAACCCTTCTTCAACTTACTTTTATGTATTTTACTATCGTAACTACAAATCATTTTTATTTGGATTTCCTTTTTTCATAATCGGTATTATTGATGTGGCCATTAATTTACCTTTCTATCTTTTGAAGACCGCAATTTGTAATTTATTCCCTTTTAAGCTTACTTCTTAAAATTCCTCTTTACTGGATTACTTCTACATTTTAACACTAACCTTACGATCAAACGACCGGTTGTAATATTTAATTTAAAATTGTACATTCGTTCTTATTTCTTTCGTTCATTTAATTTTTTTATGTAAATCCCAATATTATCTGATTAATCAATTTCTCAATTTTTCGTATCTTAAGGAAAATATAAGGATATAAAAATATACGAAAATATAATATAGAAAAATATAAGAATTTACAGAAAGTTGGATGAACGAAAGAAATAACAATGAATGCACTAACCGATCATTTCGCGTGGCCTGGTAAGGGTAGTGTTATTTAGAATTTTTTCTGGAAATTTCATTTAGAAATTATTATATTTAGAACGTTTATCGATGTACAAAATTTAACGTGCTATTTTTCTTCCTCTTCCTCTTATACAACCAACCGTCAATTCTCTTTTTCGATGATTTTTCTCTGTTCCTTTTTGTCAATTATTTCACCTGAGTATCGTTGCTCGAAACGGTGGCGATCGTGGAGACAGTGGTAACGGTGATCCTTAATGTCCAATGGGAAGGCGATAATGGTTGAAATCGGGGAATAATAATGACAGACAGTAGAGAAGCAACGGCGAGTTGGAGCATCTCTTGATACAGAGACACTTCAGAGTTTCTCGGCAAAGTTTAATTAGAAACTCTTTTAATCCTTCAAACTTCGATTCTGTCGATTTTACGAAGTTCACGAAGAATATAGCTTATTTCTCTTATGAAATTCCAAAGAGAATTCTCTTATGAAATTTGAGAGAACAAAACGATAAATAGGAAGAGTACTCGTCCTTGGTAGATGCCACGAAAATTTGAAACGTTTTCGGAGCAACTTGCAAGTTGAGGGCGGTTGTCGGTCGGAAATGCGACAACAGACAAAATAATCATGAGGAGGGAAACCGGTGGCGGAAACCCGAAAACGGGTGGAAACGAGGAAATCGGAATAACAGAGACACGGAACGACGAAAGGGTAAATAGCGGGAAATGTGGTGAAGTGGGAATAACAGGAATGTATAAATAACAGATATCGCTAAATGTAGTCAAAGAAACGTGCCGACCAAAAGAATAACACGACGCGAGAAAATATGGGCGTAAAGTAAGCACGTAATTAGGAAATCGTGTAAAACGTTAACATTAAGCGACGAAATACTTTATCAAAAATCGTTCAGGAGCAAAACGTACGATATATTTGTTTTCGCGATTTTCTACATATTTCTAGTGATTTTCGTATCGCGAGAAAGATTATTATCAAATACTATTTTATATTATTAAAAATATTTCTACGATAATATACGACAATTCTCCTGTTTAAGCGGAGCTTAAAGAATTGCATACAAGAATAAGACAAATCGAATCAAAGAATAAGACAGTACCAAAACTGTATAAGAAATATAAGTACATAAGTATATTATAATAAAATATAAGTTCAAAAAGTATAAGGATCCCGAAGTGTAAGAATTCTGGAATTTAGGATAAAATATAGACGTACGAATGTATTAGGTTGTTGCAAAGTTTCCTTTCGATTTATAAGAAAATAATGGATGCATAACATTGTTTGTTTTATATTATTTTATCGAATTATATATGATACATTTTGTTCCATTGCTACAAAATGAATTGTACATCATTAAATAAAATAATTGTTCTACTAAATATTACAAAATGGATCATACATAATTTAATGAAATAATATAAAACAAAAAATTTTGTGCATCTATTTGGTTGTCCGAAAAGTTTCTTTCGTTTTATAAGGAAATAATGGATGCACAACATTTACCGTTTTATATTATTTTATCGAATTACGTATGATCCATTTTGTTCTATCAAAATAAAGATCACAACGTTTGACAGATTAGGTTTCATGTTTGTATAAAGATGCGTCGTTCTAAAAGACGTGTCTGTAAAAGGAAGACACTTTTCGGATAACCTAATATTATTTCCTTATAAAAAGGAATGGAACTTTTAATTTATATAAAAGTTCGAAAAATTTATAATTTAACGCTCAACGTGTTAGGAAAAGAAGCTGATGAAAAAGCTCTAGATTTTCTGTATACTATTTATTATAGATACGTTCTGTTCTACTGAGCATTCTCATCGGTCGCTAATAATCTTAGAAGCTGCATGTAACCTTAAAGGCAATAAAAGAAAAAGAAGGTTTGCCCTACACATTAATCTTATTATAATAAGAATAAATAATACTAGCAAATTGAAATTATAAATTTGATACGTGTGCGTTGTTCAACCCAAGGTGTCGTTAATAATTTTGCAGTTGATGCGACTCTAAATAATAATATCAACAACAATAACAATAATATACAAATTTTAATAATGCTCAATAAACAAATAGTACGATAACTATAGAATAATGTGGAAATTTCGACAAGGCAGAAAATTGTTAGAATCCACGATATCCGGATAATTCCACAGTAATGTGCCAATTTTGACGAAGCGGTAAGTTTTTATAATCCATAATAACTGTAAATCCACGACAGTTTTACAATAGTCTGTCAATAACGATAAAGAAAGACATTTGAAAAAATCGAAACGAAGATAGACGTATGTATCATGCGTGTATTAAATCGTAAAATTCAATTTATCATTCAATGTAATTCCTCCCTTAATCGGACGTGCAACGTTAAAAAACCAGATTAGCGACCTTTTTTCCTCGTATCGTGAAAGGGTTGAGCCGAAGAAAAGGGGTAGCAGGTTTGCAGAAATGTTTAATCCGTGGCAAGGGTTGCCAGATGGGGTTGGCGACCCATCCCGAAGGGAGGGTTAATCGATTTATCCTGGGGTCGATGAAGCATGGAAGAAGATACAGTAAAGGGTGGGCGGATTAAATCTAATTTCGAAGGTGGCTTGACAGAAAAAAAGAAGAGAAAGGTTGGGAACCCCTGGTTTCGAGGGTACTAATGTAGTTAACAAGTTCTTGATACTTCTTGCGCTGAGAAACACGTCGGTAAATGTTTGAACAGCGTGTTAGAAACCCATTAAATTGATTCAGGATATCGTAAGTGTTATTTAAAAAGGAGAATTTTTACCACTTAACTTTGCTTTTAGATTAGATATAAAGAATATTGAACGAGACGAGATAAAAAACTGGGTCAGGCTAGAGATCTATTTCTAATCGCAAGCAAAGTTAAAAGAATGATCGTAGAGAAAATTTTTGCAGCATCGAAAACACGCAATGTTAATGATAAAATCCAAATGCAAATTGAAGATTTGAGAATTGAGCATCTAGAAATTCAAAAATTCAACATAGAAACGTTTGAAAATTAAATTCCACAATTTACAGGTTCAAACATTAAGGAATTCAGGATTGAAGATTCCAAGATTTTACGATACAAACACTTCAAACTCCAACGTTGGAAATATTTTAACTTGGCAACTCAAACGTCCTAAATTCAAGATCTACATTTTCAAAAGTTACTTTCTCAGTGATTTATTAATCGACGCTGTTCACACATTCACTCGAGACTACCCTTCTGCCTTTTTGAACGTGTCATAAATCTACTAATGAAAAGAAAAAAAAGAAAATGAAAGTTCCATAGGTCATTGTAGCTACCTGTAGTATAACCGTAATTGAAAAAAATAAAAGACCAACCATCAACAACAAAACGGATAAAGGAAAACCTTAAAACAGCAGGTTTGCATAGAAAAAAGGGCGACAAGTCGTTAGGAACGAACACGAACAAGAGGAATAACAAGGCGATGTATAAAAGGATAACGATTACGAAACAGAAAGGAGCGATTCATCCTGACTCGCGGCCACTAGAGAACACGCGCTTCGTTTTCCTCTTTTTTACCGCTTTTTTCCCCCTTTTGTCATTTCGATAGGATGTTTTTCTCTCGTTAGTAATCGAACAACGACGTCGATCAAATTCGAATTAAATCGTGCAAGTGGTCGAACTGGGGATGGAAAACGTAATCAGCCGTGTCGAAACGCGAAAGATTCGGCGAATCGATCCTGTTGCGTGACACTGTGTCCATCCTGGTTGACGAAATTCGTATCTACGCCGTTCTCGTTGCTCGGCTGCGAACGAGTCCGCTGATCAGTGGTCGAGATCGATAGGAAAAGAGAGAAAAATTGTCGGTAAATATTTTCCTGTATTTTTCTCGTTTCTTTTTTGCTCGTGTTATCCCGCTTTGTTTGGAATGGTTTCCTGTAACGGTAATATTGTTTTGCTGGTTTTGATGGAAAAACTGTTTGTAATAGTGGATTTTTCACCGACGTTTTGAAACGTGATATGTTTTTGTAACATTTAGACAATAAATGTTTGATGTGAAACGATTTCGCATCGATTTATTAGATGTGAGATATTTTTTCCAAACACGGATGATCCGAATTTTTCTTTTCTGTTTTTCTCTTTTTTCTTTTAGAAGTAGCGTACGAAAGCTTGTTGCTAAGGTATTGTTCAACGAACACGAATATTGAAACATTATTTTAACGAAAAGCGTTGGTAAAACTGAAGAAGAATAGATTTGTAGGAAATTAACTTTATTTTCCGACAGCTAATAATTTTCGAAAAAATCTCAATCGTCAAACAAATCGAACGATCACCTGAGAAATAACCAAACCACAAATCCCTTCGTCCAATTTACCTCAAAAACCAAATATCGGGAATCCTCTCACCTAGCTCGACCGCTAACCTCAAAACCGTTCACCAATCGACTGTAACTTAATCCGGGAACGCATGAAACCCGATGAAAACCTCCTGAACAATCATCGAAACGCAGAAAAACGAAACGAATGCCGTAAAAGTAGAGTAAAATAATACACGAGCGAACTACCAACGAACGTCTAATTTAGAGACGGAGCAATCAGTCGTTTCTCGGAGATAACGAAACCATGATTTAATCACAATGCAATTTTGTCCTTTTGAGCAGTAATTTATTAATTAATGATATTAATAAATTGACAAATTAGAGGTCGTAGTTTGTGGACTTTTCTTTTATAATTCTGGAATTTTATGTTATTAACCAACTGACTGGTAACTGGTAAAATTCGTTTGTAAAATTTAACTAATCTTATTATTAAATTTACGATTGCTATAGATTTGTAAAAAAAGCTTCACTAATAATTTCGCAAATTTATATTATGTAGAATAATCAAGTGTGTGACCGATAACTGGTAAAATTCATTCATAAACTTTCATTTCTTTTATCAGTAAATTTAGTGTTTCTTTTCTTCTTTTTTTAGTCTAATTTTGCAAGAGGATACAGGAATTCTGCCTCTATTTTTAGTTCGATTATTATCCTCAAAACCATTTACCGATCGACTGTAACTTAATCTATAAATACACGTAAACGTGGCGGACAATCATCGAAATGCAAGACAATAGAACAAATCAGTGGCTTGTAGTTAAAATAAAATAAAACAAAAGCGAGCCACGAATGAAGGTAACGCGAAAAAAAAGGAAAAAGTGGTCTGATTTAGAGACGAAGCAATCAGTCGGTCCATTCAGAATGGCGCGGCACTGGCTCACGTGTGACGAACGAAACGAACCAACGACTCCTCCGCGTTGCTTGCAAAAAGAGAGAGAGAGAAAGAGAGAGAGAGAGAGTGAAGAGAATCGATGCCAGCGGTCACAGCCGCGTCAGGCGTTGCGCAATTTGATCATCTCTCATTAAACTTCGAAGGACCAGCGTCGCGTCGACACGGGGCATCCGTGCGGAAGATAGTCCGAGGATGAGCAATCTGTTGAAACTTCCCAAGTCTGGCTCCCTACATGAACCCTGTGCTACGTATGCGTACACAAATGTATCTGTTAGCACGCACGAACAAATGCGTACGTAGAACGTAGACTGGAAAAAAATGAATTATGCGAAAAAAGGGGTTACGTTTGTATATTAATTTCGTCGTTAAAGTTTCATGTTGAGTGGAATTAGAAATTTTTCGTCAATAGGCCAGGGTTACTTACTTAAAATTCTCAATGAGAATTGATTGTAATATACATCCAAATAAAATAAAAAAAAAAAATAGGCTAGGCATATTGGTTGCGTATTAAAATGGAAAAATTGATTGATCGTTGTATTGAAATATTAAATGAAAACGGGATAAATTGTAATTGGATAAGTTTGAAACGTGAAGCGTTAAATAGAATTGCAATAATGTTAATTGAATAGATTTGGTGTACAAAGCGTTATTATGTCTAAAGCAACTCTCATCGACGTAGGATGGAGAAAAAGCGGAGGTAGATTCTGTCTGGTATTAGGTTGACCGAAAAGTTTCTTTTGTTTCATAAGGTAATAATAGATGAACAACAATTTCTGTTTTATATTATTTTATTGAATTAGGTATGATCCATTTCGTTATATTTCTACTATTATGTTCATGCATAATTCAATAAACTAATATAAAACAAAAAACATTGTGCGTCTATTATTTGCTTATAAAACGAAAGAAACTTTTCCAACAACCTAATATATGAAAATATGAGACGTAGAACATAGAAAATAACATAATATCTACTTATAAAAGAGAACGTATACTTAAACCAAAGAATATTTATTCATAGTGTAAATTAGAATTAAATTAGCGCTATTTACGTATATAACGTGTCCCAGATCTCGACCAACAAACTTTCCCAACATGTTTGAGAGGTCATCTTGTGGAAAATATGTTATACACGCTATGGGTCGATTCGTGTTCGTTTTCCAGATATGAAAGGGAAAATAGTATAAATTATAAACCACCAATAATCAGCTGCATTTAAGCTACTTAATTTTTAATCATAATCATTTATTTCGCATTATCGGTGAGGTCAGTGTTTCTCTCCTAACAATGCAAAGCGTAAACATCACAGAAACCTACAACTTGTTTCCGAACTCGGCAACTATCGGTGTTTCTGCCGATATCTCGAAAACGAAGACGAATCGATCCATGACGTATATAAAATCTTTCGCTGAAAATCACCTCCCAAACGTGTCGGCAAAATTTCATATCAGGCGAACACTCTCCTGTATATTTGTCGAATATATCTCTGAACGACCCTATACAGATATATTTATACACAGAAGGCGGAATATAACAAACAGAAAGTCTGCTGCGTGGCCCGCAAGCCAGTTTCATTTGTAACATATCCTGGCCGTTTGGGGAACGAGGTCGTTCCTCTGACGAGCTGCGTGATTTCGAGTCGAGTTTCGCTCTTTTCGATGGTCACGGATGTGTGTGTCCGTCGGTTGGTAATATCATGACTGACTGAGCTTGCCAAGTTGCACGTTATGTATCTTTTTCCTCCTTTCTTTTTTCTCTCTTTTTTTATGTTTCGTATTTTTTCTCCATTTTTTTTTTTTTTTTTTTTTTTTTTTTTTTTTTTTTTTTTTTTTTTTTTTTTTTTTTTTTTTTTTTTTTTTTTTTTTTTTTTTTTTTTTTTGTAGGGAGTAGTTTGAATTTTTTGGAGCTTTTGCTTTTGATGGTTCACGAATATAGAGATTCGCAGGACACGTGACTCTTGTCAGTAGTTTGGATTTTGCGAGATTCCTATGTTTTACTGGCGAATTTCTGTGGATGCCGGGAACGGAGTTGGAAGTTGCAATGACTACGGTTGTTAGGAACCGAGAGTTTCAAAGTATAATTACCTTTCAGGAATTGAACAACTTCATTTTTTATTTTAATTATATTACCTCGTTACACGATTAATATTCAGCATTTCAAAGAGTAAGTAACGCGCCTGTATAAATTTGTTTCTTGGAAGAGGATGGCGCAAAGATGATTGTAAATTTCAAAGTAATAAGAAAAAGACGATATAACGCCATTGCTCTTCTCTTCTTTTGAACCTATGCAGTTGACGAATGTAGTCTCTGTAATTTCTGATAAAATTCATATTTAGACGGACGTAAGTAGAGGAATGGAAACTAAGCAGAGTTTTTCTTCTCATCTAGTGAATATTACAACGAGTTATTGTACAATATAATATCGTATGATGTTAGATATTACAATGAATTTTTCGCATAATATGTGTATTTTGTACATTTTCAAATTTCCATAAACGCATAAATATCCAGAGTCCACCTACTGTGTTTATCCTTTCCATTGGAAACTCGTAACTTACCGAGTTTTATGTCGATACGGTTTCCTATTAATCCCGAACGCAAGAAATCTATTTTTCTACGTTATTTGTTAGCTTCGTTAAATCCAAGTTAAAATACATATATTTCCTGGCGCGAGCAGCAGCGTCGAACGATTCGAGCAATTTATCGAAGGCGACAAATTAAACTCGTGTGTCGTCTGTCCGTTTCACTGTTGTTGTTCTGTCATTTTTTCAACATTACGTCCGCCCCGTTAACGAATGAAACTGAAGTTATCGACGTTTACGCGTTAATCGTCTAATCTATATGCAAGCGTCACACGTGTCCGTAAAACGTCCAAGCGTAGACAATAATAGCTAGAAAATAAATATAACCTGGTTCCTGGTGATTTATCAACGTATTTTCCCCGTGAAACAGCTTTCCCTCTCACCCTCTGCCTGCTTATACATGAGATTAATGAAACGCGTAAATTTTTCAAAAATATTCCGTATCACAAAATCTTTTTTCATGGTTAAACGTACAAATTTATTTCATCTCTGTTAAAACGTGAACCCGGGCCCGTTTAAATTAGCGCAGCCTGGTTATTAATAACTCTTTTGGTTTATTCAGAAGAAATATTCTTTTGTATTCATAAACGGAGAAATTTATTTCGTTTTTGTTAAATGCAAGATGAAAATCTGTAGGTTAAAACAAGCGCTAGGAATATTCTTTCGCTATTTTCTTCTGCAGTTCCTCGGAGATTCGTAATAATTCAGATTAAATTACTTATCTCCTAAGCAATTCGCATTAATCCCAAAATACTATTCTCTTTGCACTCTTATTACGAAAATGATATTTTTTATCTGTCCAAAGTAATACTTTCCGCGACATAAATAAAATAGAAATGGAAGTTTATATTAAAATAAGTTTATCAACGTTTGTCCTTTGCTCCTTTAATTTCAAGTAGTATAGTCTCAAGTAGTTTAATCTCAATAGTATTCTCATTAATATACGTAAAATAGCACTTCTTAATAGTATCTCATTTCGATCTCTTTAACACAATATTTCACGTGATAAAAACTGATAGCAATGGCGTTTATTGCATTAAAAAATTGAGATTTAAATTACATAAATGCCCTGATTGAGTAATTTCACTCATCACAAACTATCGCAGTTACCTGTGATACAACGAGAATTAATACGAGTCTAATAAAATCTTTTGTCTCTTGTTAAAATTTCTAATATTTGTAACAGTCCAATAATAATAATATTTTCATCTTGGGATAATATCATAGAAATTTGTTAATTTTGAACATTTTCCTTTCGTTGTCCTGATATTACTCTTCGAATAAATGTACCAACCTTCGTCTTTTCCTCTCCATTTCATTCTCTCTGTTTAGTAATCCAGTTCCTTTCTGTTTGGTCGTTTGCAATGCAAAATCACTTACATATATAAATGAAATTCGGTGTAAACGAAAGACAGAGAATTACACGACCGAAGGAAAAATTATTTGACGGTGCGTTTCGAGTTTAATTACGATTCGATCTCCACGGAAGCTTGTTGCCACGTGCAACATTTTTTGAAAACTGATTTCGCTTGTTTCCATGGGAGACAAAGAGTGATAGAGAGAGAAACCATCAACGGTGTACGGACGTTGGTGTTCGATTTTAATTAGAGAATTCCGCGGTACGAGTCGAACCAGGCAAAATAAAACCATAAGCTGTACCTATAGTCGAAACGCGGACGCGGAATTCCATGGAAATTAAGGGGGGAGGTCCGAGCCATCGACCGTTCAATCTTGTTAAGTTAGAAATGTTTTCTCCTGTAAATACACAAGGTTTTTAATTTTTCAAACAGTGAACTCGAATTGTGAATGTTCGAAAGATTTCCAAACGTATCGGTGCAGAATATATCACATTTTGCAAGCGCTTTCAGCCACTTCGATTTCAAATTTTATCCTAAACGTAGAACGTTTTAAATTCGTGATTCGTCCTGGATTCGAAATATTCTACATTGCAGAATCATCACAAATTCATAATATTCCATATCGACGCGTACTCGGGATATTTCAAATTCCACGCTCTCTATGCAGGACGAAACTTAAATAATTCTACTTGACATTCTACGAATAGAATATTTCAGTTGTGAGAGCATCTTTGCGAATATTCTCTGTCTTTCTTTCTTTCAAGTATAATCCTCGTACAAAAAAAATGAACAATAAATAAGTATTTTAATATACAATGGCGAATCGTAGATATTTCATCCATATGCTAATATTTGTTCTGGTTAATTAATAACGCGTTATCAGCGGTCTGGAAATACTTCCAGTGAGATATTAGTATCAGAAAAACAACAGAGGAAAGTACAAAGGGCCATAAAGAATGTTTAGAAATCGGGAGTAATAAATAAAGAAGAAAGCTTATCAAAAAGTTGCAATTAATGGGCGAACGAACGATGGCGATAAATATAACGGAGGAAAAGTTGCTGGTGGACGAAAAATGTCTTGTAGCAGCAAATCGGCTATCGATTCCGCATAAATTACCAGGAACCAAAGCAGCCGACCGCCAGTTTTCCGTGGATTGTGCGTGAACAAACATAGATAAACGGCCCGATGATTTTCTGCGAGGAAAATCGGCTGGTTATTTATTACATTACCGCAGCGTGTTACCGTTCGCGGTTATAATTCCGCTGAAAACGCTGAATTATTCGGTTGCGACCGATAACGAACCTGGATACTTGATCGTACGCAAAACAGAGCGGAATTTGGAAAAGTAATAACAAGAGCTTGGAATGTTGTCCTTTTCTTGAAATTCCATTAACTTTAAACAGGGCTCGTTAAATTTCAATTAGATCATATTAATTCGTACTATTTATTATTTCGTGATTAAAGATTATAAATGATATTTGTCGCGTAAAATGTGAAATTCAATTTAAATTAAACATGAAATATCAAATTTAAATTATGTATTTTAATTTATGTGACCCAAGTGAAATCTAATCCAGTAACGATACCTATCAATGATTAATGATTGTATAAAATATAGAATGTATGATAAAATTCAGTACCTCAATTGGTAATTATAATGAATTATAAGATCAATATGGTAAATTATTGTATAATTGATAAATATTATAATAAAGTGGTTCAAAGCATCGCGATTGTATGATCAAGATCATATTAATCTTTTTAACTAATATTAACCCAAAAAATACTGGTGGATACCGAAAACATAATAAAAATAACAAGAGAAAGAACCACAAAGCGGCAACGCTCAAATCTCCCTTCGTGTAAAATAATGTAAATATTATAAACATTGTAAATATTGTAAATAACCCTACAGGATTCCCCCCTTCCCCGCTCCAACCGCCCTCTTCCACCCCTTCTCAAAATCCCGCAACCCCATCTAAACCAAACGTAGACTACCGAACTGTCCTGTTTTTGCGACCAAGTTTTCAGGGCAGAGATAGGAAGAAAGAAAACAATATAGTATATAAGCACCGCCTTACAGCGACTTAAATCTAATCCAAAACGCTAAAAAAAATGTAATTCCCACACACAAAATATTGTATGGCTATGCTGTACCGCCACGTATCGGTACATTTGCCTAATCCACCCCACAACCGAAATTCAGTGTTTATTGTGAATATCATACTCATGCAATACCTATCTTTTTGGTCAATAAACGTTATAAAAAAAAAAAAAACTGAATATTAACCCATTTGCATACCTACTTCAGAGGATTGGTCCCCATCACCGCACGCGGTCAGTCGTAGATGCAGTAAATGACATCCGAATTCTTCATGGAGCTTATCGAAAATCTACTGTTCAAAACGATTGGTAGACAATGTTACTTCGCAAACATCGCATCTTACATTCTTTATAACAAAGGAAAAAAGTAAAAATTGTTTGTTTATAAATAAAATTATTTAGATTAAAATGGAAATAAAAAAAAGCAGTCTCAGCGCGCAGATTAATCCGCGTTTGGATACAAATGGGGGGTTAATCCTACATGTATAGAAGAGCGAAAGATCTTGGAAAAAAAGTAACGATCCCTGTTTGCGATACGAACTAGCGGTCCAGTCGCTTTAAGCACCACAGTCGACACCATCTCCTTTCATCTCATTCCATTCTTCCATGTAAGTTCATTATTGCTCTCTCTCTCTCTCTCTCTCTCTCTCTCTCTCTTTCTCTCTCTGTCTGTCTCTCAGCTCTTACACTTGAACAAAAGGATTACAGGATTTAAAGCTTTCTTGAGTTAACCGGTTAGTTACAGAAGCTTTCAGAGTTAGGGGTGGTCGAAAGGGTTTTTGAACGTGTTCGAAACATTTCCTAAGGATTATAAATCGCTTGACTAGAACTTGCTCCAATGTAATTTACATAACCTATTCCTACTTCACGAGCCACCTGACCGGCCATAAACCAAATTATCCCGCCCATTCTTAACGCAAGCTAACATTCCACCTGAATCCACCATTACCGCCCCCTCCAAACCATCTTACATCATTTCCATATCCTCTCCACCTTCGACCCTATTAATCCACCATTAAATACCCAACAAGCACATTTCAGAGTCCAATCCGACGAACATACTCTCAAACATAGACGCTTCGTCATTTCCCTACTCAATCCTCGTTCGCAAACATCCTTCCGGATATACATACATGCATATATACATACATATATGAATATGTGCTGTATAACCAGCTATTACGAGTCCCGCTGTCCAACAAGCATCGACAACTTTGGAAAATAAAATGCACAGTCAAGTAGATACATCGAAATGTTCATATTATAAGATCTTTATAATTGATTGATATGTGATCATCAAACAAATAGACTGTTTCTGTATTGTATTGGATTGGTAACTAAGCGATTGCAGATTTTGTCATTAGGTAGTATTGCCAATCTAATAATACGTATTATGACCATTTTAACACGTTCGTCGCCCAGCGTGATTCGGCTAAGTTTCCTGCGGGGCCCAAATCCGACCGCCAGTACGCAAAACTGAAATAGAAGGACAAGCGGGAATTCATTGTTTATCGCCTTCGATTCATTGTAAAGTAAAGATTATTTAATTCTGAAGTGGAGAAAGCGATAAGCTTTCCAGATAGAGTATTGCGAGGGTTCTCATGGCAGATATCTCAGATCTTTCATTTAGTCGAGAAGCATACTTGTGAGACGTACATCAGTGATTTTTGCATGCTCAAAATGTTCAGTAAACAGCGTGAAAATATATTTGAAAGTGAGGAGAGTAGCGATGACGAAGTCTACAACTATTGTTCGAAGTGCCCAAAATCACCCCAAATGTGTTTGGAATGTTTTAACAAATACCATGCGATATAGCTTAATGTAATATTTTATCTAGAATATAAATTAATAAAAAGTATGGTATAATGTGTTTTTAATATTTTTATGTTGTATATCCTATATATAATATCCTATATTTAATTAACTCGAACAAGAAGAGCGTCATCCATACTTGGGTGACGGGAGTATAGCCGTCACATACATATGGGTGACGTGGCGATGAACGTGTTAATTCATTTTTGTCTACCCATTTCTCCTGTTATTGTATCGGTTCTAAAGATTAAATTAGTTATCTATTGCAGATATTCCTGGAGTAACTTTCGAAGAAGCTAGATATTTAGAAGAAACGTAAATGAGCATGGAAAATGAACTTTGGCTAGTCAGATAGGTTTATGGTGAAATTTATCTATCATCGTTTCAGCTATTTGCAAGACATAAGCTTTTCCACCGGGAAAGATTTAACTCAGCATTCATTCTCATCATCTACCAAATTTCCCTCGAATCATTAACACAGTAATGTAGTTTAAAATTCCTCATTCAACGATTAAAACCATCGTGATCAAAAGTTTACAAACGTGTCTTGATTAATTCTGCTACACCTGTCGAAGCTTTACTTGCCAATCTCATTGTCAGTTTCAGCAGACTGAAAGACATAAAAATAGTTTAAGAAATTCTTTAGAAGCTTTGGAAGATTGAAACAAAACTTTATTCATATTTCCTGTAAACTTAAGGAATCTTTTAATAATAGGAAAACGTGATTGACAAGGAGAAATGACCAATACGCAAATTAAAGAAATTATGAAACTTTACGGATATGTAGCTGCACATCGCGCAATTTTGCTTTCGCTATCCAAATTCACTCTAATGGCGGTGAAATTGAAAGCCGGCTATTTTCCGGTTTTTCGTGCTAACTCGCGAATGGTGAAATCTATCTATAAAAGTTTTCAAACAGAAGTTACTTCTTTTGATCAAGGACTATCATTTGGTAAAAAATTAACCAATGTTATAGCGGCTTCTAACGCAAAATCACAAAATAGCTGAATTATCGGTGACCAATTTCCCCCTCCCCCCACTTAGTGTGAAATTTGTACAGCAAAGAAAATTACATAGTTCCTCCCTATACGACTCTAGAAAGTTTCATATTTTTTGAATTTCCCAGTTGAAGATCTTCCCTTGTTAAAAAAATGATTCGAAGAACGCAGCAAGTAAAATCTCATCGTGAGAAGATTCGATGTTTCCCTAGGTCTCCGCTAAACAACCGAAGGATAAATTCGTCCCGCAGGAAACACCATCGGGATAAAGGGTGGGGGCAGGAGATCTCGGGTATCGAGATCGGCTTTGAGAATAGATTTACGGTGCGAGAGAGATAGTTCGTGCAAACTCGAGGCGCGGAGTTCTCGAGGTTCGTCCGTGTGACGAAGAGCGGTCCGGGGCTCGATTCTGAGGATTACCTCGGGTCTGGCTAGCCTCTTCGAGCATCGGTAACGGGTTAGGATTACAGAGGAGCTCGGGGTTAAGCCTCGTCCATACGTTTGATTTTTCCGTCTCTTGTTTCCTTCTCGAAAAATCTTCTCGCAGTAGATGGAGTTTATTTGGAAACCGTTCGATTATCTGATCTCGGTGCAACCTCCTTCTCTGCGTGTTTGAACATCAGATTACTTGGTAAAGGTGGCAAAAAGAGGCAAAGAGTCGGTGATAATAAATTTGCCCTCCTAAAATGAAGTCCCCAGTTCGTAGACTCCGTTTTATTTCTTGGAAAGAAGTTAAACTGGCGGAAAATTTTCGTTGAAGATGTGAATTATTCGTTTCGATCGATTGTCATCGATGTTTTGATAGTACGCCACGACCGTGGACAAAAATAAACGAACAGACAGTAAACGAACAGTAACTATAAATGAAGCTGAATTTTTAAACTAGCAATATCGTCGTACATCTAAGTTGCAACTGTTATGTCCTTACGGTACAGAATATCCATTAGGTGGTAAATAATCGAAATTGATATTTTTATCATTGCGCAAACAAGTCGTATTTAACGAAACTTCATCGATGCCTATTCCATCTACCTGTCCCCGACGGTATACGCAACTAGTTTTTTCCAACTCCTACCTTGTGCCAACACGAAGCGTAGAACGTCGATAGGAAAGGAAAGGGAGAAAACAAAAAGAAAACAAAAAAGATAAAAAAAGCCAGGGGGACAGGTCGTTTCGGGCGATCGAAACGGTGGCTGCAGGGACATTTGTCAAGTTGCTGGCGGGCAAGGATGCCCTCACGGTCGCAGGGCTACCATCGGTACACGTAGTTCGCGCGTGCTCGTACACAGGCGCTTTTCAACAGGGTTTCTCTTCCCCGTTTGAAATATGGCAGTCGCCGGACAAAGCGACCCTCTCCCAAGGGAGCCGCTGATAACCCTCGAAAATGAATGTAGTCTGGCGCGGGGGCTACGCGCAAAACACCGTTTCTAGAAACCCGTGGGGTACCAGTCGACCAAGGAACCACCGAGATACATATATCCTCGTGGCTTCTATACGTCCCTATACTTTATGCACGTAATACATTGGAACGAACGTGTCGCGATTTCTCACCGGCTACCACCTGGATCTCGCTCGCTATCTTTTGCGCTCGTTTCGTCCCACGGGAGGATACCTTTGTCGATGCCGGATCGACGACACGAGGATACACAACGTTAAGTGATAACGGCTATCAGTGCCAGCCGTGATAGCGAAGCGAGAGCGCGATGATCTTTGCGTTACTCTTGCGATAAGATTTTAAATCTTCGTGAATCCACTGCTTTTAGTTTGGAAAATGTAAACTGACCGAAATATTTTATATGAGAGCGGACGCGTTATTAGGAATATAATTGGATATAGCGACGTGAAATTTTAGGCTAGTGGAGCATTGTAACGTCGACTGAGGGTCGGATACGAATGAAAATATATCTTGTTGAACTTCGTGCTGTTATTAGATTTACTGAAGAACGATGGAGTTTCTAGTAGAGGTTACATGGTAATAAAAAATTACCAGGAAACGAATAATTCGCGAGGCATGAATAATTGTTGGCACAAAGCGAGATTCAAAACATCAGTGACTTTTGTGTCGGAAAATTTACATACGTATTATTGAAATATGAAGAATTATGAAAGGAAATAAATTTGTTCCTTTTCAGAAAGGATACAGGTGTCTTTGTTGGAGGAATGTAGATCGATGAAATGAGTAAATCCTTGCAGTAAGCTACGTGTCTCTGACAAAAAGAAGGTCTTTGATATTGGAATCCCGGATGAATCCGCTGTATCAAGGATCGTTTTATTTCATCCCAAGAGACAGATATTCGTAATTTTATTCGTCGACCCTTATTATACGCTCAAGCTCTTCTATTCACGTTCTTTTCACATTTAATTTAAAGAATATCTTTCGCATGATTTTATTAAGCATTATCGAATACTTACATGCACCGAATAATTAAATAAATCAAATAATCGTAAGTTGAATAATCCTAGTTTCTACATTTTATTCACAATTGTAAATAATACCAATCGAACTCACATTTGCAAGTTAATATATTCTATTCAAATCCAGCTGGATATTTTTCTATTCGAAAATTATTCTCCACGATCCTTCCTTACGATCTTTTCAGTCATGACTTAAACAACAGCGTTTTTAAAAACCGCTCTTTGCTATAAATGGTTCCCATTGAGCATCGTCAAACGCTTATATTTTAGACAAACGTTTAACATTTAAATTTAATTACGTAACGTTCAAATCAAACATGGAATTCCCAATTCCAAGTAACATCAATCGATTTCCAATTAATATGTCCATTTTTCCCATTCTCCTCACAAATCCCTCCTTCTCTCTACGCTTATCATTTATGTCCTTCTTTCGCCTGTGACTCAAAGAATTACACTTTCCAAATTATTCTTGACTAATAGATAATTTCACTAAACACTGTTAAACATGTATTAGATTGTCCGGGAAGTGTCTTCCTTTCGCAAACGTGTTTTTTACAACAATGCACATTCATACAAACCTTTTTTTATTATTTTATTTGGATGCACGTTACAATCAATTCTCTTATTGAGAATTTTAAGTAAGTTATTCATACAAACGTGAAACCAAGTCTGTGAAATGTCGCGGTGTTTATCTCAACAGAACAAAATGGATCGTGCGTAATTCGACAAAATAATATAAAACAAAAAAAGTTGTGCGATTATTTTCTCATAAAACGAAAGAAACTTTTCGAACAACCTAATACGTAAAGAACTTGAATAAAATTGAGATAACCGTAAAGTCAAATTCGCAAATCCACGTAACTAACGCCGATCGATATCCAATTAACATTTCCACGTCTGCTATTCTTCTCGCAAATCATTTCGCTGAACACCTAGCGGCCATTTCAATTTCAAGAAGCTAAAGGAAGATAAAGAGACTGCAGAGTTAAAAAAGAAATGGACGAAAAAAAGAAGCAGAGGGGAAACGTGGAGAAGTTTGGTCAGATTTTCGTCGTCGGTTCGGTTAGCGAGAGTTAATCCGAGATTACTGCGACTAATTGTCCGTAAGCCGATATCGGAGTTTACCGGTTTTCCAGCGCGTTGAAACAGCGCGAAAGACGCCGGAAATGAGGAGGTTGGAAAAAGGGGAGACTGGAAAGAGTTTGCGAACTCTACGAGGGACGATTGAATCGTCGAAGGTCTCTCGTCTAATGATTCGCGTCCGATTTCTGGAAAATAATTTTCTCGCGTCTGAAGAGCTCGTTGTCGCTCCCCCAGGAAGCTTTCCTACTCTCCTGTCGAGGGTAGCCACCAGTATTCAGCCTTCTTCCTGTGTGATCTCTCTTTTTCTCTCTGTCTCTCTTTCTCTATCTATCTATCTATCTCTTTCGATCTGTGAAGCAATCGATAGCTTCGCCGTGAAATTGAGCCTCGTCGAAAAATGAGCAGACGGTCTCGTTCTCTTCCTCCCTTTTTCATTTCGTTTCCTGGTTCGGTTTCGTTGCTTAAAAATTAACCGAACAGATGCCTGGGGATTGGAATAATTCTTGAGAGACGGATGCTGGAGATTCTGTAGGGTGCCAGCCATATTTGCTGATGTGATGCCGATCGTTAGTGTACGTCTAGGTAGATTTCCTTTTCAAGGCAAGAAAAAATTGGATTCTGGATTTTGTAATTAATTTTTGTTATATATGATTAATTAAATTTGTAGATGGAAGATTTTACAAGTATAGAGGAGAATATATGTTGTGAAATATTTGTAGATTTAATTCTTTGCAGTTTGAATGATATTTGATATCGGATGTAGCCAGTGATTTATATTGAACCATATTCGACGTAGGTACTTTTAATATAAACAATAATTTATATTATAATAATTATATCTTCATATATTTGTATTGATGAGATCGATATATTTCTGCAAAATGAATTTTCAACAAAGAAGTATGTAGAGTTTTCTTTGAGATTGCAGAGGGAGATGAAGACGTCAAGGACTCGGTTTTCTATCGTTTTGGTTCTAGAAAAATCAAAAGAAACTTTCAAGTACCTATTTATCAATACTCCATTATACTTACGATCAAGTAGTTAATATTCTATTCTAATATTTGGAACTTTTTCCGTTAAATATAAGAAACTCTGCTGGTTTGATCATTATTTTATTGGTTGCATTATTTCCAATCGATTCTTTTAATCGAAATTTCAATGCTAGATTCAGGATAATAGTTTTACAATGCTCCGTTTCTCTTTCAACATTTTCTTCTCTAACTCGCATTATGGTTCGTATAATTTTTCTTCACCCCGAGCGCAAGAATCGCTGGAATGCACGCAAAAGGGAGAGTCGAGTGGTTTTCACCACTTACGAGCCAGGAAAAAGCGGTCTCTCGATAGATCTGTGACTCTTTTATCTGACTAGTCGAATTTTTCTAAATCCTAGAACCCGTAAGCGAACGTATCCTCGTTTTCGAAGCCTGTGATCGCCGATTGTCGACAGCGGAAATTTCTATCTAAATGGCGAGACTCAGAAGACAGATTAAATTGAGACAGACTAATTCTAGCGTGGATTGAATGAGTTTCAAAAATACTAAAACAGTTCTATAATAAAGTAATTAAAATTTCGAATTATATAACAATCAATATTCCCGTTATTCTCTGAAATGATCACAGAAGAACCTAAGAAGCATAGGAAAAATTAAAAGCAATGGAAAGCTTAAAGGCAGAAACAGTCAAACTAGAAGAAACAACGAAAATGACAAGGAAGCAGTATCTAAAAAAAGAAGAGGTAAAGAAAAGCAACATACTTAACCAGAGGAACACATGGTTCACAATTTCTTACGGCGCGTTAAAAATTAACAACGGATAGTCTGGAGACCGTTGGAAAGAAGATAGCCAACAGCTGCAGGGACGCTCGTCCATGTCACCGACGATTTTCCAGCAATCCAGCCAGTAAACTCCTCGAGTTTTCACCACCCGTCTCTCACTCCCTTCTCATCCTCTCATCTCTGTTTACCCTACAGTCGCCAATTCGCTCTCGAACGTCGTAAATCTTGCAACGAATCGCCTTTTCTCTCGTTTTTCATTCTCACTCTGTCCCTTTGTGCTTTTTCTACGTTCTTTCACATTCGCACCTTCTTCACGAAAAATAGAGAGAAAAGTGGTGAAAAAAGAGAAGGAAGAGAGGGGATAAAATTAATGAAAATGTCTGGACAGTCTATAGATGATATCGAGTGCATGATTCTTAGGATAAATGTTCCAGTGGCTGTTCAGTTTTGCAGCATCAACCACGGTGAAATTTCCCTTTCAAAATGATCAAATAAAAAATTCATATTGAAATTCTCCGGAGAACCTGATCTCTGCTAATAATTTTGTTCATCGGTTATTATGTCAAATAAATGTTCTGTCGAAGATTCGATCCATTCTGTGCCGTGTTTAATCTGATTATTATCTATGGTGATTCTGGTCGTTTTAGAACGCGACGAAGTTTGGTTTAATCGGTTGGTTAGAGAGAGTAAAGGGTTGATTCAGCGCAGTAAGAGTGCAACAGGTCCGTGTAGTGGAACTTGCGTAAGCGGAGAGCCAATTGTTTTATGACTTTTATTCTATGACCTTACTTCCGAAGAAACATCAGCAAAATTATCCTTTCGATAGTGAGAGAGCTAATTGGCTGTTGATTAAATCGTAGCTCAATCTACTTGCTTCTTAACTTATGACATTTTACTGTGCTCATAATTATTATTTTACCTTTTCTGTATGTTGAATGCCTTCTTAGTAGACGATATTTTTATGTTAGAGATACAGTTCATCAAACAGACACCCGCCATTTTCCCAAGGGTAAATTACCAGGGAGATGCTGTGGGATAGTTGATGGGTTAAAAAAAGAAGAAAAAAGAAGAAGGTTAATCTACGGAATGTAAAAGAACGTGATATGAAGAAAAAGCGTGATTTTACGTTTGTGAAAAAGAATACAATAATTGTGTTACATGTGATGACACTTAAAATGTAAAATCTATAGTAAACGCGATAACTTGCTGGAGTCTCCTTTATGCTACAATATGAGCAAGTGCTCAATTACTCTCTGAAAAATATTCCCCAAAAAATAAACAACCTGTTTTATAAAAAATCTGTCTAAAGAAATAAATTTAAATTAATATAAACCAAATATTAAATCCAAATGAAAGTAAATAAAAATGAATATAATCCAAATGTAAATTTCGATGTAAACTGTTTATAAGTCAAATTCAATATAAACTAAAATTTAAATCAAACATTTCTATCACCAAGGTCCGCAATCAGAGTCCAGAACTCCGAAAGGCAACATCCAAGGGAATTTGAAAATTACCCTAACAGCGATGGCAATGGCCGATCTATGCAGCGTCCGGAATATACTTTTTGCCGACAAGGCTGACGTGACTGGAAACTGGAGGAACGATTACTTTATGCTGTCGACAAGCGCCGTGGCGATACGTTCAGAAAGCAGATTACGATAACCCGAGTGCCGAGATATCCCTCTCTCTCTCTCTCTCTCTCTCTCTCTCCTTTTCTCTTTCTCTCTCTCTCTCGGTATTTCGTTCACAACGAGGATGACGCGATACAACGACCAACATCAATAGAAGGACAGCGATATGGAATGGGCGAAGCATCCGGAGACGAGAGTGACCCGAAAAGACAGCAGTTGAATTCGCAAGCGAGGCGTATTCGAGTCTGAAACCGGCCGAGAATCGAAATCGGTCGAGTAGCCTCGCTGTTGGCTGTTTCTTGAGCATTTTTGATAAGTCGCTGAATCAGCGATCCATCACTGAGCTTCGAGAATATTAATTCGATCACGACACCTTGTTATTGGGAATTTGTTCAATTCTCCGTAGGTTTCTGGCAGTTCCCTTAGATTTGATTCTTCTAGGACTTTAAAATTGATCTGTGGAACATTCATTTGTAAGATAAAGAATTTTTAATTGGAATGTGGAGCCTTGGTATTGGAAACGTTGAAATTGATGCTTGAAAGATTCATTTCTAAGATAGCGAATGTTAATTTGATCATGAACCTTCAGTTTGTAGGGTTTGTTGAACATCGTCAGGATTTTTCGTACTTTTTATAGGCGCTTACAGAATTTTTTCTGGTTTAGTTTGGTATCGTCAACTATTATTATTATTGCTGATATTCATTGATAATAGAAATAAATTTATTACAAAACTTTAATATTTTATTAAGCAAAAAGCGGTATGAAAGTATATGAAACAAAGAATACGATAAAACATATTGTAGTGTATTATTTTTATTAACATTTGTATTAATATTGCACTACAATATCTTTTATCGTATTCTTTTCATACCGATTTTTTACCTAATAAAGTATATAAAATTTATAGTCAAGATTTTTTATATTGTCAATGAATATGTATTGATTATCGGTAATGATAACAATAGTTAACAATAGCCGAATGTAACCATAAAGAATTTTTGCCGCTGATAATGGTTATCGGTAACCAAAATAACATTCGGGTCATCGATAGTGGCTACTGGTAACCAAAAAAGATTCGGGCCATATATATTGTAACTAAAATTGAATTTCCGTCATTGATAATGGTTACTGATAACCAAAAGGAATTATAATCGGTAATCAGAACAATTAAAAGTTAATATTTTGTAATTATTTCATTTTTTGAGAAATTTCTTCTGGATCTACACAAATAAAAGTTAACTTTTACTTGAAAATCTGTTCCCAATTAAATATCTACAAAGACTATTATTTTAGATCTCCGGTTATATTCAAATTTCATTGAATTGAATTAGATTTTTGTTAGCTTGTAATCTATGTCTCTCTTCTGAAAGACGATACAAATTAATCGCTGTTTATTATCGTAATAGCAGATTAAAATCAACTATTTGATGATTGAGTTACAGGAATGAAATATTAAATCACATTTAGTATCCTAAAATGTATCTTGTCACGGATTTTCAGTTTTGTGTAAATAGCTTATGCAGTTGAATTTATTTCTGATCCGCTTAGAAAATACCAGTTGAATTGAATGAACGAATCAAGCAGTCATGTACAAATAAAATTTCCCCTTGCTCGTTCATTTCGCTAAGTTCCGTGTACTCTGATGGTTAGCTGCTCGTTATGCCTTTGCCTCTGAAGATTTCCTTCGTAACTGCTGCTTCAAGCACTGACGTTTAATCCTTGCACGTACATATCCTTACACAATACATAAATCAACCGAACTTTCCTTGAATTTCCTCGACCACCCCAACGTTTCTTTAAAGTCTGTCGTATTTGCTCTTGCTCTTGTCCTGAAATTCCCAGTACTTCCTAGTGTTATTAGGTACTAATATTCCGATATACTGTCGAAATGAGCAATAGATGGATTAGGTTGATATGATAGAATATCATCGCATCCTTTTGAGTATAAAAATTATACGATTCGAAGAAAGGAGAGTGTGACGTAGACGTTGTTACGTCTAATTCTAATTGTTAGTCTAATTGTTGAAATCTAATTTCTAACATAATTTATGTAACAAAATGCCAATTTTTCCTAAATATATAATTTGTTAAAGAACATAAGAATGATAGAAATATTTACAAAATAATATGGACCACCACGTTACACGTTACTTCAACTTTGTGCAATAAATAATATCTGATCGAACGATATTTTCTATCATATTTTTTCCCAAAAATTCGCCACGCTTCAATAATATCCTTTGCAAATGATTGTATAAATTTTGTTGTGTTATTTTTTACTCTATCGTATATTTTTTGATCCATTATATAGATTTATAATATATTGTATATATTTATTATTAATATTGTATAGATTTGAGTTCAGAGATTTTTGGAAGTTATGTGGGCGATTGAAGGAAGAAGGCGCGTGTTTAGAAACTTTACGACTAAATGGAATCGCGTCGCGGTGTTTTCTTCGAACGTGATTCGAATCGTAGGTGGATCATACGTAAAGCAACACTTGATATGTGGAGCAATGAAACAGTTAGAAACTGCGTCGCAGCAATTCTGTTCGAGGAAGAAGCCTCCGGATGACGTTTCCACACGATAAATTAATTCAATCGTCCATCCTACGCGTCACTCTCTTGCTGCAACTTCCGCTTCGCCTTCTTCACATCGCTCCCTTTCTATATGTATTTTCATCCTTTATCTCTGAGGAATTTATCTCTTTCGGTTCCGGATTCTTCTTCCAGTGTCTCTACCGTATCTTGCATTTTTTATATTTTTGTGTATCGTCACAATTACGTAATGTTAAAAGCTTGAAATCGGATTCTTGCGCTTTCTCTTATAACACAGCAGTGATTTTCAATCTTTTTCATCGCCCAGTACACATGCACTGCACAAGGAAACGTGATTCAAGATTAATCCGCAAAATTTGTACTGCAATATCGTTGCGTTATAGCATTTCTCATCGATCAAGTTTTTTTTTTCAATAAAAAAGCGTTTACATTTCAAGTTATTAAACCGTACGCTACGAATATCGAATATTACTGTAGCGGTATTCTCAATCTGTCAAGTGCAATTGGTGATGATGACACGTCGATAATTTGTATTTTTATCGTTTGCAAGAGATTCGATCTTTAAATAAACAACACTCTGTATTATTAATAATACAGATATCGATAATACGTACAAACCTCTATACATCACTCATATGCGCAGTTATTTGTCTAATTACAAGTATGTATTAATTAATTGAAGCAGGAAACGAACTCTCTCGCAATCGACTGAGCACACGCAAAATTAAGAGGAGAATTAAAAATTTAGATTAAAACCCTTTTTCTCTTCAATTAACGAGCATACAGAAAATGAACATTTTGCGAGAGACTGGACGAACGAGGGGCCAAATTAGAAATTATAATTGATCTCTCTCTCTCTCTCTCTTTCTTTCACAAAGTCAGGTCGACCCTCTGACCAAATTTACCGATTGGACAAATACCTGGACCTCCAGAGAAGACCGAAAGAAGCGTTTATCCCTGGGTCGAGGAGGAAGCAGGAAACGGAAACATCGTACAAAGAAATTCTCCAAACTAGAAATAGGAAGCCCCGGCCCGGAAACGCCTTAAGAGAAGCGCGGGCCAAGTAACCAGAATAGCGTACCAACAAAGTTGCCCGAATAAATCTAAACTTGCCGCAGAACCTGCCTCCCTAGAATCTTTCCAACAAAAGACTTTTTCATGAAATGCAGATCGTCGCCGTCGTTCCGCTTATTCCCGGCAAATTTCGAGCAGACCGGGCTGATTCATCGAGTCGTTTGGATCCGGCAAAGTGCCCGGATAATACCCGTTATGTTATTTCTTTGTGATGGTACATCCATAAGTTGGCAATTTTTAGAGACGCGAGAAGAAGAAAAAGCAAAGTCGCGTGAAGGGATGCCCATTAACATTATACTTGTGCTATTACTTGTCGTTATTCCGTTCCACGTATGCTGCAAGTAATTTTACAATTCAGATTTAGATTTTCGGCGGACTTCTTGCAATTTCCCATCTGGTTTAACTTTTTGAATAGGATTTTGTACAGGTTTAAAGATTGCGAATGCCAACGAATGATTGTTTAATTTATTACGAGAGTCAGTCGAACGTAAACTGGACTTTGTTCATTAAACTTTACATTTCAATGAAATGTTCCCCCAAAAAAGGAACAATTGAGTTATTTTTCTTTGTTATTTTCCATTTCTCTCTATATACTTTCGTCAGCGGATTGCGTAATTTTTTTATTCCAGTTTCGTAGAAAGTAGAGGGTTGGGTCAAAAGTCAATTGCACGCTATTCGCTCTGCTTCCTCGTTGCTGTTGAAACGTTGTCCTCTTTAAGTGATTATGATTTCGCGGAACTTTAACGTCTGCCGGATGATGGAAACCACATTTCGTAATCTATGTAAAATTTCTGTGGCTTTTGTGCCTCCAATGGTTACAAACTTAGTAATCATACGTTGTGCAATGGAAGATGGTAAAAGTTTCTTTAAATTCTTCTAAAATTCTTTCCACAGTTACATGTGTTCCTTGAAATAGTTCAACTTTGTCCTTTTTTATGTAATCGTAAATTAGGTAGATATTTAGATAATCTGACTGAGACATCTTGCATAGTTTAGGGTTATAAGTTCCTTGAGAAAGGAAGAATAAAAAGTGAATAGAAGAAAGTTGCGTCGAAGAAAGTCGATTAAGAGCAGAGTACTGGAAGGAAGAGGATGGGGTTGAATATTTCGGGGCGCAATATTTCGATGGCAGAACATTCGGCAGCCGATATTCTGGTGTTGTCCAACGCGAATTCATTGGTATTCCGGACTCTTAGGAAACTTTGCGATAATTCGATGTCTCGACGACTGCTGCGAGCAGCAACAGCAGCGTGGACTCCGTCATCATCGTCGGACCAAAGCGATCTACGTGACTTTTTCACTCGTCCTATCTCCCTCGTTCCTTGGAGGATCGTTTGGTGTTTCTGTCTCTCCCGCTTTCTGGATAGTTGCACCATCTTCGGGTCTTTTGATCCTTCTTCTCTCCGTTTTACGATCAGACCTGGTTTGTGTACTCGTTTTGACTTTCTTCTTCCCCGTCTTACTTGAGTCTATTGCTTTTTATATCTTCATTTTATTTTATTTTATTTTATTCCGCTGTCTCATTTTTTTTTATTTTGCTTTGCTTTGCGGTTGGTCTGATTTTAGCGGGATTCTGTAGATTTAAAATATTCAAAGGATTCTCAGATCTCTAAATTCATTTACAGTTTCATATTATTTTCTCACATTTTTCTGCCGCCGTCTAAATTGATGTAATTTCACGCTAGCGACAATCAGCTGCAACTTATAAAAAAGTGTAACAGATACCGAAGACTACGACTGTAGCAAAGTAACAAATGCGAGAAACGAGATAAAAAGACATATATGTACAATATTGTAAACGAATAATTACAATGTAACAGTTAATTATAGGTAATTGGAAAAGGCGTTAGGAGGATGGAAAAAGTTCATTTTCACCGAGTAATGAATTAGTACATTCCTTGATTAAATTAAGCTTTCCATTATGAAATAATCATCGTGATGGTTATGAAATTAAAAAGAGGGACGAGAGACGTACACGCTGTTCTAGAATTTTTCGTTCAAACTTTGTTACACGATATTTGAAATCGCGAATCTCAGATGATTATACAATTAGTATAATGAAATTCATTATTATCTATTATGCTACTCTCTATGATAAGCGAACTTATTTCAATAACTCGTACTATTTTTTTTCAAAAGTTCAACAATTACCAAAAAATAAATTACATGGCGTTAATTATCAAGGATATTGCATAATACGTATTTGTATTGTTTCCTACGTAAAATTATTATACCGTAGAAAATTAATTTTTCACGTGTCTCGTTTATCCAATTAAAAAGTGCTCTTCTATTCAAATAAGTCGTAAACACGGTAGATTACTTAGTTCTCATAAAACGAGATCATAATTTCAAACTCTTTGAAAAATACTGCTTTTGCAGTTTCTCCTCGCCCGAACATTTTAACTCCCTTCTTATTTACCCTGTTTCCATCATCCTTATATTCCTTTGCTTTTAACTCCGCTGTATTCCCTTCTGCGTTAAATCACCAGCCAGTCCCAACCGCTTTTATCGTTCCATATTTCAGTAACTGTTCCTCCATCCCTGCTCCGCGGATTCATCACGCCGCCAGAAGCGATCGCAATTTGTCAGTGCGATATCGTCGATGCGTACTCCTTACTGCGTCCTACATTTCATATTTCTCCATCTCGATATACCCCTTCCCATCCAACCTAATTCCATCGTTCGTGCAACGTGTCAACTTCATCGTTGCATCGTTTTACTTACGACGTCGTAGATCGTAATCGATCAATTACATCGAATCAATCGTATCGGTATGCGGTGACGCGCAGCGATCTATAAACGAAATTTAGTAGCCCAATGATATAAAAGAAATAATGGCTTACCCGGTTTATAGATTCTTTACGGCTGATTTCCGATGAATTTATGTAATTTCAAGGGTGGTACAGCTTTGGAAGTGTTGGAAGATTCAGCAAGACTAGACAAGAAGTTTACAACATTCTCGGGAGTAAACTATTTTTAGGAAATACTTCCGTCGTTGCACGGAGACTCATAATGGTCCATAAACGAAATTTTGTAGCGCAGTAATATGAAAAATAAAGACCTGCTAGTTTATAGATCTTTTACGTCTGTTTTATGGATACGTTTAAGAGTAGTTTCACGAGTGATATATCTTTCAAATCGTTAAAAATGTTTCAGAGTTTAATTATTCCTGTTACGTTCTTGAAGTTAATTATTCCTAACGAAAAGAAATATTACTGCTGTTTTTATTATTGAAATTTGTTGTTAAAATAATGTAGACAGGGATAAGTATAGATTGAAACGATGAATTTGCTACTTCATGGTCTGGTCTCAACATTCCAAAATCTTTTATCAGTAGTTCTTAGTAGTTAGCTAGTAGTTATTGGTAATTCTTAAATATTTCAGCTATTTAAATTATCCTCAGCCAAAAAATCTTGACCCTCAATCGCATTTTACGTCGCCTTCTTTCTATCTTTCCTCTCTTTATCTTTTTTGAAAACATTCTAGTAGTCTTCAAAGCGTTGATACACCACTAGAACCCTTCCAAGTGGAATTTTCAAGCGGAATTCGTCTGGTTCTTGACAAATTCTTTTTCGCGACACGAGTCGAAGCACAGTGTTGAAATTATCGGGTGTAAATTGAATCGCGCGTAATTTAATCTCCACCGTTTCCGGCCCCGACGTCGTCGTTGACGTTCGAGCGCCTTTGGCGAAGCCAACACAGTAAAACGTAGAAAATACTAAATACGTTAAATCCACGTGATACATGATTTTGTGATGCTCAGAACTCTCGCGAATTATATTCTGAGGACTCTCGATATCTGAACTTTAAGAAGTTTGAACTTTATGAAATATTAGATCTATTAAGAATTTTTTACAATTCTCATGAACTATTAAAATTTAGAACCGTGTAATAACTCTATTATATTATTATTATATATATTATTATTAATACCACTATTATATTATTATTTTTATTATATCTAATGTTAGCGTATAGATGCCTTCAAGAACTGTATGGTAGCTTCAACGATTTTATGCTTGCTTGTTTTATGAATATTATCAAACATTAAAGAAGAAGCAAAATTTTTCAACAAAAGCGTGATAATTTCTTCCGTTTCGTTAATCCACGTTTTAGTAATCGTCTTTGATCGAGAATGTTCCGACAAATTCTACTTGTACTTCGTTATCATCGCGATAGCGAAGGTCGTGACGGTGATTTTACAGTTGAAATTCATCTTCTCAGGAATTTTCGTTGCCAAATGATCGTTGTTAATGGCAATTGCGATCTTTGCTCCGGTTTTATCGAGGTCAGTGATAGCGGCGAAATATAATTAGCCGAGTTGTTTCGCGGGTCGTGGAACTTTGGTTGTAACGAAATTAGACCAGAGGAATCGCCGGAGATTCAGATGCTGTTGGTAACTCGTTGGTTAAGTGGAAACCGTAGTACAACGTGATTCTCTCTCATGGTGTGTTAGAATCTGGTGGAAAATGCGATGTTTCGTCCTGAAAACTGGACGATGTTATAATACGTCCTTATGTAGATTTATGTAGAGTAGCTGTTAAGTGGAAATGCTGGCATATCTTACAAGTTGACAGAGAACGTTAGTGTTCATTCATATTTTTACAAATATTAATATCTTGACCAGAAGTATGTTAGTAACACTGATAACTGGAATAAAAATATGTCTTATCTTGTAAACATTGCGCGCTCTGTATTTTTCTATTGATATTTGATATATTTCTGCGTTTTCTTCATAGTTGTAGAATTTCACATATTCGTTTATAAATGAACTGCGAAGAATTTATTTATTTATTGACGACAGAGATCATAGTAATAAACGAACGAGAGAGAAATACGTGTATGAGATATAGTGTATAGAATAACACAGTGAGAGTGGACAAACAGGAGAAAGACAAATGTTTAATGCCAGATACAAGCTTGCAAGTATACAAAGTGGAAAGTGTCGATAAAATTGTGTAATATAGAAAAATATTGTAATATTAATATTTTGCACGAAAATGTATTATTTTTACTTTTAACATTATAACGTCTATCGAGACGAATTTAAACAACTGTGCAACGTTAAATCAGTCTATTTTATGAATGATCGATTTATGAAGTAAGAATAAATCATAAAAATCATAAAAAACAAGGCAGTTTGTTCCATACATGTCGCATGAATCATACCAGATTTTCATCTAAATGAATAATTCTCTTTTCGTTTTTAAATAATAATTTACATATTAACTATATTACTAATTAATAAAAAGTATATCCTACATGTTTTATTCCTGTTAAAAAAAACTCTTAAAACACCAATTTCATATTACACACGAATTTAGAAATTATCAACTACCTTCGAATTAATTGTTACTTATCAAAACCACTACTGTTGCATACTTTGCACATTCACCGTTGAAAATGAATTAAAAATATAATTATCCTGTCTTTCACAGCAAACGACTCGAGTAATGGAATAACCGATTTCATCACTGCTTTGCCATAAAATATACTGTGTGTTTCGAATATTACAACACGATTCTCTTGTACAGGAAAAATCTCGCATTTCGGTTTTTTACGAGAAAATAAATGTCCGCTAACGCAGAGCAAAATCGTATAAAACCGTAAATGGAACAAAGTGGTTCTCTATTCTACTGAACCAGTAGAATATTCCGTAAACATTAACTGACAAAATTATACCTGTTGACAGTGAAATACTCGGCACTTTTACCAACGTAGTCCGTGTCATTTATCTCGATAGCAACTAAACGAAGTAACGAGGTTACGGGAACGTTGCTGTAACTTTGACAGAAAAAGTATATCGTGTAAATTTATCGGGTGTCGTTTGATTCGTAACGCGATATCGTTACTACGTGTAATAAAGGCAATAGAACAATGAGATCGTGTACAAAGTACCACAACAAAGCAATTTAATAACGCGATAGTTGTACCATGGTTGCATTTCGTTCGCCGCGAAATGTTCGTAAGTGAAATTTCACGAGCTCGTTCACCGTTGTAAGAGTTGGAACAACGAAGAGCAAAGACTTGTTAAAAACCGAATAGCGTTCTACGGTTGCATTTTATTTTCCACGAAACTTCTGTAAGCCGAACCATCTTCGAATTTCCTCAACTTGATCACAATCGCGCAAGTTTGCAAAAGAAATAAAAATTCGTCGACGATACTTTGTACGAAAAAAATTCCATCGAGTGGCGAACGCTCAGTTTTCACCAAGTTCGTTAATTAAGAACACCGATTCGTTTATAGGGAATCGAGTTTCATGACACAAGAAACGAAAGAAAAATAGAGAGAGAATGATAGGAGAAGAGGAAATTCTGCGAATGAAGCGGTTCATTTATTCTCAGTCGAATTGCACGAATTTTTCATCGAACGAATCAAAGCTCTGCAGTAATTGTATATAATACAATTATCGACGAAATCTCAAGCTTTGATAAAGTCGAACGCCAATGATTTTTTCCATCCACTCCCCTCTCGATAATCGGATCATTCGCGACAAGAGGATTCATTTGTTTTTACACTGTGTACGATCGGTCGATTTTCCAGCTCGATCTTGTCCCATTTCACCGTACGAATTTTTCGACGCTGTAATTCGATTGCTGACGGTACTTCCAAAACAGAATGACACGAGCGAGCGTTTTTCAATGAAAAATGTCGAATTTTGAATCCAGATTCAATAGAGCGAACCGATCGTCCCGTTTCGTAGCCTGTTACACCGTGTAAACTGATATTTGCAAAACGAAGGAGAATTATTTAATAATGTAGAATCGAATTTCACGTCATGGCCAAGAATTCGATAGCCGCGTATTCCCAACTTGTAATTTAATGTTTCGACATGAATTTGTCGGTCAACCGTCGAACGCGGCCAGCCTCTAATATTAAAACTTGGTAAATATTTCTCGAACTGTCGGCAAACGGGTTTAATATCGAATTTTTTGAATATTACAACTCGAACACGCTTCATGCGACGAATCAATCAATAGCGTTAAGAATTAAAACCTTTACATGTATCTAGTTGGAAACATAAATCTAAGAGAATACTCCTGCTCGAATAAAGACTATATATTTGATTTCTTCAGCAACATTGACCCATGTGTCTGTTTTGAAAAATAAAAATCACCGTGATTTTATTTATCCGTCTAATTC
Source organism: Bombus soroeensis (assembly GCA_014737365.1). Lineage (NCBI taxonomy): Eukaryota > Metazoa > Arthropoda > Insecta > Hymenoptera > Apidae > Bombus > Bombus soroeensis. Next base: position 335,358 of record JACXIL010000032.1, on the reverse strand, counting down.
CTTAATTAAACTAACTTCTTAATTAATTGAAAACTAAATGATCTCGAATTACAAGTTTTTCTTTAAAAATAGCCAGGTGTCCGCATACTTTCTTGCACATTCTTCGTCGATTTTTCAACACACCCCATAATCGATGTTTTCCTCCCTCGACGCTTTGACATTTCACGAGAAGATTCCTGAAACTTTGTTATTTCGAAAGTTTTAACGCTCGCCATTCTTTCTTCCACGACGACTATTCTTTTCTTTCTTCTCTTTTTCCTTCATTCGCTTTTTTTCCTCGTTCGTAGACAGTGTCACTAGCCTGACGATAATACGTACAGCGGCATTCTTTGTCGAACAGGGAGGATCGTATGTTTGCCGACTTTTCCAGGTCGAATCGCGAATATCCAGTGGAACTTCCGGCAGCGTAGAAACTCATTTTCCGCATCGACGGCCGGCAAAATTGTCGCGATTTGCTTGCTGGAAAACGGCCCGTAAAAATCTATGGCCGAAGCTATTTTCCCTGTACGTTCGGTCGCCCCTTCGTGTGCCGATTCGAGAAATGTTTTAGAACCGAGTGGTCGATCGCACTTCTTACCGGATACCATTTTTAATCGTGAATTATGAACAAGACAACGGCTGAGCTGTCTCGTTTTACCAAGGAAAGAAAATGCCTAACTATATACTGGATAGATGTTATTTATATGTTTCGTAATGATAAGAAAAATAAAAGAACAAAAGAAGAATAGATGTTGTGTTGTCCGGTAATATTCATAAGCGTAGGTGAAATTTCTAAGGTTATTTGTGATATTAATGAGGGAAGAAAATACTAAATGTTATTTAAGCGTTTTGTAGAAATGTGAAAGATCAGAGAAGAGAATAAATATCGTTTAATTCTTTTTAGGATGGCAATATATATTATTTATTTATTGCTATTATGATTTAGTTTAGAGCACTAAATTATTTGAACTGTCCAGAGTTGATAGATGAATGTTGCACGTGTCTGTTTGGTAATATTTAGCGATACAATTTATCGATTAATGCCTTCTCTTCCGTGTGTTAAAGCAAATATGTTTGGATTTCGTTTCTACGGTGCACTGCAAAATAATTTCCCACTGTGGAAAATTCAAAGGTACACTTTTACTGTATTTAATCTCTATTTAAAGCTCAATCTTCTCTATCATTGTGATAAATAAATACGAATTTGTGTAAACACTCTCGATTTAACAATAGAATTTTAATACGCTTGATCATAAACTTTTGTTTGGTATCCAAACTATTTCACGCATCTACCTTCTCACCCTTCGTCAAATAAATTAGAAACAGCATAGTAAAGAAATTCCTACAACAGAAATCGTAAGAGTGAGCGAGAAACAGCCATAACGAGAACAGTGTTCCACGTAACATGGACAAGAACGTAAAAAATACAGAATTTTTTAAATAGGTTTTGGGAGATCGCGTGCGTTACTTCGAATGGTCACGATGCTCCAGGTGCATAATAACGGTGCCGTACGATAATCAATCGATGCAAATTTCTGAATTGCACGGCGCATGGACGAAATGAATATCGGAGACCACCCGGCTTTGCATATCGATTCGATCCGACTGGGAACTCATCAAACGAAGATCGGTCGAAGAGAAGATGAAAAACCTCGGAGAACAATTGATAAAAGAGGAGGAAGATGGGGGTTGGTGGAGGGTTGGAGCTAACGCGGGATGGCCGAAGAAATGGGGAAGAACGGGATAATAAATTGGCCGTGTGAAATGTGCCGGTTCAGCGTTTTATAAGTTTCCAATGGGGAATAGAGAAGCCCTTCGGGCCACCCTTCGCGAGAAGGATCGTCCTTGATACGCGCTCCGCTCCTCCAACAGAGGTAATTTTCAAGTAATGCCTCTTCTTTGACTTTCTCGACATGTGTCGCTCATCTGCTACCTTCCAACTGGGTGATATTTCAAAAGGACCATGTGATATTAGCTTGTTAACTTATTTTGAAGATTTCCTGGTAAATTATATAGTCTCGTTGCATCGGTGGCTTGTCTACATCGACTCACGAATGTATTTGAACACTTGCCATAGGAAGCTCTTATGTGTATACGTGTATCGTGCGTGTCATATAAAACATTTTGAAATTTCATAGCGTAATGAGACACTGCAATGGAGAAATATGACAAGACACGGTTGTTATGATTATATTGGTAAAATTTGAAACCTCAAGTCTGAAAATGTATACATAGATTACAAGATATTTGTCGCACATATGCATCTTGGTAAAGAATTAGCGTATAGCACGAGTTGCTATTTTAATTATATAATAAACGTTAAATGTGGTTCTAAAAATATTAAGGTCTATTAACCTAATGGATAATTAAATTGTTTATGTAGGTATTTCCCCGATCTCTGCGAGATATTAATTAAAATAATATCCGCAAAACTTTGCCAGCATATTCTATAAAAATATAAGAGGAAGATGTTATATAAACGTGGGCTCTGAAATGTTTCATTGAAAATTTATAACAAAAATACGAAATGACTGGTTTCTTGCTCGACACCACATAGGAACAAATTGTCGAATCACAATATGATTCCATTTCAAAATATTGAATACGTAGGATTGGTATCTACGGAGAATAGAGAGAATAGAGAGATTTTCCTTAATTGTGGCAATACGTCACAAATCTTTTGTATTAACATATGACGGGTATTAATTTGTATTTGATAAATTAATACTTCCGCGGTTCCCCGCGAGTAAAAATCCATTGACGTGATGTCGATGATCTTGGAGGCCAAGGAATTGCTGACCTATTCATCGTTCAGAGTAATGATAATCTAACCATTGCCAGACTGATTGACCAGATCAGCGAACTCATAAAGTAAACATTAGAGTTTGTGTAAACATATCAAACAGATATTGGCAATGTGTTCTAATGCAGTGTCAACGAGATACCAGTTCGTTATCATCTCGTATTTTTGTCATAATTCTTTTCTTTGTCGCATTTGCTTATATAACATTTTTTTTTTTCTTAACTTTACTTACAGAATATGCTGGTAAAGATTTGCGAAAAGAAGCTGGGACATTCTGTTTTATGTTTGTATTAAATGTCTCGAAATTTCTCTATATCCTTTCAAATTAAACTTAAAACATGTATTATGCAACAAACAACATTGATGAAGCTGAACAGAAAGCATAACATCGTTCAACTTGAACAATTAGAATCGACGAAATTCCAAAGTTACCAACGAGCAGAGAACAAAACGTTAGCATCTATATACTAGGTTGCGCTCGATTCCCGCGAGAATGAAACAAAAGTGAACTTGTCTGTTCGGATTTAAGTGGACACTGCCTCGAACGTTCCGCTGGCACAGTCCATCCGCTTTGATCCGATTTGTTTTGCCGTTAACTGTGCGTTTGTTGCAGGACAGAGCATTGAAATTCTATTAGTTGGAAATACTTTCAGTCGGGTCTTTTAAATCGAACGATTCCTGTTTCATCGTTCTCTCTTTACTCGGACCATTCATCGCGATAATGCTAACAATTCCACCTTCATATTTCCAAAATTCACGTGGTTATATCACGTTTTGATCGTTTTATCCGATGTTAAATGGCATTCATCCGATAAACACCGATGATAAACTCTTCTTCTTTTTCTCCTTTCAGATTTATCGCCAGCATTCGTTCGATTTTCGCTGTTTAATTTCGGTGAGTATTTAAATCAAGCTCGAAAATAACAGAAATATTAGTTTCATCTCGAAATCATATAGATTTATGCAAAGCTGTGTATGACTCGATGACATTGTCCAGATTAGTTGAGTAATGTGAATTCAGTTGGATTCAAGTAACGTATAAAAGAGAGCACAAAATTTTAATTATAGCATGCAACACATTTATTTACACGCGCATAAATTAATCAGAAACAGATTCAAATTAATTGGAAATTGTTCGTGCGCAAGGACCACCTGTGTCGAAGCTCCTGTGTATCATAATCGATCAGTAGAATGAATAAAATTTCCTATCGTTAACGAGAAACAAAAGTATCAGACTAAAAAAATGTTTTATTATTAATAAATTCGTATCACTAATAAAACTCTTATTATTGAAACTATTATATTGTATTCGTACACTTTCTCCTGAAAATATTATCAGAATCATTCACGTTGTTGGAAACTTGTTCGTTCGCGAACTCTATCTTATTTTAATCATTCTAAACGATTTAGTAACGTGGGCCACCGATGACCACGGTGCCAGTCAACGTGTTAAAATGATTCGAAGTCGCTCGAATTCAAAGCTGAAAGACAGATAATTGGAACGATCGGGACGAGGGTTTATCTGCGTCAATAACAAGTAAAGAGCACGGCTTCTGGCGTGACAGAAATCGATTGGGTGTAACTCGCGGTTCTTGTTCCGCGGACCAGAAATTCCCCGGAAATGATTGTTCCTCGTGTATGTTCCGCCAGTCAGCCACGAGATTTATCGCGCATTTTCGTGCCTCGATCCCGAAACCTACCAACGAACCGGTCCCAAGCTTCTGGCGTCAGACTTCTCGTCGATGCAGTTCCGTGCGTCGCCGCTCCGATTCGATAGACTCGGACGATAAAGTCTAAAGCTCGCTTCGAATAATTCATATGCGGTTTCGAGCCGCGAGAACTTCCTTTACCATCGACGTATAAGAAACTCTTTCGTTTTCGTGGCACGAACTTTGCTCGTTTCGTCCATTTCTTTTTCCTTTTCTCTTTTCTGCCTTGCTATTTCCCTCAGTTCCTTCCGAAATACCACTACTGCACTTTGGACCCTTAAACGGTGCATCGCTTATTTTAAAAATGCGTCAATTTATTTAACAATTAACCATGCTGCGTTCTTTCGCTTATTTTCGATCCAGTTAAGTTTCTTTAAAGCTAAACAATATCTTCGCGCTGTTTGGATAAAATAGGAAAAGAGTGTAATTGGTGTGGATGATTTGTCGTTTCAATTGGAAATTGAGACGAAGCGCACAAAAACGTTGTGGATTTGTTTTTAGAAAGGTTTGTCTTCTGAAACGGTAAAGAACAGATTCAGCGGTATTTTTCACGCGACTTAGCAATCCACAGGGTTCCTAAACTTTGCCCAATATCCTTCCTTTTAGTGTCTCGCGTGATTTATCGCCGATACAAGCATCGATGAAAATGGATATTCCGGAGCCAATAAAATCAACTCTGATCCAAAGTAACACTAGATAATGCCACTTTTTTAAAGTCTATGTTCGTGAACTCTGGTATTATTCATTCTCGTGTCAAGCATGATATACGAGGTATTTTTATTATTAAATTCATCCCGAGACCACCTTATCACGATGAACCAAGGAATAAGAAAGACAAGCAAGAAGAAGAGGAAGAAGAAGCAAGAGTGTAAAGGCGGAGAAAAAACTCGCGAAAAGTGTGCTTAAACGTATCAGATTAAGAGTTTAACTGTAAAAAAGTTTCTTAAGAACGTAGCTCGCGGCACGTAAAGGAAATAAAACTGACGCTCTGTTTCTGAAGTGGCCGATGAATTCTTGGCTTCTGTCGAAGGGTGCAGTTTACGACACATTTCTGTCCCGGCGTTTTATTATTTATTAGCGACAGAGAAGCGAAGACGAGGGTCAAATCTCGTCGAAAATATCCAACGGGGTTGAAGAGCACTGCAGTAAACGCGAAGGGTGCGCGTCCCCTCCTTTTCCTTTCCTCCTTTCTTTCTCTATTCTTCGCTCTTCTTTCTCGTTTTCGCTCCTCCCTAACCAACGCTACATTATCTTTCCTTCGTCCCTCTACCGCCCTTTATCCAACGTCGTATTGTGCGTGTCCCATTGTGCCGAGTCCGCAAGGGTAGGATCCCTCTTTTCTTCGTCCTTTCTCCCTTCTTCCGGCTCTTTTCTCTTTTTCTCATTCTATTTTTTCATGACTCTTCGTTTTTCCGTCTTTCATTTTGCACGTTTTTTCTTTTAGCCTGTTACGATCACATTTTTTCTCCTTTCGTTTTCTTCCGAGATCGCCCTTTGTGCAACAGCTTTCTGGTTGTCTTAGCTAGTCTCTGTACGGAGTTCCCGTTTATTTATCTTTCTACGCGAGGCTTTTCCAATTTTCTTCTCTTTTTCCCGCAGGTTTTTCTACACTCGTCTTCAGTCCATGAAGTTTTTCGCAGTTTTATCCGATTGCAAAGCGTTCCTTTTCCCGGTTTTCTCACGTCAACCGTATTTCGTTAATTAGTCGTGTTTTTATAGAATTTCATTTTACTTCTCGCAGCTAACTCTGTTCACGCTTTATCTCTTTATGCTTGTGTTTCTTTTTTCCTACGTTCTTACATTCTTTCCTATGTTCATTCCTTAAGTTGAAGGTTTCGTTGCACTTTTCTATTTCTTCTTGCATCTCCCTCCATTCATATTTTACATTACAACGTATCTAGCCTACACCAATGTTCGCTCTTTTCTTTCTTTCTCTCTCCGGTGTTTTGCTTGTTCCCATCCATTTTTCACTCCGCAGGATCTCTTCTTTGGAGCTTTTCTTCTTCCTTCTTTCGTCTTTGTCTTTTTATTTCTCGTTATTCCATAGTTTGTTCATTGTTCAGCAGCATTTATCTTTCTCTGTTTTCGTTTTGCTCTACGTCTTTCACACATTCGATGTTTGGTATTTCGTTATCTTTTACTGCATTCTCTTTTTCGCGTGATATATTCGACTCCCTTCTTTCCATGTGCCAAGAAACTGCTATAATCGTCTATCTCCTCTAACATTGCTCGTTAATTTCTGAAAACCACTCTCTACCATATCTTCTCCTATCAAAATACAAAACCATCGCAAACCCTTTAAATCCCCTAGAACCACCAAGAACCGCGATTTCGATTTGTATTCTCTAGCAGCGATTTCAAGTTACTCGAAAACCAAGTTCCAGTCTACNCTTCTCTTACACCCTCCATTAAACAAAAAAATAGCAGTAGCTGTACAAAGTACAAAACCGTGCGAAACTTCTTCAAATCCATCAAGAATCGCGATTTTGATTTGCACCTACACGAAGCAAGCTCGAATTATTTAAAAATTCAATCCCAATCCATCTTCCCCTAATGTTCCTCATCAACTTCTGAAATCCACCCTCTATCATATTCTCTCCTGTCAATACGTAAAATCAAGCCAAACCCTTAAAAACCCCTAAAACGCCCAAGAGCGGCGATTTCGATTTGTATTCTCTAGCAGCGATTTCAAATTACTCGAAAACCGAGTTCCTGTCTACCTTCTCTTACACCCTCCATTAAACAAAAAAATAGCAGTAGCTGTACAAAGTACAAAACCGTGCGAAACTTCTTCAAATCCATCAAGAATCGCGATTTTAATTTGCACCTACACGAAGCAAGCCGGAATTATTTAAAAATTCAATCCCAATCCATCTTCCCCTAATGTTCCTCATCAACTTCTGAAATCCACCCTCTATCGTATTCTCTCCTGTCAATACGTAAAATCAAGCCAAACCCTTAAAAACGCCTAGCACCCCCAAGAACCGCGACTTCGATTTTCCCCGAGCCCTGCTGCATGTCGATTTCCAAGCACGATGGTCCGCGGTGCATAAAGTATGACGCAATCACACGCGCGCCATGCTAATAATAATAAAAAGGGGTGGTCTGGCTAGCAACAGCCCAGACACAATGCAACTTGCTGCGGGAACGGCATCGGAGAAACAAAAGATTCAATTTTACAGACGCGCTGCGTGTTCTCGCGCAAGAGGGTGGCTCCGCTTGCTAACGAGCCACCCCCTTGGCGCTGCGTGAACGCGAAACACGGCCACCCCATTTTCAGTGCACAGTGGCACCCCATCGTCCTCGTTTTTCGGCGGTAACGCGCGTTTCCCCTCTTCTGTGCGCGCTGGGTCGAAGACGGAACTTGGGGGATGTTGCTGGGGTTAGACGGGGATTCAAGGGATGAACCGGCTGAAAGAAGGGGACTGTTAGGTCTGGCTGGCGTCGGGCGAGTGTGCGAGCAGAGGAGGGCTGCTGTGGGTGGTTTGGGAAGAGGATGCGAAGAAGATATAAAAGATTAAGTGAGGAAACAGACGGTTAAGCTGTAAAAGGGAGGGGCGAGAATGGATGGAAATTTTTTAGTTGAAAAATGCAAGGAATTATACGCGTCAGGAGAAACAAGACGTAGTGGAAACTGATGTATTGACCGAGGATGTTTACTTATTTATGGGAAATTTGTAGGTGAATAAAAAATGCACGGAATCCATGTGAGATGAATTCGTTCCAACATTTGAATACAAGCGGAATATTGTCGCAGAAGGAATGAAAACAAATCAATCGTCGAGACAATTTCCGAATCGAACTGATTTCCAAAATTCTTTTAAGTTTCGTCTGCGTTCTGGACCTGTAATTGCTGCAATTTTTCATCTTCAAATTTCTAGAGACTATCAGAACATGGTTTTTAAATCGCTGGCATATTTTTTCTGAGATTAATCAGAAGCGGTATAACAGTATGGAATATGTTGTTTACGCGGCGTCATCGTGTATGCTTTAATTAATAGAGGAAATTGGGAAATGATAACGAGTACCATTAGTGGTGGTACCTTCATATAACTAGAAAAATTCCATACTACGAAAATGAAACGTAGAACCGTACAAAAAATACTTCATCGGAGAACGTGGATATGTAAAAGTACTTTCTGTAGCCACTGTAGATTCTTCCTGGCGCCATCAAATATTCCCCTCGGCCGTGTTTCCTGTCGAAATAATATCGTCCCCACGTTTCCCTGTTTCTGCTAAATAAATTTCGCTGTTGACATGCGTTCCTCCGTGGCTGACGTTCTCGATACAAAAGTCCCTTTGTCCGTACGGCCCTTTTCGCGCGCGTAACACGCAAGGGATGAAGCGCGAGGATAGTTTCCAGTAATTAAAATTTGAGACCAGACAGCCGTTTGACCATCGCCAGCTCGACGAAATAAAACGGCAGGGAGATTATGCCGGGACGTTTACGTTAAACGCATTTATGAGGCGACGAAGAAATTCACTGAATGGTCGGCTGAGTAGAGGATGAAAAGGTACAAAGAAATTTTGCTTCGTGGACATACATAAATAAACTGTTAAAAAATAAGAAATTCGTTACAGGACATAGAGTACTCACCGAGAGGAATAAAGCGTCTAATGGAAATAAATTCTAAAAAAGTAATATATACATACATATATATACATTTTATCTTTGATTGGTAATTTAATGCATTATTTGGTAAATAATCGATAATAAAACATATTTCTGGCTATGGGTGTTTCCTCGGTCATTTTAATTTACCTACGTTTTCGTTGCTAGCTTAAGGAGATAACGAAGATACTTGTCAAACACTTTCATCGTATTCGAGACACGTCTTTTACAACGATGCATCTTTAAACAAACATGAAACCTAATCTGTCAAAGATGGTTGTGATCTTTATCTTGATAGAACAAAATCGATCATACGTAATTTGATAAAATGATATAAAACAAAAAATGTTGTGCATCCATTATTTCCTTATAAAACGAAAGAAACTTTTCGGACGACCTAATACGTACACGTAAAGCGAGAAAGAATAGATTCTAACGTTAATTCTGAATCGAATAAAGCATTGAATATTATTCATAATTTATTATCGTATCGAATTTCGTCAAGAAACAGAAACAGATTTATATGAACGATCGATTTGTTATTAATATAGAAAAGCATTTTGTTGTTCAACATTAATTTTTTAACTTTTTATCGAAAATCTGGTTGACCAAACGTTCAAAGTGCGATATAATCGATTTTTTCGTAATCGTACATCGATCGTTAAAGCTGTTGTTTTGGGACGAACAGGCAAGTCATAGCCGGATCGTCTATCTCGTCGGATAAATGGAATTGGGTAGTTCGACCAAATTCGTTCCAGTCGATGGCAACTTCGATGGCGACCTGTTCTTAGCGAAAACTCTCAAAAACGGAAGTTGAATTGCTCCCTGAGGGAATCTACACGGTCATCTCACTCTGGAACCAATGACTATAAACAGTCCGTTAAAGAATTTCGATCTTTCGCCGCCTCAAGTTCCGTTTCGTCGAATGGAACGAGTTGTTTCGATTATGGCTGATATGGTCGCAGCCGTTATACGTTGATAATGGCACTTTGATCTCTTCTATCACTTGCTCCGGATATATCTAGGTATCTCGTTCGCTTTCTTCGTTTCCCAATGATATTCTCGGAAGGACAAAAGGATAGAGATACAAAATCGCTTCAATCTCGAACGAAAGCTAGAACTCTGTACGATGTACGAAACATATCGAGAAAATGGATCCCTAATTACGCTATTAAAGAAAAGCAGAAATTGATTTGACAACCTTTGACGTTCATTGTATTCTTCATACCTTCAACTGCTTTTCTACATACCTTTTACCATTATCGAGGCAGTTTTCATATAACGGAACACCGGTTTTTGTGTCCCGGTGTGAGTATAACTTCCAAAAACCCAGACGATGTGATACAATTTCGTGGAACCGCGACCGTGAAATTCGCGAGAAACGAATGAAAAACGACGAAGTTGCGAATCGTCTGTTGCCAGGAACTTCCTTCCGGCCGCTTCGTTGATCTTCATGCGCATCCTCACGGCCGTCATTCAAGTTTCTAACCCATCTTCTTGCCATTGAATCGCTTATGGCACGTTTTTCATACGTCTCGCAAAATCGACGATCGACGTCAGCCGGTTTCGCATTTCTCCCATTCAAGAAATGGACAACAGAGCACATTTCACAAACTGTCATGAAGGCACTCGCAAACACGATCAGCTTGTTTCGAATTGATATTTGCCAGTGAATAAAGGAAATTAGTATGCTTGCGCACAATTGCAGCGTCGCAGTAGTAATATTTCTTAACGTAACTTGATTTATGGACACGTCTAGTACAGACTCTCTGCAAACGAATTTTCCATATTGCTGGCACATTATCAGAAGGTTCCGAGAGCTTAACACTTTGACTGCCACGCCGAAATCACATGTTTCGCTCAGGACGCCACGGAAGTAATTTTATTATTCAAAGCATATTAAAAAATTATAATAAATTGATGATGTAAGACAACCTTCTTTCCCAATGGACTGTTTCTTATTGGTGACGCCTTGGTAACAGTTGATAGCGACATATTATAACAAGGCTTCGTTTATTTCAACAAACCACTCGCATTTGTTATTTCGTCTTAAGCAAAACGTCCAGAATATATTGTTAAAACGTGTAGAAGATATTAGTAAACAGTTCTATATATAATAGTAAGATATGTGCACACTTCTAACTTCAATTATATGATTATAAAGCAGCATTTACGATTATTTTCTAAGGTGTGTTTATAATAATATTCGTAGATTACCCCTCAAAGATATGGATGCAAATACAGTGCACCGTTAGATGCAATATTTGTTCTCATTTTTTTTTTAATTGATGTTCCAATAAAAATGTTTCATTGTTCAATGGGGCACTTCTCATTTCAAAGTATCTTTTATTTATCGGTTATATTCGAAATGCCCTAACTGTCAATTTTCATACAATTTTTATAATTGTAAGAAGTTGAAGCGCTCCGGTCACCGATGACCCACCGTGGCGTCACAGGAGAAACCGTGGCCGGTCATATATGACCTACATATGGCAGTCAAAGTGTTAAACTAGAAAAGGTGTAGGTAATATGTAAGTAACACATGTAGATAAAAGGTCTATTTAATTTTCTACGATCATCGCTTGGATGTTTCTTGACGATTAAACAGGAACGTCAGTGGAATGTGGGCGTTTCCAATGGAAGTTGTAGAATTACGGGCCTACGATGGTACATGGAGGAAAATATGTGGGTTATTTGCGGCACGATGGCTCGCCTATTAGGAAAAGTTTATCAGAGAGGTGTTGGGAATTCTGATTGCTTCGGAAATTTGGTGCCGGTGGTCCGAGGAACAATTTCGGTGCCGATAAAAGGCACGGTGACGATCGGGGTATTTCGTGGAAATTGTTTGCTGGAACACATTGTCGCATTGTCTACCATTTATAATTAACAATATTTCGTTCTTCATCTATGAACCAAACGATATTTCACTTTTGAATCTAGTCAAAAAGAATCTGTTGTACTTTTTATTGAGATTCCAAATTTTCTACTTAATAGGATTATCTATTAGCAATTTTACTTCAGAGGTAAAAAAAACAACGGAATTTAAAATATTTTGAGACATCCTAACATCTCCACGGCGAGTACGAGCAACTTTGACTGTCAGCGATTATAACATTACACATGTTATATAGAAATTATTGGAAAATAAAATAGGTAATCGTGAAACGCAGGAAAAAGTAGGGGGCCAAAATGTATGGAAAATGTAAATTTAGAGGGACGCGCAGCAGTATTCTGCAGAAAGAATAAGAAACTTTTATAGGAAAAATCGCATGTCCGCTAATAACGAAACATGTAAATAATTCCGTGAAAGATAGCCAACTAAATTATTTTTCATATAAAATCGACACATGACATTAATCAGCCAACTCGTTACGCAATTAAAGTTAAAACACATGCGAGTGCTAATATTTGTGAGAAACAAAAGAAAATGTAAGTAATTGGCTTAAGGAAAGCAAAGAAATCTAATGCTCTCATCGCGTACCTATAAACATAGGTCAATTCAAAGATTTAAAAAACGTCATGTTTTCTCATTCATAAATCTAATTTTCGTTGACTATCTACTGAGACAGCAATTAAGAGTGAGAGTTTCATATACAAATCTCAATCTTTTTGCTGTCTCAATCTTTTTCTGTTTTCCATCTATCCCAGAATCACCCTAATCGAAAACGTGCCGTCGTGAAGGCGTTAGAAAAATAAAAAAAATGCCAGATAGGTCGTTTTATCTAAGTAGAGCAGAATAGACGAGTTGGAACGCTCGAATTGGCTGCGAATAAGTTCGCCGAGAACCGAGCAAACAGCTATTCTACCCTTCGCGCGGGGCTAAGAATCCAAAGGTTCCTGGGGATGGTGGAAAAAGGGTGATCTGATTTCCACCTGAACGGATCCGCGTGATCGCGTGCTCACGATTCCGTTACGTTTATGGAAAGGATAAAAGAAACAGAATGGTTTTGTATTCGATCGAGCTCTCCAAGCTTTATGTAGAGACGGTAAATCCATCGTGCTCTCTCCGATTCGCTGATCCCACGCTTGTTCTGTGAGATAGTGCGCTAGACTGTATTGGCATTCAGGAGGTGAGATGGATGGATATATTTGTTGCGGGGCAAGTGCGAGTTGTTTGGTTGATTCTTGGGGCTGAGACGATGGAGAGATTCGTATTCAATGGTTCTGTCGGCTGGATTTTACGTTTGGAGGTGTAAGGTGCTTGCTGTCGGAGATAATATTCTATGAGAACTACGTGTACGTTAGAAAATATTATTATACCGATATAAATTCTTCTAAGAAGGTATTCTTTTCAGACGATATAAACGATATTTACACGTACAGTCAGTCACGAGAATCTACGTACATCTATTGAATTTTGCGGACCTGATTTATCGAAAGAACTAACAAACCACTTTGTCACGAAATTATGTATATCTAACTAGTATTAACATATTTTTCAAAGGAATTTTTAAAAGGAAAATCAAGGTTTATAACTTACAAAAGTCTTGGACAAAGTTAAATGAATTACAAAGTGTTCAACGTTAAGAGAATAGTAGAATATTATTACAGTATATTAATATTATATAATATCGAGCTCACCATATTTATGATTTCACGTAAATATAATTGATGTTCGTAATACTGTGTCTTATATCTTTCTACTTCATTTTTATAATTTTACCAACTTTATGTTTTACCAATATGTGCCTTAGTACACCCAGAAAATGTACAGACCTAATGATCTTCATTGTAATATTTTATATCCAAGGACTGTATGTAGGTGTGTAGAGGTTTTTACTATGTTTTATATTTAAGGAGTAGACTTTTGTATTTGTATAGATACCGTGACTGAATAAAATACAATTTTCGGTACACATTGCTCGTGTCAAACTAACGAAGAAATAACGGAGGCAAACAAGACCGTAACGTTCCTTGGACGACAATATCGTCTCTCTTTCTTTTCATCTCCTTCTTTCTCCCTCTGCTTGTCCCGCTTCATCAGCGCGATAAAGAGCCTACCAAGCGATTCAGCGTTTTACTCGCTGCAACGTAAGAAAACACCGCACGAGGGCAGACAGTGGAGGAGAACATCATCGATATCTCGAAGCGGGTAGCTTTATCCGATTGCCTGGTATCGCATCGGCGGAGAATTAAGCTTCGTAAGAGGTTCTTGTTCCTGGGACCAATTCGGCGAACGTAGGCAATATTTGTGGAAATGATTCGACCGATATTAGGCACCAATAGAAAAGTATGTCTGCTCATTCTTTGCTTTTGCCTTTTCCTCGTGTCCTTTCAATTCGTATTAATTTCTATGAACGTAGGCGATAAACCGGCGATAAGAATGACGCTCGACTATTCGAAGGAAACTCGAAGGAGAACCGAGGAAATAGCACGCTTTTGTGCGGAAACGATTGGAAAGAAATCTCCCGGGGGACGAAGAATTTGTTCCTAACTGGTCGCTTACGATTGTGTCTTTCGTCAATGGGTGAACATTGAAAGGTATCACAGAATAGAATATTGTTACTAGATGTGTTTCTATGTATTTCTCGCTTTGAATAATACGAATACTATTAGTATTCATATTGCTTGTTAGTATGGTAGCTTGGTAGTATTAGGTAGTTATCGTGTGACTGTTATATCGATCTCTATTATACGTTATCACGTGAATCGTTCTGAAGCTATGTTGATCAACTTGACAAATTAACATTCATAAAACCGTAACAATTATTATCACAATCTTATTATCATCAGGAATTTTTCAAATTTATCATGTATCGAGTTATACGATTTTATAGCAAGCCGTCATAAAGTGATCATATTACCGTCGCACGTATAAATTTATCTCTTAGTCAGGCAACTAACTTTGTTTAACTATCATCAAATTACAAACACCACAAACTGCACACATTCGTGTACTCCAAACTTCGAGCACTTTAAACCAAGCAGAAAACCTCCTGTACTGGTTTTACCATCGCAAAACTTGAACATTCTCCAGACACGAACCGTAAACTCGTAGTATTTCCGACTTAGCACGAGCAAGCGAAGAACCAACGAAAGAAGAAAGGAAAAGAAAGAAAGCAAAAGTTCGCCGAAGCTCGTATCCGCGCATAAATCATGCGAATGTGTCCTACGCGGCGAATAATTCACGTGGGTGTCGCCGATCTTGGCCAAATCGGCGGTAATGCAAAGTGACACGCGGCGAAGATCACGCGGGGATTGTGTATTAGTGAGAAAGAAGCCTGTGAAACATGAAGATGCACTATCGGCCATAAATACTACGATACATATTGAACATATGATAATCTGAATTTCGATTCCTTGCATATTCTTATACATTGAATTTTATATAAAAATTTCAGGTATTGAGATTTAATGTTACACTTTTAATTAACACGTTACATGATACACGTTATAATGATCATGTGAGGGATCAATGGGCAAAGAAAGAGTATTTTAACGAACAGAACCGAATTATATTAAGAAAATTAATGAATTGTATTAAATAAAATTTTTAACGCTAGAAAATAAAAAATATTAAATTTGTATTAAATATTATGAAACATGCAAATGCTTATGGCCGACAGCGTACGTAAGAACATTGGCTCGCAAAAGTATTTGAACGTTTATCATAGAAAATTCTTCTGACCATATTGTACGTGTTGTATATAGAACATTTTGACATCTCCTTAGCATCGCAATAAGACACGACTTTCTATTTAGTAACAACTGGGTACAAAGCGTAAATAGCCATCTTAAGCTGTAACTTTGCACAATAAGTGTCAAATATGATCTAACTAAATGTCGAAGTGTATTGATACAATCGATAATTGACTATTTAAATACTTTCGAGATTTCTTTTTGCGAAATATATACTTGTACCGAATATCTTATAACTCCTGTTTCAAACTCTACCAATATGATCGCAATAACGGACTGTCATTACACTACTAGCGAAATTTCAAAATGTTTCGAACAACGCACATTCATAAAACACATTCATAAAAGAAGTCTACAAATGTTCAAATACTTTGATAAGCCGATACATATATAATGCACACACACGCACATTTTATTCTATTACTGCAAAATGAATTATACATAATTCGATAAAATAATACGAAACAAAAAATGTTGTGCATCTGTTACTTCCTCATAAAACAAAAGGAACTTTTGAGACAACCTAATATACAGATATATTTCCAGGAAAGTGTCTCCATGGTGGAACGTTGTTTTCCGATTTTCCTCGAGGTTTCACGCTTATCCGAATCCGCTTTCAACGGCCGCGACGCTTTCTGCAGCAAGAAAAGCCAGCCCGGAGCCATTCCCTGTTTTCCGCTCGAACGTCGCCGGCCAACGAGGACCAGCGGCAGTTTCTCCGTCGAGAGAACAGCCCGCATGTCCTCGCCTCTCGCTTTTCCCTGTTTGCTCTTGCACGTTTCTGATACGTCACCGTCCTTTTCCGTTCGCCTGCCGACAGAAAATTTTCCATCTTTCTCTCTCTCTCTCTCTCTTTGTCTTTCCGTATTTCGTGTGTCTGTCTGACTGTGTTTCTACGATTCTCTGTCTCCGTTTAGGAGCACAAAGAGGAGGCCTGGAGAAGAGCGACCGGGAACGGGACTGTAGAAGGAGGAAAGGGAATAACTGTTGGGCGACAGCCGCCTGGCAACGTGTTCTCTGAATAGATTAGAACGTGGTAGGAAGTTTGAAAGTTTACGTTTGCTCGTGAACAGGGTAAAAGTGGAAGGCTCGGACTTTTCAACGTTTCTGTTCTTTCAGTTCAGTCGATTTTTGGTTTACATTCTCGTTTCGGATGTGTTGGCGTTTCAGTTCTTTTGGTTCGGTCGATTTCCTGTTTTAATTCTCATCTGGCGGATCGTTTTCTCAGTGTTTTTAAAATTCACCCCAGTATCTTGAGACACTTACTCTTAATTAAACTTTGCTATTCGATGTGAATTTCGTGAATTCCTAATTATGCCTATGTTTGAACAGAATCGTTGATATAATCGAATGGTCACCATGTCTGTGCTACGTAAAACTCCATATATCGGAAAGCAGAACGCTATTTTCGAAATTCAACTATTTATTCGCGTCATGTTCCTGCAATAAATAGACTTACAGAAATAGATCATGCGATAAAATTAACAAAACCATTAAGAAATAAAGTATTCGTATAGAAATTTATATCTCGGTTTCCTAAAAATCTCTTCGATCGCGTCCAGAATTTTCGCAAACATCCTCCATCTATTCATAATACAATCACGTGCTACCGTTAACAAATTTGCAATACGAAATCGACTTTATCCTTTTGCAAAATGTTTCGCCCCTTAACGTTTTATCTGTACATTTAATCTCCTAACTCCTTTTCGTGCTTATTGCAAGTCTCGTTCGCATGGTATGTACATCACGAAAGACTCTAATCGTTTCAATTTCCATTTCCGTGGATCTGAACGGCGGTGGCAGCGAAGAAACTCGAAGCACGTTTACGGGGCGAGCTAGCTACCCCATAGAGGCGAAGGGAAATTTTTTCCCCGGTCAGGCGGATGGTTACGTGCAATTTCGACGGCCGACTTCCGCAACTCTCGTTCTCCTCGTACACACGTTTCGTTGGCAGCGTCGTTACTGCCGCGATATTTCTCCAGTCCGGATTCAAAGGAGCAGTCTCGTTCTGCCTCGATTACGAATAAACGAGGAATTTGTCGTGGCCGTGGTAACGAGGGGCAAACGGAAGGGATGAATAAACATGGCGAGAGGTAACAGAAGACGCACGGGACCGGGAGGAAATAAAGATTAAACCGGCGGGGTCACAGTGAAAAAACAAAAGAAAAGAACACAGCGATTCACGATTCGCACCGTGAAACGCTTCAGGCAACAAGAGGAGAGAAGTTATTGAATTGGAGCTATGTGCAGAAATTTCAGTCGTGTAAGTAGAATACGTCGTACAGTGGCTCGCAATACTGTTGATAATACGGATATATTAGGTGTATTATGTGAAACTACTTGTTGTATCATTAGCACTGTAACGGGTCACGATTATCGTATTATATCATATAGAATAGTGAAATTTAAAAAATGCATATGGAAAATGTTTGTTGTAAGCGTACTCGAAGAAAATTAATACAGTATGACCAGTAGTTTGAAAGCAAAAATTGCGATTTACTTACTAACGATGTAACGAATGATCGAGTGTTGAAATACGTTCATAGGCTTTCTAAATTATATTTCTGATATTTCTATATACATTTCTAAGTTTGTTTCAAATTTTACCGATATAGTCGTGATGATCTGGTCTTGTCGCAGTGCTAATGGAATTTCCAAGTGTTTCCTACGACACACGCAATATATTCCTGAGAGTTTCCCAATGTCGAAAATTCAAATACTTTTGTGAATCATTCTTTGTATCAAAGCACCTTCATAATTAATAGATTTCCTTATCAGAATTCGATTTCTCTACTCTCAATTTTACTAGAAAAATGACAAATACTGAAAATTTTTTGAGGTTTTAATTAATTCGATGGCCATTATGGAAAAGGGAAAGGAAAGGAAAGGAAAGGAAAAGAGTAGAGAACGTATTCGTTTCCGGTGTAATCGTAAAGGCTGACTCGCAGCACCGGACTAATGGAATATCCTTGTAGAACGTACGGGCTAGAAGCCGCTGGCAAAGTCACCGGAGGGATACCGTGAATTCGAGAATGCTAATACGCGAGAAAAACCCGATCAACTCCGATGTTTCGCGTTAATCCGGAATTTATGTGACGTCCTCTTCGTCCAATAAACTCGCGCTGAATGTGGATTACTTGAAAAATGAAGTAGAGGGAATTAGGAAGTAAAGCGAAGGAGTTTTACTTCTCGTTTTGGAAGACTTTAAGGAAGAAAGTTTTAGATGGTGTTCCACAATGTGCGAAAATTTACGTCCTTACGATATTTGAGCGATATATAACATGAAGCGTTTCGTAGTTGATGATGAAACGGTAAAACAATCAAAAGTAAAAGACAAATCTTCCAACGATACTTCAATCTGAATTCGTCATAAATATCAATTATTCCTGTCAAACGGAAATTCAAATATTTCCACCCAAAGACTCACTCATTTTTTTAAATGCTTTGCAAAAGCTAAAAATACTTTTTATTCATACGGAAGCGAAATATATTTAAGAAACCGGAAAGTCTGAACACGTAGTTGTCAATTATTCTTCTGAAATGGGTAGGAAAATATATAAACAGGATTTCCCTCTAGAAACTTACATGCTTTCCCTTAAATCTATTACAAAACCCCTCAAAATATGCGGTGTCTTCGCGGAAGCTAGAAATATCGAGGAAACCCAGAAATCCCGGGACGACTGTGAATATCTCTGTCGAATTTCCAGCGAATTCCTCGGCGTCTCATAACGGTAAGACGCGGTGAACCGGCTGTTATGGCGGCGTACAGCTTCTATTCTCGTGTTCTCCGCGAGGAAGACGCACGGCAGGCCGTTCGAGAAATCCGGCAGACGCGTTTTTCGCCAACCGTTTATGCGCGATTGCTTTCGCATAAATTCGTCGAGACTAGGGAAGAAAGGCACGTGTGTATGTACGTATAAAGCCTAGAGAAGAGAAGAGAAAAGAAAGGAAGAGGAAAGAGATGGAACGAGAATAGAGGGTGGACTTTTTCCCTCGTGGCGCGCGCGCCACTTGCGGCTTTTCCCTTCGCCCCCTTTCCGAGCCAGTGGTTTCCGATATTCGAGGAGTTGCCAGCGGCGATAAGGGGAATCGTATTGTTTCGTTCGCGAAAGGAATCGACGGGTCCCTGTTTATTCGACTCGCTGCCGAAGCAACCGGCTGCATCCTGTAAACGCATTATCGTCTCGTCGAGTGTAACGCCACCATGCACCCGTAATTGAAAGGTTTTAATGCACGTAGGAATGTTACCGTAGGGGATGCTGCACTCGAGGTGAAAGGGTGACGGAAATATTACCGATGCCGATGGTTTCGATTAAATTTGTAACGCGAAGAATGCGTTTCACCGTGTATTCGTTCGCTTTACGTGTCTCATGATGTCGATTTGTAAATTGTAGTGTAAATTGTAATGTGGAAAATGTACTTTTTACAATTTGTGTAACTTTTGAGACCCTTCCACTGTAGATTAACAAGCAAAGTTTGTGTGTGTGTAGCAGTAACATTAAAAAATAATTTTGGACATACTATAACTAGTTTCCTGATAGTTTTTGTATGGTACTTGATATTGCACTGTTAGATTCTATGCTAGGAAATACATAATGATCCTCGTAACAATTACTAATATTAAGAATTTCTATTTTTTGACGTACTCGTACGGTGCTGAGGTCCTACATAGGTTGATAATACGAAAAGATTCGAAAACTTGTGTATATATTTTCGGATATACGTTAGAAATTGATGGTGTCACTGTTGTCCCTTCCAACTTTTTTTCTCTATCAGAGAAAAGGGGGAAAGTAAAAAGAGAAAGAAGAAGAGAACGGAGAGTAACAAGTTCGACTGTTTGCACGGATAATCAGATTACGGTGGCCATGTGCTCATCGCGTTCCTCCATGAAGACAACGGTTGGCCTTTAGGAATCATCACGGTCGTAATAGGATTGGGCTAATTAAAAATCGATATTTACGCTGCGCCTTTTCGTATCACGCGGCTAGAACGACACCCTCGTTTATGGTCCACCGGTCTGTCAAAGTAACGATCCTAATAAACTCTTGCTCGTCGATGTTATCCCTCTGTCGTACCACCATCCAGGAATTTGTTGCTGCGCCACGCCGTAAATTGCAGTTAATTGCCACTATCATTTACCGGCGTGAAATACGTTCAACAACCAGAAGAATTTTTACTTTTTCATGTTCACGAATTTTTTTACTGCGTACAATGCTTCGAATAAATACCCCGTACCTTCTATAAAGACACAATTGATTATTTAAATATTTTTGTAGTTTGTGTAAAATACGTGTTTTTATTAAATATCTGGTAATTTTTGTATATTTTCTTTCCTTCAAGCTTTACCAATATGATCTAAATAGTCGATTCTCATATCAGCGTTAATGAAATTTTAAAATATTTTATATAACACAATCAATATATAACTAAAAGTTTCCCTAGGTCAGTTATCTAAATATAATACTTTCGTGAGCCAGTGTACACCAAATGTGCCAGCTATGTGCCTCGCCTCCTATCTCTTCCACCGAATAGTACCGGAAGATCCCATTGTGAATTCACCAAGTACGCATTCTCGAACAAAATTGAAACTTATCGAACTTCGAATCTTTCCACGACGATTCCACTCTTGCCTCGTGTGAACCTGGCCTAAAGCGCAATTTCCACATGTCATCGGCCTCTCTGACCAGTGCTCCTTTCTAGCACAGTCGCGTAGAAGAGAGAGAAGAAAATTAGAAAAGAAGAAAAAAATAATCGAACGGAAACTCTGTCCTTTGCCCCTGTGAGAGGCTCGACTGTTCACAACGTTCCGTGATCCTCGACGGGGTCAAAGGTTATCCGGCGGGTTCGTATGCATCCCGCAGCGTGTGCAACGCCGGGGAACGTGACCTTCGATACCTTTAGAAAGATGATTACATCCGACGAGGATCGTTGAATACACCGGGCCACGAAAGTATCGAGTCGATACGATGGCAGAGAGAAGAAGAGAAAAAAAATGGAGAAGAGAGGAGAGACTTGTCGTGGGACGACGACGGGGCCACCACGTTGATTGCTTCATCGCGGTCCACGGATCAAACGGATCGGGAATTGAAACGCAGCTTGGCGTTACTTAGATTAGCTTTGTGGCCGCGGAGAAACACAGCGACGCTCGGATAGCCGATGTGATTGGACTCGTTCGCCCGAATTTCGATGAAAATGAGATCTTCGGATTTATTGCGCTTTGCTGGATTTTTCGATAATTATCGGGTCTTCGGTAAACACGGTCATATTATTCTAGTTTGTTAGTATCCCTGCGGATATTTTACAAGTATCACTGAGATCTTGTTACTCAAGCAGCCGTGCACGCGTGGTTATCCGAAGCTAAACTAGAACGGAGGAAACGTTCTCGAAAATAGAGGAGCAAAAAGAAACGGGAGATTGAAAATGTCTAGAGACATCTGAGTGAAGTGTAGTCTGATAAAGGAAAAATTTTTCAAGTGGAATGTGGCTGAATGTGGTGCAGCGACGTTGACATAACTGCAACGGTGTCAGTTTTTATTCCATTTGGGTTGTCTTGCTAAATGAAAGAGTAGTACAAGTGTATTTTTCACGAACACATACTTTCATATTCCAGTGACTATCGTAATGAACAGAAGTATGCAAATCGTTATCATAGCTTTTTTTTAAGATCAATGATACCCATCGTTTGTCGTATCCCATTTCCCCTGTGCTCTTCATTTATACGATAATAAAATTCGAGACATCGTTAATTTCTTCAGAAATGTTCTGTCTCGTTCATCCCTCATTTATCCATAGACTACGAATGAAAATTTAAATGTGTTTTCTATGTCTATAAAAAATTTCAACGAACGAAGATAATCGCATAATGGATACATGAAATATCAAAGGTGGCACGGTCATATTAAAATCTAATATAAAAATCCCCAGTCTAGTCGTCAAAGAGCTAAAATTATCAGTGTCAACTACATACTCGGTCAAATCATGATACGACTAAAAAATATTACTTACAACTACTTGCAACTATCGCTCTTTAAAATCGCCAACCATTCTTTCTAACTCTTTGCTTCTTCAACGCTCTCTGTATGTTTTTCCCCGTTTTACTGTGATACGAGGGTATAAAAGATTCCGATTCGATGTAACACTTCGTAGACACCATAACGTTATACCCTTGGAAGTTTTATTTCCGAAACGTTCTGTATCCTCCGGCATCGTGTTCTATACGTAGTATCTCAAGGCAATCCCGTATCTCCGGTCGTACTCTCTGACACTCCGCAGCACGTTTCTCTGCACTCCGTTACTCTTTGCCAGCCTCCCCAAAACTCCATGTGCTTGTCTGATACTCCGCAGCAGGCTACACTCGTGCAAACTTTCCCATTCTCTCTCTTTCTAACCGTATCGCTTTACACCCTCTTTCCTCATCCCCTTATCACTCGTCTGCAACACTTCGATTTCAACCATTCGCGCAACGTCTCTGTTCATCGATCGCAGCATTCCACGCGCTATTCGGATTCAGAGAACAGAAGGTCGAAAGTTTAGTTTTTATTCTGAGGGATGATGTAGATTTTGGTAGATTTTGATAGAAAGATTTTGATCGATAGCTGCTGTTTTAGATTCAAAGATCCAAAGAATAGGATTTTCTTCCCTCCAAGGGAGACTTTTATGCGATAAATAGAAATTTTTGGTTGAAATAATACAATTGATAATACAAATTCAATAATACAAATGATACAATTCTTTCCTATGTAATTGCTATTATATATGTTGAGAATTGTGGATCTTAGTCGCCGAAATAAATTTATGGGAACACTCACGTTACACGTAGAAATGATATTAAAATAGTTTCAGATTTATTTAATACCTGATTTATAAGATATTCGTAGATACACATTGCACGCGTCTCAGCAGTCTTTTTGTCTCACCATCTTCTTTACCGCCATACGGACGGAACAGTTGTATTCTTCTGTTTTACGAGACACTGCGCACGTACATACTCCCACACACGCTCATACTCATATATGTGTGTCACTACTACGCGGCTAATCCAGTGTAGCACACAAAATTACACATATCTCAATAATATATTACCCATTTCCAATAAAAAGTTGACATTAATTAGAAGAAGACGCGAAAACGAGATTTATATAAGTGTCCGATAGAAGCTTTCAAGCAGATTGAAAGAATATCCAAAAAGCAAAATTTCTTAAAAGCCATTCGACCGAGGGATTCATCTACCATTTTATAAGTGTAATCAATCTACTTCCAGGAAAATATATTGTAATTGATTAAAAGAATATCCAACATCAAAATTCCCTGCAATCTACTAAACAGAAAAGTTTAAATATCCCGAAACACACTATATTCTTCATCTTATCATCGTGACGGTTAATCAAGTGCTAATAAAGATTTGTCATGGAGCAGTAAAAAGTCCAAAAACCAGAACCAAACCCGACTCGGACACATTGATGTCGTCAGCAAATTATCTAATCTATGTAACAAGTTCATCGATATTTCTAATATATTTGGCTGTTCAGTGTCTCGTTTTAAGTGTAGCATCTATTTAACACTCCATGACGTTCTTAACCGCTAAAATAATATTATTTATCCAAGTTGTGTGCCACACAGAATTTCATCATCTACGTATATAAAATTGGTTTACCCATTTACAATAAATAAATAATGAATTTATTGTCAATAAAAATTTCGATCAAAAATGAACGTATCCAAAGAAGATCTGAGAAGCAAAAATTCCTAAATACTACTTGATGGAAGAGTTTTAAACAGCCAACTAGGAAATTAGGGTTGGTGCACGAGGTCGTGGAGCCAAGTGCGATTAACCGGCTTCACGCTTCTCCGCACTGCGGTTCAGGTCGTCTGAGAGTGACAAAGAGAGAAAGGATCCCTTTACGCCGTCTTCTTTCGTCTTCTCCACGCCTCCAGCTGCAGGGGTTGGAAGGTTATCTGAGAGAACGTGGTACATACAACACGTACGCCGACCCCTGAAATTGTCCCCAGGGACGCGTGACCTTCAACTTCCGGCGGAAATTAAGGAAAACTCCGTTGCAGTTTCTAAATGCCGCCTAATTGTCCGACATAAATTTCGCACGCGGTTCGCCACTGTTCGAACCAAAGGTAATGGCTCAAACTTGTTTCATGGTTGTTCGTTAAAGGAAATTAGAGTTCGAATATTTCTGCTCTTTTTTATTTTCCCGATTGTTAACAAGCTGAGCCGAAATTTTTAATATTTTGCCTCGATCGAAATATATAATAATTCATTTTGATGGAAATATAATAAGTATATTACACCGA
This sequence comes from Bombus soroeensis, assembly GCA_014737365.1. Taxonomy (NCBI): domain Eukaryota; kingdom Metazoa; phylum Arthropoda; class Insecta; order Hymenoptera; family Apidae; genus Bombus; species Bombus soroeensis. The sequence continues at coordinate 310,313 of JACXIL010000032.1, read as the reverse complement.
AAGATTTGATTTTTGCGAAATATATTCCATGTTTGAGTTGGTCTAATTAAAAATAAAATTGTTGAGAATCTCGACGTTGATTTTTTAAATTCTGCACTTGAGGCAACGTCGTTATTACACGATTTTATATTCTGTAATTATCATATAATTTTAAAATAACGAGATAACGGGTTGGAGAAAAATCGAGTGAAATTACATCCTTGGCGAAGTTTAATCGCAGAAGGTGGATGAATAATTGCAATTAGAACTTCATTACGTGACCGTTTAAAATTGAAGGAATCTTCGAAACGGGCTAGTCGTTAACAAAATATCCTAACGACGATGTACGAGATATTTCAAAGTTTCCCGCGCTTACCATTTATTCGGCGATCTCGTAATTTCGGTCATTTCGTGAAACGTTTCTTTATGCTCGTCAGTAGGAAATGGCAAAAGTTTGTTATCAAGTTTTTAATGAAGGTATTACTATTAATATTACACGCGAATCAAATTAAATTTGTACTCATCTTTCTCGTTTTACGTTTTTCGTTTAACCGACTAACCGAAAACGATGAAAAACAATTAGCTCGGAAACTTTACAATCGACCTACAGTTAAACCATCATTAAGAGAATAAAATATGTGAGATTACAGTCGACATGATTACGATCGCGAACAGGGATGCACAAGGTTTTATTTAACATCGTAAAGCAATTTCTCACGAGGCACAGTCGCAACGGAATAATAATTTGCAAAAATGAGCGACATTTCTCGTTGACTCTGTGTTGATAGCCAGCTTCGAATTTCAATCTTTCCGTCACTTTTTCTCGTTTTAGCTACTCTCTCGTCGTCTCGCACGGTACGTTCGTAATAACTTTCGCGAAATTACGTTTGACCCGAGATTTCGTCGTTTCCCGGAGCTTGTTCTCATCGTGAGCAAAGATTTGCCTCGTGGTAATTCCAACCTATCCTTTAAGTGGCTAGCATTAAGAAACGGAGACTCACTCGCTCTGAGAGATGGCTGCTATTTTAGGAATGGAGATTGAGGCATGAACGGACGGAGCAGAATTTTAGAAGTGGAAAGACCGTTCAGTTTCATAAATTTGGGTTCTAGGATTTTACTTGAGTTGAAAATTTTATGTTTCCGCCCCAGGTTCTATTTCAAACTCTTGGCCGTAAGATTCAGTCTAAATTCTAGTTTAAGATAATAAAAGTTCCAATTTAGAAACAACGTTCGCGACATTACCGTTTTTCTCTGCCTTTCGATTCGCGTTAATTAACGTGGCGTGTGGATGCAATTTAATTCAAAGTTGAGTTCGAGTTACGAAATTGTGTTGCTGGCGCGAACACGAGTTCCAAAATTGAGTTCTATTCTTGAAGGTAAATTGGAATTATAAGATTGAATTCCAAAAACAACTTCGATTTCAAAATTAGATCCGAATTGAAAATATGAATTCCAGTTCGAAAACTGTACCCCGAGAACAACTTTAACTTCCACGAATCGATTGATTGCGTGGAGAACAAGTTCAATGAATTAAAAAAAAAAGAAAAAAGAAAAAGGGAGGAAGAGAGAGAAGAAAAAAGGGAAAGAGGGAGAAATAATGGAAAATGCATTCGAATGATTTTCGATGCGAGAGAAGATGAAACGTGCTTTCGAAAATGCGATTGCGATCGACGAACTGAAACGATCCAGGCGCGATTGGAACAACGTATCGTTTTTTATACCGCTGCTGAATGGTTAATGTGGCTAAATTGGGTCTGTTGCACCCGCGAAACGACTTTTATTGCTGTGCGTTAGCATATGGTCGGCAGCATTTCGATGTAACGGTGAAATGCAAATTACTTGATTTTTGTATGCAGCGTATTCGATCGGTGAACGATAGATGACTGCCATCCGATCGATAAAGCACCAAATAGCGTGCTTTAAATGGGGAAAGGAAAATCCGTGCCAATGGTGGGAATGATACGATTTTAGTCGACTCACAATCAATGTAAAAAATTTAGAACAAAAGCGGTCGATACTGTGTAACAAGGTACGAAATACATCGAAGAATTTAGAGCGTAATTTTATTCTGGAAGAGAATTTTTATCAAATCAGGAACAATTTACCGAGAGAAATTTTAAAAACAAATAAACAAAAATAGTTTTAAAAATAAATAAATTTAGTCCGGTGGCAAGACACGTGCTACTGTTAAAAATATGTAAGCACTTGTTTATTTTTTATAAAATGGTGTTCAGTTGTTGCTGTTATACCAATACCATGAATGGACGATTAGGTAGATTACGTTATGGAAATTCACAATTGAACGTAAAAGTATCAGATAATTCTGAAGATATAATGATGACGATAGCTAAGAAGAAGAAAAAGACGTTCAATCCATTTTTCAACGAAGAAGTGAAAATTTATCGTGTAATGTAATCGACCAAAGTACATTATCAAGATGTGACACTGAATGATATTCTCGGTGCATTGTATTCTGTTGAAAACAAAAGATTACGATTTATATACAATGATGCTTTTTCACATAATATATAATACGTAATATCACAACATAGTATAATATTCGTACATCATACAAATGACATTTAGTATATTATACTTGATATGTACTAATTATATTTACCAATTTCATTCAACAATTCTACAGATTATTACACTCGATGGATAGTGATGCCACGCATCGAAATCCCTGTGTGACTGCGGAGTGACGGATTACCGTGTTTAATATCCTCCCTGATCCTGTTCAGCGGAATTCCTATTAAACTTTGAACCTATCAATAACAGTGTTCGGCAGATCTGTGTAGGTACTTACAAATAGCGATATACGAAAATACTGTAGTATAGATTAACATGATAAGTTATACGTATGTAGTTTAAGATCACTGAATCGGAAATACACGTGTATTACGACAGGTTCAAGTAACGATAAATATATTTTGAAATATTATGATCATTTGCCATGATACTTAATGCTTCCTGTATCTTTCTCTAAGGAATTGTATCTAAGTGTTTACACGCGGTAATACATTGCTTACAAATTTACTAGATACAAGTATTTTTGTTGACTTAGCTAAAATTGTATTTATCGTTTATATATTTTAAATGTATTTATTTATTCACTTTGGATATGAAGTAAAATCGATCGATGTTAAATGAAACGATTTAGATGAAATTACGGGAACGACGCGGAGTAAATAACGCGAGGAGAAAATGATAGGTGAGTAGAATGAACGTATGGCGAGGAACTATACAGAAGAGATCAAATGACACGGCTTAATAAATAGCCAAACAAACAAACAGGAATCGCAATGAACGAACCGACTAATTCGTATTGGCGTATAGCGATCCGTGTTACGCAAACATAGAAAATTCAACCAACCTTTTGATCGTACTCTCCTCTTTCTCTCTCTCTCTCTCGTCGTTCATCCAATTGATCGGAATCGTTTGTAAGTTTACAAGTCAATAGAACCGAGCATTACACGTGGGTTCGCATTGAAACGTATATAATAAGCAGAATTGGCGGCGGTTTGAGTGCGATGATCGTTAACGTCGAATCGCGATCATCGTTATATCGGAACCCTGTGCACACGCGCTGCATAAATATCACGATCTGTGTGTCGTTGATTCGATAAAACTGCCACTACGGCAGAAGCCTCGGCTAATGGGCATAATAACCTATGGATCCATAGTTCAATAAAACCACAGCTGTGTGAAAGCGCCATGGATAATGCACACGGTTAATCTGTAGGCCCCATAGTTCAGCAGGATCGCTGTGTTACATGGACTCAACGCGTTGCAAGTCCGGCAATATACATATATGTATAGCTCCGCTGTGTAATAGACACGCTGACGTTCGCGTTTGCAGAAGAAACACTGTCACGTTCCCACGTATTTAATACATGGACCGCAGACCTGACCTGTTGGTCGACTGGTCAGCGTAGTTTGTTTCTGTGTACACAGTTTGCACCTACGTCATATGTACACAGTTGTGACTTGTATGTTTTAGTTCCTCAAAGCATACAGTTTGAACGAGAAATAACGAGATCGCTGACGTATTCGTTCAAATGCTAATCCTATTTGGAAAATCGTTCATTTTGTCCAAGATGAGTTTCCTTGGTGCGAGTGTACCACTGAGAATTGTTAATCGACGAATTAATAGATTTTTGCAGATATACAGTGGCTGCAAAGTGTGTTTGTACTACGCTGTATCCATCGTGTATGTAGCAGCTACATTCTAATGAATTAGGTGCAAGCGTATTAAATTTCGTGTCATTTAGTAAGAGTCTCGCATGGGTTGAAAGTTTTGCTGTGATTTCGCACGATTGATTTTCTCCATTCACGCTGAGACACGAACTTCTAAGTTACTATATTCCTCGAGTACGGAGACATCGCGTGGATCTTTGTTACGGTATCGGATAAAAGAAAGTTGAGAAAGTAATACGAAGAGAAGACAACATAATTCTAGAAAATGGGATTATAATTGACGAGTACAGTGAATGGAGCAGATGATTGTTACCAACGTGGTAAGGAAATAGCGAGACGAATTTTTCAGCAACTTCGTGTACCGAACAGTATCTCTATTAAATATTTACAGAAATAAAATGATACTGAAAATGACTTTGGAAATTACTGAAAATACGAACAACGTAACTTCGCTACAACACGTGTTAACTCTTTGCATCCCGATAATAATTCTTACGGTACGATCAACTTGATCTCGGCAGAAAAAGCTTTTCAGAATTATCTCGAAGATTTCTCTTTGTTTTCGTCCAATCGAAGTTCCTCTTTGATTTCGCCCACTTGATTTCCTCCAATCTTCGCTGAATCGCAAACTTCTGAATTACTAAATTCCTCAGGTATAAAGGCGTCGCGTTGATCCGACAAAGAAACGAGCTTGTGGGTCAGGTGTCGCGATTCTTATCATTTAAGTCCGGGCGGTAATTCCTCATAATTAGAAGGTCGACGTGCACGGGTGGTTGTAGAAAATCAGGAAGGAAGCAGAGGAACCGACACGGCGGTGAGATAAGGCGTGGGACGACGAACGAGCGGAGGCAACTGCAATTTCGCGGTACACGTGCTCTCTACTCCATCGTGTTGGATCGATACACACCGGGTGAACCAAAGATACTAATCTCCACAGCTCGAGAAACTTTTTCTCCTCGTACGGGTTGATTCCTGGCTAGCTTTTAGGTGATTACCGAGCTGTGAATGATATTACGAGGTGACTATGCTTTACATTTTTCCATTTCATCTCGGAATTTTCTTCTGCCTCTTCCTAAATCTTTTGTTTTCTTACTCCGTTCTTCGTGTCCCTCGAATTCTCCTTATTAGAATTGAATGGAAAACTAGATATTATCGATTTCTTTTTAATATCGTGGATATTCTGTAGTATAGATATTCTATACTTTGTGTCCTAAATATTTTAAGCATCCTGCTACCTGAATATTCCAAATGTCGTTGGTATTTCACGTTCTACATATTTTAAATTGTAGGTTAAGTGTATCCTAGATGTGCGTGTTTCGAGTATTTTATATCCAAAAATTCTCCTAAGAATTTTCGATGAAATTCCATGTCGTGAATACCCTAAATAATCCGAATTATCCTGGATATTTTAGAAATATTTTATCCATCACCGTATTCTAAGTATTTCTCAAACAAAACTATATTTTAAACGCGTGTACTCAAGATGAGTCTAATTGCAGTAAATACTTCGTAAACGTTACATCTACATTCTCCTGTATTTATAGATAAAAGTTTATATTCGTCGTAAATATTTAACAAATATTTTACCCACAATCTTCTCCAATTTGTTCTATACGCTTCGAATAAAACCTACAAATACCAAATACTACGAATAATCTGAATCCTGAATATCAAGAATAATTTATATTTTCTTCCATCGCGTTTCTTCCATCCTGAAAACATTAGACTCTCAGTCTTGACTAATCTTAGAACATTTCAGCACCGTTTTCGAGCCTCTGAAGCTGTTTCGAAACTACCGAGACACTTAAAATACTCATTTTCATTCGCTCATTTCGAATATAATCCAGCTTAACGCGAGACGTGTCCGCGTCGGACCAGAAATTTCGAGAGAACAGAGGCCGAGGGCACCTCGATAAAACGAAAGAACCAGCGCGCCGGTTAAAACGCGAATTTTCTAATGAAACAACGTCGCCTTTGCGCGCCTTACGAGGCCGCACAGACTTACCTAAGACAATACATACTCCACCGCAGGAAAAATTCATAGACATTTTCAGACGAACGCTCTTCTTTACTGCGTTTTAAACGCTGCTAGCTTACCTCAAGAGGCTGACTTTATCGTAAGCCAGGAAACTTCTTTTCTCTCCTCCTTTTCCATTTTTTCCTTTCTCCCTTTTTTCTCTACCTTTCTGTTTCTCTCGTTCTTCGCTCTGAATCGTGGCACGCGTGTCTGCTCGCCATAATATCGCGCGAAGAGATTCGTTAGACGGTTTTCGAGTGTCTTTATGATTGTACTTTTTATAGTTTTGCGGCTTGGATTAGGTGTTCCGTTCTCTGGTTGGAAGTTTCCGGCTCTACTCCCCCGCTGAGTTCTTCCGGCGCACGTTTTATCGATGATCGTTTGTGGGGTTGTTAATTGCGCAATATATCTGCACGATGTTTTCCAAGGGGTAGTTCTTGGAATAACGCACTTTAGTGTAACCATCGTTTGTGATTATTCTCTCTTATTCTGTCATATTTCGAACATACTTCAATACACATACATAATAACATAAATTTCTAGGGTAAATCAGACGATCGATTCTGGAAAATCGAGTTTATTTTGGGAATAATTTAATTGCATACAATAACAGTTAATAACAAATCTACTACAAATTTTACCTGGAAAATCAAGAATTTCTAAGTCCTAAATTACCGTTTTTCTCTCGTGATCTATTCAGCAAATGATTGCTGGTACAGACAAAAGAAGAGTAAAAACGTCGGTTGGCGGGTAGTTTGAATTCTATAGAATTTACATAAATATACGAGTTCAGAGCAAGTATGTCGTACGCTATTCCACAAAATTAAAGGATCACTAAGTTCTGATGGAAAAATCGTCTATTTACGAACTATCGTGTAGCTTGGCGAGGAAAAATCGCGAAGCGGCGGTCTACCTGAATTCATTATAGAAGGTGAAGCCTGCCTATCTCGCATCCTTAAACTGGCTTTTACAACATTGATCGAAGTATAACACTAACACTAACTCTTTATACTGGGCGAAATTTCTCCTTTGATACCAGCAGCAAAGTATCTTGATAAAAAATGCCCCGGTACTTTTTCACGTATAGAAAATATTTGACAACGACAATGTTTCTCATTTGAGAAATGAAAAAAAATTGCAAGTTATAGCGCGCATACAGAACGCGGCACGTTTTTTGTAATTGACAAAAATATGAATTATTCTGTCGGATGCATTTTTTATGACAGGTTCGTATGGGCACGTCGTTGTTAATTTTTCTGATTGTAGCAAGGTAAATAAAATATTTGAAAACGAGATACGCAAATATAGTAATTGCTTTACGCAGAGTAGGCGGAGGGGAGCTGCAAAAATTGCGACTGTATGTTGATAAAGGAATTTATCGTTCGTCGCGCAAAACTGATATGTTTTTTTCGAGGATAAATGTGTTACTCTATCGAGTCCAGCATCGTCTATTATTTCTCCGGACGAATAATTAAAGCGCGTTTTTCAGTTACGGATGGTAATTAACGAAAACTTCAAACCGTGACAAAAATAGCGGAAAATAATGACACGGTGTGCGTGCTCGTGTGTTCATAACCCCGGTGAGCCATGAAAAATACCTGCTATACGAGAAACGCGCATCATCGCATTTTATTATCCTTCTTGTACGCACGAAGAATTGCGTAATATTACTCTTTTATGCGATTAGTGCCTCTAAATTTTTTCTAAAATTTTAGTTTCGTACTTATGACAATTTGAAATTGCGTAAGAATGTCGATAATTGTTCTATTAACAAATTTTCCAATTGCGCTGTAAATTCAGTAGATGGGAAACATCAGTCTATCACAAATTTAATCACATCTATCTAATCGCAAAAGAAGAATCGAACAAGTGTAACATATTTACAACACATTTGCTAATTGAATGCCCAAAGTTTCAAAACGAAAGGCAACAGCACAATATTTCAAGCAACCTCAAGGCGATGCTAAGTAAAAAGGAAGAAGTAAAACGGCTCTTACAGTTCCTAAAAGACACAAACCTCTTCCAACTAATCTAACCGCAGAGAAATAATGGTACTCGCGTATATAATCAAATGTATAAATATACCTAATACAATGCGAATATCGTACATAATTATGACCAAACAACACCGTACTAATCTAATATAATATTCTATAAATTCATGGAATACAATCGTAGTCGCTAATAATCCTCGCAAGTATGGATACCACTGTAAATAAATAAATTGAAAACGAATATTTTGTTATTGTATCTACTGATAATTAACGGGAAATTTTGAGAAATTGTAATTTATTTGTTAAGGTTGACTGATAGAGGAACGAGTGGATGAATTTGTAATAGAAAAATGTAATGAAATAAGTATAGGTATAAGTATAAGTACAAGTATAGTGTATGCTGATCCAGATCCTCATTTTTACAGTGTTACGATACAGCAGAGGAAAGGAAGCAATTAAAAAAAAAAGTTAATCTTGTAGCTCCAGCTGAAGACTACAAGAAACAGCAATAGAGATCTACTTATAGCTCTTTTGTTTCTAGATCTCCTAATCTGAAACAAAATTTATAGTCAAGGGCACAATAATATGGACCTCTTCTTATTTTGAATTTTTTCGCTAAATTCTATTCTCTTCGTAACAGCGGTCTCCAGGTCACGGATATACAAAAGGAAGGGTGTAGAGTTTTTGTTGAAGTAATTATTTTTCAATGTTATTAGCCAGAAATATTCACGTAGAACTTTTGGACTACTAAGCAACAAAACGTCGAGCATGACAAAATTAATTTCATTCACTAAATATATGTTCCATCTATCTCGACTTTCAGAATCAAACGAATCGAACTATGTATTTGAACTGTAATTTTTAACATTCGTGTTAATAATTTCGATTCGTTTTCAAATATTTACCTTCACTCTTCACTCCCGTTTGTACTATGAGAAAAAGAAACGGAAGAGATTTAAGAAGAGACGAACGAACGCAGTAACATTATAGAGTCCATATACAAATACGCGATTTGTCGAACGTATTTCACTCACGCGCATGGAATCACTGCGTTTCCCTGTTCTCGATTCAATATTTCCCTCGCCTTCCTGCCGATTTCTCCTCCATACCTGCTCCAACCTTTTCCCTATCCCCTGTGTTTCTTCCGTACTGTCACCCTTTCCGCCAGCTTTCTCTCCCTCTCTCTCTCTCTCTCTTCTTTTACACTGCGTAGAACAGGATGCAGACGAGCTGGCCGAAGAATTCGTCGCACGTCGTGCCGCAGACAGGCTGCGAGGCTTTTCAGAAACGCATTTGCACATGACGAGCAGTCGGCGAGGCAACAGAGAGACGACAAGAGAACCGGCCAGGTGGTTTGATAGAGAAAACGAGACGACACACGAGAGCAAGAACGAGGGCGAACAGATCAACGGTGTCTGTCATCGAACAGACGTCATGGAGATGGCGAAGAGGGTGGAGAACGTTTTCCTTACGCATCGTCGACAACCGAGCACTTTCAATCTGGGATTTTTTGTTAGAGCCTTCGTTCTTGCATAGAAACGAGGACAAATTTTCATACGATATCCCTCCACGTTTATTTTGATGTTTGTTAAACAGCAAAACTGTATTGCGTTTTTTTTTATTTATTAAAATCTCCTAACAAACAATTTTTCATTTTTCATGATATAAAGGGATTGCAGCAGCAGGAAAGCAGGATTCTATATTTACATTATAATACTTTTAAATTGGACGAGATATTTACAGAAAGAGAAACAAAGATATAGGTTTCAAAACGTTATTTAATTTTCCTAATTAAATAAAATTCCTAATCCAAATTCCGTTGTCAAAATTCCAAATCAGTTTTAAAATTCCAAGAAATCATCCACTAGAAATATTCCTTTCTCAAATCCATACAAATTGATTAGTCTTCGCGAAAAATAGGTGAAACAGAAACAGGACAAAGATTAGCTTGCTATAATATGTTTACTTTTAATTGAACTGAACTATAACTCTGATCAACTGTACCAAATCTGTTTCCCTAAATCTGAAAGCGGAGAACCTTGTCCTGTGGTTCTGACTATTGCAAACAATATGTCACGAAGCAGACTAAATCATAACTTTTGCCGAAAAGTAATACTTTTGTTGACCTTAATTTTTATGAAATTTAGTTTTCTTTGGCGGAGAAGAAAATTAAGAATGGTTGAGGAAAAAAAGAAGCGAATTCATTAGGAATTATCTCGTTTTCGTTCTCTCTTCATTTAATTAGAGCGGTAAAATGGAGAAGATTTTTGATTCTTTTTGGGAGTTGGGAACGAAGCCCGGGTAAATGAGAAACTACAACCAAAAGGGTAATGAGTACGACGAACGTGATAAAGTGCGGCAAATTCAGCGAATATCGAGTGCACACGCGATCTTAAACGACAAATGCAGGAAATTAGGGGCAAGCAATGTGTGAACGCTGGGAAAAATAATGAGAACGCAAATACGATGCGTCGAATCGAACTAAATCATTAGAATTGGGAAAACACGGGCCATTGTAAATATTTAATTGGCAATTTATCTACCGGTGTCTCGTTTGTTATATAGGTAATACGTACAAATAATAAACACAGGAAATAGTAATATAAATGGATAAATGGTTTTCAACAAACGACAATATTTAAAAAGAATGTCTTCTAGACTTTATTTATTCTTAATTATGTTACATGAATTCTGAAAAGCTAACATCAAAGGACATCAAGCTTATAGAGAAATAAAATCGAATTAAACGCAATTACGTTATCAAACGAACACAATTATTCGATATCACAAAGAAACTTATATATAGTGAGATTTCACTCATGGTAGTCTTTGAAGGTTACATTTAACTTAGACTTCGTAGTGAAAGATGTTAAAAACAGACGATTCTCGTTGCAACCAAGGAAATTACAAAAATCAGTACGACCCTTAAATAAAAAAAAGGGGTAAACTCTCGAAAACAATACAAAATACATACAAGAGAGTCCTTAGAGTGGAAGCGAAGCGATGTAACCCGTACAAAAATGGAAGAAATACCGGAGAAACAGAAAAAAAAGGATGCAGAAGGCAACCGTTGGAGGAAAGAAGGGAAATTGAACAGAAAATCAAAGGAAACGTAGCAGGGAAACTTCATAAAGCGATCGAGTTTAAAGGGAACGAAACTCGAAAGGATACATTATATGATTGAAAGGAAAAAAATAGAAAGAAAACAAAGTAAGAACTGTTGGGAAGCAACATGAACAAAAGTAGTCGGATGAACAACCAAGCGGAAAACAATGATCACTCGAAACGGAAGATAAAGGAGCAAGCCAAAGACGTCCGAGAAGATAATCGAAAAGTGAAGGGCTGAAAGAATGGCGACGCTGTGGATTACGAGACAAAGAAAAATGAAGGATTCGCAAGATAGTTCCTGGGAATAATGGTGGAAAATTTTATGGAATCGCTAGGCGTAATTGCAGGCATGCGCAGCTGAGGAGGCTGTGGAATTATTAAAAGGGAGAAAGATGGTGCGAAAGGAAGGAAAGAGCCGAGAGATTAATGCTGTCATGTGAAAAGCTGTCAGAAATCGCGATGGCGGACGTGAATCGAACTTTCCTTACTCGCTGTTCTCACAAGAAGAATATTATTCTGTGGAAAACGTAATTTTACTGTGAAAATCCTGCGTTTCTTCGTCGCTCTACCGTCTCGTTCTGTCATGAATTAATATGATTCTATGTGGTTCGCCAATGTTCTTAAAGATTCTTTTCTTTCCTTTGCAGATCCTCGACGAGTATCAAAGAACATTTGTTCAAACTATCGTGGATTAATCGAGAAAAGAAATTAAACAGGTAAGTGTGACGTTCATGTTGTGTTTTATTTGATCTAGAATTTGTTTAAGGATATTCAGAAGAAGAATCGTTATTATCGGTTCTTCTTCATATGGTTTATCTATTAATGGAGTATATTGCTTTGTCGTCGATGACAAGTTGAATGGTGATTTTACTGTTTTACATAATCTTTTACTAAAAAGTGTTGATTCTTTTAAGGATTTTTATGCGTAAAATAGATGTTGACGTTGGTTATTGTTAGATATACAAAATTCTCAAGAGTTAAAAATTACACGAAATAAAAGAAGAATCAAAGATTGATGTCATTAGGTGCATGCTTGCAACGATTTCAAATATTTCGTTAAAGAAGGAAAGACTATAACACATTTCCTACGTCGAACACATCGAAAGCTAACAACGCAACTAACAAACAAACATTTGCAATCCGAGTTTAGTGACATTATAACATATCAGAGTAGACAATTTTCTCAGAAATATTCAACAGGTATATCTTTCTACTAGCCATATTTGAAACGAAAAGAGATCTGAAAATTGAAAATTGAAGTCATATTTCGAAAATTATATTTTCGAAACTAAAACACGTAGGAACAAATTTTTTTCTTGTTACTGTGACTCTTTTATCGTCCATTAAAACCGTTTTCATTTAAAGATCGAATGGCTATGTCTCGTTATTTGTTCGCGAATGATTCTACGAAAATACAGTAAATCCAATTTAATGAAGAGAGTGGCAAAGAGAGAACCGTGGAATCTCGATTCACCGGTTATTTGTTTGTTCATAAAAGCGCTCGATCTACGAATACGTCGATCGATCGATTCCCTCCATCGGCTTATTTGTCCCCTGAATCTGGAAGAACGTTGATTTGTTTGCCTCGCGATACCCAAGAGCTTTGGTCCCACGACGAAAAATAAATTTCTCCCATGGTCCGCCGATAATCAGATTAATTAGCTGAGGAATAATTTTGTGCGTTTGTACGACGAGGCTGATCGAATTGTTCTCGAAATCTTCTCGCTTTAGTACTTGAAATTATTACCATTTTATTTATCTTTAATATATCATCAACGAGATCCTGTAATATAAATTAGGCGTTTGATATCTGTATTATTAATTATTATCGTAATTTAAGGGAATTATTTAGATTGAATTTATAAAATATTTGAGAATTAAATGAATTAAAGTTCTTTTAAACGTGGTTATTTTAAGAAATTCTCTGTCGAATGTGAAAAAGGAAATAATCGAGATTTTCATTTCTTTGTTGAAACGGATTAATAACAGAGATAAAATGAAACGTTCTCAGAGCTTATTATACAGTTAAAATGTCTGATGGATTTAAAGAAATTTTATAGAACGTAAAACCAATCCTTTTATATATACGCATAGCCAGAAACGTATAAAAGTAATTTTTGCATTTTTATCAGAATCAAATTATTTTTTTCCCTTTTATTTTCTCCAATTTTCTTAGCTCGCAAACATTTTCCCAAGCTGTGTATGCAATTTATTCGAGGAGTACCGAAAATAAGTGAAGTAAAAATTGAAAATAAACGAAATAAGGACGCAAAACGTAGACTGGAAACGAGGGATGGGCAAGCAATCATCTCTGAAGTCTTGCTACTGCGTTTTAGTTTCTTCGGAGCGGTTAAAACCACGATACGATTCCCAGAGGTCTTTACAGCAAAGTTGCAATCCCTTTTTGGACGCGAATTCGGCATGATGTATCGGCAAAACCTCCACGAGGATGTATTATTCATCGACGCAGCCATCTATCTCGTCATTTTATCTTCTTCCGTTTGATCCTTCCTTCTTATTTTTGCGTTCGAACATGTTGGAACTTCGATTGCCCTGCTTTGCATTTATGAGTCCCGTTCCTGCCGGAGTTTCAGCGATTGATGCGATTTTAGCGACCTCACGGAGGAACCAGGGGACGATTTTTCTTTGCAAGTTATTCCGATAGTGTGTTTCGTTATTTTAGCCTCGCGGATGACTTGATAAATCGAAGAATGTCAGTAAAAGAAATTGGCAAAATAATAAAAATGAATAATCCATATTTGTTAAAATTGCTTGCTATTATAATAATTGGAAAGTAATTTGAAGGAAGAAAGAGAGAGAGAGACGGAGAGGGATCAGATTTGGTTGTCTTTTTTTTTAAGAGAATTAAGATTAGGAAACTTACCAAATTGCAAATTTTGATTTCCTACTTTTTTGGATTTCTGCACGAGATACAGATGACGTTTTAACAATTTTAATTTTCCACCGATATAATAATTTTAATTCTCGAATAGTCACGCCAGGTTATTTGTTATTATAATTCGATATGCACTCGTATGAACGTACTGGCAGTTTCAATTTTCCCCCACCCTTGGAATTCTTATTTTCGATTTTCTCGTGCTTTGCATAAATATGTTTCGTTTAAAATACCGGATGCATAGGTATCACGATCTTTCAATTTTTAATTTTTTTTAACACCTAACCCTAACCTACCGCAACCTAATTTTTCTCTACCTATTTACAGAAAAATGATTCATTATACGAGATACACGATAATTATACACTCAAAATGTCAAGAGAAAAGCACGAAGATCGTCTGGAAAATTGAGAAATATCTATTTCCTTTCATAACAATAATTACTTCATATTCCACCGAAACTACCCTAATTTCTATCTTCTGCGTGGATTCTTCGCTTTGTCCCTCTCACCTCCAAACTGTTCTCTTTTAATCGACTAATATTCTGACCACAAAACGCCCGTAAATATCCATCGTTTTGTAGAGCACAGATTGCGAATATTTTAATAAGAATTTCGGGGGTTGAAGAACGAAAAGGCCGCGTTATTAGAAAAAGAAATCGAGAAAGAAGAAGGAGAAGAGAGACTGTATGGCGAAAGATTATTTTGGATATTCTGTCGTGGCTTTATAAGCCGCTGCTGTGGGATAAGGGCGAAAGAGGCTGATATTAAAGCTTCCTATTCCGCGGATCTTCCTCGTGCAACATTAACCCTAGGAATACCGTGCTCTCTGTGTAGGAATGTTCTTAGCCTAGCTTATTAAATTTCCTCGAGTTTTATATACTGACGTCCGCTTCATTGCTGTTGTAATATCCCGGGTTTCCTTGATTCTTCCCTCGGAATCCATCCGGCCTTTGTGAATCTCGTGATAGATAATTGTAAAATAATCGATGATATAATTCTGAATTATATTTCATTCTTCAATTTTGCAAGTGTAACATAATAGTTTAAAAAATTAAAAAATTAACTTTCTGTCCAAGGTAAAACAACTAGGAAGTTAATTATTTTTACATTTGCAAACGATTCATTTTCTCTTAAAAAAAAACAAAAAAAAGAAAAAAAGGAAAGAAGAAAATACATGAACATCGTTTCTCTCGAAGAAGAAGAACCCTCTTCCACGACCCTCTTGTACGCATCGACAATTTCACCCTAAGGCAAGACCTTAAACTCCTCTTCTCTCTTTTTATCCATAGAAATCCTCCTTACGTTCTCCCCGTTTTCGTCGAAAATTGCCTCGCTCTCGTGACTTCTCACACAGCTTCTCTATCGAAATCGCAACATTCTGCAGCAAACTGTACGAACGAAGCGAACCAAATTAAATCTAAAGAACGAATGAGAAAAGAAAGACACGCACGGAGAGAAGAAGAAACAAAATGCAAAGCAGAAACTATCTGCTAATAAAGCAGACACCGTGCGCTATGTAATTTTGATCTTATTATTCGGTAATATCATCAGTCTGTAAGTTATGTAAATGAAAACAATAATTCTTCTGAAACTCGATGGAGGATCGATAAAAATCGTTTGTAGATCAAAGCACAATTGCTTGAAAATTAGCTCGCTCAATCGTTATACGTTCTTGTTTGTTAATACTTGTCAAATATGTACCATTTTAGATTCCAATTTAAAAATGTCTTTCTCTCCTTGAAGAGCAATTTTAAAGAAACAGGTCAGATCAGCCCGCAATTTTGATCGTTCGTGATTGGCGATCGCCAATCGATGGTTGAAGACCAGATTTCTGATTACACATGTTCCGCGAAAATGTTAAAAGTTGCACATAATCTCTGCTTTCTTTACTAAATCAACAAAATATCTAACGAAACCGAAGGAGGGATAAATAATTTTTACACGACACTCATGAAAATATGAGGAGATTGTTCCCAGCACCGGCATCATTTACTCAAACGTCACTATGTATGTGGTCAGACAAAGAAATAAATGTTCAAGATATTTTCACTTACCTCAGATCTCCTGATATCGAGTTTCAGGAAAACTGCACATTATGTGTATCTTTTTATCTTTGTCCGGAATCCACATTCAAACGCCGCACTCTGGAACGTGAGAACGTAGCCTACAAACGTGCGAACGTTGCCTGAGAACGTACGAACGTGGCAAACGTAGCCTGTGAATTTTGATTTTCCTCCTCGTTGTTCAAATTCCGTACTTCGCGTCGGCTCAAATTCTGCCACGCGGGAGAAACAGGAAGCGCATAAAGCGGAACCGAAAAACCACGAATAGTCGTGGAGAAACCGTAAGTCTCCGAGTGGGTTGCAGTGGATTTGATGTAAAGAAAAGAAGGAGAGCACGAGAGAGGCAGACAAACAGATAGACAGAGAAAAAATGTTTAAAAATCTCAAAGACGCACGGTTGTTTTCGCGAACGAGCAACGTGGACACAAAAGCCATGGTTTTCGCGCAGCTTCCGCTTCCTTCTTTCCACTTATTTTCACCCCTTCATTCCTCGCTTCTTCTACCTTTCGCCTCGCCAAGGGGAAGAAGGAACGCCAGCCTGATAAAAGCGAGCGTCGACACGGGGGAAAACGCGATATGAATTATTATCGAGCGTTTGTGCATGCAGCGGCGAAAGGTTGCCGACTCACCCCTGTTTGTGAAGTATAATTTCGAAGGTTCGCTGACAGGTGGATCGCTGGATTTTTTGCGAGACGGTGGCTGTTTTGCGAGCTCAAGCATCGACTTCGCGAGGAGACTGTTCAACTTTCGAGTATAGTCGATGGGGGCGAGGGTTGAAAAGTTAATGCTTGAGAGAGAGAGACGGAGAGAGATGGAGGGAGATGTTTGCTGGAGAAGTTTTGGTTTCGATTGTTTTTTGAGGATGTGGCTTTAGGATGAAGTGATTTTTTGTCCTTTGTAGTTTTTCTCCTCCCACGGGTAGAAACGTTCGTATAATGCTGTTTGTATTTGTCGTATATACAGTGGTAATTGAATAAGATTTTGAATTTGCTTTTGTCCCATTTCATCAATCGTCGTTTGTCTTACATGACTCGTAAAGACGGAGAAAAGGGAAAGTCAAAGAGGAAAAAAAGAAAGACTGTGTATAAATTGTAATTACCGATCAAAATAAGATTTTGAATTTGCGCGGGATATTTTCACTCGAAATTCTATGGGAACTCGCACAAGATACAGAAATGAAGAAGGAAAATGGAAGATAATAAAAGACAGGAAGGTCTGTGCATAAATTACGGTTACTACTGATCGAAATTGGATCTTAGATTCTACTCGCTAGACTTGCATTTAAAATCCTATTAAACTTTTTATGATTCATGGAGAAACGTTAGACTAACAGTTATTTTAACAGTTCTTTCCTATTATTCTGTACACTCGACATTTACATTCAACGTGCGAGGAATTGAATATTAAAGAAATTCACGTGAGTTTTGAAGAGGAAGGCTGGTCATACGTGCAACTGAACGTGTTCGATAACCTACTGTAGCCATAACTGATACGTTTGACAGACCGAAGCCTAATTACCTCAATGCTCGCAGTCCAATTACAAACAGACTACCGGCGGATGCCTGATTGCTTCCGGAGTACTTGATGCTTCACTGCTGTCTGACTGCTAACTGGTTACAAGTTTGATCGTTCCAAAGGATTTCAAATGACCATTGATCCACCAACGAATCCTTATAACGCTCTTTCGTTTCCTATGTATTGGTTGGACGAATGATCTCGTATCTCTAATTTCTGTTTCTATACTACAATGTAATATCCGGGTATTGTTGTTGCAATAGCGATAGAAAGCAGAATCTTTATTTAAATTTTACAGTGGAAGTGAGGGAAAAAAAACTGTGAAAGTATCTCAAAATAATTTCTAATATTATCTGTCTCGCTTAATGCTTAGAAATACATTTGGAAGAAATATAATTGAAATATAAAAAGTTGTTTTTCTGGCCATAAGATGGATTCATCCTCGAAGAGATTGAGAAGTTTTCATGCAAGTTTTAGTTCAACCCAGACGTTTATACGAATTCAGACAGTCTGTGACTCAGCTGAAAAGTTCAGACTGGAAGATATGAGACGTGCGTGGCGCTGAACGTGTTAATTCGTATCGAACCGTCTGCTACAAATTTAACTTGTCCACGAAACTTTCGCGAAACGATCGTACGCGCGCTACAATGCCCGCAAATTCGACTTATCCACAGCTCACGCTTCCGGTAAACGACCTATGCGCCCACCCACGCGTATTTGTTCTGCCGAAACAACAAATTTCACTCGTCTCCCGGAAACGCGTGAAAAAAATAAAGCAAAACAAGCGAAACAAAATTGAAACAACAATAAAAAAAAGATACATAGAAAAATAGAGGATTGGAAAACGAACTGCCGCGCAGATTACAACATAGTAGGTCTGTTAAAAAGCAACGAATTGCTGGCACGTGAAAACACAAATACGAACCCTCACGGAGTCGAATAAAATTAACAAAATAAAAAAAGGGACAACGTGAAACGTTTGGATGTTTTCGCATTCACTCGTGAAAAAAAAGAGATAAAAAGCAAATGAATGAAAAAAGGAGACTGGGAAACCAAAAAAAAATTTTTTTAAATAAACAGAGAGAGAGAGAGAGAAAGAGGATAGATAAACGCTTGAACATTTCCGCGTTGAATCGTGAGAAAAAAAGGCCGGTCGAGCAGCGAAAAGATAAGAAAACACGAAGTCAAACAAAATTTAGAGAAATAAAAGAAAGAGGAAGGATGAAACACGCTTGTAAAATTTTCGCGTGGATTTAACGCGCTTGTAGCCAGAAAGAAAAAAAAAGAAACAGAACCGAAGGAAAATAAGAAAAATAAGAAATACGAGGTCAGAAGTTACAATAGACGCGCGTGGCCGAGTGTGAATATCATCCAATAGAAACTGGTCGATTACAAATGGAAAACGACGCGTTACAAATCGCGAAATTAGCATTTCCCCCGGCGCGGCCGTTTCCGATTTTCACGCTGGCGTCCCGAAACGACAATCGGCCGTCGGTTTTGCAATTTCAGCGTGGCTGCAGACTCCGTTTGCGGTAATCCGCAATGGCAGTCCCCGTGATATCGCAATTATGACGCTTCTGAATAAATTAGTCGGCCGTCACGCACGGCTGTACACCGCGTTTAACTCGATACCCGTGGTCCACGTGTCACGCATCCGATACTACGTTAACTCACTTCCGTTTCACGTCCTATGAGAGCTCATCAATTTTTGACACGGTCGAAGAATCGTTCCATGGCTCCGATCTACGCGGTTCTCTCACAAAGAAGAGTTTTCGTTGTGTGGATAGAATTGTCCAAGTTTTGATGAAGCATCTGTATGAAATATAATCTGTGTGGAATCTGTTGAACTGTCGAGGTCATTTGCCCCACCAATACTGGCGTAAAATGTGTACTTACACTTTTAAAAGTTTTATCTCTATTTCTTTTCCCCATTTAAAAAGATATTTTTCTTATTATTCGAAGCACCATAAATATAAATTTCAAATTATGATTTGAATTAAGTGGAATTTTAATATATATAGTGTATTTTTGACACGGTAAAAGAATCGTTCGAGGGCTGGAAAATTTTGCAGCCTAACGTTGAGGATAAGATTATTTCGAATAACGTAACAAGGTGACGAATAAATTCGACCTATTTATTATTCATGAATAACAACTTCGACGAACAACTTAAGAATAATGAATTAGTTTATTTGTTGGCCTAAATAACTTTCTACCAATGCTGGTGTGTAATATTCAAGTCGCAGTATACAGGATTAAAATATTAAATGCAGACTTTTCTACAGCCTCCTCGTTAATTGAATATGTAACGAATCGAACTGAATAATCCAATTGGTTGTTTTTTCGTGAACAAATTCGATTTATTTGTTAATTAGAATATGTAAACTTTTTAACGAAATCGACTACACTTTTGTCTCCTTTTTTTCTTTCAAATGTCACATTAAAAATCTAACTGGAGCGATATAGATCATCTGTAATATCGTACAAGCAAAAACTTTCAACGAGAATTGAAGAGGATATCGATGTTTCCGCACTGGCTTTTAACAAATAAAATAAAATTGTATTTCGTTGTCCACTAAAAAATATGATTATAATTTTTCTCAATTTCTATTTTTGCCATTGGAAAAAGTTGTAATCGCTAGTCTTTCCTATAAATAAAACTACACAAATTTAATTATAGAAAGTTAAAAGTGAATAAAGGTCACGATATATGTCATGTAGAAAGTTCTAAATTTCCCGGAGAATTTATAGTCGATAAACCTGACACGGAAATAAATCGAACGTCAAACGTTGAGAAAAAGGACGTCAACTCTAATTCCGTTTCCATTAGTCTAAATCTAAAAGAGTGCACCGTATTCGAGCTCAATCCCTTCTGTTTCAGGCCTTGTCGATATTTTAAATCCACTATTAACTGACACTTTCAACTATACAGAGCGTCCTATTTTAATACAGCGATGTACAAATAATTTGGATCGGAACAATTTAAAAAGTAGACCAAGTAAAATTGACTGAAAGAAAATAGTTTTCAAAGGTCATTAGATGAAAAAAAAGTGTCACAAGATATTGATAGAGATGTTAATTCACCTTATGCTTATTCAGTATACGAAGAGTTTTAATTCTTTCGAGAAGAGCTTTCTTCGCAATAAACACAATAATGTAATAATACAAACTATGATACACTTAAGCTAGGAAAGTGTCGATTAATCATATTATTTTGACTGAGATGGATGTATTTTATAATTAGTGTTAAAAGCACATATAAGATCGCTCATCACTTTCTTGAACCACGTACGTATATTTGGTTCTATAAAATGATAAATGTCGGTGGATCAAAAAATTTCTAACGCATAGTCAAAAAATATTGATCAAGTTTGTGACACATCATTTTTCCAATAGTATTACCACTGTCTTATAATCGCATAATCTACGTTTATTTACCTGCGTTTTATTAAAATGAGTATGTATGTAGGATTTTTTTATTTATTTAAAAATATTAGAAATTAAGGTTTCTAATGATTTTCATCCTATATGTTAATTTTATTGATCGATAGATCTATTTACAATAGATTAAACAGGAAACGATGATTATTTAACGTGAACTAAATACAGTAATGTGCTATAACTAAGACAACTAAATAGTTAATTCATAACTCTCGTCACCACGGTTCCAACGCTCTTTTTCACGCGGACCATCCTCTTCGACAACACTGACAACACTGACAACACTGACTTGTCAACTTACGACTGCCTGTTAATTTGTCTTTCTCCTTTTAACACGTTGGTCGCCACGTCACCCATATCTATGTGACGGGTATACTTCCGTGGAGGCCCCGTCAGCCAAGTATGGATGACGCTCTTCTTGTTCGAGTTAATTAAATATAGGATATTATATATAGGATATACAACATAAAAATATTAAAAACACATTATACCATACTTTTTATTAATTTATATTCTGGATAAAATATTACATTATGCTATATCGCATGGTATTCGTTAAAACATTCCAAACACATTTGGGGTGATTTTGGGCACTTCGAACAATAGTTGTAGACTTTGTCATCGCTACTCTCCTCACTTTCAAATATATTTTCACGCTGTTTACTGAACATTTTGAGAATGCAAAAATCAATAATGTACGTCTCACAAGTATGCTTCTCGACTAAATGAAAGATCTGAGATATCTGCCATGAGATCCCTCGGAATAGTCTAGCTGGAAACTTATCGTTTTCTCCATTTCAGAACTAAATAATCTTTTCTTTACAATGAATCGAAGGCGATAAACAATAAATTCCCACTTGTCGCTCTATTTACGTTCTGCGTACTGGCGGTCGGATTTGGAGCCCGCAGGAAATTTAGCCGAATCACGCTGGGAGACCAACGTGTTAAGCATCCCTTTTCCGCAACCGTCCACGGCTATGGTTACGTAGGTCTTTTTTCCCGCGTAACTATTCGACTAAAGGGCCAACGACACATTGATGGACCGCTCGGTCCATTGAAGTTCCCAGACCTTTTTGGCATGTCGGTACTTAGGCTTTCTCCCAACATTGTTTATGGTTCACCCGATATTTCTTAGGCCATTTGTTCACGATACTACATATTGATCGAATTATGTATGATCCATTTTGTACTATCAAAATAAAGATCACAACGTTCGACAGATTAGGTTTCATGTTTGTATAAAGATGCGTTGTTGTAAAAGACGTGTCTGTAAAAGAAAGACACTTTTCGACACTTTTTGACAAAGAAAGACACTGGGCGATCAACGTGTTAAAACTTTTGAATTGACCCAGCTTTGAATCAGAACGATAAAGCGTGAACGAAAAGCGTTTATTTGGAGATTTGAAATAGAGGTACGTGAAAAGAAAGGCATTCCATTCCGGGTATAGATACGATCCTGTGTATATTATTTGATAAATTGAAGAAACTTCATATCCTATATAACTTATCGATACGTTCACGATATTACCAGTAAATCGAATTATCTATAACGTGTCGGTATTATCGATAACGTGATCGATAGCGGTAGCTTTAATTTCAAAAAAAGAACCAGAGTAAAATATCCTATAATCAAGGAACGTACAGTGAGAAATAATCCGAATATAAAAATGCATCGTACGTACGTAAAATAAATTTTCACATAGAATGAAACTGTGAACTAAATTTTCAAAAACAACGAAACTGTGAAATAATAAATTTCCAATATCCTGTATCATTTCTCCTTGAGATAATCCCTTGCTTCGAATTCATGAAAGTAAAAAGAAATACGTAGCACAGTTCCACTTAAAAGAGAAGCGAAATTGCAATTTGCAAGTGCATAGCAGACTCTGCACCCTTTTTCCGAACACACGAACAGAAATTCCAGTTGTGCGTGATAGTAGAGATTCGCGAGCACGCTATTCCATCGCGACGTAAAGCAAAGAGGAAAGAAACAGCGTGAAGCCCTGGTGAATATCAATTTAAAACCACTTTTCGGCGCATCCCTTGAATTGCTTACGTGTATGACGGTTGTTTGTAATCCAGCAGCCGTTCGAGGCCAGGTTGTTGCTTTATCATTTCCTTCCTGCGTGCATCGCTGCACCAGCACCGTTGCTCCCCCTCGTTGTCGTCCAATTTGTCTCTGTGCACTTCTGGTATTATGCGTGATGCATAATACACTGGTACGCGACGAACCTATGCACGCACGCGCCTAATCCAGTTCGTCGAAGATGCACCGAGGGTGGCACGTGTTTGTCGCCGATGTCAGGATAAAGTCCTCTCGTTCAAATCGCTACGGTTTTGGAGTAATCGTGCTGTACAATTTGGCAAATTTGTTTATCTTTAGTTTTGATACTAGCATTCTGTAAATAAGTAAAACGTGGAGCTTGAAGTAAAACGTGGAGCTTGTAGTAAAGAAGCGAAATATATGAAAAATATATTCTGTTACATTTGTTCGTGCTATTTACGAAGGAATAATAATTCGCATTTGGCAGGTGCTTCTTTTTATTTTTATTTTTAATACTGGAATTATTTACGACTAAAGTATAAAACTACCAAAGAAGTCGAAATGAAAGATACGATATACGAGGAAGAAGACGAACCTTTATACGTAGAATTTATAAAAGATCAGTGAAATACTCAAAAATTCATCGTGGTATGACAGTAAAATTTCTCTGAGAAATTATGAATTGGTCGTTATGACCATTCTCGGAATTCTCGGTGGAGGAGATAGATCGTGCGAATTAACTGTTGGGAATTCAACGTGGTAATAGTAATAATACTAAAAACCTGCATTTGATTATGGATCGATCCTGATTCCGCAGAGTTAATTAATATTTGCACTTGTTATTAGATATACTTGACCTAATTAAATCTCTATTCCCCAATTTCAGTGTTTGCCAACCTGTTTTGCGCTGCTATTCCCTTTTAACCTACGACCTTCGCTCTATATGCATAAGAAACATTCTTAATAAAACGTGACAAGTTATTTCCATCTAATGCCACAATGTAGCCATATTACAATAAACAACCGTCGAATTTCTTTAATTAAATTTAATTAATTTTAAATAAAACGTTGCACGATCTCCAGGCAGAAAACTCGACCTCTGACTCCTCTCTCTTCTTTCTTTCCTCGTTCGTCCCCTCTTTATTTCCTTCTTTCGCCTTTGATTTTCTTCTATTTGGTACTATAACATTATACAACAAAGTTCTTCCTGGTTTTAACTCCAACAAATAACACGATACAAATTTTCCTCTAGTAACGGAGAATCACTTTCCAAGAGAGCAACAGCATCGTACCCAGTCGTTTGTTACTTTTGCTCGGGTAATTGTGCGGCAAAGTGACATCGGCATGGTCTAGATTCCAACACCGACGAACAAAGGGCTGTCACGAAAATATGACGCTCGTGGGGGTGCGTTATTATTCGGAAAATTATTAATGCTGACCTCTTCTCCCTATCTCTATTCCTCTCTATCTCTATTCCTCTGTCTCGCTTATTCTCTCTTCCATTCTGTTCCCCAACGCTAGCTGAGGTTGTTATTACCGGAACAATTACTTGCTACGCGGCTTGTTTAATGTAATAAGCCGCGATACGCCCTGCAACGTATATACAGTTCGGTAATTGCGAACTGGAGCCGATATCCGAGATATCGAATCTTTCCACGGCTTCCGCCGGAACAACTGACAACAATTTTCCAACGCCAAATGTTGCGAATTTGTTAATTACTCCGCGCGAGAAGCTTCATCTTCCATTAAATTAGTTCCTCGAGAACTTCGATAAAAAGTCGTTTAAAATACAGTTCGTACGCTTCGGAATATTTGACCGATGAAAAGGTTGCGGATATTTATGCAAATTCGTATTTCTATGAATAGTCAGAAAATATTACCTATGTGTAGGCGATAAAACGTGATAACCTGTCTCTAGGATCCGTGTCAGACATCGATGTTCGCGGCTGTTACATAGGACACACAAGAAATCACGGAAATGATAGATCGCCGGTGATCTCCTCGCGTCGCAGTTCGAACGTTTCACAAATAAGGTGAAGAAATTGAACTTTGTATATGGTAATAAAATTTATTATACAAATCCAACAGAGTGACGGTTCAAAGTGTTACAACAGACTGATCTCGAGCGCTTATTTGGGAGGGTTTTTATGCTAAGGTTTTAGTCTCTCTGGAGGGGTTGTCGTCTGGGGTTGTTGTATGTCAAAGGCGGCTATTCCGTTACTATTTGGTTATTGTTTCGATAGCTGTGGCATGCAGAATGTTTAGCCTATCCTATTTCTGAGCGTGTGGCCTTCTTAAGCGTCTAACACGGCAGACCGAGCGCCGATAATCTAAATATTCTGTGACATCGAACCGTTGATGATCGGTATCGATCAGTCGCCGAGCAAATATCAAAAAGTTCACACCCGAGACTTCGGTCGCCTTCGCGGCATTAATCCCTTAACCTACAACTACGGGCATAGCCCGTAGTAGATGATCGGGCCAAATATAAATATTAGCGGCGGCGCCCTCCTAAAGTTGTAAATATTTGTGGAATATTTGATAAGTAATTACAACCTGATGCAATAATTATACAAAAATCAGTAATACAAAATTAATAATCTGCAATGGTGTGATACAATTCGAAACATTCTGGTAGATGCCCGTAATATTTACGATTGGCCCGATCATCGTACTACACAAGTCGTGCGAATAGTCTAAGGCTGCGCGAGCTCGTTTACGTTTTCGGCCATCCTAGGTTAAGGGGTTAAATAGCCAAGTAAATGAACGTGACTGGTTTTTCTTTTTTAAAGCGTTATAAACCATTTAATCGTACGGTTAATGATTTTTATAAATATAATCACACAATCTATACTTACATATCCAATTACGAAGTTGCATAATCGACGAAAAAAGGCATAAAGTTAAATCAAGATATACACGTCTGAAGTTATACTTAATAAGGTTACACGTCATATCACAACGTTCAAAAGGGAAACTTTATGAAACTCCAAGTTTCTATAACCCGACTAGAATATCAATTAAAACTACCACTAGGGTACCTTCTTCTCAACTCTATCCATTAATTCCATCCATTCCATAAATATCCTCGAAATGAATGAAAAGATAGGAAGCTCCGAAAGAAGCTCGAAAACTACCCCTTTCTTATTCGAATTTCATCCGATAAGACCGCGGCGCAGCGTAAACCACGGGCTCGTTAACCGGTCTACGGAGTTATCACAATTTTCTAACACCTGCCTGCCTCCCTGCAAATAGGGTTGATTTACAATCGCGAGAATCGATCGCGAAAACACGGGGAATAGCAGACGTAGACAGATAGATAGATAGAGAAAGAGAGAGAGAGAGAGAACGAAAGCCGCTAGGCGGTTCGAGTTCTCGCGAATAGGATCGTAAATTGCAGGCAGCCCGGTCTGGGATTCAAGCGTTGGAATCAGCGGATAAATTCCCGCAGGCCTGGCCCACGTTATTTATTCATTTATTTGCTTATTTATTTACTTGTACCGGCCAGTTATACTGAAGCCGGAATTACGAGCCGCACGCAGTTGTGGATATGCGGCACTGCCAGTAATCTAAAATTCATTTTCGGGATGAATCCGGAATGAACGCCACACGATACACCGACTATAGTTCGCCGAAGTTCCATCGTTCTCCGATCTTCGTGGATCCTCCACAGACCGGACCCCGTTGTCTCAAATTCTGCACGCGACTTCCCCTCGAATCGAGGGCCATTTCCCCCTTTTTATTCTTTCTCTCGTTTCCCTTTATATTCGAATATGCACAGTTGCACACGCCACACCAGGGGGAGTTAGTTTCCTGTTTTTCTTACTTCTTTTCTTCCCCATATCGCAATCTCGAAATAACTACCCAGCCAGACATTGATTTATTTTACCGAATTTGCTGGACTTTTGTATTTCTTCCAGGAATTCGGAACGAAAAACGAAGGGGTTGTTTGTCGCTGCTACTTTGCATTCTTCATCCACGATCGTGTCATTTTACCGGCGAAATCGTAAGCAGGATATTGTGGTGGCTTTCGGTATTCATTTCCTTCTTTATTTTTATATTCTCTAGTTTATTTTTCTCTTGTTTGACATTCTTCTGTGAATTTCCTTTTACTGGAAATTTTAGCGTCACTCACCTACATTTTTCTCCAATCTTAACGACTACCATGCAACTACAGGGAAGTGGAAGCTTTCATTTCCCCTCGATATGGTTTTTATTTTCTCCGTGAACTTTTCTGGAATTTTACGCTTCTGTTCTCTTTTATATATCTCCTCGTTGCTGTCGAAAATTTTATATTTTTCGCTGCTTTTACTTGCCAAGTTCCAAAGCGAGAGTATTCAAAATTCTACACATTTTCATTTCATTCATTCTCCTCTCTTTTTGTTTGTTTTCCAATCATAGGGTTATCGTTTCTTAGTTCGACAAAAATCACGAGTCGCAGCCGGGCAAAGTTCATTTGTAGCAAGTCCCAAGCGTTTCCTCCGACAGAAAACATTTTCCGCAGCGAGGGATTCGAACTCCGATCCCTTTTCGCGGAAGTCGAGAGTTCTACACTCTCGAACAAGACTCCTCCTACGTTCTCTTCTTTTTGGTTGGAGATATGTTCCTTTTACACAAATTCGTAGGACTACGAAATACCTTTTCATGATCGTACTCCCGGTATGTATGT
This sequence comes from Bombus soroeensis, assembly GCA_014737365.1. Taxonomy (NCBI): domain Eukaryota; kingdom Metazoa; phylum Arthropoda; class Insecta; order Hymenoptera; family Apidae; genus Bombus; species Bombus soroeensis. The sequence goes on along the minus strand of JACXIL010000032.1, from coordinate 282,385 downwards.
ATAGCACTACACGACATGAATATCTCCAAACACGAGGCAAGAACGTGTACAGCTATCATTTTCGTTGGTAAAGGGGAAATTACAAGGGTCGAGTTCTAAGCAAATATCTTCCTGCACCGAGAAATCTTTTTCAATTTTTCACGGTAAGTGGAGGTCCTTTTTAGTACAACCTTCTGAAAGGTATAATATATGTACAGCGTCGTTACTCGGATTTATTTATGAGACATCTTCGCGTAATATGGACTATTTTACCAGACCTTCTGGCATTCCAGGTTTATAAGGAACATCAGGTATATTTCTGAAGTAAATGCGAAGTGTAAGATCACAAGAGAAAACGTGACAGGTACATCTCTATCGATTTTCATATTTTAATGTTGCTTTATGAAACGTACAGGGATATTTTGGTATAAAGTAAAGATGAGAAGAATTCGTTAGGTTCGGAGATACGTTTGCAGTTTTGTAGAAATTAATAGTATAACTGCTAAGAAAGAACAATTGAATATCTTTTAGTATTTTTAATGTGATGACGAGCAATATGTTGAAAATTATGAAGAGGGTTTGGTGCCAAAATAAAATGAAACGACACTTTTGGTAATAAGAAGTTTATAGACAGTGTATACCAAGAATAATAGTTGGATTAAAACTGTTATCATACAGAAGATGGAGAACGTAATAAAGCAGCATTTTAATTAATAAAATAATTTCTAAAATATTAAAGTATAATATAAAATAATAGAATAGTGGAATAGAATTCGATGATCGTCATAACGATATTTTTTATTATAAGAACATGTCAAAGTATTACGCCTGAAATATTCTATGAACTTTCTATTCTTACGATCAGATCTTTAACAATATAGAAATATCTCTGTACTTCGTACCTCTGACAATTATAAGAAAAGAGAAGAGCAGAAACTTTGTTCCAACTTCCAACGCAAGTTTCTCGACTCTGTTATATCCACGGAAACTACCTTCGAACAAAAACATTGTCTAACTAAATTCTTCCATTGTGCTCATTTTCAACCAAACCTCCGCAAACTCGATAAATCTGATTTGAAAAGAATTCAAGGAATATAAAGCATTAATCTAATTATACCGCGCAGTAAAACGTATAAATCCATGCACAATAGGAGGCTTAATTGCTCGCGAGATTGCGCGATCGTCGAAAAGAACGCAAAGTATCAACAAACTGGCACAAACCAGTCGTGTTTGAACGGTGTTCGCGATTTCATTTCCTCGGTGGTAATGCACGACGTGTACCTGCGATTTAATTCGATGCTCATTTCCTTTCAAAGCAAGAATCCAACCAGAATAGAAACAAAACAAAGCAGAAGGAGGAAGAATAGAAAAAAAAAGAAGTAGAAGAGAAAAAGACAACAGGACGCAACGTCGACGAGCGGAGAACAAAAGGGGGTGGGCGGAACAAAGGAGGTGGAAAGCGAAGCCACAGAGAAACAAACCAGCGGTGCGATTGTTCGTTCGTTGCGTGGGCGGTTGAAGGCACGATTCGCATTGTCGTTCCAAGTTTTCGACGATTGTTTCAGCGAACGAAGGTAGCAGCCGATACACGGCATCGGGAAAACGTCGGCTCCGTTTCAAACCTCCTCTCTCTCTTTCTTTTTCTCTGTTCCAGCCAGTACCCCATTTTTCCCCTCTCTCCTCTCTCGCGTAGGCTTTTTCCCTGCGTCTCGCGACCCTTCCACCGCGGAACGGGAAATATGGATTGAAAAAAGGAAACGGCGATGCTCCCGGGAGCGGCTTACTGAACGCAAAAATCGCCGCCATCCCCTTTGTCCCGTGATTTTTATTGCAACCGTCGTGCAGACGTCGACTCGAGGTCTAGCCTCCTCTCTTCCTGTCGAGGATTCGACGACTATTGGGAATTTCCTTTGTCGGTTTAGACTGTATGGACTTTTCACGGTGGAATTCCTGAGGATTAGACTTTTGGTTTCTGTTACAATCCTCGCGCAGACATCGATTCGGGGGATAGTTTATGTCTGCGGGGAATTGCAGTGTTATTAGGAGTATTCCTCGTGGTTTCGATTCTTTGCGTTCGATTTAGACTCTATGACTTTTTAATGCTAGAATTCTTGCTGGAAATCAGATTTTTAATTTTAACTGTGATATCCGCAACAGATATTATTCGATGGATAATTTCTCTCTATAAACAATTAGACTATTTTCAGATTTTCAGAGACGTTTCTTTCGTTCTTTTTCTTGGTTTTAAATTACGTGGTTTTTTAATGGCAGAATTCTGATTGAAGGGAGATTAAACTCTAAATTTCTTCGTGTACAAGAATTGAAAGTTTCTCCCTGTACAAGATCCAACGTCTATTGGAAAAATTCTTTGTAGTTTTGTCTGCTCTGGCTTATTTTATAGCGGCTTTTTAATGTTGGGATTTTTGTCGAGGATTAGACTTCTGATTTTTATTACGATTGTCCCGCAGATATCCACTTTAGGGGCGGATTCTCCCTCAGGAATACAACCAGGGTTGTTTTCATGGCTTTTGCTTCTCCTGTTGATTTTAGATCGTACAATTTTTTCACAATACAATTCTTATCGCGTACAAGACTCGTATCATTATATTGATTTTACTTTGTTAATCCGAATCTGTCTGATAATTATATTTTGTACGAAGACATTAAAAATCTCTGGATCCTGTGCTTTACTTGTTCTTAAATATCATTCAATAAAATAAATAAAAGATAATAAATCTTGAAATATTCCACTACATTAAAAAATTTCGGATAGTATCTAACTAACACAGTCTTCGTCAAAAGTGGGAAATCCAGCCCGAGCGAAACTTCCCAACATCTGCAACTAGTCCAGAGTCTAGAGATTACGAGATCAGAGGAGCGACGTACCAGTTCAAGGATGTCCCGTTAATTGCAAGACAAATTTCTAGGAAACGCAAGAACAAGTGGAAACTTTCCAACTAGTTTAACTCTGTTGCTCTACTTGAACCATTTCCGATCCAATCGTGTTTTCTTTTCATTGAATTCTCTAATTCTCTTCTAATTTCAAGACTGATATAATCAAATCGTTAACACGTGAAAGGAATCTCTTTTAAAAATCCTGTTGTCTCGAAAGGGACAATTTTTCAGTAGAACACGTTCCATTAGTATGAACAGAGTTTGATTCATTCATCTTCACGCGTATAATAATTATTATATAATTATTATTACAGAACCAGAGTTCCCACTGTTTATTTTATTTTCTACTTTACATAGTATAGTATCGTGAACAAAAAAGGCCTGATAAATATCGAATAAACTATAAAAACAATGTCGTCAGTCCTTCAGTTGTTTATTTACATGGAAAAAAGTCTATGTGACTAAGGTCACCTAGTTCTTGCGGAGACATCCAGCAAGAGTTTTTCCTCTGTAACAGTGCCATGTAAACTTGTGACTTAGATTATAAACAAAAGAAGGTTACGAAAAGAGAAAAAGGAACGCTAGAGGAAAAGGACGAATTGGAGGTCAGAGCGTTGAATCGAAGAGTCAGTGTTAGTCGAGGAGTCGAAGAGTTGAATGAGGAGTCGAGTTGCGTTGTTGAGAGAGAGAGTTGCGAATTAATTGTCAAATTGTCTGAGTTACAGTACGATTTTTTGTATTTAGTTCAAGTTAAATAATCATCGTTTTCTGTCTAATTGATACCTGTACAGTTAATTTATTGTAAATAAATTATAAATAGTTTGGAAAAAATTATAGATAATTTTCCCGATATTACAATAGATTCGTTATATTTTTAGTAAATGTTGTGCCGCGAAATCAACGCCCTCCCTTTTTCTTTTTCTTTCCTTTTCATCTCGTTTCATTACGCACCTAATATTATGGCCCTTAATGAACGAGATAAATAAATAAGTAAATTTCCCTTCGTTATCGATGCTAAACGAACCGAAACCAACGGCTAAACAGGCAAAAACTTTCAGAGGATATACACACTGATACGCCTAGTATCTAGAACACACACAGCCGCGTACATTAGTGCATAGACAGGAGTACAGGCCGCTATCACTTTGCAAGAAGTTTAAGTTTAATTACTGGCTGATATGCGGCTCCGGTTGGGAACTGTTTACGGGAAACTCGCGAATGACCGCGGACACCGCAGCTTTCGGAAGCCCACGGAATGTATTAAAAGCTGGACGAACTTGACGAAACTTTCGCTACCAGTTAATGATGCCAGTTAAAGGGGGAATCGTGTTACGATGTACCACAACGATGGCACTCGATGGAATTGTTCTTTCGTGGAATTTCACGGGAGCTTTGAAAATGTTTCAAAGGATTTTCCTTTAATTCACGTATAGCAGCAACTTTCCTATTTTTAATTATTGGTTTGATTTTTACTAATTCCTTCCATTGTGGACAATTTAGAGAAACTTCGATTGTAATTCTCCGAATGTAACATTTGACAAAAGTGTTCTCATCCTTGCTCCTCTTTTCTTCTTTCCTCGCGAACGCAGTAAAACTCTACTTGTAACCAAGTTCGATCGTATTAAGTTGTTTAAATTGATTTTATCGAACACCAAGAAAATTTATATTATTATTTATATGATATTATTCGAGTCGATTTCTAATACACAAGAACGATGACGCGCTACGTTCTTTCAATTTTCGTCAAAAATCGAATGTTTCTTCTAATACGAAAATAATTAGGCAGAATTAACTGCTATCAAAACACACTGTGTTTCAATCCATCGTCTGTCTATTTTTCTTCTTATTTTTAAGCAAATCCAATGCAAACAAAAATTTGTCAAGTCCTTGCCACCGTAGACTGGTCAGATTTTCGGAAATTTACGAAAACTCTGGCGAACAACGTTTCCACGGAAAAGATCTCACAATTTCGTTACGAAACAACGCCATTTCCACTCTTATCCTTCCTCCGACTTTATTTCCCATTTTTAATTACTCTCCCTCTTCCAACCACTTCATTTCGTCGCCCTTTCCTCTCTTCGCTTTCACAGTCATCCATTCCACTTCCATTTCCAAGCCTGGTTCCCCCGTTGGTTCCTTCTTTTTTGTCATTCCTCGTTCACCTCCCCACCTTTTTCGCCTGCATTTTCCAGACACTGCGTTTCGAGCACATGATTTACTCAGACTGCACGCGCTACCCAAACGGAAAGGGAACCGGAAATAATGATTTAAGCGGGCAACACGGCTGCCGATTCGGCGCGAAAATATTTGCGAATGTTTTTTCGATGGCGATTCTCTATCCTTTTTTCGCTTCTCCGAAAAATATCCGTATTTGTGCGGCCTTTTCAATTCTTTCCCTTTTTTGTCGCCTTTTTTTTATTACAATTATTTTTGATAGCAAAATATTAATTCTTTCTTCGATAAGTTGTTTCTTCTCGAGTTTTATACACACGTTTTACCTTGGTAGACTCTACGAATTGAAATATTTCGATATAGAATAGTACACTATAACCTATTGAATTTTTCTAAAATATCATATCGAAAAATATTAGTCATTGATTAGCGCATTTTTCGTATTACTACGTAATTTATCTGCGTTAGAATTTTTTCAGTCGACTAGAAAAGAATTTGCAATCATTCAACGTGTTAATATTCACCGCTGCAATTTTAATCCCTTCATAGCGTAGCATGAGAAAGAGAGAAAGAGAGAGACTCGCGTAAACTGTCAAATATAGGAAAATGCAGGAGTATTTAAAATACTGTAGCAATGACATTTGCGGACGAACCGTAATTTTGACATTTCCGACTCAATCTGCAGAGTAAAAGAACGTCCATTTGTAGAAGTTTGCCAGCAAATATTCAGTCGTTGCAATCATGGTTAAAATGTGTGAAAACTCTAGAGTAAATCGTTTAATCCACACATTTGCATACTGGTTTCGTGTCTATTTTGCGAACATTTCGAGAATACAAAACGTCACGTGATATTTTATGTTTTAACGTCATGGTGCTAATTCGGAAATACCAAAGGAAAACTTACTGAGAAGGGTGATACAATAGTGAATTATCTTTTCCGCAATTGTGAATTACAGCGAAGACAAAAGAGGAGAACAGTGGATGCGGTGTTTCGTGTGTGAAATTTGGATACACCGTGAATTTGTTGATTATGATCGTGGAAGTCCCACCTGTAGCTACTGCAAGTAAATTTCAAAGCATAGAATTGCTTATTTACTTGGTACGGTTGCTCCTAATGCTGTAACTTTTGTGTCTGATTAGAGATCGTAAAAGAACATAATTTTATTATCTATTTGCTTCATAATTTTATATGGCGAGGGTAAATTGGAATACCGCTGCTCCAAATTACCTGCGCCGTAAAAATATTTACTTTACGTCATTTTGCACTTGGACCAAAGTTACAGATGCATTTTGTTGCTCACTAGTACCGAGAGTTTGGAATATAAAAATTTATTAGTTTACCCATGATACTATGCAGTTTTATTCGTTCCCATTCTCTGCCGCAACTTTTTATTCGCTTTAAAGAAACTGGTACAAACGATGGTTATTAAAATTTGTTACAACACGTCGAAGTTATGTATTTTCTGTATCTGATATCACAAAACGACGAAACCTTGCGACGATAGAAAAATAATTATTTTCTACGTTATTTGTTCCGAATCCTCGCTAAAAATTCTACGAAGACATACGCAGTTGTAGGAAAACCGAAAATGATAAAAAATTTATAATTCTGGCGGAAAATAAATAGGGAAGTTCGAGGCAAAGGAGATTACAAATTTTGATCGGGATACAATTTTTCCGAGTAAATTTTCAGTTGCGCGAGATGATTAAGTAGAAATTTGCAAGAATCTAGAAACGTTCGGTCTTTCTGCTGAAATAAAAACAAGTTGGCCCGGCGAAATTCGCTTCTGCGCGACGGATTACACGAGCTGGCCGCAAAATGAGAAATTCCTGTTTGCCTTTGGCCCCGCTGTCGGTCTCCCTTCACGCAAATTCTATTAACCAACGGAAATATTTAACGTATCTCCGTTTCGAGCGCGGCGGACTGCTCGGAGCAAAAAATGCGGACGCTCGTAATGTCGCTTTTAACTCCGTCGACGTTTTCAAATGAATCGTTCTACCGTTTTCGGATAAGTAATAAGTCACTGTTTGAAGGAGCGTTTAAACAGATTAATAAGACTTGCTTTACTAGCAGACTGTGTCGTCAAATTCTACGCAAACAAGCGTACGTAATTTTCGGAAGACAGACGAGCGTGTGAAGAAATTAATGGAAGAATTCTAAGAATTACAATAATTTTGTTTCAAATATTGTATCAAAGTAGAAGATTAAAATTTGTAGAATTGTTGAGTTTACAGATCGTTAGGAAGACGGAAGAAAGATATTTCTTGTACTTATCCGTTGAATTATGAAATGAAATAAATAAAAGAAAATGATAAGTAAATAATCACAAGAAAAGGCATATAATAAGAAAACCGTTTAACGTGATTTCAATATTTTATGCAAATTTTGAATTTCTACAAATTTTTAGAAGTCTCTTCGAGCAATGTTTCCATATATCTTACGATTGAATCAAATAAAATCGAATAAATTAAGAAGCTTGAAAATACTCGTAAAATATAATACGATTATTTTATTTAACTGAAAGACTATATAGAAACCTTGAATTTTGTAAAATTTCTGATAACTATACAAGACGAAATCTTTGGAATTTTGAAAAAGCTTGTAAATTTTGCGAACGCAGAAAAAATGACGGTAGTCAGAAAGGCGAAACAAAGCCGTTCCAAGCGGTCAGATTTACGATTCGCGAAACCGACAGAGTTATTTATTTTACAACCAGCAATTTTTTCCTTTTCTTTTCTCCCTCTGTTTCGTAAAATCCTGTGAATCGTACGTAGAAAAATCTTGGTCGAACGATCGATTCGTTCGGTTTCACCGTCCATAAACCACCGAAACCAAATTTTCCAATCATGAAAATTGGAATTTCTCCTGACTTTAATCAGAAACCAGAACTACCCAAACTTATTTCATTTCGTCTGTTACTTCGTTCGTAATTTAGTTAATTCAGAAAGAAAGGAAAGTTTCATGCTTGCAAATTATCGACACAAGGAATCAAAATTATCCAAAGAAAAGACGCTCAAATCATAGAAATTAGAATCCTGTCTTTTAAACAATTAACTCGTTCCACTTGGAATTTTAATCTTTTACACATGGCGATTTTTCTATTTGCCTTCTCTGCCTTCTAATGCGTCATTTTTATTCGAAATAAATTCTATTGCACTTTATTTGAAAGAATCCGCGTGTTTCAAATCGATTTGTCTTTATTAACTTTTAATTTTAAGATTACAAATGCTTTCGGTTAATTTCCATTAACAGATTCTTTGGTTTAACTTTATTGATTTTTTGATTTACAAAAGATGTCGAGCCGTCACTGGTGATAACTTTTAAAGGTGAAAATTCAAAGAAAAAGAAGGAATCAAATTTTGTTAAACTGTAAAAAGGAAATGATAAGGTCACTCGAGTTTTCTTTTTTTACGAGCTGCTCTTCCCTATTTGTATAATATACTTTGTTCGTAGAGGGGATCTACGTTAGAATGAACCTTCGATCTCTGGAAATTGCGACTTGTGAAAGGTCAACGTCGCTCGACGATGAAGTTTTTTATGACGACGCGTAAACCACGGAATATAGAGTAGGGTTTTAGCCAAGCTGTTGAACTCTTCTTCCTCGAGGAAGGGCCACAGCTTGTTTCATTGCGTTCGAACAACTCGAGGCAAGTGGCTCGGCTCGAACTTTTATATTGACTCTATCAATGTCCGATAATTTGTTCGTCGAGTTTCATCGTAATTTATACGCAAACGATGGAACGACAAAAAGGGGAAAATGAAATTCTCAGGGTCATGGAAAGAATTGCGAAAAATCTGGTTTTTCTTCGCTCCTTACTTAACACGCTTTTCAATAATGAATAATTCTGAGAGATTTTCACGAGATAATCATAACGAATGTTTCGTAATATTTCGTGGCTCGCGAAAATACTTGAATGCTTGACAGAAACTTTTTATGAATATATTACGCAAATCATAGAATATATTATACAAATCATTTCTCAATTTTATTATCACTGTAACGAGACACGACTGGCATAATTATATCGGTGAAAATTTAAACGAATCTAAAAACGTATATATTAGGCTGTCCGAAAAGTTTCTTTGGTTTCATAAGGTGGTAATAGATGAATAACAATTTCTGTTTTATATTATTTTATTGAATTAGGTATGATTTATTTCGTTCTATTTCTATTATTATGTTCGTGCATAATTGAATAAACTAATATAAAACAAAAAAACATTGTGCGTCTATTATTTCCTTATAAAACGAAAGAAACTTTTCGGACAACCTAATAGAAGTTGTATATTTATATTTGAAACGTAATTCGTAATATTCCAGGCGAAGTTTAGTCACAATATTAATATGTACGTTTCATTTTATCTGATATAAACTTGAGAATGCTTTAACACTCGTCATCTTCTTGTTATGTATCACGTATTAAACATTAAATGGTTTCTGAAATAAATAAATGAAATATAAAACATTCCAAAGTTTATCATTCTCGTACAAAATGGAAAAGTCCAAAAGAGGGAAATAAACACATGTTATAAATATACAAATAAGTACGTCAATGAAACAAAATTATATAAAACGTTTTAAAGTTTATACTTCTCGAGCAAAATGAGAAAATCGTAAAATTGATCCTCATGAATTTAGGATAATAGTAAATGACGCAAACAGTTAATTCTGAAAAATTGAGCAAATCTTTGATAATACAGTGATACAGTAGACTCGAGTTGTAAATAACTGATACGAACAAAATGGAAAGACCATAAGTACCGTTAACAATGACAAATTGAAAGAATCCCAGCACGTTTGTTTAAGCTGTGAACTGGAAATTCTGTCATATTGCAATATCCTTCGTTCGAATGGTAATTGTAAGGCAAATGATTAATATTCAAAGGTACAGAGAACTGACATTGTCTTTTGAGGAATTACATTAAAGTATAGAAGATCGATTCGTGGACGCAAAGCCTTTGATCTAAACACTTCGCTATGGCATAGGATCGAATGCTCTTAGGCACGATTATGATTCATACCGTTTGAGGGTGTGTGACGTTTCATCGGTATTATATCTAACTTTGTCAGAGAGTACAGCGATACTGGTATTACAGGATATTACCGATATTCCTTCGAAAGAGCACCATGACATTCAAGAGGCATCCTGTCTCTGGCTGCCCCAAAATTTAATGCGATATCGAAATTATACGGTATCTTGCGATATTTTCTACATGAGGAACTGCAAGGTTTTTCGAGTTTCTACTTGTAAAAAAAAAATCCTAAAACCTTGTAGCATCAGGAATATTCGAAAACTGTTAATAAAGAAAATGGAAAGTTTCCTTATTACGGTTCCTTATTACGAAAAGAAGAGTCTAGAGCTCTTAAATGTCAGACATATTTGAACATTGTTGATAAAGAAAATTTGAAAATCTATACATATGACAAACAGTAGAAGAGTTGCGTATACACATTGAATAAAAAAGAATGAAACTGTCATGTAGGAGCAGCTCCTACGCTATGGAGTTGAATTTTTCGAATTTTTGTCAGTCTATTTGTACTCGCGTCACGTAGAAACTACTGAACTGATTTTGATGATGTTTTCTCTGTTGTATGGCGTAGTTTCCGGAAAAAATAGCATATGCTCGTTTTGTAGAAACCGAGAAACAGCCTGGCATTTGAGTTGTGCGCTCTCCTCCCACGTTTGGTTGAGATCAAGCAACGATGGTTATCGTTTACGTCGTGTTTGTTCCGAGACCGAACGTTTTTATAATCAAATGTTTTTCGCTGCAGAGAATAACCGGACTGTTAGTATAAAAGATACGTAGGTTTTTCGTTCATAAAAATTCATCTGCTTAAAGATTGTTCCGTATGTTTGTAGCTCACGAGAAAACATTCCGAATCTTTTATTCCAATATTTTAGAACTGCTCTATCAAACAAATGTTGAGTACGTGTATGAATATTGAAATTAGTTCAGAAATAAGGGAACGCTATTCACAAAGTGGAACGTTTATAAAATGTATAAAAGTTTTCAAAATTAAAAGGCGGGAAATAAGTATCGTACGATGAAAATTAGAGCACGTGGTGTTTAACAAGAGGATGTTAACGAGAGGCTAGAGGAGGATCTCCTCCGCTCGTTCGTTTTCCTTTTCTTTTTTTTTCTCGTCACGAGTCCTACTCGATACTTCGAGCACCCGTATTATTCTCGCTCACCGTCGAAACCTCTCTCGACTAATTAAATCGATTCTACACTTCGTCGCGGATTAAAGAGTCTTTCAAAGAGATTGCATTTCGTGCATGACGATCTATTGCGCAATGTACGCAAAGAGTTCCTTAATTGTTCGAACAGCTAGAAATTATTTCAGGTCGGAAAAGTCTTAAAAGGACTGGAATTTTCGAGAAAAGATCAAATCAATTCCTATCTTCTTAATTTACGTACTTCAATACGACTTGCTAATTTGGCGGAGTATTTTCGTTGAAATCAGAGTAAATTAGTTGAAAATAATTATCACGAATACAATTAATTTAAATATAATGTTACGATGTAAAGTTCAATCTTACAATAATTTCTAAATTTTGTGTACATTCTTTTATATATTTTTATCTATTATTATTGTATTATATATTATTATATTATTCCGTGGTTCTATTATTATTATACATTATTATATTATATCGTATAGCGTCTATAAAAAGCGTAGTATGCACAGAAATGGAAATATTCCAAGAATATAGAAAAAGAAGAATTTCTAAATAATAAAACAGAGATGTGGAGCGAGAAAAAAAGAATCAGGATAGGAGAGAGGAAATTAAATCGCGAGCCGAAGAAACATTAGATTCAAATTGACTGTGAGCTAAGCGCCTGTGCACTTAATCTCTTTGTCGCTTTAACAATTCAACGAGACTAGTAGTTTGAAGGAAAAAGCGAGCAAGGAGGAGTAGAGGATGGAGCTTCTTGCATTGAAAGTTCCACGCGAAATTTTAAGCGGAGACGGTAGTTTGTTAAAAGTCCTGCTTCCTTCTGTTCCTTCTTTATTCTTTCTACGTGATGCCTAGCTGTATCCTGTATTTTCTCTTAAACACTGTACGTATAATTTCTCCTTCCAATTTGAAAACTATTCCTTTTTTTAATATATCTACGTATCTAGTGTGATATATTCATTGAGACATGAAACTATTTGAAAATACGTCGTGTATGTAATACAAAACGTTTTGAAATTTCGTTGACACTGTAATGATGCACGATAACCATAATTGTATTGGTAAAATTTGAAACGAGCCTGAAAAAATATGCAATATGCATAGAAGCTGCATGATACAGTAGCTCGCAAGAATAATCGAACATATACGCGATAGAAAATTTGAAAGACGATAAATCGACATGTTATTCGTATGATACTACAATAGAAATTGAATGAGTTATTGTAACTTTGTATTCGCGTGACAAAGTCAGTTTTCTTTGTGTCTAAACTCCAGTCCATTAATCTTCGCACACCTCTTCGAACTCATTTTCAAACACTTTCACGTGTCAATCGTTCTCGAAAGCAACGTGGGATTATTTGAGCTTGTCGATCAGCTGAAAAGGCAACGACTTAATAATTCTAGGCACATCGTTGACACGATGTTCGAAGAGCTGACGGCGATAATAGAAAAGACACGAACGTCATCGATACGTTGGAATGGATTTGGGATGGTTCGTTGTCAGATCGTGCGAAAAGATGGCTTTGAAGCCGGGCGCGAGCCTCAAAATGGTAATTTCACGGTTTCACGAGCATTTTTCCCGCGGCCAATTTAATTCAGGACGGATGATCCATTCGTCTCTCTTTCTCACCCCTTGGCTCTCTCTTTTCGCTTGTGGCCTCTGTGTTTTCCTCCGGCTTTCTTCGTCCATCGTTTGCCCGTGTCATCCAATTCCGCTTGTTCGAACTCGTTAACCTCGACTTTCCAAACTTTTTACCGTCGTCACTCCCATTTTCTACCCGCGGCTACCCCATTTTCTTCCTTCTTCCGCTTCCGACCCTTCGCGATCTTCAGCCACCTAACGCCAACTCACTGAAAATAATTACCAAGAGTCCCGATGGAAATGTGCTTCTTCCTCGCGAACTTTCCTCCTTTTCTTTTCCGAAGGAAATTATTGAAATCTACGTTATTTATATCTTTGTATTCTTAGAATTCCCTTGTGTGATCGATCGTTTCTCTATTTTATGAATCGATTCGCTTACTTATTCGTTGTAGTAATTTCGATAAACTTCCTCTTATTTTATTTTTATTTGGATGTATTTTACAATCAATTCTCATTGAGAATTTTAAGGAAATTTTTCTGGCGTGGAACTATGACATGATTAATAAGTGTTTAACGTGTGTTTGATTCTAATTGAATCTAGTGCTTAAATCTAAAGGGTAATTTCTTTTTAGTCTGCGGATTTGATCCGACGTGTCAAGTAATTGAGTAACTAGAGGGTTTTGGTGGTCGTTAACTCTTATGCTATATCTATTACTGAATTTGGATATTTCTTCTTTCACTGTGGGTATTTTGAGGTCGCGATGTATTGTTTCGTTGGTAACATACCAAGTTGCATCTATTAAGGATCTTAGAGTTTTCGATTGGAATCCTTGAAGAATTTCTATGTTGGAATTACTTGCTGCTTCCCATAGTTGGATTCCATAGGTCCAAACAGGTTTTAATATGGCCTTATATAGCGTAATTTTACTCTGCGCGCTTAAGTTGGAACGTCGGCCAATGATAATAAACTTCTTGATGTCATTCGTCGCCTCTTTTATAAACTCGAAAATTTTGCAATCAACAATACGAACATTTAAAATCTTTTATCATTATATTATTTATTATTATATTCAAAAATCTTTACGATGCGTATCGTCTTCCGAATTAATTGTCACATTTTCTCATAAAAGGTAACGTACCCGGTAGCGTATCACAAAGTAAATAAAAATAGTACATCGTCCATTTTAGAAATATCGATACATCAGCTTTAAAGCTTAACCGTAGTTAAAATGGCACGGTCACCAAGCAACCTGCAAACTTTGAGCTGATAGGTGATGCAAAGTCGATCGTCTCCTTCGTCGAGGGAAAATTAGAGATGGTGGAGAGTTTCCGGGCGGTAGTTCGGCCTTTTAACCCGGTGTAACCAGCGTCGGGGCTCTTTCATCCATTTTTCCCATCCCCGACGACACTAATTACGCGTGACCGCAAATTAGCTTCCGGCCGTTTCGTAATCGAGGCGCACCACGCCAGGTTCGAGGTAAATTGAACGTGACCACGTGCATACGCGACGAAAGTTGCTGGACTCGTTGAAAACCAGCCTTGATCGACTTTCCTCTCCTTCTGTTTCTCTGTTCTCGTCTCTTCTATCTCTCTAGCTATCCTCTTTTTCTCCACGCAAATACACTGCCTTTGAGCCACGATTTTTGAACGCGTTGCTATTTCCACTGATTTTTTCCTCTTGTTTCCTTTCCTATTCCTTTTTGAGACGCACATATTCGACGAAATAGAAAAATGTCGAATAAAAGAGCGTTATATGGTGGTATTTTACCTTTTTTCTTCTTTTATTATTTTCTTTTTTTTTAGTTGTGCTCGCGCCATGGCATTTGCTGTTTCTCTTTTCCATCGTTCCTGGGGAACGACGAATAGTCGGAAACAATGCTCGTTCACGGTTCGACGAGTGGTCCCTTTGAGAGGGCCAACGACAATTTGTTGCTGGAAACTTCCTACTCGATATTTCGGCCGTCGGAGGACCGGCTACCGTCAATTTTGAATTTTTCGGTTCAATCGTCAAAGAGCCAGTCTTTTCTGATTCTTGTCATGGGAGACGTATGGTGGTATACGATCTCATCAGAGTTTCGAATTGCTACGTATCTGATCCAAATGTTCTAATACCACATAATACTTTGGTCTCTTACATCACGTCTGAGACAAAATTCAAAATAACAATGAAACAATGTCATATATCATCCAGTTGCGATTAAACCTACAATCGGAATAATAACTAATCAGCGATCGATAGTGTATCAATTATAATTCCAGCAAATCCTTCGATTTCTCTCATTACCCTCGTCCACAAAATTAAAACCAGAACAACGACAAGAACGCTCCACCTCGTACCCATTCAAACTCCAAAATACTGTCGTTCACTCTCTTCGTCGCTCACGTCCCAAATCAAATAATCGATAACCGAAAAGCAAATAATAGATAAGAATTATTTATATATCAGTATCAACCCCAAGAGATTCATCTAATTCCTCGCTGCCAATTTCAATAAAACTGAAAACCGAAGCCAAAACAACAAGCAAGCGACAATCTGCCAGATACCAAGTCAAACTCTCTGACATTCTTTTCTGTCATTCTCACTCTCAGCCTCGATTGCACTGAAAATCAGATTCAGAATCTTCGTCGAACTAAAGCACAAGCGCTGGGAACGCGGAAGAGTCACGATGCATTCCGTGTACCAGCGCGTCGAAGGAAGAGGAAGCGGAAGCTGAGAGAAGTGGCCTGCAAAGGCGAAGGTTGGCTGCTCTTTTTTTACCTCGTGGCAAATGCTGTACGCTGTACACTACACACTTTAACGATATAGTGGCTGCTCTGGTGGTGGTGGTCCTTCCGCTTTTTCTTCCAGTCTCTTTTCCGCGGCAGCTCTTCTCTTTTCTACCTTAGTTCTCCGTTGCGCCAATGGTTTCGACTCTCTCTCTCTCTCTCTTTTTTCATTCCTCGAGCGCCTATTCTTCCGGGGTGGCGCTTAATTAACGCCGTCCTTTCAGCAAGATTTCCGGATGCCGCCTTTCAACCCTTATACCAACCTGTCCTTCACCTTCTGTAGCCCTTTGAATGTCACCAGAAGATCGGAGAATTTCGAAAAATGAATTTAATCTGTAGCTACAACGGTGGCTATGAAAGTGAATGGACGGTGGAACTCGATTACGGGGATGATAAATAGGCTCACGAAAGTATTCAAATACTTGTAGATATTTTTTATATGTTACGTACGCTGTACGAAAGATTTCGAAATTTCATTGGCGCTCTTGTGAAACTTGATCGCGATTGTACCGGTTAAATTAGAAACAAGTCCGAAGATATCACCGGATATTTAGTACGAGTACGTATTTCGCGGAAATCACCAAAGTATTTAAACGGACAATTTCCATTGTATTAACAAGATTCAGTGTTCGATAGCACTATCTTTAACATTTATTATATGCTTCAGACGGTTTAGGATACATTCATGCTATATACTAATTTTGTATCAAGATATGTGTGCAATAAATATCTTGAAATTTTCATATACATTCTTTTTTGTTATTGATTTCGAATTTTACGAGTACGATCCTGCGAAACAATGAAATTTCAAGATGTTTCATATAGCACACGCATAGAATATGTACATGAGATTTTTCTCTAGTAAATGTTCAAACACTTTCACGAGACACAATACGTATAATCCTATAACCAATTTAATAAAATTCTAGCACCTATTAAAGCGAGTGCAACAACTTGGTAGTTTTATCGGTAAAATAATTCCTAATATGGATAAAGTTATACAAGGTTTTCTTCTGGTGAATTGGTCTGTCTCGAAAATTACCGAATGGCCGATATACCAAGAAACTCGGAACAATGAACGAAATAAACGATTCTATTCGCGAATGAGTAGACTGTACGGCTGCAGTTGATAGCCGGTGATCCGCAGAAACTGTTTCGATTGGCGGGAGTTTTCAGAAATGGCCGGTTTCGAAACAGGGGAAACTGTTAATTTATGCTCACGAGTTTCTACGAGTGTATTACTGGATCCATTAGTTCCGGCCGTCCCGCGTGAATTTCTATGAATTTCGCCGGGCGAATTTGTGCAAATTGCCGGCCGATACGAGAAATTCAACTTCCCACGGCTAATCGAGCGCCGATCGAGGCAAATTAGACCATGTTAAAACGAACACGGTGGTCTCCACGGACGAAATTCGCGCAGCAGGGAAGAATCAGAGAATTTTCAAAATAGCCGAGCAACTTTTAAGGGACGTTTCGTTGAAGAAGACGGTACTGGAATTTGATGAAATTATTAGATATCGTTATATCGTAAATGTGGAAATCGAATCACTGGATTAACGATTTTTCTGATCAGATTTATCATTAAATCGATATTGTTTCATTGTTTGAAGGATAGGAACGTATCGTGGACGGTGAATGACTTGATCTGAGAATACCTTTTCCACCATAATATGCCAAATTATTAGTAGATTACGGGTTTTTATGTATTTGTGAGATATTTGAAGGATGAAAAATATATAAAATGGACACGCGATGCAAAAATGATGTATCCAAAGTACAAATCTTTTATAATTATGTTCATAAAGGTATGAATTCCCGTAAATATCTACTCTATACGACTATTAATCCCAATTTATAATTATTAAACTCTCGATGTTCGTGCATTTATTTCATTTGAATTTTATTCAAATGCACCAACATACAAAATGCATGTAATACGCAAAAATATTCAACGTAATATAATATAATCATGATTGTGAATATTCATTTACATTCCATTCTTCTAGTCGTGTGAAAATAAATATGAGTTTGTATAAATATTCGCTGTTTAATTATTATATATCATCGATAGAATTATTTAAATTTATTATTATCTTAATTAGAATACAAATTGCGGCAATGTAATGGAATTTTAATGTGGAAATTAAATTGAAAAAAGAAAACGGAAGATTTATTAAAATATCAGCTTAAGAGTCCTCTTTAGCTGTTCACCAAGCGAATTCCAAATGATATAACAAGCGTCCCCTCAAGCTGTCGTTAGTTCAACTTGCAATTAACTTGCTAACAATTATTCAAGTTTTAATTAGAGGAAAAAGACAGGCTATAAAATACGAACTATGAAATGCTCTGTCACTATCTATTCATATTAAGTACACCATATAATATATAACATATTCATATATAACCATATAAAATAAGAACATTCAAATACAGCTAATGATTCTTACGAATGTATGCATTCGTCATCACGGCGAATAATCAGAAAATGCGTTCACAGTAACAGACAAGCTCGCGTAATTGATACAATACGCTGCTTAAAATTCCTCTGAATCCATAAAAATCCACTTTCATCTACACCAAAATACACCAGAATGATTCGCAACTAGAAAATCATCAACATTCTCACAAAATCGATTTTTTTCCGAACCCAAAAAAAGGACACATTTTCTATACATTCCTAAACATTTAGTCTACATCAAGTCTACTGATAAAATTGTTTTATCAGTACAAGTCTACTGATTAGGTTGTTTTATCAGTACGTCAAGTCTACTGATAAAGCGGCCTCTTCCATCTACCTCAAAGTACATCACGAAGATTCGCAACTGTGTCCAAACTCACTAGCCTTCGGCAAAGCTCTACCTTTTTCTCGAAACTAACAAGAAGTCGCCGAGATGGCACAACTATAAAAGACAACACAAGTCGAAAGGATCGAGCTTCCGGTAATCAGATTTCGACAACAGTTCGGGAACAAGATTAGATTCGGTTTTGAGTCGACCGCGACAGAGTCACCGATGGTCACAGGGATAAATGGAAGTGCTGGTCAAAGCGTGGTCTGCCACGCTGAATTACGCTGGAACAATTAGATTTCCGGTCGTTGGCGCGCGTTCGTTCGCGAATCTCGTTTTTCTCTTTCCTGCCGTTCCATCAGCCAAGGCGAAAACGCGTTTCTCGCGAACGAGTCGACCCTTTGTTCCGCGCAATCGTTTTCCTCGTTTTTCCCTGGATAAAAAAAGAAAAAGGACCGAGGGAAGGAGAAAAGGAGAAAAGAGAGGCGAGAAGGGCCATTGAAACCGAAGAAGAGCCGTTTCCAAAAGTTTGTAAAACGTTAAGGGGGTCCCTCGCGCCGCCACTTTCTCCGCCAACCGCCTTCCTCCTTTCGCGTCGCACAATGGAGGGGAGAATCCCGATTTTTCTTTCGTTTTATTTTCGTGTCTTTCTTGTTTTTCGTGTCCCACGGGCTTTCTTTTGTACCAATTTCTTCTCCGTTTACGTTAAGAACGAAAGCTAAGATTTGTAAGCAGACAATTGCGTTCCGATAGTTCGATTCGAACGATACAGCTTCCGATTTTTTCTTACTTTTTGAATGTAAAAAATGTTTAAACTTCCAAGTTTGCGAAATGCTTCGTCATTTACAGTGGCTTATTTTGTGATATTTTGAATTTTTCACTTTAATGTTCAAATATAATTTCTTTCTATATAAGTAGAAATTACGTTTTTAAATATAAAGGACGGTTGATTGAAATAGAACGTGTCACACGTAGAATATTCATTATCCAATTTTGAACAATGAAACGAGCCAGTCCGTATCAACGGTACTCTACGTAATTCCAAGCACAATAAAGGGTGCTCCATCCACTTTTACAATATTAAATATTAATATCGAAAATCAGCCGTAATTGATACCATTGTTTTTCATCGGATTTTATTGTATAATAATATTCTCAACGAAATCACCGACACTACTTTCCAACTAATCATTTTGAAATCATCGACTAAATAAAACAGACACGAGCGAAAACAACCTCTTTCCTTCGAACTTTAAAGATCAGTCGAATATCACAGGTAAAACACTTGAGAATTTCTTCCAACTCCCAACTAAAAGTCGACATACAAAATGTTTCAAAATGAAACTCCTCGAAAGATCGTTAAAACTCTTTAAAACGTCAAAACAACCTTTCATTCCCCTTTTGCGCTGTTACCAGTTCGCTTAAAACCCTTTGACTGCCGATTTCATTTGGACGAATTGTCTATATAGTAGGTATTTGCTTCAATGCTTCTTCAAAAACACTTGACTTATCTTATTTATTCTATTTATCTAATTTAATTATTTAATCGTTGCATAATAAATATGAACAACAATTACGGAAACGTTTTAGTTCTAAACGACTAAAGAAACAAGATGTTATTTAAAGATGATCAATTGAAATTCAGTAAAATTCAGTTTTAAATATTCTTGGACATTTTTTTGAAATTCACTCTTCTCCTGGAAGCTCGTTAAAGGATGATCTGTATTTTCATTTGTCGGAATGATGTTAGTTTTGCCATCTATGTTACTATGATTCTTTGTAAATAATAGGAAATACTTTATCACTTCCATAAAAAAATATCAACCTTCAGTGTATACCTAAATGTATTATATATAAATAACTATACCTTAAACGATATAGTAAATGCAATAAACGAAAAAATAAATAAATATACATATAGCAATATTTCAATTTTAAAGCCTACAGTAATATCGCAAAAAAGCGCACATATTTCTAATAATTACAAAAAACATCTGAGTCCCAATTATCTATGCAAATATTGTACTTTACTCTAATGATATTCTTTTTATTTGCACAAATACTGTAGACAGCTAAAATAAATCTGGCACGAGGTTTCAGAAAGAAACTTGTCGAAAATGCTTAATATACAAACAACCAAAAAATGAACATACAAGAAGTATGAATATATAAAAAAAAAACAAATGCAGTTCCATGAAGTATCGGTAGAGTTGACATTTTTATTTATAATTTGTCTGCCGCTGAGTTTTTGGAAACCACTCGATCCGCGTGCTCGAGCAACCGCTTTTGAACTTTCGAGTGGCCGTGAACTAGGAACAAAAGGGGTGGCTGACGAACGACCGGGTAAAAAGGACGGAAAGACGAAGAAGGAAGTTCGTGGAAGCGTGACGGAATACATCGGCGATCGGGCAGGTGTAAGTCGCTCGGTTCCCTAACTTTAATCCTCAGTCCGGAGAAGTTGGAGTGTCGGGATGAAGCACACGAACGCGCTGGGGGAAACTCGATTAGAGAATTTTTCTTTAATTTGCGATCGGCCTGACGACCCTCTGGACCGGGAAAAAAAGTGAAACGTCAATCGATAGCTTAAGAAGCGGCCGACAAGTTTTCCAGAATTTACGCTCCGCGAAAGACGAATATCTGCATTATTGTACATTTCTGTAATTATTTATTACTTCCATCTGTTTTCAAGAAGATATTCGGCTTATTAAATTTCCCTACAAATATGACAAAAATCATATTTTGTTAATTTTTGGAATGAAAATTACGCCCGGAATTAGCTGCCTTTCATGTTGTCACTGGAAGAAAGGGACAATTTTTCAAAGAAGTGTGATAGAAACCAAATAATACTTCCATAAAGGAAGTGTCAATACGTTCGAATATTTAAAGGATGAAAGAGTAGAGTTAATTAATGAAATCTTCAATTCTCCATCAAATTTATCAAAAACTTTGAAACGTTTCGGATAAAAAATATCGAATATTTATGAAACTACGCGTACTGTCACTTTAATTAAAGTAGCTTCCGGCGTCCCCCGCAAATTTCGGCGCGGGTCGTTTAGCAAGTTAATAAAGCATCAAATGATTCACAGCGAACGAGTTTGTGGTTAGGCAGGAGCTAACAATAAGTCTCGAGTAAGCCGTTTTTATCTCGGACGTTTTTGTTAAGGAACGCATGGAACGTGGCGAGAAGTTAGGAATTGCCGTCGAAGGAATTCCTGATGCGGTATTCCCAGTGAATTTTAAAGCTTACGGAATACCTTGCATATTAACGCGTTACCTACGAGCAGAAGTGAACCTGAAGAAACCACTCGTGACGAACCTCCGCCACGTTGTATTCCTAGCTTCCACATACACTTACAATGTTCGATATTAAACGCTATCACGATACTATTCACGAGAATGAATAAAATCGCTTTTGTTATGTTTCTTTCTGTAAAAGGGTTCGATAGCTTCGAATATTTGAAGAACTAAAGGAGTGATAAATACAGATAGTTCTCACTTGACAAATTCCCTTTTGCAGAAGTTAAAAAATTCCAATCGCAAGAGTCTCGAAACGACAGTGTAACAAAACTTATCGCGTTCTACGATCCTATTAGAATCACCGATGCTTCAGCACAAATATCTTTCGATATAGCAAATAATTTCCCCATTTTGTAACATTTTTCTTGAAAAGAAAACCTATATTAACATTGCCAAAAAAAAAATGACTGAACTCTTCGTTTTACAATTATTGAGAAAAAAAAACGTCCAAACTGTACGCCTACTTTTATCGATATCCAATTTTCCAGACGATCCATCACATAGCGAAAAAACATGCAGCGTCCCTGAAGAAAACAAAACAGACCAATAAACGTCCATCGATTCCGTTAAAACTCTATCTCGGCTAACGCGATTACATTCGTGTCCGGGCAAATGCAAGGGGTTTATAGCCGCGCCTAGAGCACAAATGGCAATATCAATTTCAATCACGGGGGATGCTTTATCAAAAGTCATCGAGTGCGTTTCGCTCTCTTGTCCACGCGCACCTGTTTGTATCGCGCGTTTGATTCGAGGCACGTCGACGAACGAGCATCCCGTTCAACCAAGACGTTTGCATATTCAGTTCAATTAAACGGCACTCGCTTAATCGGCAAACAGCGAGCGAGATGCGCCCGGCCAGAAATGGGAGACTTCTCTCTCTCCTGGTAAAGTTCCATGGCGAAAGAGAGGATCTGCTGGCAGCCTCGCTCGAACAGCGACGAATAGGCGTGCGGAGGGGGTGGATTCTCGTTCGAAAACTTCGAATGCTAATGCAATCACGAGAGTTTCGTCTAACTTTTTTCGAGACATCGTGGAAACTGGATACTCTACTAACGAACGACTTGGAAACGAGCGGCAGAGGAAACGAAACCAGTTGGAAAGAAATGGAACAGAAGGAAAGTTTGAAACATCACGGGCCAACCGTGATGAATCGCGATTACGCAGTCAAACTCTCCACCGAGTTGATATCACCGTGTGATTTTTAGTTAAATCTCTGGGATTGGAGTTTTGGTTGCCTACGAGTGGACTGGATTTATGTAAATTTATAATTTTACGAATGTAATTTCAAAAATATTACGAGTATCGTACTTTTAGCGTTTTATATATTTTTACGTACAACGCTTAAGAAATATCGAGTGGCATTACATTATGCTATCGGTCTGTTGCGAGAATCATTTTTATCAATTAATTAACGATTGAATAAGAGGAATTTGACAGAAGTAATTGGGCGCATCAATATGTTTTAACGTGACAAAAAGGTGCGAACCAATTTTCATTGTTAAATATCATTTAGTAATAACCCAGTGCCAATTTTCAGCAAATACAATAACAAGATAATAAGATGAATAAAACGAAATTGAAAAATATTCTCATCCATCTGCAAAAGGTATGTGGCTACAAGTGGCTACAAAAAGTATTTGCACATTACTGTACCTATTTGCGTGTAAGTTAATTAGACCCAAGTATATTAAATTTCAATTTTAAATACAAATATACTTCACTATACTACAAAAATTTGATACAGTTGACAAAAATGAAATGCAGAACCTGACAATAAAGAAACGCTTCATTGGCACACGTGCAAATAATTTTTATAACCGCCAATCTATGATTATCAGAAAACATTATAGAGACTTAATCAAACTAAAAATTCATGAATAGATCATTTCAAAGACTCAAGATGTGCCGGCTTCGTCAAATGCTAAACATTATACAAACCCGCGTTACCCAAATGAAGCATTAGACAAACAGCGTGAGGAAGGTGCGCGCGTTAAGCACGCGGAAATACGAAGGTTCGAATCAATCTGCGAAAAAAATTCTTTTTTCTCGGCACGCGTGATTAATTGATAGCCATCTATCTTCATTTGGTGCTCGTTAGTGTCGCTTTTTTTCATCCGAAAAAGTGAGCCGCTCTATCGACGGCGTTAGGGGATGAAAGTGGTGAACGCGGGGTAAGAATTGGAGAGCGGAGACAAAATAGGGCGAAAACGAAAACGGGACGAGAGAGAACGAGAGTCGATCGAGTATCCGCGACGATTAATCGGCCAAACGAATCGCCGATGCTGCTTCGATTACACGCTTCTCCCTTCGCGTCGCCATCCTTCTAGTGTCCCATTCTACTGTGCGTGGTGGAAAAGCTGGCAGGCAGCGCAGGGGCGAAAGTAATCCTCTTGCGATTTGTAGACAAAGATTACCGATTTGTAGATATAGTGGCTCACGAAAGT
Source organism: Bombus soroeensis (assembly GCA_014737365.1). Lineage (NCBI taxonomy): Eukaryota > Metazoa > Arthropoda > Insecta > Hymenoptera > Apidae > Bombus > Bombus soroeensis. The sequence continues at coordinate 258,281 of JACXIL010000032.1, read as the reverse complement.
ATCCCAACACTACAAACTTTTCACGTATACATTATAGACAACATTTGGAACTTTACGTATTTATGGGAAATTAAATGGGGAAAAAATTCACGAGATGCACATAATATGCAAGAACATAAAAACTATTAGAAACGAAGTACTTGTTATAATATAAGATTTAATGAGTGAAATAAATCTTTACGTAGATCCCATTTCTATAGTTATGTTAATAAAAACATGAAGTTGGATAAAAATCCGCAATCTAGTGATTATATTGGTAACGTTTGAATTGAATGTGAAAATGTGCATACATTAAAGTGGGAAGATATTTGTTCTTAAGCATACATATCGAAGATGTCATCAAAAGGTTTGAGGAACCAATCATTTACTATATTTAATAAGTCGCAATTAAGACGATTAAGACTTCTGTTCACCATATATATCAATTTTTCACTAAGTATACCATTTGCAATAAGTGTCTTCTAACTTCTACATACCTTCCCGGGCAGGTTTCGAATTTTACTATCAAAATCACCATAATCTCGTTACAAAGCTAACATGTCACAAAGTTTCGTATAACGCGCATAACAATTTATAAAAGAAATTCGACGAAAGTACGCAATATACATTCGCAAGTCACTGTATATCCTTTTTACATTTATTCATTTTATCTCTATGTTTGTTGTTGTTTTATGATTGCAGAATACCAAAAGGGAATAAGAAACGAGAGGATGTCGTCGAATATAATCGCTGTGGTCGTTCTAATTTCGATTACGGGCACGTGGTTGCAAAATGGCTGCGTCGCAGAGCTTTACACCGCGTTAGCGGACATGGAAGAGCTGCTTGAGACGGAGGCGGTACTCATCGACACGCTAAACGGCTACATTAAAGCACAGGAAGAACGTCTGGCCACTCTGAGAAAGTGAGTTTTACAACTGTGATTAGCCCACGGGTTTGGTTATGCTCGAGGATGTTTAACGAGCTCGTTACACGCCGGTTATGCCACACGAAACGACCACGATCGTCTCTTCGCGAAACATACACTTTTAGAACATCGTTAGACGACCATACGAGCAACTATATGGTATATTATGTCGGTGATTAACTTCCTTATTGGTCATGCGCCTCTAGCTTTGAACTCGATACTATTGTACTTCCGCCTACTGTCAATTATTGAGAACATTTTATTTATTGTACTTGAAGATTCGGTCTTGCAGTGTAGACTTCGAAAATGGTTTCGTATTTTGAAATTTGAAATTTTATGTTTCTTACAATTGGTCCACGAGTTTCCAACAATTTTCAATACCGAAAGTTTTCACAAGTGTTTCAAAAGTTACAAACGAGATTTTCAGAAAGTTTACACAAGGATTATTTGATGAACAGATAATGTTGGCGAAGACTCTGAGAAACAATAGTCCAATATGCTTCTTCTTTTTCTTTCTTTTCCTTTGTTAGCTCATAACGTTTAATTTGTAGGCAATAAAGCCGCGAAACCGCTAACGACTGTCTATCCAACATTGTTAATCATGGATAATTCTGTTGGTTCATAAAAAAAAGTCGTTCATTAGCGAGGCAAACACGCGTCACTATACTAACTGGACTGTAAAATCTTTGATCAGCGTGGTGCGTGATAACTAGGCTGGTATAATCGGAAGATTTAATAGCAGGTTATTAAGCAGCATCGAGAGGGACGTTAAATGGTGAATGCGTATCCGTAAATTTTCGTTGAATCCGGGCCGGGCAATTATACAGTGGTAAGCTCGGTACGGGATTCGACCCAAGGATTATCGGTTATTCCCCTCTATTGGACGATACTCTTAGAAATAGCCCGATATAATTTTACGCCCTGTAATCGTCTACCGTGAAAAGAGCTCGTTCCGCCAACCTTCTATATTTTCTACGACTCGTTCGAAGCCTCGTAATCTTGTCTTTGAAAACTTATCCTGTATTCTTGTTGGTACTCTTATCTTCTTGCTCGCTACTTGCCGTATAGTGTATTTAGCCTTTGGGGAAAGCATTGAAAGCTATCTCCGATTAAAAGTGGAATTTTGCTGGAAGAACAGGGCTTGTTCGTTATTTCGAAATTGAAGGAAACTGAAATTTTCTCATCCTCTTTCTGTCATGTTTCTTTGTCTCCGTTCCATTCAAAGTATTTAGTCGCCATTTCGTAACAGTCTCTGTAATATAACTATTGAGAAATGTGGATCTTAATTGCCGAAATAAAAGTAGAAGAACGCTAAGGTTACACTTAGAATTCGTATTAAAATAGTTTTAGCTTTATTTAATAAACGATTTCCAGGATCTTCGTCGATATACATTTGCATGCGTCTCAGCACTTTCTTTGCCTCACCATCTTCCATATCACGCTACCAACGGAACAGTTACATTCATCTGTTTCCGAGACGCCGCGCACACACATACTTTCACACACTCATATTCACACACGTGTGTCACTACTACGCGGCCAATCTAGTCTAACACACAAAATTATACATATCTCAATAATAACTTTACTTGAATGGTAAAAAAAACACGGGCAATTTCAACGATATCTTCCACAACGAGTTCTTCGATTTATATCACGCTGTATCAATTACACAACGAAAAAAGTCAAAGCAGAACATAACGAAAGAAAGAAGATCGTCTTAAACTCCGTCGTTACCTAATTACCATCTCATTATCCCCTAATTACCATTTGAAAGGTACTTTGAAATCCTCCTGCAATCACAATGCCATGCAAAAGATCGAAATAGAAGGAAATCACGTGGTTTCAACAAGCCCTATCGATCAATTATCATATAATTAGTTACCAATCCCTGTTGCCACCCCATTGCCTAATCACCATATTCCATACCTCCCAACGAATCTTCTAATTATATCTTCCTCCGTTAATTACGTGCAACGAAAAGACATTCAAACGAAAGAAAGAAAAAAACAATAAAAAAAAAAGGAGAGGCCGGAAAAAGGCTTGCTCGAAATTCGAATGGCCGCCGGATACGATAATCGAATGGTGGATACCGTATTCGCGGCACGTCCCGGTCGATTTTTTTCGGGGCTTCGCCCAGACAAAAGCCCGAACAAGAATATAAAAAAGATTCCCCCTTTCGCGCCTTCTCCACCGAGCCTCCGGCACTCCCAATAATTCCCAAACCCTTCTTCTCTCGTCGCTCGTTTTTATCTTCCCCGGGGTGTGATTTGGCGCGTTGCCCGACTCGATACCGATGCCTTGGCCATTTCGAGGGCAACGGCGAAATAAGAGAAGCCGTGGACCCGGACGAAAAACGTTACGAACGTGGCTGCTGGACCGCAGCTTTCTTCCACCCTACCTTTTTCTTTCACCTTCCTCATTCCCTCTCTTACCCTCTTTCTGTTTCTCCCTTTCACTTTCGTTTGCTTCTTCCTTTCACTTTCTTCGTTCATCTCTCGAGGCGGTCCGGAGGGATTCGTCTTAGAAACGCGCGACGATTTCGTTCGCACGGCCGCAATATTTCCGAGGCTAGAGCTGTCCCTTTTATTTTTAATCCGGCCACCGTGTAATTACTTTTCGGCAAAATGGATGACGTTATTTTCATCCCCTTCTTCCAGCATGCTGCTTCTTCTCTTTGCGATCTATCGCTAGGTGGAAGAAAGAGAAGGAGGATATTGGTTGTTTTATAAATTTGAAGCCGTTGGGAACGATTAAACTTCTTTCAAATTACGTTCAATTCTTCTCTACTCTTTTATCACGCTTCTTTGTGCAAGATAATGTATCTTCCGCAGTTAAAGAAAAGATATTGTGATCGTTGGATTTGACAACTTCGAGAACGCCAATTTTTGGTGAGTTTAGTTTTTAGTCTTTTTTGTATTTTAACAGCGTTCTATTTGTCATATTTGGATGGATTAGCGGGCAAGAGGATGCTCGGATTTTTAAATTACGGAAACGTGAGAAATAGTGGAAAGTTTTTGAATCTTTGTTTCGCTTCTGTCTCTATTTCATGATATTTCGTTGTATTGCCTCGTATCTTGAAAAGTATTTACGCGTAGGGAGCTATAGTAGAAAATATCAAAGGGTTTGCAATTTGAAAACGTTGAAAGCAATCGAAATTTTCGAGTTTCTGTTTTGTTCCTATTTCATTTCTTTGTGTTCTTCGATATGTTTTCGATTGGAAAATCGTGAAAGAAGATATGGACGCTTTTAAAGTTGAAAATGTTAAAATTTGCAATTGTTTGAAACGAACGTATTTATAATAAAAATGATCAAATTATAGGAAAAGAATTTTAAGACGAAGTCAGGATATCTGGCTGCAATTTTATCGAAATATTTCATCCTTAAAGAACATGAAATTGAAAGATGAAGATTTGCTTTTATTTAAAAAGACAGAAAAAATCAGTTTTCTAAGTTAGAATAGTCTTCGAAAAAATGTAAAATATATTCATCGTAAAATTAGATCAAATTTTCTATCTGAAAAATAGTATAACAGACCGTTGACGATAAAATGGTGGGAAAGTTTCGTTCCTAAAAAAGGAAGGAAAATCGCAAACGATGGCTGGATTCACGAAGCTTTTACGGTCTCGCAGTCGTATACGCGTGCGTTCGACAGTCATTCAAACTCTCTAATCGCAATCGAGTCACGTGCCAACCATTCGACTAACATTCGCTAAAATTTCCTTCGAATAACGATTGTTGCTGTCAGTTACATCCCACGAAGGCGAGACCGAGGGAATCGAAATGCCCGCATTAATAACTAGTTATCACAATGGACTTTACGAAACTCTATTCTAATGGAGTGAACGTTTCTCCTAATTATCCTGAAAACGACGAATTATTGATTTCCCGGAGAAATTCATTGTCGTAACGTTTTAGTAGCTGCGGGATGTATCATTCGCGAATTAATTAACCTTCAAATAGAAAATTTATCAAAACAGAAAAATCGTTATATTCGTTACGAGTATTATTTTTAATAACAGAGAATAATAGAAATTGCGATACGAGCATTTAAACAATCACATTTAATACTACGATTATTGCAATGTAATCCAAACACGAAACACACTACGACCATTTAAATCGTCACATTGAATACTACGATTACTACAATTTAATCCAAACATGAAATATACTACGAGCGTTTAAACAATCTGATTCAATACTATTATTACTGCAATTTAATCCAAACATTGAAATACGCGGAAATTAATCTGAAATCCATTATGAACACGAAAGTTTGCCAGCTGTGTCTGACGTTAAAGGAACGAGCCAACACGAACCCTTTCTTTCACCACGTACGCTTTAATGTTTACATTTCTCGCGTGGTAGCTTCGCGTAACACGCAAATTTTCTGGACGTTCACGCCGACTCTCCGACAGATTCGGAGAACGCGCGTGCAGCCGCGTGTTTGGAGTGGCTTCAGGCAGATTCCGTGCGAGTGGGATGCCCGCCATGTGACTCCATTGCAACCGATCTTCCCTGCATAACCGCTAAGAACACCACGAAGAACGCGATGCCGAGTCGCTCCTTTCAGTAAACCAACACGAAAATTTACGTTTTTGCGTTCTTTCGTACGTTTCCAAAGTTGGAAGTTCAAATTAATTGACGCTTTTCGCGCGTCCACTCTAGTTTCCATACATTTCTATTATTATTTAATTACTTGACAATTACTTATTGTTGCTCTAACTATAAACTAATACAACCATAAACTAACGAATGAAAAATCTTCGAACGTAGAAAACGGTGGTTTTATTTACGTCGATAGCTTTGTGACATTTCAACCACACCGAAGAATTGAAACGCGCGAACAACGTATTTCCAAAAAGCAGAACGATCGACCGCGATCCGATTCGGAATCATCCAGGGAATAATTTCGAAAAAAAAAAAGAATTGCCCGGAGAACTTGCGCGTTTTTGGCGTGGAGCCAACCGAATAAAAAATATTTAGTCAAGCCTCGAGCAACTTTGCAAATACTATGCATATTTGCGAAACCGCGTGTAGCTATCAAACGTGTTTCCATTTGACTGATCGAAAATATCTGAAACTCTACATAACATTTATAAGGGGAACAATTCGATAAAAAGCGTGACATTTCGAAAAGCCAGAAAATGGCAAACGGATTTCACGTTTGATACGAATTGCACGATGTTTTGTAAATTCGATCGAACATATTATTGCGGGTTGTAAACGAACCTGCACAGTTTGTAGTGTTTTTTCCCAGGGGACCTGGGAAGCGTTCCGGTAGAAATTTAATCAGGCGTAGATCTATTTACAAGGGAACTTCATTTGCACCCGAATCAATAATCACACTTCATCCTCGGTTCCATCGAATTTCCTGTTTCTCTTTCATTTCTTTAATTATGTTAATAAAAAATATGGTAACGGTTGAATTGAACGTGAACGAATTGAAAATGAATCGAATGATAAAAAGCGTGACGTTTCGCAAAGCCAGAAAATGGCAAACAGATCTCGCATTTGATACGAATTTCACGATGTTTTGCAAATTCGATCGAACATGTTTTTACGCATTGTAAAGGAATCTACACAGATTTTAGTGTTTTTCCCAGGAAAACCGGGTAAGCTTCCCAGTAAGTAAGAATTTTCTGTTTTTAATCTTGTCTGGTTGGCAAAAGTTATAGCAAGTCGTTCGACGTTTATTGGAAAAGAATAAAGAAAGAAGTACGCTATTTCTGTTAGTACGTTCGTGAAACCTCCTTGAACTTGTGTAAAATCATGTTGAGACGAGCTTTTCCAATTATTTTCAAAAATATATTCGTAACGAACGTCGTATAAAAATCATAAAAACATTTTGCAGAAATATTTTATCTTCTGTTAATGCAATATTTACAAAGAAATATCTTTAAAATGTCATGGATACAATGATATATTTCATCAAACGGATTTACTTTTCCTCAGGAAATATCCACAAAAATATACTATTCAAAGATATTTAGAAGGATATATTAGATTCGATTATTTGCTACGCAATTATCATTCTATTCAAGAAATCACTTAAAGGAATATTCTTCGTAGAAAGATTCTACTCTATTATCAATAAAAATAAACAGACACTATTCAAAATATGTCCTGAACAAACGAACGAAGCTTAACAAAACAAGTTCCATCATCCTCTAAAAACAAAAAACGACCTATGTAGAACGAAAAACGACGCTTTACAGGAAAAAGTTTTATCATTCTCCAAAAATAGACACCAAAAGCATTGTTCAAAAAATCACGTGAAAAAAGAGGAAGCTTCACGGAAAAAGTTTCGTTTTCTAAGAACAAATACAAAATAGACCAGAAAGAATCTTCGCGAAAAAAAGCTACAATTTTATAAACGCAAAAAATGAAACTCTACAGGGGAAAAAGCTCCGTCGTTCTCCAAAAGTAGACATAGCTACACCGTTAAAAAAATAGGCTTAAAAAAGAAAGGAACAGGAAAAAATCTAAAAAGTAACCTGAATGGGAAAGCAAAACTTCACGGACGAAAATCTCGTGGTGCTGGAAAAAAAGAGAAAATAGAAAAAGGGCCATTCAAAAAATCGTGTAAAATGAAAAAGAAAGCTTCGTAAGGAGACGTCCACAAAGAGTGCTATTTAAATATTGCCTATTTCCGCGTCATCTACTTGACTCAACAAGATATCCTTTCGGCGATCTATTATCTAGCGTTTAACCTCCTAAAACCTGGGGAAGAATTCCCCAGAAAAGATCCTTTCTCCTTTCCGCGACGATCTTCGAATTTCGTCAAGAATCCTCCGAATCCTTTTATCAAAGGATCTGTTCGGCGAATTCTCGTTGACAGTTCGATCGTAAGAAGATCGATAGACGAAGGAGGAGGCGGATCGTTTGATATCCAGAAGGAAATTTCACAGAACGATCAAAAGATAAGTTGGAGGTATATGGCGGTCGGTATTAGCGTGCAAAGTCGAACGCTTCCGATCGTTTCGCGAAGTCACGCGTGAAACTTTCCGACACGAAATTCCGATCGGAACTCGGACGGTTTGCTGGATATTAAACGGGAACGCGTCGTTGCCCGCAACTTTCCAAGGAATCTGTTCTACGTGGCTCGTACCGAAGTCCGCAACTCGAACGCCTTCCAAGCTTCTCGTTGTTTCCGGTCGACTCTAAACTGTTCTTGGCGGATGGTATAAGTATGTTTACGTACGTTCGTATTACATTATGAGTAAACTATAGCTTTTTATGCATTTATGGAAAATTTCAAGGTAAACTGATGTGGATGGATGATTGACAGATATAGATAGATAAATGATTGATATATACGTAGTATGCATAAAATATCCAAAATACAGTAGCTGTTATTAATATTTGGACGCCATTGTATTCAAGAAACTATGGCTCTTAGGTATAACATGTATTTGTTTTTGTTGCGAGATTGTATCTTTCTTTAGACTAATCGCATCTTAGTGTGAATGCGCATTATTCTGCCTATTACATCCGAGAGAGCATTGGTTTCTTTATGGCCAGTTTACCTGCATCAATCGTATATTTATTAATATCAATAAATTCTACGAATCTGTGAATTCTTTTCGTTCGCGTGCTAGTTTCAAAAGGAACGTACTTGTATTTTTATTATTCTACGATGGCTCTGTACGATTGTATCTTTTCGTCTGTACGGTAAAGGGGTTTTACCGGCAAATCTTGATACAATAGATGAATGAGTATTATTGAGAATACATTTTTTTTTATAAATTACGTCACAAAATTAATAAAAGATTCAGCTACTAGATTTTTCCAAAAATTATCGCCGGAGTACCTCCGTGTGCAAACTCGAACCTCTTCGGAGCAACGGCGTTCTGACACCCAGAGCGATTGCATATCGCGATTTTTATTCCATTTCCATCGCTTATATCAAAAACGTTCGAGCGTGACACGATGTAGTGTCCTCCAAAGAGGTTCGGAGGACCTTTCAGAAACAATCTGCACATTTTCATCTCGATATTGGAAAAAGGGAGAAGAGAGAGAAAAACAATAATGAAACGTAGCGCGAGATCTCTTCCATCGAATGTCAGGGTGGAAATTCACGGCGAAAGACGACAATTATAAACAATCGAAACTAACGTCCAACTATGTCTACGCAAGCTATCTTAATAATCATAGTACAGTCGACAAGATCGCCATTCAATGTAGAGAAATATGTTGAAAATACAAGATAAAACCTTCCCATGGGACGCTTCGTTTCCAAAAAAATGTTGTCCAATATGCGTTTACCAAGTCAATTCTTAACGAAACATGTTCGAAGTCTATTTTCTTGAAAAAGTTTATTCTACATTTTTTACTTATTTTTGCACATACATACATTTTAACTAGTCAAATTCACACGCGCTAAACAAATTTTCAATTGAAATTTTATCGACAACAAAGCACCATATGAAAAAATCTTACTCTTTATTTTCCACTTATTTTTGCACATAGAATCGCTGCCTGGCCGATTATACCATGATTACGTCCTATAAACATGTTCTAATACGCGTCTATTTGCTCGGATTGATATTGCAGAAGGCACGCGAGCTGCGAAACGGGACGATTAATACTCGCTTCGAACGAGTTTCATTCAGGTTCCTGTGAAACGAGTCGTTTACCGTTCGGTCAGAGCTCTCAACGTTTTCCCGAAACTCTGTTTCAACGATATGTGGGGGCAAGGATTGAGACGAGATAAATTATTTGAGATGGCTTGATGTTTAGACCGTCAAGTGTATTTAAGATAATAAATAAATTAACGTACAGACAATATTTGCTGGGACGCTCGTACAGTGTACAAGTCACAAAGTTAATTACTCGTTATTGGATCGCTGATAAATGCTCGCAAAATACTCCGGAGATTATGGCTGATACTAGAGGATATTCTCTGTCGCTCGCGATCGCATCCGTTTATTTATACTGGTCGAGGAGTGCCGGAAGATTTGAACTTGACTTTGCTCGACGATTGAACGTAACGGCGACATTGTTTTGCTCGAAGTTTATTTGTTATTATTAGCTTACGTATATCCTGACGATCTTGACTACGTATCCTTATCAGAAGCAACGATAGAGCTGCTGACATTCCTCCGTTAAAAAGCTACAATTAAACGCGACACGATTCCCACGGGAGCCTTAAATCGGTCGCCCTCGTCGAAATTTGCCTGGGACGTCTCTGTTCAGTCGAGATTTCCCTGGTACGATGACCTAATTCGCCTATGATTATCGATTATTACGACTGGAAAGTGGGAAGAGACATTGGAGAGGCGATTGGATCTTTATCTTCGAAACGATGTCAGCAATGGAACGAAACAGTTTTCATCTGAATAATACGACGATCGGGGTAACGATACGAGAATTATTGGAATAGGATTTTTATCGCTTATAGCTCGTAGCGAATTAGTGATCGTTCAGTGATATTTCGCCCACTTCGAATCTTGTTATTGAACTCTATCATTTTAGACGGAAATAGAGTTTTTATAGTTGGCAGATATTTTAGATAGAATTTTTTGCGCCATCGTATCTTCTATAACAGAGCTTCTTTTGTCTGATCTCCATTTATTCAAATGAAATTTCAGTTAACCACTAGCGCGACAAAGACGAGATATTTTCGTTTCGAATTCGCCAACCCGTGGTTAACACGTTGGTAGGCGGTTGTCGCAGAAATAAAAACAACGTGACTGAGATTATTTGTCGAGGTACAGTTTCAGATTGCACCTGGTTCCCTGGAGTCACCGATATAGTTGTAATACATTTTTTTATAACGCAGACAAATCAAACAATAAATTTATTCTATCTTAATAATTTCAACCTATATCGTAGAATAGAAACCGACAGCGAACTTAGTGATATTATTTCGACAAGTATAAAAAGAAAACGGCTACTTGCAATAGATAGCGAAGATAACGATAGCGATTCCGATGAAATTGTTTTTCCATTACGGAAGCGGTGTAGAATGATGTCTGACGATGAGGGAAAAAGTGGCAATGAGGATTGTGAAATTAATCCTATATTTAAAGAATAGATATGGAGACATAGAAAATGAAAGAAAATATGGCAATATTCACGAATTTCTGGAATAAAAATAAGAATACAAGTCACAGTTTTACAAATGGTAAATAAAATGCTAACAGAAGACTTTTGGAAAATCGTTCTGATTCCAGGATGAAACTCGCAAATTGAAAAGGTTTGAAGACAATTGGACAGATACGAATATAGATAAGATAAATTCTTCTTTTGCTTTATGAATTTTAACGTCCTAATTGAAAGAATCGAGTGTTTAATAAATTAGTGTTCATGTAAAAATTGTAAGTAACCATGTAAAATCCTCTGTGTAAGTTTCTTGTGAGCTTTCTCGCTTCGAGTGATGCTAGTCAAAGTTGCCAGCGCGAGTGATTAATACCTAATTAGACGAACTTTTAAAATACACATAACAATACCTACAATAAAATTACATACTGAATTTCAATCGTAAAGTAATTAATATAGAATACGGAAGAAACGTGCGAATAAACAAATATAAATATGCAGATTATTCTTTCGAATCCGTAATCAAAAACCAATACAACTGAAAGTATAAATGACACGTAGCAAATGACAAATACACGTAACAACATATTGAAACTGTAACCAAAATTTAATAGGATTCAAATTATAGAATTACAAATACACAAGACGATATAGTGAACCTTCAATCGAGAATCAATTACGCGTAACAGTACAAAAGAAACGTATACGACACATATTCTTTTGAAAGCGTAAGCAACAGTAAATACGAGTGAAATGGAGAAAGAAATTACAGACAGAGATAATGTCATTCTGAAATTCCAATCGAAAGGCAATTTATAACGGTACAAAAGAAGCAAACACGGAATCAGTTATCGTTTCACTAAATAAAGGCCGATCGATCATCGGGATCGCGTAATTACATTAAGGAATTACCGTTTGAATTAAAATAGCGTGCAGCATTCATTTAATTCGGCCGATCGACGATGATCGATTCGAAACACGTCGCGAGATCGCGTGCACATTTATACCGACCCGGCTCGACAAATTTTGCATCGACGAAATTTTCCGGATGTGTCCCGTGGCGGAAGTGGCAGCGGCAGCGGCGGCGGCGACCTGGCTCCCTCGAATTTAATTGAATTGTTGCCCGATCGCAAAATTGCGGTCGCCCCGTTTCACTAGATCGCTTACAAACTATCCGACGGGACTTGATTTCATTCAATTTTCGATATGGACCGTTGAATCAACGAATTTTTCAAAAACGCTCTCATCGCGTGTCACCTCTCGCGGTTCCAAGAATTTGCTAAATGCGGAAAAATCGTATGAACAAATTGGATAGTCCGCCGAGAAAATTTGCAATTATTTTCTTAGATGTACGTGGGTATACTGAATTTTTTAATTATACATTCGTTTTTTAAATATTCTTATTCTTAAATCGATATTATCGCTAATGAAGTAAATAATGATTTTCTTCAGTTTGACCGACTTTGATTAGAAAATTTTCCTAGATAACAGAATCTTAAATTGATCTCCTTTGACAAACTATATACATACATCCTAGTAAAAAGTAGATTTCTTCCTACATTTACTTTTATTCTACCTGCTTTGTGATATTCGTGCAAATTATTATCAACGTGAGTTTATAAGTTATGGAAATTCAAGTTTTCTTGAAAGCACGACTCGCTCCTAATTGGATTTTAAGATTATTCCATCTGTAATTGAGCAAAATGGCGAATTTATACAATTCCAAGACAACGTATACGTTCGAGGCCCTGTAAGATAATGAAATAGTGTTTGTACCTCAAGCTGGTTTTCTCCGTTCTTCGGCACGACGTTTCAGAAATAATTGTAGAACTTGAGATGGAATCATCATTACATATACTTATGCATTTTCTTCATATTATTTAATTAAGTATGCATAGAATATTTAGGTACATATTAGAGAATGTAACTTTCCAGTGTTGCATCTATATGTAACAATATAAACTGCAAAAAGATGCAGAAAAATTCACTATCTATTGATAATAAAAGTTATCAAATTCTACAAACTCTACAATAACCTGATCTTCGATCTTCACAAAACGACGCTTTCAAATTCAAGCGAAAGTTTGACCTAAGAAAATCAACAATACAAATATTGGGTTGGCAACTAAGTGATTGTGGATTTTGTTAAACCACCTAATGACGAAATCCGCAATCACTTAGTTGCCAGCCCAATAAAACTCCGTATCGTCTCAAGTCGCTCGATCACACGTCTCGAGTCACAAAAATGAAGAAGAAATGTGTGCAAGCGCCCTCAAATGATCTCATAATCAGGAGAAAACAATCGGTGTTGCACATCGGACGCGAAAAGTTTACGTATATTTCAGCCGCCAAAATCGCAACCGTAAGACTAATTGAAACGGCAGTACAATCACGAGTGCGAAAGCCACAGTGGAAAATCGAAATTCTTTCGGCTTGCGATCGTGCCGGTCGTAGGAAACGCCGCGGGACCGATCGCCTGAACGGAAATCGACGCGTCGCCGTTTATGCATTCGGCGAATTTCGCGTGAACTAACCCCCGGAGAGGCCAGCAGCAAGCGCAGCGGGAGCGTTCGAGCGCGTTTAATTGGAAATTTCGAGCGGCGGGAAAAATTTGACGAGGTAGCTCCGTTCGTTTCGCCCCGTAGATCGATCGCGAATTATTCGCCGATACCGAAACTCCAAGTCAATCCCCCGGCAGGTCAGTTGAAAATTTCCCGAAGCTTGCAAGCTATATCGAACCCGGAAACCCTATACACGCGTTCGATTAAACTCGAACACCGATTCGAATCGCGATAGGGTAACGCGTAACGCAACAACGTGGTCGTCGTTCGATGGAAAAAAGAAAGAATCGAACAAGTTGTTTCTCGTGTACAGCGAATTGAGATCTTGTATTCTGTTCCGGTTTTCTGTTTTCCGAATTTTCTTTTTTTATTGCTTTTACTTTTTTTCTTCGTTACAGTTCTCTATTTTTCTTTTTAGTATTTTTTTTTTTTTTTTTTTTTTGGTGGAAGTTGAACATGGTTTGTTTTAACGATGCCCGTTTGTTTTCCAGCGATCGAAATGGCGCGTGAAATTAGTTTAACCCATTAACGCTTTTTCGACTGCAGCGGAGTCAGTTCATCGAGTTCCTCTTCCTTGATTTTTTTTAACCTTTTGTTTCACAGGAAATTTCGATCAATGNGTAACGCAACAACGTGGTCGTCGTTCGATGGAAAAAAGAAAGAATCGAACAAGTTGTTTCTCGTGTACAGCGAATTGAGATCTTGTATTCTGTTCCGGTTTTCTGTTTTCCGAATTTTCTTTTTTTATTGCTTTTACTTTTTTTCTTCGTTACAGTTCTCTATTTTTCTTTTTAGTATTTTTTTTTTTTTTTTTTTTTTTTTTTTTTTTTTTTTTTTTTTTTTTTTTTTTTTTTTTTTTTTTTTTTTTTTTTTTTTTTTTTTTTTTTTTTTTTTTGGTGGAAGTTGAACATGGTTTGTTTTAACGATGCCCGTTTGTTTTCCAGCGATCGAAATGGCGCGTGAAATTAGTTTAACCCATTAACGCTTTTTCGACTGCAGCGGAGTCAGTTCATCGAGTTCCTCTTCCTTGATTTTTTTTAACCTTTTGTTTCACAGGAAATTTCGATCAATGCGATGTGGATTTTGCATTGTTTCAATGCTTCGATTGTTTGTTTCTTTTTCGGCTTTGGCGAATAGGAGATTGGTTGGCGAAACGAGAAGAGTATAGGGAGAGATTAATTCGCCATCGAATTTTTTACGTTCCGACGTGCTTCCTACGTTTTCCGATTGCAGATGAAAGAATCGCTTGGATTTACGTGAATCCCGATCTTTGAGAGAACATAATTTTCAACAGGACTCGCGTAGAATCTTCTTAATAGAAATTTCATTAGAAAATGATATTAATATTTTGTCAGCTAAGCGGTTCCCGTTAAATGAAAGAAATATTGTCAGGAAACGAGAAAATTTAGAAATTATTTGAAAAATCATTTCAACAAAAGCAAACTTATAGGAACGAGCCTTGGTAATCTTTAGAGAAATTCGACATTAATAAAACGGTGTCGTTGATCACTTTGACTTCTGAGACTCAATTGCGGGAGTCAGTCGACGAGTTAACATGCCACGTCGATCAATATGCCGTTTTTCGTCTTTCACGCCTAACGAGTTGTTGGCGATCGAACGGGCAAAAAGAGAGTACGGTGAATACGTAAGCAGGCCTTGGCATTTTTTTCTCCATTTTCAATTTCTAATGGACGAACAGCTGCAATGAGGTCTTCCAAGCTTTGTGATACTTCTTTGATGCGACTGATCGAACGAATCGACAGCAATTTTCATATTCTCCTAACGATTCGATGGCAATGAAGATGATTTTCTCTTTTATGTGGAATTTAATGCTATGATACTTTGATGTCAGCTTTTTAAAGGGGATCCCACTCTGCATTATTCTCTCAAGTATGCATGAAATTTTAATTTAGAACGAACGTTCGCAATGTGATTATAATACCCTTCTACTTGTGTTATTGTACTTGTATTTTTTGTATCCGTTGTCAGAAACACAAGAAATCTTGACGATACAGATATAACGCGCGTAAATACTTCAGAAGAAATATTATAACTCGTGTCTTGTTAATGAAGCTTGAAACAACTAGCTTTTAAAGTTACTCCTATTGAAACAGCTCTCAGTTTGAACTTATCAGTTGTGAAAATTATACATTATGTTATCATGCTTTTTTGTTTTTTAATAACTAAACCAGACATGAATGCACAACTGCCTGTTACAACATTTCAGATTTAATTGAATCGTACATACGTCTTGAAGAATTAATGAGAATATTGATCAACAAATATATATAAATAGAATATTAACACTAGAACTACCGATAGTTAACACGAAGCTATTTTTACCAAAACCAGTCAAAATGACGGGTTTTTAAAAAGTCCCTAATAATAGAATACTTTTATATTTATTGATTTATTACTTTCTTACAGAAGGAATTCCATGTTATGCAGTATATTTTTGGTGTTATTAATCCGTCTGCGACCATGATCCCTAAACGAGGGTTGGCACGTTTATAAAATTATAGAAACAGTCATTTTGACTGGTTTTACAATTTTATCTTAAAATTTCTACTTCATGTTATATTTTTCCCCCGCAATGATGTAATGACTTTCGCAACGATATCTAAAAGAATAATATAACGAATTTTATTTTGTTTTTTATGTATTCAAACTGAAAATAATTTTGTATCAAGGCTACTTATACCAATACCAGTCAAAGTGTAAAAGGGTTCTGCAATCTGTTCATCAAACCCCAATTAACCAGTTTCCTCGTTTTCTACAACTTGTCACACGTTTCTAAAATTTTTACTGCGTATCATTCAATATGACAATATGAAAATTCCGGATCGATCGCTAGATCGCTAGATGTTAAACAACAAATCGGAAACTACGAGCCCCAGAAGGTATTTCTAAAACTAACATCTCCTGAGCAATTATCTCGTCTTGCCGACTATCACCTTAACTTTAACCCGTAATCGTGTTCTTAGCCCTAAACACGCCAAAAACCAGCCCACAGGCGTCACCTTAAACCGACGCCAGTCTGAAGCAGCCCTAACGTCTCGCCGAATTACCGCCATCCACGGTATCGCGTCTCGCTCGTTAACGTAACTCGTCAACGGGATAATTTTATCGAGTCACAGCGAGGCGTGGGTGGTAGGCAACGACACGCTGACACACGTCGCGAGACAATATCTCCTAGCAAGTGGAATCCAGAGACGCGGTAGTTCGCGACAGAGTTCAACCACGGTCAAACCGGTGTTCGCACAGTAACGTGAGCGTGCATTAACATCACGTACAACATATATACACGGTGGTCCATAATTTGTAGTACAAACGGGGTCAATGAGATTCTATGGTTCGAAATAAGAGGAAAATCAGAAATAACAAAGTTACTTTGGAAGCTTCATTCTCGAGAAAATTCAGATTCTAAATATCGTGTCATCTCATACGTAACGCGTTTGCTCTGTGAGATAAGTTTCAAATGATCGATGATATCGTTACTATCGAAATTTTATAAAATTCCACTAGAAAACTCAAAAGAAAAGGACAAAGAATTATAAAAATACCGAAAATTTTATCATTGATCAATCCCTAGCAAGATATTTTTTTTACTTTTATCTAGTAATTTTTATTTGTAGGATTATCGATGAGTTCGTTTTCTTGAAAACGAGGCTTTAAACGAGAAAACTGTATTCTCCATTTTCGACCTACTTTCGCTGTGAAATAACTTGCTATCAATTATCTACTTCTATCTATTTGGAAATTATACAAATCTACGTATACTTGACAAGTTTTCAAACTCGGTTTTCTCAAAAATTTTCTCCAAACCTCCAACGCAACTCTGTTATTTTTTGTCTTTGTTTCCATCGTATCTCCGTCACTATTTCCTTGCACTATACACTATACATGAATTACGGAGCACCTTGTATAGATACATACGCGTGTGCGCGCGCGTGTTACACGCGGAAGGGCGTCTGGTGTCTCTCCGCGACAATGCCAGGGATGTATATCAGGCTGCGGCTGTCATCGGCGTATCTAGCTCGGCCAATATCACCGTGGCATTAACCCTGGCAATAGCTAGCTGCCTGATAAAATTATCCTTGCCTCCAACGTGTCTTAATTAACCGGCGATTAATCTCAGTCTTAGGGACTTCTTCGTAGTGTGGAATTTATCGTAGTTGATACACCGCGGTTGTAAACTCAGCGAGGAACTAAACTTTACACATTTCCAGTACCGAAACGTATAATAAAATGTGTAGCGCTGATTATCTGCTCTTTCACTTCTAATTTCATGAAAATCGGTAAAATTCAAATTTTAAAGAAAATAATTTGTAATACGAATAAAACGTGAGCCATTGATTCTTAAATGCTACCCATTGGTGAAAAATTTAAGAATCAAGAGCCGATATTCCATTGATGCAATGTTTCATTTATAATATTTGTTAGATTTGTTTACTTTATTAAATTCTTCTATTTTTAACATTGTGATTGTCAAGGGAAATTTAATATTTTGAATAGCTGTGGGGAACAAACACTTTCTCTTTCCTGTTCCCTAAAATAAGAATTGTAGGAAATTAACACGTGAGTCGGATTGTGAATCGAATGTTAGACGGTCCAAGGCACTAAAGGATCCTTTGATGTCCAAAA
This sequence comes from Bombus soroeensis, assembly GCA_014737365.1. Taxonomy (NCBI): domain Eukaryota; kingdom Metazoa; phylum Arthropoda; class Insecta; order Hymenoptera; family Apidae; genus Bombus; species Bombus soroeensis. The sequence continues at coordinate 240,125 of JACXIL010000032.1, read as the reverse complement.
GAGTTCTTCTTTAAGGTCAGACAAGAAAGAGATTTTTCCTTAACCCCTTAAGCGAGAAAAGTGGATCTATCTACCGAGGCAAGTCGATTGTATGGTAGCTGGAGCAAATCCATCCGCTATCGTTGAATACAAAATGTTTAGGGATTCAATTCAAACATGCGCACTTATGTCCACGTTACACACCTGTTCTCGATATATTGCGCCATACATTCTGCATATAATCCTTATACCGGAAGCCATAATATTTCAGGAAATTTTAGATATAAAATCCGCTGTTCCGTCGAGGTCGTAACTATTGTTTGAAATAATAGAGATACTCGAGCCAAGCAGAATTATTCGGTCAACAATAGTCAAAAACTACTTTCAAAGACTAAAGTAAAGAAGAAAATGTAAGCTATTGAATAATTAAAATACTGTTGGAGAATACCGAAACAAAGAATTTCCGATATATTACGTACCACAATATCTTAAAATATCACTATCCACCGTGACATAACGAACGACATATGAAAATTCTTTTCCCTCGTAAGAAATTGTAAGAATCCAGCAAGAATTCTTAAAATTCAGCGCAAGAGAATTCTTCGAAATCTTAAACCCACTTTAATTAGAATAAAATCTACCTTGAGAACCATCTAAGCTCCCCGAAGCTCTCTCGCCAAATATTTATAACATTCTTTCTTCTTCCTTCGTCTTCTTTTTTTTCTCGCTCCGCCTCGATGAAAAGTTCACGAAAAGACGTTATCCAATTTTTGCAGGCCGTCTATTGGGGCGCTGGCGCTGGCAAAAATTTCAATTAGCGACGAAATTGCCCTAGGCACCGCTCGCGAACCGGTCCTCGTCTCTGTATCGCGATAAGCGCGATGCAATTAGGAAAAAGTTGCTTGGACAAGCCGGGAAGTTGATCTCGTTCGACGCTACACCCCGAGACCAGATTAGGGTGGGACATTTTCGAAAGAAACACCGACTAATTGGCTTTAGTCGGGAAAGGGTAGATAGGATTTCTTGGTCCCGGAAAATGTTAAGTCATTTACGCGAATTAGCGGACGCTCCCTTCGTATCTTCTTCGTACAACATCTATTAATTGCTGTATGATATAACTTATGATCGAGTTGAAAAAAAAAATAAAAGAGCAAATTACTCTTCGTGGCTATAACGATGTACGTTATAATAAATGTAATAACAAGGAACAATTCTGTCGGAGAAAATACAGAAGAATCAATTGGAAGAATATAAAAGAGATATTGAGAATTAACGGAAGAGATATTGGAAATTATTACTGCATTTGTAGGGAAAATAAAGTATTATGAAACATTGAATAAAGAAATCAATCGGAGATTCATTAGATGTTTGGTACTGTTTTAGAATTATTAATCGGAAGAATTAAAGAAAGGAACTATCGCTAGCTAATTTCTAGTGAAAAGAACAACGTGATAAAGAACATTAATCGAAGAAACATTGAAGAAGCATTCCACGCCAACAATTTATTACCTAAGACAATTGGAAGGAGAAATATTTTAAAAATAAAGAACGGTCGCTACCTTCGTAAGAAGAACAAGGTAATAAACATTAATTAGAAAAACCAAGAGACACATCCAGCCTAGGATTACCAAAAAAAAAAAATGCCGCTTAACACGGTCCCTCCAACCGCGCGTCCTATTTCGCTCGGCGAACAATTCGAATCGAAAACCATCAAACGGCACTTCATCAGAACGCACCCGCCGATCGTTTAAACGGTAGCGACGAAAAAGCTGGAAACAATACTCGTGATCGTTAATGGCGAAAGTTCATCGTCCCGACCGCTACCCTCTCGAAAATTTGTTAGCCGACTGCAGCGTCGGTCCCGGCTAAATTGTTACGTTATAATCGACTTCCGGCGGCGACGATCCATCGCGTGGTTGGTTAAACGCTCGGAAAACCAACGGCCAACGAGCCACGAAAATTATCGTGCCGATCTTGCGCGACAACGTCGGAAATGGGGCCATATATTGACCATGGCAAGACGACCTCGATGCGAATTGCACATGCTGTTAACGCGATACATTTAGAATTTAGAGGAACAGAGCAGTCGTGGCCGAATCGAATTCGTATTTATACGGCGACCAACCACCCATGAAAATTAAAGATCTTTCTATATGGAATTGACTGGCAGAAATGTATGGTTATGGTCTTTGGATTTTTACGTCGAACGAAAAATTGTATGTTGCATGGTACCATTGCGACGATAACTACGGCGACCTAGTTCCATGGGTATAAATATGGATGGAAGAGGAGTAGAGTCGCAGATCTGTATACACGGTGTCTTTGGAGAAAATCATACTCACTGTCAGTATATCGTGTTTCCAATAGAGGTACTCTGTTGTTACGATGTATTTTACGTTTTATTTGAATTTTGAAATATAAAATTTGCAAATGATATTATACATACGAGTATAAAATTTGTTGGAACGATATTTGGTGTTCGAGATTTTTTAGCTACAATATTTATATTCGTATTAATTAAAAATAATTATTTGTATTGCAAGAATTTATACGCTGAAACCTTCATATTACAGTAGCCTGTTGTTTTTACGAAATAACGGGATAAGCAAAGTGGAATAAAAAATGTATAAATAATCAAAAGTATCGTAGAAAATCTAGAATTTGTTACAAAATACTATACAAAAAGAAGAGTCTTTAATTATTAATTGCAGCTATCGATATTATTATCCGTTCTTGGAATTAAACAATAGTAAACAGTTTTATCAATATATAAAGCAAGGAATGTATGGGAAAATTTCATTTATGTTGTTTATTCAATTTATGTTGTTATCCATTCTTGCAATTAAATAAATACGAAATATTGCCGTTCTTAACAATTTCCTCCATAACGTTCATCACATTAAACTTCTCCATTAATTTCTTGCGTTACATTGATAAAATACCTGTCCACTAAAAAGCGATACAAGAAGTTTATCTTCTTCGTAGAGATCCTGTGTAATACTCGAGCCATGGCGCAATAAGAACAACGACACACCGTTGGAGAACGATATTAATACTACCCTATAATATTTCATCGTTCTCAGAGTTCAACACTGAGTAGTATCGTATTGGCTGAGAACCACGAGGCCTATTGGCTCCTTCAAACGACGAGCTGAAACACGCGATAGTACTCGTGTCTTTTGTGCAAAGTGTACATAACGCGTGGATCTACACGATGTTCATGGCACAAGTATTAGCATGCAAGGAGAGATCGCGTAGTAATACGTCTTCGCCGTATTGATCGTCGCATAATTCCGGATATCGCTGGGACGTTGTGATAATATGTGATTATAGGCAAGTTAATGTCGGTGAATCTGTTAATGTAGTGGTACATTGTTTGCTCAATAATGGATTTCACGTTGATTATAGTAACTTGTTTGGCGCATGTCGAGTTCCATGTACTCAGATAATAATATATTGTATAATCTATAAACCGTACTCTGGAATTTTAAATGTTTAAGGAATCATTTATAGAAAAACAATCTTTATACTCAATATGTCGTTAACCAATCCCACACCAAGAGGTATATCTTTGCATTTGATTTTTTAATTAAATATGTTTCCCTCGTCGCCAACAGAAATGGAATTATCATATTTCTCCTATAGGATCTTCAATAGCTTTTATATTAATATTGAAGCGTTCGAGTTATCATAGGAAGAAAAATATTGTTTTAGTGGATCGTTAGTAAGTTGATATTATTGAGGATATTAATGTAATGGTATGTTTTATAGACAGTCTGGTCTCAAATTAAAAGCTCAAATGGTGGCGTCCATTAGTGCAGAGACACTCAGAATGTATTATATACCACAGAGAAAGAACTGAGTCGAAGATATGAATGGATGACGCGATCCTAATTAAGCTTCCGAAGGCTTCTTGAATTTATATCAATTCATACATCGGCAGGATAATACGTATAAACATTAATCTCTGACCTTTTTTATTTATTTATCTGTTAATCTACTTCTTAACAGGGAATTCAAGTGACGCAACAACTGCATAATTAGTATATAAATTAAGATCGATGAAATCCATGAAGGCGACAAGATGAATAAATAAATATTAACTGAGCAATAATAATATAACATAAATAGACAAACAAGATGAATATGTAATACAAATTCAGGAAAAAATAATATGTAATAAGAAGGAATATATTCATCTCATTAAAGAAAAGTTGACTCTAGTGTCACTACGATGCACTTCCTAGCAACCAGGTACTTTACCGGGTTAAGTATCACTCGTCGTTTTACAAGTGCATGGTGTCCAAAGTTGGACCAACTCTCTTGCCCGAATACTTGACAAGGATGACGTTCATCCAGTGGTCAATCAATCGTTAGTAGTTTTCTATGTAAATAATGATCTATTATCTCCAAATTTTTTCTACAATTATTTTTAACGACTACCTAACCAGCCTGGTCGTTTCTGAAGATACTCATTCTACTCGAATTATCGACTTTCGTAGATAGCATCTGTCTTGGTTACCGGCTTTTTTCCAGGAAACTCGAGTCCTGGATTCCTCCATTTCTACGTTTTCGATTTCTACAGATCCACAGTGATCTACATATAGAGTAGTACCTGATGTGAAGAGTGTTCTCCTAATGTTCATTTCTTTTTTCTTTTTTTTTTTTTTTTTTCAAAATGACGATCTTACTGTTGTGGATATTCCTAGGAGTACAGTTCCCATTTTTAGATTCTACAGAATTGTTTTCATGGATAGTAACCATTTCGAATTTTATGGTGGGAAATAATATATCACTCTCACTAGCTTACCTTCAACAGTGTTTCCCTGGAGTATACTTTATTGTGATGGAAAGTTTCCACATTTAAGGAAACAATCTCTTTGCAAGGAGGGATTCTACGAAGAATCTTATCATAACAAGAGAATCCAGATGTTCTCGGGAGTGAAAAATTTCAAGCATAAGAGAAAGTGCAATGACATAAAAAAGAGAAAAAAAAACAGCATAGCAACGACAAAGCAGTGTACGAACAGCAAAACAAAACAACAAACGGAAAAGAAGACAAGTTACATAAAGAATTTAAAAACGGAATTAATATAATAGAAAAAAAACAGTGTAAGAACGATTAAAAAGGAAGCTACAAAAACAGCGTAGAGAAAACAATATTTATACATCAGAAATAAGAGAGTATCATAAAAATATCAGAAGAGGAACGTTATGTTAAAGTATGAAGTAATATGTTTTTCATAAAGGAATATCAACAGAGCTTCAGAGAATTAAAAAAAAAAGCAAAAATGCAAAACAGCCAGACAAAGAACAGTTTTCAAGTGTCATGTTTTTAACTACCTCGAGTACCCCAAGACACTTGGCCAACCAAAAAAAAATGTTTCTGCAATGTAATCAAAAGTAATGAGTAAACTGTAGGCAAAATATGTGTGCGATACACTCCAGTGAATGAAATTAAAAAATTAATATGTACCCAAGGGAAAGAACGAGGAAAGATAAATTCTACGCGCTCGGTCGACTCGTCGTCCCACCGCGGCCGAGAGAGTAAGAATATCGCTGGAATTCCGCCGATGCCCTCGGCGATACACCACCTTGTTAGAGGGAAATTGAGTTTAACTACGAGTGCTCATTCGCTTGCTCCCTTCTTGTCTCATTTGTCCTCACCCTTTTTCGTCCTTCACTCTTTATCGCGCATAAGTCATCGCACGTGTTATATCAGAAACAACTTATTTCGATGCTGACAGAGCTTAGTAACAATTAAACTGGGGATTTTTGTGCAATTATGAGAAAAAGATAAAACAAAAAATATATGAAATGCAAATACTATATAAAATGTCCAAAATGTAGTAGACAGGTCTTTGTAATATTTAATAGATAAAACATAAAATAAAAATTTTTATTCAAGTCCTATTCTTTTAATTCTGCTCATGAAAATATGAATCTGAACAAAAATCCGTAGTCTAATAACAATAATTAATAATAAACAACATTAGTAACAGTGGATATAGATGATTTATTTTCCAAGCTTTTTCTTTTTCATGGTTATCGATTGGAAGACAAATTGTAGTCGGTGGTAATAAAAATGTTTCAAATCACTCTACACGCTAATAAATATACTGTTATTGTGGTAGACATGGAAAAACATATTACGCAAGTATCGCTCTGGTTTTTAATTCTATCACGTTGCTGTTGTTTTCTTGTCTTTTATTTGTATTTAATTACGAGAAGGTCTAAAAAATATGTATTTCGAAATTAAATCAGTATTTTGATACACTGGGTAAAGAAAAATCGGAGAACATTCGTATGGAGGGATATTTTATAAAATTCCACGATACGAGCCAATTATCACTCCAAAAAAAAAACAAAAATCTGTACGATACCAACAGATAATACTACAAAAATAATTGCATCAAAAAACATCCTCTCAAAAACGAGACATGTAACCAATTAGCAACAACCGAACAGATTCGACATTTCTATCTATCGAACACTCCAGTTGCGATAATTATTGACTGCGATTGAAATTAAAATCCGCGAGTTTACGTTTTCGCAAACAATACATCGTTAGAGAAGGATCGGGATAGCAATTACGATAGAAATTGGTTTTAAGAGAATTTATCCTTTTTTCTTTTTTATCTATAAGACTACCCAGCCGATATGGCTATCAGAGTAGTCCTTAATTACAGAAATAAAAGCAAACGAAACGGCTTTGTTTGGTCCCGTATTCATGCGACGCGCGAAACGGAAGCGACGCGCTTTTCAAAAGAATCCACGAACCGCTTTTCGCTCTTTCGCCTCCCTTTTCAGCCATTCGAGGGTCGTCGGTGACCATTTGGCTCTTGCAGCCCGCGAATATGAATCGCCCAGACAAACTAGTGTCACTTGTCTAGAAACTGGTTTGCTTTATTCCCAGGCGTTCGCACGAATATACACTACCATTCCGTAAGTCAAACACCTGCTGGTTCCGGAGGAAATGTTTATTCAGACAAGCTTTCGGTAAGATCTCGGAAATATAGCATGATATAATTTTCTCTCATAATGAAAATAAGAATTAAGTATTGAATATAGCAAATATTTCTATGAAATGTTAATATTTAATGAAAAGGAAAAAAAAAATATTTTGTTGATGAAAGTCGTGCTTCTAGTTTTATTATTTAATAATAGAAGTGATTAATTTTTCATTATTCGACCGGTAATGATAATTATTACCTCCGATGAGATATATTTACGAAAAGAATTTTTTCCAATATTCGGCGTAATCTTTGAATAGGATCGCCTTAGTACTACATGAAAAGGGAATTGAAAGGTTCATCGAAGGCTACGTGGAACTAATAAAAAATATATTTCTATAATATATCGGTACTTGTAGTGTCATAACATAAGTTGCACAGTCTCCACACAGATGCATCTCTGACAAACAGATAAGATCAAATGATAAAGAAACGATACAGCCTATAATAGACATAGATTTTGAAAGACACATCGTAAAATTAAGAGCAGAAACCAATCTATTAGTAACAGTTAGTTAATTTCTTAAATCTATTCACAGAAAGAGAGATACTCTAAGGATTAGTAATCCCAAAACCGACACAGTGATATACATATATATACACACACACACACACACACACACACACACACACACACACACACATATATATATATATATGTACATTCAAAACATCGTCGCTCATCAATCAATTAACCCTTTTAACCCAACATTGGTACATTGCACCGATCCACAAATTGTCAACATCTTCTCATTCATTGTCACAGCGTTATACCATGAATAATAAAATCATCATCGTCTCAAAAAATCACTTATATAAATCAACAACGCACCGCTGAGTCAATTTTTCTCTTTCAATGCAATAAGATTACGGGAGGAGGGGGGAAGGAAAAGAAAATCTAAACATTTAAAGTCAGGTCGATTACTATTAAGAACGACGACGCACAACGACCAGATCATTCGACTTCAACACAGATTCCCACCGACCTTAGTAAAACAAATGGTACACCGGATACAACATTGGAATCGGCACGTACTCCACCAGATAAAAGTTACTTCTAGGTACAAACTCCCGCGCTAATGGGTTCAGAGGTGTAATCAACGGAAGCTCGGGTACCAGACTCAAACGATACTTCAAAGTTTCCCTGTCGATGCCGCGTAAATCAGCTATCTCCAGGTATCTCTGCCAGAGCTTCCTGCAGGAACCAATGGTGAACAGAGCAACAGGATCGCCCACCACTGCTACCAGACATTTAGCCCGTGTCATAGCAGTGTTTAGAAGTCTGGGATTGGTCAAGAAACCATAGTCCTTCACGTTCCTCTCCGCGGAGTATCGACAGCAATGTCTGGTACGCACCGTGCTGATAAACACAGCGGTGAACTGTTTCCCTTGAACGTTTAACACCCTCTCCACCGACACGTCCGTCATCCTGCGTTCCCTCAGTTCCGCGCGAATCTTCTGCACCTGCTCCGAGTAATAGACGAGCACACCGATTGACTTCTCACCATAGATACCCCAACGATCCGTTGGCCAATTGTTACGTAGCTCCTGCACGCGGTTAACCAGTTCAAATACCTCGCTCATGTTCGAGTAGCCTGTCGAGTGGATGTCCTGATAGGAAAGAAAAACAGAGTTACGTTGAACGAAGAGTTCCATCGGTGTGAATTCTTGGTAGGATCGTTGATTTAAAGTGATGAGACCGAGGTTGGAGTGATGGAGAGCAGTGATGGTTCTATGGGTGCGTTGTGTCATATCGCGCTGACCGGGAGGTGTTACAAGCAACAGTGGGTGTCCGGTACAATGGTGAAGATGAAGCAACAGGTATCTGTGGTTGGATCAGGAAATACATGGTTTGTTAGGGATTTGATGTGTTAAATCTGGACGCTGAAGATACGTGTTGCAATGGAATTTGATGTGTAAACAGAAAACAAATTCTTCCGATGAAGATAATAATAGTCTGAAGCAACAATAGGTGCAGGTGTTAATTATAGGTACAATGGAAACGTAAATTATCACGTTCATTCCATTATGAAACACTCATTCTTGCAAACAGAAAATGTACTATATTCCAACGATTATTCTATCTTCAAAATTCTCCTGACGGTAAACGTACCTGCACTTCCACACCTTGAACAGCATAAAAGGTCAAAGGCTTTAACGTGGGGTGCTGTATTATGTCTACATGGTTTATTTGACTACCAGACTTCACGATTCCGTCGTAGAACATCTCTGAAGTAAATTTAATGATGTCCTCGTGAGCACGATAATTCTGATGCAGGTGAATCCTGCATGGATGAGTTTGTGGGTACATTCCATAGATCCTTTCCAATAAACTTATACCCAGACCTCGTTCGCTAGCCAGGTCACTATATATTTCTGGTGCAAGTTGCATCTGATCGCCGGCCAGAACTAAGCGAGTGTTTGGGGTAGCTAAGGCTAAAGGTATGAGGACTTCGCACTCTAATGCTTGAGCAGCTTCATCGATCACTATATGCGTGAACGATATATTCAAGCTGGTTAGAGAGCTAGACGTGGCCAAAGTGGTCACGATCAAACCACAGTCTCTAAGATCTTCCTCGGTCGGATTGCGGAAGGTACCGTTCTGTTTCATCAAACTGTACTCCTGAACCACTGGATGTACCTGAAATGGGGGAATGAGAGCAGAAGGGGAACTCTTCGATCAAGGAAGTTTATTTCTTCTGGACAGACGTACCGTGTTCCTGGATCTACCTTTGTAATAGATTCTGACTGGTTTCAATCGTGGATTATTTTCACATTTATACCAAACGTCGAAGAATTCTTTGACATAAAGATCTGCCGTGCTGTTGCTGTGTGTGCAGAGCAGGATTTTATATTCTAAGTTCTTTATCAGTAAAAATCGTAGTGCCTGAGCAATAGTAAACGTTTTGCCAGTTCCAAATGGTCCTAGTAGCAAGACCGGTGGCATGGAGATATTAGTAGGGGCTGTTATTACCGCCAATGCCTTTTTCTGCTCTACGTTCAACAAGGAAGATCCGGAACTGCTCGCGTTTGTGCCTAACAAATTTAGAAAACTTATTTCTTCCATATTTTTGTGAGCTTCGTTTAGAAATACTAGGCCAATGTCGGGCAAACTATCCACGCTCCTGTGCCACTCGCAGAAGGGCAACCGGTTCAATAGGAATTGAACTTGCACGTGTACATCCATATTGGCCCTCAAGTTTAACTTGTGCACACACTCTTTCGATAGTCTAACGTAGACTGTGTGCGTGCACTTGTCCTCTATGTACGCTTCGTATATTACGTTCGACGATTGTATCATGCTCTTCAAGAGTACTTTATTGCAACCTCTCAGGAACAGCCTGCCGCTTTTCGTATCTTCTGAGATAATGCGGCTTAGCGGCAGCTGTGGTAAAAAGTTCATCATATATTCAATTTTTTTTATGCACACAAAATCAAGAAAGTGCGGGACAACTGTACTAAACAAAATACGAATTTATATGTACTTGTGAAACTAGGAGTAATTGTAGATTATTGTTTAAAGTAGCAGAAGATTATAGAAAGAGAAAAAAGGTACAATTGTTAGAAGGAACCGCACCTGAGCAAAGAGTTCACCCGGTGGTGCATATTTGGCAATGGTGGATCCATCACCTGCAGAAGTCAAAATGTAGTAACTATGAAGCCGCATGTACGAGGTTTCATTATATCTAGCTATCTGTTCGTGTCGAGCTAGCTCTTCCACCGTGATTAACTCGTGAAGACGACCTCTATAATTTTCTGGAGTTAAACAATCGTCCGTGAGAGATTCTTGAGTCAAGAAAAAATTGCTTTTATTTGGATATGGATATATCATGGACAGTTTGTCCTCCTCTGAGTCTTTCATTGATACAAAAGGTGAATCAAACAAGCAAATCTGGGACGTTTCACTACTCCATGTCTTTGGATTCTGTGAGAATTGATAATCGGTCGCTTCATGAATCCTGATAAAGTCTTCGTTTGGTACAGAATCCATGCAAAGCCTTTGAATTATCACTGGATACTCTCCAAAGAAAAAAATGACATTCTGGCGATACGTGCCATATTTATTGGCAACAAAGCAAATTTTGACTAAATAATGCTCTTCCTTTAGTACATTTTCGTTTGCATTTAAATTGTCCAACTCTGAATTGTACCATTCCTGGCCATTTGTAACTCCAATATTAATAGCATCACGCATAACAGATTTCAATGCAAAATTTCTGCGATTCTGATCCAAGGTTAGTGCTATTCTTTGTAACCGTTTACCTAAATGAATGCAACAAACCCTTTGACAATTACTACACCAGAAAGAAATCCCAATGATATATCTCACTCCATAAACTATCAACACAATTACTCCATAATGATGTTTAGTGATCCTTTGATAATTACTATTTAATATCATCAATATTATTTTATTACCAATATTATCAATAGTTTGTCAATCAGGTTTTCACATTAATACAATTAATTGATCGACGACAACCAATTTTTAAAAAATATGGATGTAAACACTACTAGAAAAACAACACTTACCGTTCGTCACGATCTCAAAGTCCCAATAGAAAATTACATTGTTAATGGTCGAACGGCAACAGAGACCCTTATTCGGCAAAATAAACACATTGTTCGTATCCTTGCACGTTATTATCGTCTCAGGATTCTCCGATTTCACCCAATCGTGCTGCACCTTCTCGGCGAAGCCGGAAGGAAACAGGGTTTTAACCTCTCCGTTCATTGGATACGAGTAATCAATCATGTTCGCGGATAGAAATTCCGCATAATTTCCACTAAATTCCGATACCCGTAACTACATCGTATCGCGATGCACGATTTTTCGTATTTTCGAAGCAACAAATACACTTATTTCACCACGCATTCCCGCTATAATTCTCTCTGTACAACACACAACGCTTTTAACTGAAGGACGATGGATTACTTACGCGTGCTGCGCATGCGTAAGCTGTGTAATATCGCGGCGCAATCATCGCCATCTGGTGACTGTTAACGCAAGCTTGAATAAGTGACATTACCGACAACGGAGCGAACGAGTTCATTAATCTCAATTTTATTTCCTACATATTTAAATCTACTGTATTATTAATTTTTATCGTGTTATTATTAATATTTGCAATAGTTATCGTAGTTATTAGTTATTAGTTAGAAAAATGAAATAAAGAACCAAAATAATTCTGATATATATAGAAAATTGTTAGCTACCAGAATTTACATTACAACGAAGCATTTAATTCAATATTTCTATCTCCAAACTCGCTGTTCCTTGTTCTTCCATAGAATACATAAATCAATAGATATCCTATCACACGAAAATAAAAAAAACAAAAAGAAAACAAACTTTCTTTAATCTCTGCCCTATAACTTTTACCTTTCGCTCGTCTTCCATCGTGTTGACCGCGAGATTAAACTAGAAATCCGTGAGGGTCACGATCCCAGAGGGAAGTCGGGACAAATAAACAATCCGATGAAGAACGGTCAAACTTCAACCGAGGGGAACAGTCAGTCTCTCTCCCTTCGCCTCTCCACGCAATTTCGTGGAAATTCCAGAGAAGGTTCTCATGTAAATCGTGCAACGCTATCGAACCACCGGAAGTGGCTAAATGACGATCGCCATTATCCAGCGGCCTGGCGAAGGCTTTCGAGAGATAGAGAGCCAAGGAAGGAAAAGGACGAATATAGAACGAGAGAGAGAGGAATAGGGATGGTTGAAGAGTCTCCACGAGAGGAGTGAAATGCCAGAACCAGAGGAGTGGGATCGCGGTTAGCCCCAACTGGCTTGAAAGCTTTCGAATCGTCAACCATTTCGTGCGTTGCTCCAGGTATTCCCTTGATACCAAGCTATTCCATTTACCTCGACGCCTGAACCATGGCGCGGAGGTGGATGAAAAAATGTTATTGGAATCTGACAGTCACGGTAGCTGACCAGTTTCCAACGCGAGATAAACTATTTGTCTGTTTTCGAACTTTCCCCGAGGGAAATCTAATGCGATGTTCGATGGCACAGTATCCTCCATAGAGTACTATAGACGGTGCGTATGGGTGTGGGTGGCCGTGGACGGCTGCTTTTAATGGTGTCCGAGAGGCTCGTGCAAAATGATGGCCGCTAGGGTTATTTTTTTCCACCACATGAATATACCGATACGAGATGGTTCTTGTTAGGGGAGATCTGTAGTCGACGTTCCGCTCCAGGAATGTCCAGTAGATCTTTTAAACGTCTATTGTAGGGTAGGTTATTGTTATCAGTTTCCCAGTTCGGTCTGGAGTTTGGTAATGTTATGATGAAGAGTTTTTAGCGAGAGAATGAATATGGTATTTACAGATATTTAACGAAGAAATATTTTTACCGTTGCTATTGATTTAATATAGATAATTTATTGTTATTAGACTGTTGATTCAGTCTAGGCTTGATAATATCGCAGTAGAGAATTTTTAGCAAATCAAAAAATGTAATATTTACAGTTTTTGTTTTAATAAAGTGTGGAAGACTGTCTGTAGAGGATAGTTGATCGTGAGGTTTATAAGACGAGGTTGTTGAAATCGTCGTGTATTTAAAATAATGAATAAATTAATAAATACAGGTAGTGTCGTCCAGACGCTCGTACTAACAAATTCGCTAAGATATAATTGTTCGCTTATGACTAGGAAAGATACTCCGGAGATTCTCTGCTCGCGATCGCGTTCGTTTATTTATGTTGGTCGGGGGAAAGTCGGCAAATTCAAATTTGTATATGTTCGACGGTTGGACGTAGCGGCGACATTATTTTGTCCGGAGTTTACTTATTATTATTACATTACATATATCCTAACGATCTTGACTCCCAGGCAAAACTCACGATAAGGAAAAAACACGATAGGTTTGGAGATGATCGATATGACGTAGCATTAAAATATCTTGTCACAACATACATTCGTCCCATTTGCCTTGTTTGTGAATAAAGATAAAAACAGAACGAATGTATATTTATGTTAGAATTCAAAATGATCCTGTTTAGAACGAACGAATTTATGTATGTTTCTTGTAACACAACGTTTTACGCTAGGATATGCAATTATCCGGAGGTAATGAATGCTTTGAGCAAAGAAGCGCGACAAGTGACACGCCTAAAGAAGTGGACAGCCAAAGAAATTAATACGCGAAGTAAATTGCACGGTAATGAAACCTATTTACGTTTCCGCTAATGAAACTCTCGTTAACTAAGGTGATTGTGAAAGGTACCTTTTGAAAGAAAAAAGAGGCTTCGTTCAGCCATAACAGGTCATCCTCGGTCAAAGGAAATTTCCACAGAAATAGAGGAAAGAAACGAGAGGAAAAACAGACAATGAACATTTACCAGGACTTCAGTTCATCAGGAAATATTTTCATTCACCGCGCTTCCGTTAACGAACCTCAAGATTATTAAGCTCAACGCGGCCCTCAAACGCAGCAGGACAAAAGCGCTTAAGCTTGTGTCGCTTTCATCAACTACCCTCCGTTCCAGTAGTCGCAATACGAAAAAGAAGAGAGAGAAGTGTAAACAGAAAACATCTACTGGAGAATACCTCTTCAAGTTCTTTCGCTAAATCAAGAAAGAAAGAAGCGGAAATAGAATAAACTAAAAAAAAAAATAATCTAAAGAAATAAAAGAAAAGGGTTATCTGGATAGAACAATATAACGAGCCCAGTATTATGCAAGTCGATGACAAACTGGGGTAGCAAAACCCCCGGTTCACAGCAGGAACAAAAACTCCTTATCTCGAGAATGTCGCGTATACCTGGTTGCTTTATATCACCCGAATCGCCATGACATTCGTAGTAAGAGCGATAGAAAGATTAAAACAAAAGAAGAAGTAGAGGAACCTGTCCTCTTCTCGACGATGAATTCATCCGCGGTTCGCGATTAAAATGACGAACGCGACGAGATAATAGGAGACCTCGATAAAAAGGAACTAGCAAGCTTCTCGTCGTGGATCTGACATTTTTCACAAGAGCAGAAAAAAGTAGGAGCAGGGGACAAACTCGAAAAGAACGAATAAAAAGAAGAAAAGCATTCAGGCGGCAAGAATACAGTGCTGAAAAGCGGGTTTGTTGTAACAGGGTAGAAAACAAGATAAAGGTTGTCGAGAGTGTGGAAAGGCGAAAGAAACGCGCAAGCTGCGAGGACGAGGTTCGATCGCACGCATATATCGCTAATTAAAATCTGTCGCCTAGTCCATGACCGTCCTAGGGTGAAAAGAAATGGAGAAAGGCAAAAAAATTGAGTGGGTTGGATGGTCCAGCGTCATTGGATGCGAGGGAATCGTGGATATAACGGGGTGTAGGGGGAGAAAAGGGTGCAAGTAACGGGCGAAAACGTCGAAATCGCGCTAACGAGAGGATTCGTTATATCGGACGTAGGCGGAATATAAAGAACTGTCGTTATCGCGCCTCCGACGTGTCCCTCGAATACGGTGCGAACGAATATGTGCTCGCCAGGACTTGGTCAGTTTTTTAATCGAGTTTCTGCACCCTTTCCCGGCTTATCTCGAGAGATATTATACAAACGCCTGGGTTTCAGTTATTAGAAAACGTTTTTTGCACTTCCGTCTGCGCTGACGCGTATGAGGAGAAATGCACAATTGTTGATGTGTGGCATTGTTTCGCAAGAAAATTCAATTTTGAAAATCGCGGGTGGAAAAAGAGAAACTTGGGTGCAAATAGAATTAAGTATGGTAACAGGAAGATGTTGTCATATGTGACTCTACTGAGGTTGATTGTTTAATTTTTTTTTTTTAATTAAACGCTAATTGTGTATTCTGATACTAACAAGATTAAGAAGTGTTTGGAAGATGGAGTGAATCAGTTTGGCTTTTGGATAACTGGAATAATTATGTATAGTGTATTAACCGAATCAATATAAGAGAACAATACCAAGCAATAAAAAACTGAGTTCTCAAAAAACTTAGTGATGAAAAACGTACGAAACTTTTATGAGTAGCCGGTATGGTAACTCACAAAAATATTTGGACACTTACCACAGAATACACTTATCTATATATTGTGTGTACTATATAGAGCATTTTGAAATTTCTTTTGCACTGTAATGAGATACGACTTTCACGATTATATGGGTAAAATTTGGGACCAATCTGAGAATGTTATAAAAACATAGATTTATTAAAAATTAATATACAACATATAATAAGTGTTAAAGTTGGTCCCAATGAATATATAATATAACCATAATATCTCGGCACTAAATATCTTATATCTTCGATATATTTTCAGATTTACTTCACACTGAACCATCATAATCATGAATATCGTTACAGCGCTAGTTAAATTTACAAATGCTTCGTACAACACACATAGTACATTTATAACCGTTTCCTACAAATGTTGAAATACCTTCATGCGAATATATCGTATGAATACATAAATTCATGTGCACAAATTTAAACGTAACACGACTTCTGATACCAACTTGTCGTTTCATTTTCATCGAAAAGGAAATGACTGAACGCAGATGCAATTCTGACATGTAACGTTCATGTGCAGTAATCCTAATCGGCACACAGCTGTACGCTGCTACGTTGAATCGAAATCGGTTGGAGAAACGGGAAGGGCGGAAACCTGGCAGATAGCAATCGCGAAAGCTCATTAGGGTCCATCGTGGGGCGAAGCAACGACAGTCGAACGATGCTCAGGAGTTGTCCAGGCCCGATTGGTTTCTCTCTCCTCCTCTCTCCATCTGGCAACGAGTGGACCAATTCCGCGTGCAGAATGTCGACCTGTCACAGCTGTGGATGTCAGGTGAACGGTGTCGCGCGAACGGCCAAAGTCAAGCACACCTGGCTCGTTTATTCCGGTAATTTATACGACACCTCGTCACTTACGCCGACTAACACTGGTCCACCACTGAAATCGATACATCCTTTCGACCCTATACAACCTGACCCACAGTGTCGTCTACGATATACCAGCACCTGTTCTGTTTCCAGGCCGAGGAAAGCTCCAGTGGAAAGCTGGTGAGCAAGAATCTCTATTGGGTTAAATTTACGAAAAGTTTGTCGATAATCTATTTTTATAGAAAAGGCTCTCTCAATTTGTTTGAAAGTTCTTTGCAAAATGTCTGACGATAATCTATTCTTATGGTATTACGATATAATCAGATTGTTTGTGACCTCATTTCGTTTGATCGCTAGTTTGAAACTAGACTTTATAGTCTCATTTTGCACGGTCTCAGGCTTGGATATGTGTTTTGTTAAAGATTCAATTTTGTATTTGGAATATTTAAAGATTAAGGTTTGTACTTTTGAGATTTGGAAACGAACGTTTCTGATATTTGGAATTCAGATTGC
This sequence comes from Bombus soroeensis, assembly GCA_014737365.1. Lineage (NCBI taxonomy): Eukaryota > Metazoa > Arthropoda > Insecta > Hymenoptera > Apidae > Bombus > Bombus soroeensis. The sequence continues at coordinate 222,801 of JACXIL010000032.1, read as the reverse complement.
ATGGAACCGAGGGAAACAGTGCGCTTAGACGTGACGAATTAATCGAATTCCATTGTTACATCGCCATGTAGAATACAGATGGACAACTCGATTATCTCGAGTTCGACCTATCCTTAGAGCTTGTTCGCGACTCAGAAATTAATTTCGCTATCGATCGATCGTTCGTTTGGAAACCTGTTTAGTGAATTCTCTTTAGTGAAATTACATTTGGGTGTTATCTATAGAATTTTCTGACGAATATTTAGATAGAATTGAAAATTCCTTGAATTTTAGCAGTGATTGGTGTATCGTTAACTCACGAGTACACGAGATTTCAGATAGTAGTTGAAATTGCATCTAGTCCCCCAAATTAGGGACATGTTGAACAACCCTACATTACATCTTCAACATTCCCTGCGCTGCGAAATGTGCTCGACCTGCAGAAAACTTAGGGACACCCCTCATTGCTATTCCCCAGCTTACATTCCAACGTGTCACTTTCCCTGTTCATTTAGAAAAATAAATTCTCCCAATTTTAGAATGGTATTTAAAGATTAAAATTCCAACCACCTGAGTCTCGCAATATATCGACTACTAAAATCCAAAACTAATTAATTAATTAAACTATCCTATTTTTTTAACGAACGCACAAATTTAAAACTACTTTAATTACTTCCAATTTTACTATTTCAATTCTTTCTTTGGTTCTTTTAATTCTTCCATTATTCCAACTTTTGATAGCAAAAATTATATATATTTAATATTAATAATAAATATTTAAACTATACCGTCATAGAAAAAACCAGAAGCTGCAACTGTTTCAATTTATTTCCATTTTTCGTTTTTCATTCAATTTAATTTATCTTTGTCGTCAAACGTTTAACCACAAATTTCCAAAAAATTTAAGCCGAACGTTCCGCCAACGAAACATTTCCTGCTTGCCAACTGCTCAAACTTCCTCAGTCGACCGTTCGAACTGCAAACTGACTTAACTTTTCAACTCGATGAACTAGAAAATTCAGGCTACAAACATTTCGTAACTGGAAACAGTGGAGGATCTAGCTTGACAAAAGGGTGCAATCGACGTCGAAAGGGGAGAAAGTTGCGGAGATTCCCGCGGACGCAAGATAACGCAGCGCGAAAGACGTTCGCGTCGACGACCATTGTGTCGCGTCGAGGACAATAGCGTCGGGGATGTCCCTATCTTCCGCTTTCTAGTTGATATCGTGATTGGATCGCGGTCCACTTGTAATTGGATACTCTACCAGACACCGACGTTGTCTATAGAACAAAAAGAAATCGCCGACAGTGGAAACGGTGACTTTCGTCGCCGACTTATCGATTCCAATTTCCCGACATAATTGAGACTTGCTCGATTTCCGTGTCGAACGAACGATCGTGCGCTTCTTTTTATGATATTATCGGGCATTTTGTGAGAATTTAGAATTGGCGAATGAATTAACGTATCGCCACGCCGTTCTCGTTGTTTTCGCGTATATTTCTATGCGCAATTTAAAGCACCATTTTGTATACGAATTTCTCTGTTCAAAATTGTGTCGGTGAAAAATCATCCTGATTAACATTGTAAATTGAGAAATAGAAGAGATCGATGACGTTACAAATATTTTTTAATATCGATCTTGGATTATTACAAGTATCGAAGTAACGTCGAATTTAATCGTTTTCCTGTTTTTCCATAAGTTCCTTGGGAATCGAACCGATTCGTTAATGGAACAATAACCCAACGTTTGTTTCACATTCCTATATGGAATGTTTTCGTTCGATCGCAGACGGTGTTTTTAAAGCCCTTTGACACATGTTTCGATAACTGCTACCGTTCTCGAAAAATATACATCAGCATGTTTGTAGAGAAATGAAAGACCCATCTTCGATCTCCGAAAAGGGTGGAAGATGAAGAACGTTGCAGATTGAATGTAAATAGTGCTATCTGATCGGCGGACAGAAAAAGGGGAGTAATGATTTTCAAAAATAAGAATCGATAAATTGATTAAAGCGATAAATTGGAAATAAGCAAGCAGATATAGTTGCAAATTCTCTTTAAAAAAGTCGACGTTAATTGTACCACGAGCATTTTGCATGCTTTCGATAATTGCAGAAACAAACAAATTTTTATTCTACGAATGTAATAATTCTCTTATTGAAGTGTGCCATATGCGACAGTTATAGCGAGGGGCGCATTAACTAAAAATATCACCAACGATTAAAATCCCCGTTGCATTTGCAGACACCATGATCGACCGCAGAGCCGATGAAAGCGCGTAGTCGTCAAAATTCATCCCCTAAGCCCGGTTGAAAAACGGCTGACGCTCGTTTCACTCTTGTCCCTCGACTCGGTCAATTATTCCATGACATTTGTGAGTACGGCTGATTAACAAGCAAGGGAGAGAGGATAGGTGTCAAGACGGAGAATATCGCGAATCAAGATTTAATTTAATAACTCTGTTGGGATCTAATGGCGGGGAATAATTTATCTGGCTCGGCCGAGAGGCAGCTTCCTTGCATTATTAAGCCAGCCTCGATGGTCCCTTGGCTCATGCTGGAATTGCTCGCGACAATGCCAATTTTGCTAGAGGCACGGACATCGTCGACTACTTAACCGCTTGATGCGTTCGTCATCCATCGGCATGGATCATCGATAATTTATCGTATTCGGGAAACAGGAGAGGATGCGAGAGCCGTATAATCGAATCTCAAATATCAATTCAATTAGTAATGGGATCAACAAATGTCTTCTTTAAATAGACTTAACACTTTGATTGTCACGCCGAAATTACATGTTTCGCTCAGGACGCCACGGGAGTATTTTTATTATTCAAAGCATATAATGGCAAAATAATAATAAATTGATGACGTAGGACAACATTCTTCCCCAACGGACCGTTTATCTTATTGTCTTATGGTCACGGGTGACCACCATGGCGCCTTGGTAACAGTTAATACCGACATATTATAACGAGGCTTCGTTTATTTCAACAAACCATTCGCATTCGTTAGTTCGTCGTAAGCAAAACGTGCAGAATATATTGTTGAAACGTGTAGAAGATATTAGTAAACAGTATTTGCTCATTCTATATGTAATAGTAAGGTATGTGCACACTTATAACTTCAATTATATAATTATAAAGCAGCATTTACGATTATTCTCTAAGGTGTCTGTTTCGACCACTCGCGGAGAGACGCGATCGCGAGGAAGCACGTTAACGGGAGTCGTAAATTCCCGTTACGATTAGACAATCGACGCCGCGAAATGATCGATCCCCTATTTCGGTTAGGGTAATAGAGGTAGTTAAATTAAATATGACACTGATATAACAAGTTATAAATTACAGTTTATTCCAGCAATTTTGTAAAGAAGATAATTACGCCGGTGCGTAGGTATAGGTGAAGTAGGTGACTGATCTAAGGGTGGAAACTCGGTCAAAAGATGTTGACTCTTCGAAAGATGGAAAATCAGTGATGTTCAGTGACGATGCTGTGACGGAGGAAAACTAGTGATGGGTGTGTCTAGCGCACGAGATGAGCTGATTTGTTAAGGACACTTTTGCTAGGAAAGTGAGAGTAATAGACATTGCTTCTGATTGGTTAATAAGAAGGTTGGTGGACTAGGAAGGGTCTTAGCCGCCCTCCAGAGAAAATTGCTAACGAAAGATACCGAAGGTGAGAAAAACCAACTTTCCCGTATCTTCCCGTTGTAGACAATAAACGTAAAGAACAAAAGATGCTTGTTTGGTCTGAAGGACCTTAACTATGAAAATGCCAAGATTTATGGTGGGTCCTTGAGGCTATTGAGGGTATTGCAGTGAGGATGTGTAGACATCTGGCCATTTGCCCGGGGTGTGTGGTGTGGGTTAGGTAGAGAGTCAGTCAACGTAACAGTGTGTTTGTAATATTCGTAGATTATTCCTCAGAGATATGAATGCAAACACAGTGCACCGTTAGATGCAAGATTTGTTCTCATTTTTTTTTTTTTTTTATTGATATTCTAATACAAATGTTTAATTGTTCAATGGGGCACTTTTTGTTTCAAAATATCTTCTATTTATCAGTTATATTCAAAATGCCCTAACTGTCAATTTTCATACAATTTTTACAATTGTAAGAAGTTGACGCGCTCACCAATGACCCACCGTGGCGTCACAGGAGAAACCGTGGCCTGTCATATATGACCAACGTGGCAGTCAAAGTATTAAATATGGATAACATTTGGAGACGATAGATGAGAAACGTGAAAAGTCACATTTCTTGTCTTTCGTATAAAATTCATTTTAGAGGTGAATAAGTTTACTGTACACCAATATTACTTTATTAGTACACACTTATCATACTTCAATTATGAAAGCTAAGTTGGAACTCCTTGCTATCGTTAACGCATTGTGTGATTCAATATTAGAACAACGAACGCTGTTTCTATTGTGTTGTTGATTAGAAATTAATTAAATTTAAGGCGTTCAGTAGCGACTATCGAATTTTAAAGACTTTCACGTAATTATAAGCGATAATAGACTTGAAAAAATGACCGATCAACTGACGGAGGAATCGATTCGTTGAATAACTTTTATAATGCAATTTGACTGATAATAAATCATAGATGTACAGTGTAGAATGTAGAGTCTTAGGATGCAACAGATAATAGCGCGATACTTTGGAACTTTCAACTATTTTGGAGAAGAGCCAAGCAAATAGAAATTGTGAACATTAAATACTGTTTATCTTGGATTTCGTTATTTAGTTTGAAACGGGAACAAATATCGGGATATTTTGCGCCGTTGTTCCATTTCATCTTTTTCTGGGGATGATAGTGTATTGTGCCAAGATAATGGAAGTACAAATGAGGTACTTGGGCCGACGAGAATTGAGCTGAAAGTTTCGCGGAGCGATACTCTAAGGTGTTAAATACAACTACGACCGCCTAACTTAATCACCTTCTGCACACTTTTAGTCGAGATATTCGAACGACTTACTTCATTCGTCCCCTATCGTCGTTTTAGTTGCTTCATGCTTCAATGAACGATATTGAATATCAGTCTTACCTGAAACAGAAGAAATATAAATCTGTAAATTCATTTACCTTCATTGCACCAACTAACAAGAGAAAAGAGAAAAGTAAGAGAAACGAAGCAATTAAAAACCGAAAGATTATACGACTCTAATTGTAACTTATTTTCCACACCTACCAAAAATATACTTCGATGAAATATTTTCATTTTAATCTGATGCGCGTGATATATATGTCGGGTTTACGTTATGATTAGGGTTAGGGGCGTGCAACGAGTCTTCACTTGAGTTAGCCATCGTTGTTGCGATAGGGATAATGTCCATTGATACCAGTATGGATATTACGGAATTCACAAATAACCACGGTGATTAGACACTAACGACAATGGTCTTAGGTTCGATAACGAATCCGCGGTCCACGGAATGGCAAATGTACTTTCCTTCAAAGTCTAAGTCGGACTCCTTGTGGAGTGTTCACTCGATTGCAAAGATTCTGTGTAACTCGTTAATAAAATCGTACGAGAGAATGATCCTTTCCGTCGCAATGATGCTGCAGAGGAAAACTATGATGGGGTGTGTCTAAGGACATGAGATCATCGGATTCGTCGAGAAAAGTCTTCGTTCGGAAAGTGAGGGAAATGGACGTTGCCGTTAATTGGCTAATTTCTATGTTGGTGGTTAGAAAAGGATGCTAGCCGCCCTTGAGAAAAAGTTGATAGCGGGAAGCGTCGTTCTTAAGAAAGGCAAATTTCCCCTATCTTCCTGTAATTAGAACAAAGGCTGTTTGTCCGTTTGAAGGACCTTAGTTAACTAGATCCTAAGATTTATAGCGGATCCTCAGACTAGTTGAACATGTACTGTGAAGATGCATCGACATCTGGTAATCATCCGATCCGAAGCGTAGGGTCTGCGCGTGGCAAGCCACGAGACAGAAACCGTTGGAAAGTTTACTGTCCAGTGTCGCTACGATCATTTCTTTTAAAGGAAGCTATACAATTACTCTATACCTTTGTTAGACAAAACGTTCATCCCGTGACCGCGGATACGTTTGGCGACTGGTTGTCGCCTCGAGCCCAAGCTCATTATACAAATCTTGAAAAATACATTCGGTTTGAATCGCTGACAATTATTTAGTTACGGCTATGGTAGAATCTAGACTAAAGTATTAGGGGATTTCTCCAAAATTCCAAAGGGAAGGCTCCGGTGTCCTTTCATCTCCGACATATATATATGCAGACGTAGATTGTTTCTAGTTTGATTGTTTATCTTACCATGAAATTTATTATACAACAATCTAATGCAATCGCGGTGAAGGATCTAAATCGAGTCGTTAAAACTAGACGTTTGCTATACGTTACGATCTAATATATCGAGAAAGCGATGCAATATGAACTACTAGCCTATAATACGACCTATAATGCTTCAGACTTTATTCAAAAAGCACGAACGCGCGTTAAACACGCGAACAGCATAACGCGATGCGCCATTTCGTTGGCAAATATACCAAATAACCATATTTCAAATCTAATCAGTTTCACATAGAGCAGCTGGAAAATCACGTAAATTTGTAGCCGGAAATGTACTTCATTTCTTGTTCCAATTTTTCTTTTAAGAAAAAAGACACTCCTTAACACGCGACTCAACTTACATAATTTGCTACTTTTTGCGCAACTATGCGAAAATCACGTTCATTTATCAACGTAAGAGCGTTCGGTTTTTGTTTTAGAGGGACCTCGTTCTAAAATGTACATGAAAAATGCGACTAGACACGCGACGTATCCGAGACTGTAATTAAGCGAAAATTAAAGATATCGCGTTGTTGTTAGTTGCGGGTCATTTTCTTACGTTAATGATTCTTGGTAGGGATAATGATTCTTTTGATCGATATATTCAAACGTTTATCATGAACGCGTTTCTTCTGTATAAAAATATCTATAAAATAGAAATATGTACAGATACATAATGTTAAAAGTATCTATAAAAATGAACAATTCTTTATTTTTACCGCTCGAGTAATTTTGATATTAAACGTATCAGGCTAAATATATTCTTTGAGCTGTTGCAGTCTGATGTTTAGGATTTCAGCTTCATTTTTACATTTATTATTTCAAGAAGGATGGAGCTGCTTTTTCAATTCAAATTTTCTATTTTATCTCGGTTAAAATGTATAGGACGGTTTCGCCAAGCAACAGTCTTCGTTCCCAGGAAATATTTTCTTAGGAACTAATCGCGAGTTTCCTGCGAAACACCGTCGAGTGAGAGAATTCTAACGAGCAGTATTTTAATGTTTGACACGCTCCATTTGCATCGTGTACACCGGCTGATAGAATTATTCATTGGTTTTAACGCGTCTACGGGCAATTGAAAATTTCACTGTGCATTTTAATGACGAACGGTTAGTACTAAGATCGACTAACATGCAACTCCGCACGACGATAGAGTATAATTATTTCGTAAAACTAATTTAAGAATAGAAATCTGCCTCGACGCAATAGTCAAACGATTATTAAAGGTTGGATATATAAATACATATTATTCGATTAAAAACTAAATCTAAGCTATTCTGTTGCAAAAATAAAATTTCATCGAACATCGAGATTATACGGGAATCGTATTTAAGAATATTTTAATCCGCGATACTGTACTGTATACACATTTAAGATGTAAAAGTACAAAATGAATTACATATTCCACTATTCCTTCGAATTCCGAATAATACGAAAATTGGCATCTCGCTTGTTAAAATTGACCTCAGACATGTTAAAATCACAGTAACTCGAGTAACAGCTCATAAAAGCGTACATTCGCAACGTCACTATAATTCATAGCACGTACATCATAATGATCTTTATACACTTCCGTCGTCGCGTCAGTGGCATGCTCACCTTCCTGCAATTTCCGGTAGGAATCGTCGCGACGAAAATCGTGGCTGTCTCCTTTTCTCCGGTAAAATGGAGTCATATTGTCCACGGAACGTTGCACACGTACGTATATGGTTACACTACTTTGCGATTTAATATACTCGTTCGTGTAGCTGAAAAGAGCCACAGATACATTGCAATAGAAACAAAGAAGGTTTAAAAAGAGTAGAGCCAAAGTGAGGGAAGTTAGTGAACGAAATCTCCAGAGACGAAAGTTGGAGGATAAAACAACAATAACATAATCTCTTCGTCGTTAAAAAATAACGTTATTATCCAAATACGCTAAAGATCAACACCGAAATAAGAAGAACAGACAAAATACAACGATTAAAGGAATCTGCAAGCTTAAACGGTGGAGGGGTAGTACGCCTGGTGAGAGAATAAAGTCGTTGAAAACGGACTTTAAGACGGAGGAAGAAGAACAAGTCAGATGGAAGATAGGAATAGGACAATTTCATTTCGAGAGGCACAATGTATTCCCCGGATCGGAGATCCCTGCCGACGATGGGGAAGCGGTTCCGCGCGTTTTCTTTCGGCTCTCGTTTTATCCGGTCGTTCAACCGACGAGATTGAGAACGCCGGAACGACGGCGAAGAGCCATTTGCGTGATCGGTTCAGCCGAGATAACGAGGGGAACGCTCATGCAAATGCGATCGAAATGGAAACTCGGCCGAAACAGCGCCGCTTTATCGCGACTTTAATTCGGCGTAATTCGTGCACCGTGCACGATCATCGGCCACCGTTACACCTACTCTCGATTGATCGACTGAAACGTCATGTACTCTCGAATTCTACGGTCTCGAGTTATCAAGAGAATTCTTCATGTTGTCACATGTTATCGATGGATCGATCGAAGCTCTCTGGCTTTCACTTAGAAACTTAGACGCACACATTTCAGTTTGAAATTTATATTGCGCAGATGAAATCCATGTGTTGTAACGTTAAGGTAAAAGGGAACGAAATTTTTGTATCGTTAGACTGTTTAGTACTGTAATTATGGGGAAGTTCTGGAAGATAAGTATTTAAAACTGTAAAAGGAAAGGCAGCGAAATTATTTGTACAGATAAAGAATATTCGTATGGAAATATGTATTACACATTTATATGAAAATATAATACAAGATAGCTAAAATTTGGCATATCGTGCGTTAGAACACGAATATTTAATCTCAAACTCGCTATACTTTACCTGAACCTTCAATACTTAATCTATTTTTGCACGTTTCTTCGTTTCATAAAATTTATCAAAACCTCGTCGATTTACGTCCTGAAAAGCCCGCGAAATTCACATTAACCATATTAAACAACGCACGCGAAAAATCTCAAACGCGAAATTAAACACAGTTCGACGTCATCCTTGAAGAAATTGCAGGAAGCAACGATACGAATCCCATTTGAACGCACATGAGTACGGCCGTATGACGAAGCAAAAAGGAAAGAGGGTGTAAAGGAATCGTGCGGGAATTAATCGAGAACCGTGGAATCTGCATGCGAGCCACGCGTCTCTCCCATCGAACGACGTATTATTACGTCGGGTCGGGATAGTCGGTTTCCCGGTCGATTCTCCGCGTTCCAAAACGGTCTTCGCGAATTATCCCTGTCCCCTTGAGGGGTGGAAGGGACGAAGGAAGGGTAAAGTTCGGTCGTTATCTACGGCAGGCAGTTATTGCCTATTGCACGGTGCCCGGCAAAATACAGGACTAGACTGAATAATTCCCTCGTCATCTTGCCAAGTCCTTTGTATTTCTCTTTAAACCCCCGGAAACAAGGGGATGGATAGGTGGACGAGGGTGAGAAGAAGGGGTCGTGGATGCAGGGATCACATCAGGCTTTGTTGGAAAACGCGATCGTGAAACCGAGAGAAAATGGAACGACCGGAAGCGGCAAGGATTGCTAAATTGTTTCATAAAAGGACGTCGCTGTGTTGGCGATGCATCGATGGGCTTCTGGAAGTGTTTCAGATTGTTGGTTTAGTAGGACATGCTAAAATTGTCCTTTCGTATTGTTGTCTCGTTTCTGGCGGGCAAAGATGAAGAAATGTGGTGAAAATATAGAGGAAGGTAAAATGGTATTGGATGGTTCTGTAAGAGATATCGATTTAAAAGCAGTTAACGATAGGCAAAAGATATAATTGCGAGGGCCGCTAAATGCGAAAGAGGTTTCGCTGGTAGAAAGAAATAGGGACGATTGTAAACTTGTAGAAGAATATATAAAGAATCTTAAGTCCTTTAGTATTTAGAGTTTGGAATCTGCCATTTAAAGTTCAATTTTCAAATTTCTGACTTGAGGTACGAGATCCATAGCAATTTCAAATATATATTTTTATAACATTGTATACAATCTTCTGCGAAAGGTGTGTTCGTAGAATAAGCATTTAATGTACTCGTGTAAGCTTTCCGTATGTATTAGGTTGTCCAAAAAGTTTCTTTCGTTTCATAAGGTGATAATAGATGAACAACAATTTCTGTTTTATATTACTTTATTGAATTAGGTGTGGTCCATTTCATTCTGTTTCTATTATTATATTCGTGCATAATTCATAAATTAATGTAAAGCAAAAAACAGTGTGCGTCTACTATTTCCTTATAAAACGAAAGAAACTTTTCGGACAACCTAATACATAGAGTGAAATTTTATAGCGAGTAGCAGGCGAAAGCATTTGAAATATTCTTCTCCTGGGTTTTAAGGTACCAAAGATATTCTTATGACTAAAATAATGCACTCTGATCACATTTCACAGTCGATTGCAGTTCGAAAAAGTTCTATATTCTTTAACCGCAAACTTCCGTGGTGGATGGTCGAGGAGAAAAGTTATCATTGCTTTCAAGGATTCCGCAATCCGAGAACTTCCTCGTGGTTCAAGTTTTGAAGTTAAATTACTGGAAAAGCTAGAAGTCTATCTTCTTAACAATGCTTTGTGTACCACTAGTCGTCGAATGCTGCTGTTTCAGGTGTTTAACTTTCAACCTCTGGCAGCGGAAATTTTCACGCATTATACGTACGATATATACGACTTAAATACATGTCACTTTCCTTTTATCTTGTCGGTTGGCAAATCATATTTATGCGCTGCTTATTTACTGTATCTGTATTTTTTCTTTTTATTTTGTCTTTTATCCGTTCCATATATCTTTCCATGTTTTCTTCGTTATATCCATTTCCAAAAAAAAAAGAAACTGACGAACGTACCCCTTGAATCACGGGAAACATCTGCTGAATCACGATAAAACGGCGTCTGGTATAGCAGAGAAAAAATAAAGGAACATAGCAACCCCTTTGCTGTGAGAGATTAAATTAAAAAGCGTCCACGACGCCGTTTCGCTAGATTCCTTGCGGTGCAGATTGAATTTCCTAAATTCATTAAAGGGTAATCACCGGAAACCAGCAGAAATCAGCGTTTCCTCGTTTGTACAGTTGCGGGTGCGTTAACTAAGTATCGCAGCGGAACCTCGACTTTATTACCCTTCCATCGTTATGGAAGACTGTAAAAGATTTCAAGTATTACGTATGAGTAGAGAAGTGAGTGAAATTGTTTCTTATGGAAACTAAATGAGACCAGTTAAATACTGAAAATTGAAGTATTTGCAAGAATAAGAAGGTGATTTGAATATATAAACTGTATTGATTGAAAGAGAATGCAAAGTCTCTCAGAAAGCAAATTGATCGACTCCATTTTTAGAAATCTTTATAACATAGTGCATTAGAGCCGGAATTCTCGCAGAAGCGCATTATTTAATTGCATATTATTATGCTTATTTTTTGATAGGAAAATGAAACAAATAATCGTAAATTCCACAATTTACACAATTATGTAAACAAAATTCTCTCTGCCTCTTCATTTACAGGATTAATTATTATAACTTTTCAGTTTTCAGCAGTTTATATATCTGTTTTACGCGCTGAGTATAACATTCTCGTTAATTAGATCCAGATGAAAACCATGAAAACATCTATCGAGATACAAAGCTCTTTCCTCTAGCCGAAAGAAATATACCAAGGACGTATTAAGTTAAAAAACAATCAAAGCAATTTTTAACAAACCTATCTACACCGTGTCAAAAAAGAAAAGAAAAGAGAAAAAGACAAACTTCTATATTCCTAACTAAATCCAAGAAACTCCATAAAAATAAAAGAAACCTACTGCGAAGACTATACCATAGAGTATAAAGAAACGTGGAAACTTTTACCAATTTATTCACATTTCGAGGCTTTTCGTTCAAACTATGAAAACGAAAACGAAACAGGACGTTCTACGAGGTGAAATATTTGATCGTTGTTGCAGAAATGTGGAGGATTACGCGAGAGAACACGAGGAGGCTTCAAGGAACATTCAGCAGTACCTGTCGAATCCGATCAACGCTTATTTGCTGGTGAAAAGACTGACCACCGATTGGAAACGGGTCGAGGAGCTGATTACCCAGGACGTGGGCAAGTCGTTTGTCGCGAATATCACCAACTCACGGAGCGACCTTAAATTCCCAACTGACGAGGACCTTAATGGCGCCGCTGTCGCTTTGATGAGGCTACAGGACACGTATAAACTGGAGACTGCACAGGTCGCCAGGGGCGTGTTGAATGGGGTCCAGTACAGCACCGGATTAAGTGGTTCGTATACACGTGCCTCTTCTTTCGTTTTTTGTTTGCCTTTGCTGATCATTTTCTGTTTATTTTTACCACTTCTTCGATGAGAATTTTACTTCCTGGTTCTTTTTTGATGAAGATTTATCCTCTGTGGTTTTTCGTTGATAGGGAGAGCTTTTATAATTATCGTTCTTCATCGGAGGAAAATTTTCTTGTTCGAGATACGTTGATAGAAAGATATGGTTTTTGATATTATCTCGATTAACAGGTTCAAACTCGCGTGTCACAATCTACGCCTCTATCTGACGGCGTGGGTCACCGATGGATCACACCTTGTTTTCACCGCCAAACACCGTGACCCATCAATGATCCACGCCATTTGTGTTTCAAATTTTAATGCAAAAAAATGTAATTTAAATTTTAAAAGCGTATGAAAGAACGCGATAAGAGTTTCACTTTTGATTTCATTTTGTAGCTTCCGTTCATTGAAAAGTTCTTTCCTTTGTTTTTCTTCCATGAGGTGCAAGGTTGATCAGCTTCTCTTCCATAAAGAGCTTCCTCTTTTACGTCCTTCCTCGACAAAGATTTGCTATTTATGACTTTCTTTTGATTCAGACCTCTTATATGTTTGGTTCTTCATCGCTGAAGAATTTACTTTTGGATTTGCATCGAAAGTAGGAAGACTTTATTTCCAATAAAAAATTCCTCATTCTGACCTTCATTCGACGAATAGTTTTTATGTTTAATTTTACTTTAGCAAAGAATTCTGTTTCTAAATTCCTACTGATAAGGAATTTTTCTTGTTGCTCTTACGTGGACTAAAAGTTTTCTTCTGCACAGAACAACATTTAATTTGACGAACGGAGAATTTTTTTGCGTTTACGATTATACAAAGATTATACAAATTTTCTTAGTATTAGTATTAAAAACAATTTAATTGCCATCAAAGAATCTCATAATAAACAGACATCAGTTCTGCCACATATTTCGTTAAACGTTTTAACGCTCCTATACTGTAAGTCGGTAAAGCTTTCAGAGAATATTGCCTACGTTAACTTAATTCAGTGTTTTCTCAAAACACGCGTACAGGTAAACATATTTGCGAAGCCTAATTTCGCCGGTAAGCTTCTGTTCGCGAGAGTTAACATCCAGGGAAACAAGACTTTAATGAATAACCAGCAACCGACGTACTTTTATTTCTCTTCTTTTTTCTTTTCGCGAATTTAGGTTCGGAACGAACCGAGTTTTCATGACGACGCTACTTTTATTGCTTTCACCGGCGGAATTTCACGTTGTAAACGAAGATTCCCTCTCCCTTGGTACGTACCTCGGCTAAAACGTTCCCTCGTTTATTTCAAATCGCGCTTCTAAGCAACCGCTTTTTCAAAAACTTTTCCTATATTCTATGCAAGGCGGGAAAACTTCAACCGATCTTCCACTCGCTTCCGTGAAAGCAAATGGTTTCCTCCGCTGAGCCGAGAGGAAGCATCGACTTTTTTGCCACGTTCCTCCGAATGGAAATTTCGATCAATAAGGTACGATTTCGCGATGAAAATGTTGTGATAATAAGGAAAGGAAAGAAAAGGAAGAAGCTTGGGAAACGAAGCGTCGATGCAAGAACTTTTTCGGTCAACTGATAACGTCAAACTTGAAGTGTTCGGTATTTTTAAGAAAAGATATTTCTGAGATGTCGAGAGCAAACGTTTTAAAGATGATAGTTATTCAAAGATGGATATATAGAGGGAAGAACATGTAAGTAGAAACACTGTTCCCAGAACTCACGTGAGATATGTAGTGTTTATTTCTAAATCGATACCATTAATATCAATGGACTAAAATATTCGCGAAGATATATCTCAAATGTCTAATCAAAACATAATTTCCATTATTACAAAATCTCTGGACAAAATTTTACGGTGTAAGAATTAAAAGAATTGGAAAAATATATACTCCTACTCAAAAAGTACAAATTAACTTCTGTACTTCATGAAAAAATCTCTACTAAATGTTCACTTTTAAAAAGTCTTTCTTACGTCAGTGGATTCTACGTTTGATACCGATGAACTTTCGTTGAAAATGTTTTTGTCTTAAATTATCCGAATTACGTATGCTATAATACATTCAAATACGTTAAAAGCTAATGGGTGGTACTTCCACCGCCACAAATCAAAAAACTTCCACTCCGATAAAAACCAGTCTATTCCACGACAATAAAATCCACGAAAGATTAGGCATTACGAGGTAAATGATTCATTAGGAGGTACCACTCCTCGTTATCGCATTAGCCAGCGGACAGAAGAGGGACGAAAGAAAAAGGGAGGAAAGAAAAAAGAGGACGCGGTGGAGAACTTGCTCCCTTCTTTTCACGGTGAATTATTTATTCGGATCGGACAGCAGAGCAAAACGTAGCAAATCGAGGTGAATATTGGCGCACGATGTTACCTGTACTTAGCGATCCCCGACATGAATAATTTACGCGATTTCTTTCATCAACGCCGTGTCCCTTTTTCCAAAGCGGCACCATCCCTACGATTTCGCCTCGATGGTGCCACGATAATTCGCAGTTTCTGTTGTCGCCACCATTTTCCTCTCCTTTTTTCCTTTTCTCTACCCTATTCTATTTTTTCTTTCTTTTCCTTGCTCTTTCTTTTGGCCGGTAGAAGCTAGCGCTTTTTACCGCGACAGGGAAACGATTTTTCCGCCGACACGAACCACGGATCGTTTCCGTGCATCATTTAAACACTACCATGGGGAATTCGATGAATATTGAATGGTTAATGAGGAATGATCTACTCCCTGTAGATTTGGAATATTTCTTTTGCCTTTCTTCGTCGACAACCTTTTTCTTTCTTCTCGCTTTTTCGGACGATGCGAGTTGAAAAGTGTTGGAAAGTAAAAGAATATCGTTTCGTGAAGGGAGAGAATAATTGTGAGTGGAAAAATTAATCTCCTCAAGAATATAGAAAATATCTTTTTTTTTTTTATCAATTATTCCGATGTTTTGCTAAAGAAAGCGCCGTAATATATTGAAGTTTAAGATCAGTTTTATCGAAAACAAATACATTTATTGTTTGATTAGTTAATGTTATGTTAAAGTACAACATGGATGGTGGCAAAGTTAATTAACTCCAAAGTGTTCTGTAAGTTATCTTCAATTTAATCGTGTTTTCCATCGTTAAGAGTTTGTTAAGTTTCATACTAAAGCTACTTTTAAACCAGTAAAAGTCTTTTGTTTATTAATCAACTGAAGCAACGTTGACCAATAGAGCTAAAACTAAAAGCTCGTCAATGAAATGTCGCCCAAAAATATTTATACCGCTGTATGTAAATATCAATGTTCTAAGAACCTATAACGTTCAACATTATATTCACAAATGCGCATACACAATAACGAATTTCACGAGATCCGAAATATGGTCCAAAAATATTTATTAACCCAGACGATGCTAAACCAACACAATTAGCTGCTGTTAACAAACCACGATGAATTAACAACAACATTACCAACGGAATACGGTCTAGAAAGCCACGTTATTAAAATATTGTTCAATTTAATCAAGTATCGCGCGGATCTAAGCTTCACCGCCTTCGTAGCTAATTGAAATTCCATTTAATTAGCTGTACACAGCGGACTAAATTAAATTAAGATAAATTTAATCCGAATAACCCGGTGAAAGCTCATACGGCCGAGAAACAACGCGAGACTTCTGCGTTCCACCAGCCAATCGTACCAAGCTTCTGATTAAATTATAAAACGAATAATCTCTCTCCTCCTCCATTGTTTTACGCGATCGCGTAAACGATTCCAGGAAAAGCTATTCGCGATCTACCGCGTTTACGATACCATTTCGAATCTCGTTATAGCCGCGTAAAACTCCGCGTATCTCTTTTATTTTCATCACAGAGCCTGCACCAGCTGAATAAACCGTTTTATTTACCAATCCACTGGAACTTCCCGCGGATAAATTCGCGATGTAACCGCGAGAAACTTCGCAATCTGCACCGACTATCGAGAAATTAATTAACGAAGCAAGTTCTTCGCAGTGAAGGTGGTAAAGAAAGGGAGAGGAACGAGTTTTCCACTGTTTGGCAACGTTTGGAATACGTAATGGAGAAAGTTTGTCAGATCGTTCGATTCGAAAAATGTCAAAGTTAGAAAGAAGATTCGTTTTCTCAGCTTCAACTTGCAGACTTTTCATAGGCGATAATCGTACGTTATTATTATGAATGTGATATAAATCAGTCGGTATTTTTCTACCTACATCGTTCGAAATTAATCTTCTGTTATTGGTTTCAATGCCATACATCAATTCAAATGTTCATTTCTAATTTGAAAAGAAATATCGTTCCTTAATTCTTTTATTTTTAATCGCTACGTGTCATTCGCTTCGAAGGAACGATATTATTAAGTTGTCCGAAAACTATCTTTCTTTTACAGACACGTCTTTTACAACGATGCATCTTTATGCAAACATGAGACCCAATCTGTCGAACGTTGTGATCTTTATTTTGATAGAACAAAATGGATCATACGTGATTCGATAAAATAACATAAAACGGAAGAAACTTTTCGGACGACCTAATATTTTAGTTTTGTCAAACCTGATTTCATTTGCCGTTTAATCTGCAATATGCACAGTTTCTGGTCTTTACCGGTTGTCTCATTTAGTAAATTTGGCGACGTCTGGTATTTAATAATCTCTTTCTTTCTTTTCCTTTTTTTCTTTTTGCTGGGGGTCGACATTCTACACCAGCTATCGAGAAATTAATTAACGAAGCAAGTTTTTTGTGGAGAAGGTAGCAAAGAAAAAAAGAGAATCGGGCGAAAGGCGAATTTTTTTTTACTGTTTGGCGCCGTTTGGAATACATAAACGGGACGACAGAGAATTCGACGAAGGAAGTTTGCGAGGTCGTTCGATTCAAAAAATGTTAAAGTTAAAGGAAAGATTGTTTTTTTCAGCTTTAACTTTCAGATTTTTCATCGCGCGCTGTTATTACGAATGTAATTATGATAATAGAGTCATGAATTATACAGAGTTGGACTTTAGAGTCCTCAAGACAATCAGAAAACGGAATGATTCTGGATCTGCAGTAGAAATAAGTCGAAATCGTGGGAATAAATTCTCTTTCTTCGTTCGCCGGTGTTTTGTTTTTTGGAACAGTGCCACTTGGAAATTCTGTCGACCTCGTGAATTTTCCGCGACGGTGAAATTGAAAAACGTAGATGGACGAGGAACGGATATATTTTTGGTTGTACAGACGGTGTCCCGAGTTTTTTCATACAAATTTTTCATACGGATAATGGAAAATTCTATGTAATACATATGAAAGTGAAACTAAAATGTCGTTTATTTTAAAAAGTTATATTAGATATATACAACCGCGATATTGGTTCAATATGGACTTTATTCTAGGTTAGCGTTTCTTAACTAGTTGTCTGTTTCTGACGAGTATACTCGTCATAAAGAAATGGCAATATTTTGTGTTACGACGAGCCCTGCCAGTAATAAAATTAAAAAATAAAACAGTCATTTTATTACAACTTCATTCTATATTGTAACAGCCACACATACTCTGTGTTTGACGAGTATACTCGTCGTCGCTTACTTTTTGCGACACATTTTAGGTACACATTTTTCAAATAAATCGCAACAACTAACTGGTTAATTTGTAACATTCCGGAGACAGCGAATTCTTCACAGTGTGACGCTCACATACATAAATTATTATTTTATTATTGGAATAAAAAAGTTTTAATAGGAATGTATTTATTTATTTATATTAAACCTCGTCTCTCCAAATTTGAAGATTATCGATGAACAATTGACGAGTGCTTTAAATATACATATTAGAAGTACATCAGGGATTTAAATTTTGAACTACATCTTAGGGATCCGCGACAACAAAATACTATTTAAAGGGGTCTGTAGTAAATAAAATATAAAGAACTACTGTTCCAGATTGAAGTTTTAAGAGCAATAGTATCATACATTTCATATTTTTACATATTTTATATTTCGCTTACAAGTTTTTAACAAAGCATTTGCGGAATTTAACAATTTTGTTACAGAGCATATTAATTTTATTTTTAACTATAAAAGATTGGGAAAGTTTGTAGAGAAAAATCTGAGACACTCTGTATAAAAAGTTTCATTCTTTAAGGTTTTTACTTTTACCTTTTATTACTTTAAGAGAAATATTTTTATACTGTTTCATAGATTAGTAGAGATTTGTCTTCTTCTTTGACAATAATTTTTCAATCGTCAGAACAGAAAAAATGAAATCTTCCTTCTTCAAGATCTTCAGTGTTTTAAACATAAAATGTGTAAAAGATTCAAAGAGAGAAGTTTAATAAATTAATTAATTTAATTTAATCCTTTTCCCTTCTTGCAGCCAGCGACTGTTTCGAACTTGGGAGACAATCTTATCACAATCGTGATTACTATCACACTGTACTTTGGATGCAAGAAGCCATGAATCGTCTTCAAGAGGAACAAAACGCTACCACAACTTCGAAACCAGACATATTAGAATATTTGGCATTCTCAACTTACATGCAAGGTATGTACATCAACAAGAACAACTTCATTATCGTAGTTATTAATCATGATTACAACTGCAACTACCGACAACTAGAGTATATTTCTTGCACCAAAGAGATGAAGTTAAAGATACATGAAAAAATACATAATGCAAGGAGAAAAGTAAATTCCGAAACAATATATTTTTCAGAAAAATGATTCCAAAAATTTATCGTAAAATTCCTGCGAAAAATTATGAATTGATCGTGTTAATTGCTGTAGTAGTTCTAACGTTAAACTTTAGCGAAAGATACATCAGAAAAATTTTGTCATAATTTCACATTTTTAATCTTTATAATAATATAATTAGTATTACGCAACGAAAGAAAAAATTACACAGCCGGCTTGAAACAACATTTGAAGAATAGCATGCTTATTTTAATATTCATCCGACAAATTAAAGCAACAATTACACGCGGTTTTCAGTCCACGCGTGATGAAAGATTTGCGAGCAGGAAACTGAGAGAAAAATTGTTGTGACCTCATAAAAGTCGCGCGATATAAATTAGGAACTAAATTACACGTGTATCCGCCACATTATTCCACAGTTACAAACTTTGCAAACCGTCCGCCGTTTTATTCATATAATTTTGTTCAACTTATAGATTCGAATCGCATTTCAAAACCTAACATTAAAAACTACCAAGAATAACATGCGATAATAATGAAGGAGAATTAAACGATAAATGTAATTGTGTCAAGTAACTCATGATTATAGTAGTCAATGTGACTATGAATCTTAAATAAAAAAAGAAGAGATCAAATGATTTAATTATATATTTTTTATTATTAGTCTATTCTTTTATCATTTTGTTATTTTTTATCTAATTACATTTTTATCCCTACGAATTTTTAATAAGATATCTTGCAACATAATTTCGTTCGTGTGACGCTAAGATGAAATTTACATAACATTCGACTAATCAAATAATTTCAGAATTGAAACTTAAAAATTAAAAATTCCAACGACAGAGTTAAACGAACCGTGGAATTATCACAGTTGTTCGAAATATCGGGAAGAGTCTGTAACGAGGGAACGAAGAGGCCAATAAGCCCGTGTCAATAAGCGTGCTCGTTTGCGTTCGAAGTTCCCAGGGTGAATTTAATGCCCGTGAAATCAATTTCAAACAGCGACCGCGGGAAAAGGTATTTGAAAGAAGCCTGAGGAGGAATTTAATTGACGTTAAAATTTTCCATCGTGAATGGCCAACTTTCTGCCGGTTAGTTTGTTTAAAGCTTCGTTAAAACTTCGTCGGATGTATCATGCCAGGTATTTGAAATGCCGACATTAACCCTTTCTACCGTGAAATCGTTGAATTAACTTAACGTCGGTCTTACGGAAGAATTTAACACTCAGTTAATCATAGATGACGATAAGAGTTTTACTTGATTCTGAAGTACTACATATTTAATTTTAATTTATATTTTTACATGCACACATAAGCTTTATAACATAGGTATACTTAACAATTTTTACGTCTTTTTACCCATCTACTTTATTCGCTATTCTGTTTTTATATTTTCTCTATAAACGGAGAAGCGGGACGAATATATATGTTACCAATACATAGCGTACAATTTTATTTACAAATCATTATTATGAGTTCACTGTGCGTAGGAAACGTGGCACGAGCTTTAAGTATGACGAACGAGCTCCTGGAGTTAGTGCCAACACACGAGCGTGCTCTGGGCAATCGAGCTTACTATCAAAAGGAAATTCAGAGCAAAGCTAACCAGTCGAAGAAGAAACGTGGCGAGGACGGCCAAGACGACACTGCCGTCCCTGCTCAGGTAAAATAATGACACTGTATGAATTACAATAGATTAGAACTTCAGAGTATATTCTATTTAGGACAATTTCGTTGTAACAGTTCTGCCTGTGATGATTTCTATAGTACTTCTGTTTTATGTCTATTGACAAGAAGACATGTTGAGAAAAGATGATAAAACTTAAGGGAGGAATGTAAAAATAATAGAAAGATTGTAGTCGAAGTTGATAGTAAATGAAATGATGTTTAAGTGTTTAATCGCAGTGAAGATATTTAGGATACTCACATGAAACACCGTGTATAACGAAATCATATTCAAAAACTACCATCAGTTTATTTCTAATTTGTTTCAATAGTCGATATTTCTAGTTAGCTATGCTATGTCAAATTTCTAATTATGCATATACTTATGCCTATTACAAATGTGAAATATAATTGCTCGTTCCTATATTCCAGCACTTCACAGTCACGGAGGAAAAAATGAAAACCTGGGAAGAAATGACAGAAAGGGAGCGCTACGAAATGCTATGCCGTGGAGAGGTGTCGATCCCTCCGGAAATACAGAAGAACCTCGTGTGTCGTTACGTCGATCGCGGAATTCCGTTTTTGAAAATTGCGCCATTCAAGGAAGAGGAGGCCTATTTGGACCCGAGGATAGTCGTCTATCATAACGTGATATACGATGAGGAAATCGAAACGATTAAAAGAATGGCGCAACCTAGGGTAACGTATAGTATAGCAAATATTGTGAACTCCTGTGAATTTTTTTAAAAATGTGATCTGAGGATATCTTCAACGTAAATTTAAGGCGATTTTAAAGTGATTCTTAGATTTTCTTAGATTTTTCATTGATCAATGCTATATTGTGTTATAAATCTTTTTATGGAGGACGTATAATGTTCATTTGTCTTTTTATTTTACATTACAGTTCAAACGTGCTACGGTGCAGAACTACAAAACTGGTGCCTTAGAGATAGCGAATTATAGGATTAGTAAGAGTGCATGGCTTCAGGAGCACGAACATGAACATGTGGCTGCTGTCAGCAGACGCGTCGAGCATATGACGAGTATGACTGTCGACACGGCAGAGGAATTGCAAGTGGTTAATTACGGTATCGGTGGCCACTACGAACCACACTTTGATTTTGCGCGAGTGAGTAGAAACTTTAAGCTAATTTAATTTATTTAATAAACTGAATTAGCAACCACGGAAAATAACCAATTCTAATTTAAATTGCTCGTATTTAGAAAGAGGAAACAAATGCGTTCAAAAGTCTAGGAACAGGAAATCGCATTGCTACAGTTTTATATTACGTATGTATTTCATTCCTCAAATACTGTCAAATGCTTTAATTGTATGAAATAAGCCTTGTTCTAATATACCAATAATAATACACTTTTAGGATATAATAAAATATACTAATATACTAATTTATTATTAACTATTTCAGATGAGCGACGTGGAGCAAGGTGGTGGTACAGTTTTTACAGCAATCAACATCTCCCTATGGCCAAAGAAAGGCAGTGCAGCCTTCTGGTATAATCTTAAACCAAACGGCGAGGGAGATTTCAAAACAAGACACGCGGCTTGTCCTGTTCTTACTGGTTCTAAATGGGGTATGTCAAGTATCAACGCTAATTACTGTTCAACTATACAGAAAATCAGTAACAGCAAAAAAATATGAAACAAGTTGTTTTGTAACTTTGAATAGTTGTAAATATGTGAATATGTATGTAACGCTTTGATTTAATGCAACATTACAGTATGATATAATATTCTGCTACAAAAGTCAGTGGGTCAGTACATTTGCTGCTTTTAGACAGAACGTAGTAAACACAAACAATAGAAGCAATTTTCAGATAACTGAATCTGTAAGGAGCTATATCTATGTACCACAAATTTTAAACTATCTTTCCCAATAGTTTGACAGTAGTTGACGCGTTTTTGGTTCTGTAAATCATTTAAATTTTTTATTTATATACGCATCTTATAGTTCTATCGATAGACTGTGGATTTTTATATCTTCATAGGAAATTTAAAGATGTAAAAATGTACAAAATGCACGCAACGTTCAAAAATATATAAAATGTCCAAAGTATAATATTTGTTGATGAAACAAATCTTCAATTGCATTTCATTTCTTCAATTATGTTTTCACAATATGTACCTGCAGTCTATTTATGTCAATATGATACTTCAAAAATTGCATACAGAATATTCTATCTTATTCAATCTAAGATTATTTAAATTGTTAAATCTTGATTATTTTATATAACTCTTAATTAAGTGAATGACAAAATCATGAATGTGTTAAAATCCCACAAATTAAGTAGTGTTACCAATATAATATTTCTAGTGGCAAACAAATGGCTTCACGAAAGAGGTCAAGAATTCCTAAGGCCGTGCACCCTTGAAAACCAAACAGCCGATGAAGCTGATGTCAGGCACTGAATCATCAACCTAACTCTGGATCACCACTATTGAAAATGAACAAGAAGAAAAATAGACACGTGTCTAAATTTCTAATTGACCGCTCAAATGCAAAGGACCTGAAGAACATCTGTGTCGTTGTAAACAGTGTGTTTAATATCGAACAAACAAAAGACATTGTTTATTTGTTGCGAAATTAATCTGCTAAATATGAACGACGATTTTTTTCAAGGACAAAATACGAAACATGGTTTTGAACGATTAGAATCTCATCAAGGAAACTGTTAGCGTTAAATGACCTGCATTTAAAGTAATTAAGAAGATATTTCCGTTTTTTTTTTTATCAGTCTTATTAGAAATATTAAAAAATTGTACAGATTAAAATAACCAGAAAATTTTTTTCCAAGAAAAAAGTTCGTTTGTTGCAATCTAGGATTAATATTTTATCCCTAGACCCTAGAATTTTTACAGAAGCATACAGCATTTAGGCAGTAGAGTACATTAGAATAACAAGCAATAACGAGTTGCACGTTTGAGCCAGTTATTAGGTTTTTCCTTTAAAGAAACGAAGAAATCAGGATTCTTGTGATCATGTACAGAAGAATATATATTGTGTGTACAGAGCACAAGACTTCGAAACATTCTCGTCGCATTTATTAATATAACTAAAGTGTAAGAATGTAAAATGTGGAATCGAGTATTCCTGTGTTCATCAGAGTATTCTAATGAAATCTTTAATCGCATCGTTCCTTCAACAACACGTTTCACCCTCTTAATTGGGTCTTTCTTGTAAATAGTAGTAATATAATCGAGAAACACGTCGACAATTTCTTAGATCCATTCGTCTTGTATACGAATCACTTGTAAAAAAAGAAAATGATGAGAATAAAAGGAGAAAGAGAAAATGACAAATGAAAAAAGAATATTAGTTTATCGACGGATATTACATCGTGATATCGACCTTAACAATTAAGACGTTATTCCGCGACCTTCGGTGTATGGCATCGTCGAATGAAACGTAATTTATCGAAATTATCAAAGTATAACAGACATGCCTATAAATTAAGTAATCGAACCGTATCTTACCTTGCATACAACCATCGTCTTCTACATCTCTCCTGTCATCTGCGATCGTGATCCTTGTCCGTGTAAAATCTAACACTAAGTTCTTTGATTTGGCATTAATTTTCAATTTTTTACACAATAATCACTCGTAAGTGCGCAGGCGAACCGTTGGAATTATTTCACATATAATATTGTATAGACAACACAAAATTCCCGATTTATACGAACAAAGCTTCGACAATTAATCTCTTGCGCACTTTTTTCTTTACTTAAACCTATATATTTTAACGTTTTGTAACTCTAACACAAAAGAAATTTTGAAATCGAAATATGTATGCAAAAAACGCGCCATGATCACCATTGAATATTCGCTTTATGGAAATTTAATGAATATTTTAAAAGAAAGAATCATTCTTCACGTAGAATCACTAATAATGTTATACACAAACAATGTATATGGAATTAATGTTCACAAATATAAATTTTCGCCGATTTTTTTATTTTACGCAGCACAAAAGTTTACACAGCGCGGCGAAAGTTCAAACTGTAATAAAAGGATACTTCGTGTAGAAGCAAGCTAGACAACATGGCTGACAGAATACGAATGCTGATTGGTCCGTTCATTACCTGTAATAGCTATGAGCCAATCAGATTAATACATTCGCTGAAGCTTGATGCGCGATTGGTTCGATGTTTGAAATATCTCAAAGTAATTCGAACTACGGTCCTCGTCGCAGTGCAAAATTGTTATTGCGTAAAATTAGCATCAGTTATTTTATTATTTTATTTTATTATTGATTAGTGCATTGCGAAATTACCAAATAAGAAGATAGGAAGTGAAATTCGATGCAACCGCGCCAAATTCATCATTGGTTAGAAGGAAAGGAATATTGGCGTAAATTATGAACACGTGAGTTATTATACCATGTAAATAATCCGTTTTAAATGAATTGTTTCGATGTCGATTTTCGGATTAAAATAACACCATCGATCTACGTTTGGATCAAGCGAAGTTGTTACGATTCATTGTTATCGCACTTAGTGGATATTGTTAGATAAAACGAGCTGATGCAGCTCATTTCATATAGCGATTATATACAGTGTAATGCAATCACTGTATTTCCTAAGTAACGTATACAGTTTGTAAGTTCGTTTATAACATTCGTTACTTCATTCTAATGATAAGCTATAAAATTATGTCACGCAATAAACATTTGCAAACCCTGAATTCGTGATACTGAATGATTACTCTAAATTCCCGATATATAAGATTTCAATAACTAAACAATTTTCTGATTTTACGTTTCATAATTTCATTTCATAATTAAGTTAGATTGCTTACGTAAAAATTGTACAGGATATTTATATATATATATATATATATACACATCTTCCCTATAGAATAGGATATATATATGCTTATCTTTTACTAACAACACATATTTTATTTTAATTGATGGTTCATATTGAAGTATAGTATCATATAAAAACCTTATTTTCTTATCAAACAGTACACATAATTTTTTAAAATCTACAATATACATACATACACTATTAGAGCTAATATAAATCATTATATCTTACCATCAATTACCAATTAAAAGAACCTATAAATGAGTGAACTATAACAAGTCCATAATATAAATTATAACAAATATAAAATATAACAAGTCCATCCTAAGAATCTTTAGAACCTAAAACTATTATTTCTTACAAAACTGGGATAATGAAATTAAATAGTTATTGAAAGACTGTATTGAATAATGTAGTAGTTACTCGGATTGAAAATACGAAATTTTGAACGAACTACATGCAGGTAAAGTTTTATTTGAAAAAGTATTTCATATGCACCAATCTCGAAATATAACAATATACTTTCATTTGGCGAAAATCTCAATAAACCACAAATCTGTGACCATATTCACAAAACAAGTCCATAATATTATCACCAAGATTTTTAATCCCACATAACAATCTTTTCCCTTTATCAACCTTTATCCCTTTCCGAGCACTACGTAAGTAAGAACAAGACTTCGTTATTTCGACCAGTTATCCAGCGTGCCGCTCGTTAACCGGAAACGCTCGTTGCCGAATCGAGCGCGAGAGTGCTCTTGCTCATTTAGGTCGTTCGGTGTTTAGTTGATCGGTAAATTTACAGCGCGAACTCTGACATTCACTATCCGGTGGTACGATCACGGCCGATTGTTCGCGAAATTGACGCCACTTTCTAAAGGAAATGACGGGATAAATGGCGTCCCTAATCGGTGATCTCCGTCATCCATTGGTAGACTCGCGAGGTCATCCTTTGCAGTCCATCCGCCATAGTATTCTAATTCATATGTAGATCGCAATTTCCCACCGAAATCGTGTTACGTACACTATCACACTACCGTATATAAGTATTCCGACAGCTATCGGAATTCAACCTTGTTTGATATTTTTATTATATTTTCAACGTTACAACGGAAGAACGATTCTCTATCGATAGGTTTTTACATTAATCTTACCATAAAACTGGTACCAAATACTTCTGGACAGAGACATGCAATATACCTGCATTATCCAAGTTCCTTGTTTATCCGCAATAGATAGTCGACTCTTGATAAAATCTATATAAACTTTTAGAACTTGATTAAAAAGAGGTACATATTTAAATCATTTCAAGAGCCTAACGTTGAACAAGCAGTTAACTAACGTTAAAGTTACTTAACTCATTTGTCTTTGCAGAACCAGTTTTTATCCTTCAATCATATCTTTTTTTTTCTTTATTCCGATTAATATTAACATTATTTTTACTAACATCAAACAACTGTATAATATGGTTGTCTGAGATACGATCAAAGGCTAAAATTAGGCTGAAAAGGTTCATTCGAGAAACATTTTATACTATACATTATATTCGTATATTTAAATTAGTTCGTAAGTGTGGGAATACTTATGAACGATGGTGTAAGCCAATGTCCCTCTTTCTCCTACTGGGCCAAATCCTATCGGTTGGAGAGAGACGAAACTCGACACCCACGGAATAGTGCTCTGCATCGATCCGATGTATATGTGTCTCTTTCCCTCCAATGGACACTAACTTCGTCGTTCTCGAGCAATCTATATTTTCTTGCCCTCCTACGCTGTCCTCCCTTTATCTCCACGCCGTTCCTCGCTTTATCAGACCAGCTACCGCTCTTTCCTGTCCCGATGCTTCTTGCTTCTCTAGCCTTTGCCCCGTATCGCCCCTTATCCATCTTTTCAAGTTGCCACAGGGGCTTCGATCGGGGTTTCTTTTTCTGATTAATCTGCGGCCAAATGAAAAAAGATGTTTGAATGGAGAGATTAAAAGAAATTCTTATTAGAAGATATCCATACTTTATTATATCAGATGTAAGTTGGTAGCCGATAGTAATTGCGAACTAAAAGAATTAGTTTCACTTATTTCTTTTTTGAATTAAATCTCTATGCCGAATTTAAGTAGAAGTTACGTACAACGTTGTTTAATGATTAGGTTATACGAAGAAAAATTAATCTTGACCCAGACATTCAAACTAAATTTTCTTGTTCGCATCGCATTCTACTAGTCAAGAGGACTATTTGTCAAAGAAATGATATGTTGCAATTGAATCACCTTGTGCTTCCTATTCTCAAATTTTCATCAAATTCTTATTCTTCCCAACTAGGTCGTAATAAACTACAATTTTATTTTTGAACCATAAGGAAATTCAGTTACAGAAAGTTAAGAAAATGTTTTTTCATCTTGCAATAACTGCAAATGTTGGTCGAAACTTGCAACCATTTTGCCACACGATTACATTTCCTACACTCCGTAAGAAATTTCCCGAGTTTCAAACTTACCTATTCGCTTTCTTATTGCACCTCTTTTATTTACATCCGCCAACGCGTTTCTTGGAGCATTCTTTTTCCGCCCTACCTTTTTTCTCCCATTCTCGACTTGTGCGAGCTAAAATTGCAACACACGTTCGAGTCGACTCGATCAAGAGCATCGAATAAAAACTTCTATAAAGTAGACGTTTCTTTATGAAAACTTTATGCTGGAAGTTTATGCCTACCATCATGGACATCTCTGTTCCTGGAAAAGCAGCAGCAAAGACGAAAATGGATAAAGGTTTTATCTCGATGAAAAATGTAATTATTTTTATAAATGTGCGATATCAAATATCAAATGAAAAGTGTATTGCGTAACAGGTTACGCGATTGATGTTATGAAACATTTTCAGCTTATTTGATATCAAATATACGCGTTAATTCTCAGTATAATTGACCAATGTGGGCGTAGAACAAAGCTGTATTCCTGAAACTAACTAGCTTTCGTAACATGTATGTAACTGGGATTTCGAATACTAATCTGTTTTTTATCTCTTAATATGTTTGATGTCTTTTGATATAGAGAGAATATAATTGGTGATTATTATTTATAATTCTTATAAACTACCCAATTAATTTGGATTCAATTAAATGGCTCGTTCTTTTGTAACAAATTTGGTTTAAATAGTTATTTACTTTCCCTAGATTAAATTTCAGTTGCTAACTGATAGTAAATGATAGATAGGTAGATAGATTTATTATAGAAAACACAAAAGATTAAGAATTCTAAGAAAATCTTTAACATAGAGTTGAAGGAAGAAATCATACATAGTAATAACAATTGTTTTATATTTTACTAGAATTTAGATATTTTTTAATGTAAGAAAGGTACGATTAGGTTGAAAATGACTTTTCTTATAATGAATAATCAGCAGGATTAAATTCTCAAAAAATGAAACCAAACACAAAATTAATAAAGAAATTGGCAAACGTTAAGTTATATTAAACTTTTGAACTATAAATATTTGTATCCTGTAAACAATCGTTCTTCGGCCCGCTAACACTTTGAGCCTCGATACTCAAACTTGTCCAAAATAGCATTTGGAACAACATCGTTTTATGGAAATTCCACTCTGAAGATTTAAACACCTTTATATAGTTAGCGATGCATAGAGTTCGTCGAAGTAAATGGGATGGAAGATACATTGTAAATGGGGTCAGATGCGACCTGGGAGTTACTTATTAAATTTTTATCATTCGTTTGCGATTCCGGCATAATTTCCGCTAATATAATTACGGAGAAGAAGTATACTGTAATACCTGTAAACACCAGCTGCGTTTCTACAGTTTCTATATTTAAATTTTCCCACAAATTCTTTCGAACCTTACAGATATTATTATCATATACATATATTACCATATATAATCAGATATCAAATATCTTCATAATATTCTTTATTAGAAACTTGTGGCGATGTCTCGACATCCAATACCACTTTTGTTTCAATGAATATTATTGTACACGAGCTGTTTCCCAACTGCCAAATCAATTCACATTAATCACATTCACATGTTCCGCTCTTAAATACGTTCGTTAAATATAATTTCATACATTGCTTCTGTAATTTCACATTTCTGTATACCAGGGCCGAATTGATCCAAGTCTTTCTTCCGTATTTTTTAATACATAATTGTACGACGATCATATAAAAGACTTAACGTGACAAAAGAACAATAGTCGCAGATTTCTTGGATAAAAATGTATTAATTTTATAATTAAAATATTATACTTATATTACGCGATATATTAGAAAGCTACTGGGGAAAGCACGATAAAACATATTTTCTACCAAGCCCAGTCATTTCAAATTGAAATATAATCCTTTTAATCGAACTTTAATCATCAACAAAACCTGTACATGTCAAGCAACACGGTGATCGATTCATCGGTGCAAGCTGACGCTGAACTTGATCTCGTTTCGATCCGGTAGGTCAAAGTTTAAAGCTGGGTTCGAAAAGCTGCGAGTCTCGCGTTATCTGACCAACGCAGACCAATGCTCGCCCTGTATTAAGGGATCGAACTGACTGAGGCGAGTGCATCCGCGATAATGGTTGCCTGAAGGGCCTCCACCTTCTCCAATTGCATCGTGGCACGCCGTCGAAAACGCTGCTCAATATTTCGGGTTAATGGGCGGAGGAACACGGAGGAACGATCCGTTCATTGTTCCTGCTATCGTTTAACGAGAGAACGGCGGAAGAGGAAACAGCTTTATGGAAAATACATTAATACGGTTTCGCGTTTGATACTTGGATAACGTGATACTGAGAAATATAACTTCATGAAGCGAGAGAATTGTTAGGTGTATTCGATTTGGAGAAGTATTTCATCGTATTTTCGAATAAAATGTCATGGAAAAACTGTGTGAATTAAGAAGACGTGTAATTTGGAAAATTATGTAATTGTGTAAATTCTGTATTTCGAAGTATTACTATTTACTGGGAAAAGAAATGCAAAAAAGATATCGTGATTAAAACGTCTGAAATTAGCTTATAAATAGCTCAAAAGATTATTTATCACGGTGCTATAAATACTTCTAATTTTTTTCATTGAGGCAATTCGAATTATTTTATAATAAATACTTCAACTTTTCCAAATTTTGTAGAATCTAGGTGAAAGAAGAAAATGATATGAAATTAATTTTTAGAACTTCCTTTGATATTTATAACGTTGAGGAATAGAATTCGATAATGTAAATTGATTGAAAAAGATATTGCAAATGAAAAATTACAAATGAATAAATTGAATACATTGAACAAAATGAATACAGTGTTAAGTATTTTTATAAGAGCATCTGACTAATTGAAAATGTCAAGGGATTTAAATATAAAGTTTAAATATAAACTTTTGATCACTCGGCAATCTGTCGAATTTAATCGTCTTGCTATATATTATACATTAATTATCCCTTTCAAGATTACTCACCTCCAGTGTCTCATCCACTTTATTGACTTTCACATAAATCTGACGTTCTCCTAAGTTATATAGAAATACGATTTCCCAATTGAACAAGACGTCCTAGAGTTTCACAAGACTATAATATCATAGATTGAAAACTATCTACAGCAGATTGATTAAAGTTCACTCTTCAACAACCTCAAAGGAAATACAAGCTATAAAATTTGTTTAAAGAAAACATCCTCATAAATAAATCCAGAGAAATGAAATTCTAAATATAGAATATTTACATGAACTAGCTTCTCCACATCTGTTCAAACCAAAACCAACATCCTTCAAGTTTCCTTCAATCTCGTTATAAATCCATAAAATTTTTGTCAAGATTATGAATTAGTTATTCTGATCACCTTGGTAATTCTACCATGAAAGTTTAACTTTACTTACAAATTTTCTCAACTAAAAAATTCTATCACTTGCACCATCTTACCGAGCTCCTCCAATGAAATATCATTAGACTGCGAATATTTATACAAATTCATATTCTTATGAGTATAATTAAAAACATGGAACCCAAGTAAGAAATTATGTTACCTATTAAATGTTACATTATCTTATACATTTTCGATATTGTATGTATCCTACCCTGCACCTTTTCACCTTTAAATTTCCTACGAATGCACAAAACTCTGCAATCTAATATTAATCGTAGGTCGCCATTACGTTTGTTCTGCAGAACTCTAAAATAGAATGCAATGTGCAATCTTTAGATACCAGACGGCGCCAATACTCGATTGTTTAATTTATGACTTACGCTATTTCTTACCCTGGCACAACAAACGATCGGGCAAGAATCGATTGAATTTACCGTTCCGCCGAAAATAATGAAAGTAACGAAGTAACGAAGTCGTATCAATCGGAAACTGGTCGAGTTTGGGGATGGGAATGGAATTTGAAAAAGAAAGCTCATGGCTAATTGCTATTTTATTCCGCGAACCGTGTCCTCATCTGATTCGACACGTTCTACCATCCGCAGAGCTTACGACGGAGAATTTTGTTACCCAATAGAGAATGCTATTCAACCGGTTGATGATTGGGAATTGGGGCGAGACATTCGTTTTGCGCTTCAAGGAATTCCCAGCAATTTCGATCGTTTATCTGATGAGTGCTTGCTGTTTGTGATCCTTTTGTTCGCAAAGACGCGCCACATGCGAATAAAACGGACGTCTAGAAAAATGAGCTTCGTTTGGAACGCGTGCTTATAATTAGATTGTGTTGCTGAGCTTTCAACGACGCATTGATTGGATACAAGGTGAATAAGGATGAGAAGGATCGTTGAGGTTGGAGATCGAGGAATTCTGGATTTTGTAAGAACCTTTAGAATAGTAATTTATAGAAATTCTGTAGGGAGCTTTGAGAATTTTGATAATCTGAAAAATTGCACAGGCATTGAAAATTCGATGAATTCTTGGAAGTCTCTGGGGAAATAAAAAAGAATTAAAGTTTCAGAAGTCTTCAGAGTTTATAGGATGCTTTTAGTTCCTAGAGTTTCCAAGGTGTTTAAGGCTTTAGAATTCTTATACCCTTTGGGATTCTCAGAATTCTTAAAGTTTGCGAAATTCTTAGAATTCATAAAGCTTGAAATATCTCGAAATATCGTTAATCTGAACAGCCACAATTTTTCAAGTTTCCATGAAACTGTTCGAAATTTCCACTAACCACAAACCACTAACCAATTGTGGTAAGACAAAAAATTCGATAAATAATTCATATCCGCGGCAACTGCGATTTTGTAAAATTATGGTCTTTAAATTCATGTAACAGAGCCGGACGTTACCTACCCTTTAATATCTACACGTTACCCATGTGTATTCAACCTCTGCCGAATCCAATTAAACTTTGCAACGACTCATTAAATTCTGAATCTCCTTACACGCGATAATCAATCTATTCCTAATAGCTCGAAACTCGTACGCTCCATTCATATCAACCTTCTCAAGTTCCGCAAAAACTTAATGTTTTTGACATGTTATCATTTTACGATCATATTATAGATATTATATTATAGATAGATAATTATATTATAGTTACCAAATCATGGAAAGTATAATAAGAGAAAATTGATTAAACAACCAACATCACACACACCCCATTGACCCCAATCCGTTTCCATTTCACTCAGACTTCTTTTCACATGTTACACATACGCGTCTTCAAACTTGTAATGCTACACTAATATACAATTTCAACATAACAATAGTTAACACTATTTTAGGGAATTTTACAATTTTATTAACTCTGCTATTATTGAGTGAACCTAATTGTTCAAGACACTAGGCTCGAGAGATGTAGCAGCAAAGAACATTTGCCGCCGGAATGATAAGTTGACAAGTATTTATTTTCCAGTAAAATAAAATAATTGACAAAGATTATTTATCACCAAGTAAAGGGCTACTAAGTAATTAGCCCGTAAAGTAAGTAATGGCAAGGATCACTTGCTAGTATAAGAATTATAATGTTTATTAGAGAACGGACTGTATTACAAAACTGAATGCGGGTAGTGTGAATGTTTCTAAGTTGACAATTATTGAAAAAGCTATTGACGCACATTAACTCTAAACTACTCGAGATGAGGCTATTATAGTTGCTCATACGAGAGTTGTTCGCGAGGAGAAACACGCGGACTGGTTTTTTACACATCTGAGTTTGCATGAGTGATGATCAGTTCAATATGATCGGTAAACTTTTACAAGTGATCAACCCCACGTTATCGGCCCTCGAGGGTACAAAGCGACCCGCGAGGGCCCGCACAGAAGTTCCAATGACCATAGCACGCAATCAACCCTTATGAAGTGCGTATGCTGGTACAGAATGTAAAGGGATGGAAAACTCCTGAGTCATGGCGCGTGGCAGGCAGCTGTTAACTGGATAAGTGCTTTATGACTTCATGAGATCATTGATGCTAGGTAAATCAGAATTTTTTAAACTTGCAGAATATCTGTGCGTAACACTAATGTTTCAGTATCGACAAAATATAGTAATAATAGTAATAGTTCAGCGTATATAATAGTGCAGGATTAAATATTACTCCCTATCAAACTTAGAGAATAATCCACTCTTACGGAAACTACTCGTCCTTCTGATTCACTTCCAACTAGATTCAAATCTGCTGTTGAACAGCTTTATCCTTTCCAAATTAACAAATTACCGGAAATTATTAAAAACGAAGAGCTACCATCCAGTAGAAATAAACACAATAAATAACAAATCAATGTGTACGAAGAATGCAGTAGTCCATATGCTATGAACGTCTCTAATATCATTGAATATCACTTACTGTCTAACTTAGAAAATAGTCCATCCCCGCAGAAACATATTTTTATTCTTCGACACACCCTTCCTTTTTCTTCCTCCTTGTATTCTCAATGCCGTCTGATTAAAACGTGACAACGATGTGGCGAGTTTTCTATCAGAGCTGGACAAAGGAGCTAATGTTAATTGTCGACAAAGGCGAGTTTACGTGGCCGTTTCCATCCGAGTTCACCGGTGAAAAGAGGCGACACGAGTGAATGAAAGGTGCTTCTGTATCCCATCGTCCGCAGTGGATAACGCGGAATGAATGCTCATTCGACGAACAAACGACATTAAGTTTCGCGTGGCTGTGAATTAGGCCACGGTTCCGCACGCGTCCTCTTTCTCTATTTGTCTCTGTGTGGGTGGCACGTTTTGTACGAACACGTTTGTGAATGTGCCCTAAGAGATAGGGAAAGTTTTCCATCGCTGACAAAGGATTGCGGCAGTCTATTGTTCCCCATGTTACACACAGCTAACTCAATTCCAGTTTTTCCAAACGGTCGCGATCGGTTTTTCCATTCGATTCGAATTTATTCTCCTGTTACTTTGCTGGAAAATTGCATTCACACTCTGATCTCTTTGGACTTGGAATAGTTTGGGACATCACTCGTGACTCGTCTGGAATTATTACGTTGTTTGGAAAGTTTGGATAGTTCCCGACAGTCGAAATTCAGTTCCTATCTTCCTGTTACTTTGCTGGAAAGCTGCATTCACCGTCTGATTTCTTTGGATTTCGAAGCATTTGGGAAATTATTCTCCACTCGTTTGGAATTATTGTGTTGTTTGGAAAGTTTAGAGGGTTCTCGATTGTCGTAAATTAAATTCTAGTTCTCCTGTTACTTTGCTGGAAAATTACATTTACACTCTGATTTCTTTGGATTTCGAAAAGTTTGGAAAATCATTCCTGACTCATTTGCAAGTACATATTAAGTTGTGTGAAAAGTTTGAGGAGTTTCTGACGATCAGAATTAAGCTCCTATATCTTAAATAGTTATTAAAAGAGAATTATTTGTCAGGAACTAGTGGCAAGTGAAAAGACACTGAATCAAAACAAATGGTGTTTCTAATTATGAATAGTAAAAATTAAAGAGAAACATCCGAAATTGGATGACAGAGTAAATGTTTCTTAACAAAAGAATATTATTCCTCGTGTATCGATGAGAAGCAATTAAAAATTTGTATTGACGTTCCGTACGAACAAATAAACAATAGATTAATTCAGGATTAATTTTGCAACTTTGTTTCAGTTAGGAATATGGATTTTTTGTTTGAAATAATTTGGGAGAATATTTTTCAAGTATTAAGAAATAGTATAATTTTAATGTGAAAATACTTATGACGTTTGATAATATTAGAATATCAAAATTAAAATTTTCTAATTTTTTAATCTTATAACGAAATACGAAATGTCACTTTGAGTATTTAATAAAATATCTCATAAATGATATATTTTGTTGGAATACCAGAATTTACAAAAAGGAGAATGTTCATATTGTGGGTTAACGAATGTACCAAGCAAACTGTTCTTAATTAAACACATTTATTGAACCTTTAATCGCATAGATACATATCGTCGCGTCGTCCAGCGCGTGACGATTATAATATATTTATATATCTTATACGTTATATATATGTGTATGTATATTTATTTGTATATTTATACGTACATAACAGAGATTCGCGCGTTTACGAGGAGAGAAGAAACCATCGCTTTATACCTTCATCTTTAATTACATTTTATTAGTATCTTATATTAATCATATTTTCAAAGAGAGGCATACATAATTATAATATTTTTCCTAGAAACGTATAAAATTTAATCGTATTACAATTTTAAAAGATCGTAAATATATCTTCGTGAAATTTTCAAAGGAAAAAAGAAGGATTAAAGATTAGAGTGAATTACAAAATATTCCATTAAGCTTTCTATTTAAGACAAAAGAAAAGGAACCCTAAAAAGGCAAGCAATTTTTTATCGAATACTTCGTAAAAACTGTAGCAACGTTTAGCACGAAAAAAATTCCGTGCCCACGGTATCTTCTTTTTTTTTCTTTCCATCGAACGACAGGTTTCTCCCAGCCCTCGGCCGGATGCACGATACCATCGATAAGTCGATCGCGTGGAAATAATAAATCGATAGAAGGTACAGTGTTCCACGAGGCGGAATCGCGGAGACGCGTCTAGAAAAATATAGATGTGGGAACAACACACGTACAGAATATTTTCGAAACTTGCTTTATCGTTCCTTTTTTTTTCTTTTTCTCTCATTCTTTGAAGACAGATACACGGGTAGTGTGATGAGATCTCGAAGATCGAACTCTCGTTCTCGACTTTGGACGACCATATATATATATATTTTTACTTCCTTTCTTTTTCTCTGTTTTCATGTTATATTTAATATTTGGTTCCCTTTTACGACTCGACGTTACTTTTACCTTACGAATAATTACACGTGTTTTACGTCATAGAAACTCGAGAACGAAGCCGATTCTGATCTTTAAATTTCAACACGTACACGCACTATCGATTTTTCTTTTAACCTTCCCATTCTTTCGGACAATCCTTGTTTTCTTGTTTTATAAAATAGATCAGCGACTCCTACCTTACCACTTTTTCTTCGTTTTATTTTTTCCTCGTCCGTGATCGATAGCGCGTGGCGTCATTCGACTCAAGTACTCTCGACAGCGGTACACTGGCTACGTTTCCGGTTTTTCATCGCAAAAATTTCGCAGCATTACCATCGATATACGTTGTCTCTACTTTTGATTCCTCGTTTATCCCCCCCCCCCGCTTTCCGACCGATCTACGTTCCCGAATCCTCGGTTCGGTTTTGAAAATCCACACAGACAAAACGACCGATCGAACGATTCTATGGAAAGTTCGAGTGAGCTAAGGATAAAATAAAAAAAAAGAAAAGAAACGATATTTGGACGCAGGTGAAAATAAATTCGAGGAGACAGGATCGTTTTAAGCCGTACCTCGGAGCCTTACATACTAATATCGAAAGGTCACATCGATACGTACGAGTCGACTGCTGCTATTTTCGGCCACCAATCATTAGCTTCTACGTCTACGTGCCTTAATTACGCGGAACGCAACGACGACGTTCGAGTGCATTAGAAAAATTCCTCGTCGACTAGCTATCGATATATTCGTATTCGTGGTGATTGAAACGAAGAACCGAACTTAATCTATGAATCGAGAAATTATCACGAGACTGGTTGCTCTTGAGACAGGGTGTACGAACGAATGATGTAACTCGCTGTAATGAGACGGGATTCTATCGACGATGAGATAATGATAACTAGACTGTGGATTTTTATACAAATTTTTAAGAGTTTAAGCGAAAAAATGGATCTTAAGTAGTGACTTGTTTTACTTAAATATTATAATAAATTTTGGATATTTTGTCAGCCGATGTGAATATAATAGAAAATATATACGATCTTGCTGAAAGTTTCTATAAAATAATAAATAATTTTCAATAAAAGAGGAACTAAAAAATGCGATTCAGCGATGTTGAGTATACGAGTAAAAAATGTATTGTTTTCGTTAACTAATATCGTAATTTTATGGTCTTGAATATAACTGCTGTAACAAATTAAAAGAAACTTCATGGAGATTATAAAACGTGAAGTGTAAAATTTCTTGTCAAGAACTATATTTCTCCGTATTATGTACGTTTTATACATTTTTTTACGTTTAAATTTCTCATAAATGCATAAACATCCGCAGTCTGTTGATAATAAATCAAAAGTGCTGTTAAATCCTTTCGCTGATGAATGAACGTAAAATAACGTGGATATAAAGCGTAACTTTTTAAAACCTCTGACATTTTTAGAAATTGTCTGAGGGAAAATTGATAAATCGAAGCTCTAGCGTTTTAATTCCATCGAGTTTCCTCTCGAAAATTTAGATTGTTCGTCGCAAAGTTGATCCTCCGTGCTTTGGTACGTTGTTCCCGTTTTCAGTCTGCGTCGAAGTGGATTAATCGAAAACAAAGGACAATATTTGTCGATGAATTCTTTCCGGTGTCGTCCCGGTGATATTTTAAAATTTAATTGGAAAATATTTTACGTAAAAAAAGAGGGGTGGGGGAACCGACAAAAATGAACATGATCGAGATGAATAAGACTCGTTCGCAATTCTATTAACGAACATTTATAAATCAAAAGTTCACATAATAATAAATTAGATTTCGCCAAAGTGTCTATTCGATATATTTTTTTTCAGCGAAAGGATTGATTTAAGTACAGAAAAGTATGACGTGAGATCTATGGGATCGTGAAGGTTTCGAACATTCAAGTGTGGTCGAGAAAAAACGATATATACTTTGCGTTTGACACAGGTACAAGTGCGCCGTCATCGATTTGCTCAACAATGGAACAATTATGCTTAATCAGTTTATTCGACGATCTTATCTTGAACGACACAAAAGTTAACAATGTTTCGCTTGGAAAAGATCGAGAATATACTTCGATATTCACGGGTACGAAGCTTTTGTGATTCGACGTCTAAACTGTTCAAGCGTTCCATTGAAGAATACTCAATGTAGAAACAACGAGTTACTTTTTTTCTTCTAGCTACTCGACGATGGAAGTACTACTTAAGTGGTATAGATCACTGCCTTGGAAATCGTACATACTTTACAAAGGGTGATACGAAGGAATGTCAATTGAATTGAATTATCTTCGCAACTTGAGATTAGGAACGTTTCTCGACTAATTTCTTCGAATTTTTGTATCTCTGGTCGTTGGTTTTCCTTAAAACTTACGGATAAATACCTTAAAATGAAGTATGATACTTTTTACCAGAATGTTATTTTTCCACAGAATATGTGAGATTCTGATTTAAAAACCAACTGTGTATTTTAATTCTAATTCATTTTAAATAAATGAGATAGATGAATGTTAAAAATTGTTAATAAAAATCAGGACAATCTATCATCAATTAATTTCACCAAAATAAGGCAACATTATTCTCTTATTATT
Organism: Bombus soroeensis; assembly: GCA_014737365.1. Lineage (NCBI taxonomy): Eukaryota > Metazoa > Arthropoda > Insecta > Hymenoptera > Apidae > Bombus > Bombus soroeensis. The sequence goes on along the minus strand of JACXIL010000032.1, from coordinate 183,348 downwards.
CCCAATTCAATAAATAAGAAAATTCAAAAACATATCAATGTTATAATGCAACAAAATTTCTACATTATTCCTCAGGATTGTTTAAAACTGATATACATTCAGCTCGAACTGGACCACTTAAGCAAATTCTATCGCGAGTAACGTTATAGTAGAAACAACTAGTTATTTTCTTACGTTTGAATCCCTTCGTGGAATCGTGGAGTTTAGCTTCTCTCTTGATACGACATTAAAGCACCGTCCAGCCGATCCTTCGATTTTTCTCGCCCTAATTTCTTCTTTCTGCTTTCTTCAATATTCTTCTCTTCCTTGTCGCTCTGTTTCGTGACACTTAAACAAAACTTTAAGGAAGAAATGGAAATAAGAAAAATGTGACACTTCTTTCGAGAAACCTCGAGAGCATCTTCTTTTCTCGTCTGGAACTTTAAACGAGTTTCCCTCTGGTTTCCCTCTTCCTTCTCTCGTAAAAAGATCTCTAAAGCAGGATCGATATGTTATACTCTGTCGTCGACTTTTGCTGTTCAATTTATTCCTGCTCGGTTAGTCGCATTTCACCGTTGTGAATATTAAGAATTCCAATTAAATATTGTGTAATCTTTTAAACGTAGGCAATAGAAATTAATTATCGAAATTTTTTAAATTTCGATAGTCATAAGAATTGCAAGGGAAGAAGATTTGCAGCGTATTTCCTTCGGCGTTTGCAAATTCATATACTGTATGATCGATCAAATTACAAAGTATCCACTTGAATGATCGCACAATTTTCATATCGAGTATGTTCTCCATCTTGGCACGTTCCCTGCCACTCTCGCATAATATTCCATTCAATCTGCGTCTGCCGTCGATAGCTCGTGCCGTTATTTATTTTATATTCGCAGAAAGCGTTACCGACTTGAACAGAAACTGCTCTCGACCATGGATAATCTGCATCGTACATATTTAACATATTAAAAGACGAACTAGAATCTTCAAATATCTTCCTCCGAACACTTGCAACAAATACAATCTTTATCCACTTCAAAATCAACAAAACTCACCCAATGGTAAAATTAGTATTCTTCTTTCTTAATAACGATACTAATCGAATAATAACAATGACAAAAAGAAAAAAAGGACCAAACGTTTTGCAAAGTTAACGATAACAGAAACATGATCTTCGCTCAAAATCTCAATTCAAACTCAACAACATCCTTCCTTCAGGTTCTCTTGGTTGGACAAGAACGAGCGGTAAATTCACGACGAGACGGTGTATCCGTAATTCATTACGTTTGCTTATGATGCTTCATCCATTTGTTCCGTTCGATATACTTCGCAAAAAAAAAAAAAAAAAAAAAGAAAAAGGTAGACACACAGAGCGATCGTTGGTCCAGACGACGACCAGAAATTGGAGAACGACGTCGCACCTTTAGATCTCATAGTTGCGGAACTTGTTCACCACCTCGTTAGACGCCTCCGAGTCCCAGCCAAGGTCACGACGTGCACCGTAGTAGATGTTCGCGCCACCCTCCGAAGCTCTTCTGTGAGCATTCGCCGGTTGCACCTTGCTAGTGTGACCAGGAGAACCAGCAGATTCACCGGGCGCATCCTGCAGCATGCGATCCTTCGTCTTCGGTATGCTCCAGTGCATCGACTATAGCGCATTCGAGTGCTCTTTCTTTATTCTTTTTGCTTTTATCTTTTGTTTTATATATATGTATATTTCTTTTTTATTTTGTTAAGAAGATTAGAGATGAGTGAGCAGAATAGGTCACTTGTGAATGAGTCACAGTTTGGATTAAGTTTGATATTTTATTGAGAACATCGAACAATGATTTGGAAAGCTTACATAGTGAAAGTAAGTTTAAAATCTGATTGAACAAATTTTGTTTGACTATAATATGTGATCTCTATCGCAAATGACCCATTGTTGTCATAGTTGGGTTATTTTGTGGGTTATATGGGTTGTGGGTAATTGTGCGTTATAGTTAGTTTTGAGTTAGTTGAGCTTGAAGGATCGATAGAACGGAAAATCAGAAAATGATGTCAGTGATGATGGAAAAGTAATAACGTCGTGCGAGAGATTTCTAATAAAAACTTTCTGCTACTAGAGTTCTGAATCACTGACAAACTGTTTCCATATAATTGAAAAACATGACTAAAAGTTAAATGTAAAATATCAAGGATTATATTAGATATTAAACGAATTTAATAAAAGTTCATTTTACAAACACTCTTCTCCGAAACACGAAAGTAAATTCGACAAAATTTTCCTTTATGCAATACTCTCCAAATTCGAAGAAGAAATAAATATACATAGATACATTTTTCAAAGCAAATGTAAGAATTCCAAACTCCACGAAAAAACGAATTTACTCGTTTACTTCTCCGCTTGCAAACTTCGACTTAAATTTCAAATTCGGAGATTTCTGCTAACCCAATATGATTTTCCCTAGCCTTCGATAGTCAGTTCCAATACCAGTTTTCTATCTATGAAAGTTGCAATGTCGAAAGAAGACCATCGCAGTTTCTTTTCTTTCCACGAGATACGAAATTTCTCGCACGATTTTCCACGCATTGTTCGCCACCGAGCAACAAAAATTTCGCCGAAGAACTTCCATCGAATCCTCCTCACCTGATGCACGTGATCCTTCATTCCAAGCCATTGCTTGTAGCTGATGGCGATCCCGCTACGCCTCCATTTGTCATAGTTGCTCCTTTGCTCAGGGTCACAGAGAACCTCTTTCGCGTGCTGCGACAAAAAGAAATCACGTCACCTTGGCCGCAATCAAACGGAAGTGTAGTCGGATAGATGGAACAGATATAGCATGGTTGTAAAATAAAACATAAATTATTATTATTATTAGGCTACGTATGTTTATACAAGATTCATATTTTTAAATTTAAATGATTATCAGACTACGGATGTTTATGCATAATTCATATTTTTATGGGTACAATTAAAGAAATGAAACCTTCGTGAAAACGAAGTAAAAGATGCTAAACGAAGAAAACTTTGCTTACAAAGTTCGAGTTTTAGTTGTCAATCATTCTCTTACAACCGTGCTATTTAAAATTCACCGACTATACAATCGCACGATTATACATCGGTTAGATCGTATCGTCAAGACGAGGCAGATTAACGTAAATGGAGCAATCGTGCAACAACTTCCTCATGAGTCACGTTACGACCATATGCGAGTAAAGAAACGAGAATAGACCGAGGAAACAAACCTGCAATTGCTGAAATTTCCGTTCAGCTTCCTTATCACCTTCGTTCTTGTCCGGATGATATTGAAGAGCCAACACCTTATACTCTGCCGTGATTTGTTCCACCTGGAATATAGATTTTTAAGAATCTTTTAGGTGAAAAAAGTTCGAAGAAGTTGAAAGTTACCACGTGGTTAATTTACCTTAAAAAAGACGTACAGGATGTGTGGGATGGTTTTGAAGGAAACACTAAGGGGGACGGTTCATTACACGTCCTTTATTTATACTTTACGCTCCTAATCACGTGGATTATTAACTTCGCGATTTTCACTGATAATCTAGGTAATTTTATTTTCTAATAATTCTTTAAAATCCCCCAAATGATCTTTTAATGACTTTTCTTTCTTTTATTATAACCTTATGAATTTTCTAATTTTAATATTACTTGGAGTATTTCAGTATAACGTAATTAAAAAAGAACCTGTTCTAACAAAGAAGTCTTATAGAAAATATCAGTCACAACTGAAATACTCAGAAGAATGGTAAAAACACGTGCATATCTGATCTCATCACCAGCCAGACAAACAATTTACAGAATATTAATCAATGAATAGAATTATTTTAAAGTGCGTTGAATTCTAAAGAATGAAAAACACGACTTATCACCGGATTGTATATTTTTAAATTTGAAAATGTGCCCAAGATGTATACAATATACAAAATATATAAAATACTTAAAGTAGAAATTCAGTAGAAAAATCAGCAGCCTACATAACAAATTTGTTCCTTATAGTTAAAGAGGATCTAAAAAAGAACAGAAGAAATATTCTCCGAGAGGAGCCACTATATCTAACAAATTGAACGTTCCTCCAAATTCACCAATAGACAAAACAAATATCTATTTATATAATAATATAAATTTACGTGAAAATCTACCATCTACGTATCCAATTTTTTCCTTATACTCTTCAATTAAGAAGCCTTAAAAAAAAGAAAGAAGAACACCAAGTCTATAAAATTGTGCATTCTTCCAAGTTACACCAATGAATATTTCCAGGCACCTTTCCAGGTGTTTTACATCATGATAATAATCGAAAGAGACACGGGAAGGGCTGTTTACCCTCCGCTCGTCGATTTCCTAGCTAATGAAGACGACTGATATTTGCCAGGCAATTTAACGAATTCGCTTAATGGCCGTAGAGTTCCTTAATGGATCCGCCGGACCGTTGGCAAACAGACGAACACGATCACTCATTATTAACCCTCGGGTTTTATTTAAAGCAATGTCGTTTATTTTTAGTAGATCGCGAGGAACGCGCGAACAGGGAGAAAACAAGCATCGAACGCTGACATAATTCCTTAGAAAGGGTCTACGATGACTTTTACGTGATATTCACCGATGGAACGAGACGTGGATCGAAGGCTGATCGACTCTTTGCGCCGTGGAAATGGGTTGTTTACTTGGACAACTTCTCTGGGAATTATAATCGAACAAGCTTTCACGTTTAGTCGATATTCCAACGACGCGAAAAGATCATCTTCCTAGGGGTTGTAGCATGGGGTTGAGTTACTTCTTTCTCTCTTGCAGGATTTTGACTTTTAAAGACCATGGTTTATCGGAATGTTGCAATGTAAATGTTGTTAATGCACTGACTCGTGAAAATATTTCAGCAGTTACTACAGGAAACCTTTAAGCATATATTATGTGTCTTATATAAAACATAACTGTTGAAACTGCACTAGCAGCTACTATCATCTATTGAATTTTTAGAAAAGAGGAAATTTACTATAGACCAATGATAATAGAATAATAGAAAAATGATTTATAATAAGGATATTACTTAGATAGAATATCGGTTAAATTTGTTTATATAAAGCAAAATGTCATGATACCTGTTGATAACATAGATTTATTATTTTGGAGAGGTCAAACATATTCTCTACTCTATCTAAACAATTTTTTGATATACAAATTAGTTTTAAAAAATCTACAACAATCGATAATTCTTATAAACCTAATAAATAAATTGTTTTGATTAAATACATGATGCCGTAAAGAAACTACATACTACTAAAGTTCCATCTGAAAAAAATACTTCAATCAGATATTTGGAAACGCAATAATTATTTTATAGCTACAACTATTGGCCTATAGACGATCTATTATCGACGCTCTCAATTTCTCGTCCATTAAAAATTCTTATATCGTTGAAAACATCAGACATTTTCATTTTCATCTTAACTTATCGTGAACTTCACATAGTCAAAGTTATCAATCGCGAAATGGATTGGATCGTAATCGTATTGTCAACTTCCATTGAGCCACGGTGTGATATATTTTTGTCAAACGAAGTGGCAATCGACAGACGATCGATACTAATCGAGAAATTGAACCAAAGCGTTAATTAAAGTTGTTCCCGATGCTGATGCAATTATCCTGCAGTGACGAGTTCCCGACAGCGAAACTAATTAATTCCGCATAACTTCTGAAAGTATATTAAATACGTATGTATCCCATTAGATAAATGTGCAGCAATCTGGAACTTTAAGCCGCGATATGCCCAGAGATAACTCACACTGGAAATTGTTTAATTGTCGGGAAATCGGATCCATGCGAGTCGTGTTGCTTTTGAAGGTGCTATCTAATTGGATCTGACAAATAACGCGGATGATGAAATATTCATAGTTTATGGAGATTAGATCTTAGGTTACGAAGCTGTCAGTATGCGGACAAGACTTTGTTTTGGATATTTTGTCGGAAATTTTAAGAGTGAAAGAGATTGGTTAAATGGAATTCTTCTTAAATCGGAAAACTCACATAATATAGATACTATACTATACTAACAAAATATAGATACTCTAGGAATTAAAATGTTCTATAGAATAAAGAACCTCGTTTGACTAATAAATTACTGTATCATATTTTTCATATTACTATTAACTAGATACAGAATGACACAATTCAACAACAATCCAAAAACCAGTCTTCAAAGACAGAAAGGAAGAGCACGTGAAAATCTTAAATCTCAAGCATTTTTCAAAGAAACTCGTTACAAAGAACTTTATTAGCTGGAAGAACTGGATGAAACAAATCAGAAAAACCATTAAATATAAAAAAGAAACTCTTGTAACTTAGTTCTCCATAAATAAATTCACGGCAGTTGGTTTGCTGTCGCAGGCTCATCACACGAAAGAAAACAGCGATACATTTCTTAAGAAACTTCAGCATCAACCCTTTCTGAAAAAGCGACCACAGATATCCCCATTACTAAAAATAATAAAAACATCTACCAAGCGTCAAAAACTTCGTGAAGAGCCCAACAAGGCTTTACCGTCGCGTTGCAGACTCGTCACACGAAAGAGAAACATAGCAATACTCTCCTTCGCAAAGAATTTCAATCTCAATTCCACAAACAACCCTGTCACTAGTAATAATCAAAGGAAACGAAGAAAACCACCTAAATCTCTGGAAATCAACTCCTTGCAAAAGTAATTCAGAAAATTTGTCTTACCGTCGAGGACTCGTCGCACGAGAGCAAAGCATAGTAATCCTCCTCCTCGCTGGGCTTATAATTGATGGCGTCTTCGACGCTCATGTTCCCTCACTGGTTCTTCCGTTTCCTTTTTCACGATCCCTAATCTTCCTTTCGAAGATTCTTCGAAGTCCAACAGCAACGATATCCGGTCAAAATTGTCCAGTTAAAAATTTCGTGTCAACGAATCGAAAGATCGAGAAATTTCTGAAGGGAATTGTTTTTTCTTTTACGCGCGTATTTGATTCGAACGCGACGCGTGTGGACACTGGAGAAAGCGTGATGACACTTAGCCCGTAGATGCTGTCGCTGGTCTGGTAGATTCTGGTAATCGGCCTCCGGTCGTCACCTGTTGCCGTGTCGCGCGTCGGACGCTCGAGTGAGCCGAACGAGGGAGAACCGTGTTAGAGACCCGGAAAAACCCGATTCCCGGGAAATTCCGCGCGTGTGCGCAATTCAGCAGTGGCTCACAAAGGCTCCCGTCGATCGTGGGCCGCCCCCTCTCCGGAAGAAGCTCCTGCGCACTCTGGTTAAGTCTTCCCTGTAGGGAGAACAGAGGATGATTTTCGTCTCGAGATTTCTCGTTTACCGGCTGAGGCTACCATCTGGACAAATTGGTTTTCGGATAAAAGGATTGGATCCTTTTATACGATAATTTATTTATTATGTAATAATATTAGCGAATTGACGATTAACCACCTAGACAGATTGATTTTCTGATAAAAGGACTAGATCCTCTTATACATTATATATCATCTTATACATATACACAGTATAATAATTTATAAATTATGTAATAATATTAGCAAATTGACAAGTAAGCAACTTGAAGAACTGTGAACCTGTTCTTTCCCACAATAATTTATTTTAATGATATAATAATATTGTAGTTAATTGGCAACTGCTAAGGTGTATATTGTAGACTTTTTTACACAATTGTTTAATTTTAATTAAATAATTTTAATTTAAAAAACTTGAAATTAAAATATTTAAGAGATTATTGATAGTACTATTGCATCCATTAAATGTGCAGAAAGGAAAAAGTCCGAAGATTTTATAAAGATTGACTTTAAGACAATCATCTTAAAAAGCACAAAGAACGGATATAAAAATCAAAGTCACAAAACACGATTATACAGGTAACTGGAATTAAAAATCGTAAAACGATAACGTGAATAGTAACCAAACTTTTAAGTAATATTCTTCTTGAAAATTATTTTAACTCCAGATTCAAACATACAATTGGAATGAAACGAACAACTCTGAAGTAACAGGAAGTCCTATCGTTTCCTGATACTTGTTGATACATTATCAAAGTTAATTAATTAACCCGTTTCTATGGAATACTAGTAATTCTTTTTAAACCGTTAACACGAACAATATATGACGATCAATTAATATTCCCGGGCCAAATTCGATAATCTGTGTCACGTTTTCATCGTAGTCGTGGCACATTACGTCACATTCCACTGTACAAAATCGAGAATTTGATTACATACACTAATGCAGACAAATCTATCAAAATCATTAATAAATGCTTTGTTAGTAGAATACATGTTACTTGTCACTGTTAGTTGTGATCTACCTCTTATAAACTATTTTATCGATGTTCCAAAACCTTGAACACTCTTCTTTTGCTTTTTTAAAGACTTTTATACACATAAAAATGGTTTAATATAACACATAATAATGGTTTAATGTATTATCTCTTTCTTTCTGTTTGTATTTTGTATTTTATATTAGGCTCGTCGTATATATATATATGAATTTGTAAGACGATCACGTGAAACGTTCACGATTATAATCGACGTACACGCATACTGCGCCTTGATTGTCAGAGATTCCAGAGACTTGTGGCTTTCACTTGCGGCTACGTAACCTCGAGCCTCACTTCGCAACGTTACCGACCGAGTGATCCAGATCTCGATCCCGGTCACGTGCCAACAGCTGATCGATCAACGTTAACTGTATTGATTGTTACAACATGGAAAAAAAGAAACAAAGAACGAAAGATATGCTCTTTAATGATGGAAAATGTATTTTTGATAATGACGTTTAACATGTTCAGTAAGCAACAGGAAACTTTTTTTTTTATTAATTTAGACACGATTACAATATGTGGATTATGTCCATTTGGATGCGGGAAGTTGAAAATAACGAAATTTTGAGAAAAGGGATCTTTAGTAACTATCAGCAGCAATGTGATGATAATTGTGAAAGAAGTGTTAACAAATAAAGAGGTATACATTTCACTAACAAGAATGAAGAAATTTTAACAAAGGTTAAATTGGATAAAAAAGATTGCGAAGAAAGGGAAACTGTAGGAAGATTCTCAAGTAACAGGGATTCTGTCTTTGAACAATTTTCAAGGAATAAAGACAAGAAGATGATCCGCTTGTTTTTAATTTAAATTCTATTAGAGTTCCTTCCTAAAGATCCTTTTTGTAATATGAAAGCAAGAACGTGAAAAAGTTAAAAATTCTTCGGTTTAGTTACGGCAAAAAGCTTATTTCCTCTTGTAATACCTAGGAGATACACCTATCTATTTGAAAAGTTTGGGAACAGTGAAACTCCAACCCAGATTTCGACATCACAGCGGAGATACGCATATAATAAGAAGTAGAAAAAATCGAGTCCGTAAATTGGAAGTCTATATTAAAAACTAACATTAAATACATTACTCGATTTATCTCTTTTTAATAAAATAAATTTTATTCGCTCGATGAAAAATAAATTTTCGCAATATTTATACAAAAATTGAAGATGCCAAAATGTATAAAATGCACATAATACGTAGAAATACATGAAATATCCAAGCTATGATACTTGTTATATAATAATATTTAAGTAGAACAATCCTCTGCCTGGATTCCACTTCTTTAAATTATATTTATCAAAATATGAATTTGCATAAATATCCACTGTCTTGTAATATTATTTGAAAATGTATAATTCAGGAAAAGTCAGAGACCTACCACCCACCGCTCAAACATCGTGGCATACTTTCGTGTAAAGCGGGTTGCATGCTATTGAGAGACCTGTCTATGCACCGACATATTTTTCATTCTCGATTTTCCATCCAACATCCAACTCCCATGAACTCACCGGAATATTCACCCTTTGCAGATGCGCGGTTATACTTTTACCCTCGATCCCTCGGTCGAAAATTAATTTTCCCTGCTTTATAGTGGTCCACGCAGTAGAACGACTCTTATTTCGCTACTTGTTCATCGTTCAGCTGCCTTAATTGCGCGTCAGCGTTTCATAAGGTGAATCTGTTATAGGGTTTTTACCGCACGTGGTCTGCATTACACGGTCCATTTCCAGTATCGTAGTATTCCATTCGATAACCTGATATACCGTAACGACGTGTAAGTGCAAATATTGTACACACATGGTTGTACACACGAAAGCGTGAGTAACGAAGAATATTTGTTGTTCGTTTGAAATTGTATATTAGAGAAAATTTAAGAAATATTTTATATTTCAATTTCATTCGAATTTTTCAATCAATTTAATGTTGCATTAAATATTTTATACAATATGTGTAGAAATGAAAATGCCACAGTACGTACACGTACACTTTTATCATCGCACGCACATTTAGAATGGAAGGCAAGAAAGATTTTATATACAGGTTTCGTTCAAATTTTTCTAGCAATTCTATGTTGTATTATATATTTTCTATAGAATGTATAAAAATGAAGCGTCAAGGAATATTCACATATTTTACACATGCACGTTTCTTGGAATTTGATGCAAATACACTGCTCAAAACAATCGGAGAATCGCTGATATGAACAATCAGTGAACGGTCAGAAATAGAAAAAATTAAATACATGATAAAGGTTTAGAGCATGTAACAGGAAATATATATTGAGACTATAATTGGGATGGATAGAACGCTATGCTATTCGCACGAGTGTTGACTCCTGACTGTCGGAATTAGCTGCTCCCCCTCATACTAATTCCTATACCCTAAGCAAGTATGGATAATTTTATTGTCAATCGATGATTCGTTTCTCCATCGGTGGCGCTCAATCAGTGTTCCTAATTGCTTTAATTTAGGACTTAGGACATCGCAATATAGTCGCCCTATAGGCGACTGAAACTGGGCGAGGGAGATGTCTTCTTTATAATGATACAGTGTTTTAATTAATTCGATTACTACGTCAGAAATAGCGCAAATTTATCTCGTTAATTAAATCGTTATCATGGTTCTGTTCTAAAAAAACATTGTAGAAAATAAATAAAAAATACTCTAACATCCCAATTATCGAAATTTTATTTCTTTTATTTCTTGATCAGATACTGGATATTTACTTTCGCAAGAGTTAAATATTTTATCTTATAGCAATTGACCGTAGAATTGATTGAAAATGAACTAAATTAGCTTAAAAAGTAAAATCATTTATACAGAACAGTAATACGTAAATGCAGCTTAAGAAGTGATGAAATGTGAAATATCCAGACAGAAGTCGGAATTGATACAGCTTCTATCGTCCAAGGATGAATCAGTTCAAAAAATTTAACTCCTCTTATGCAAAGGGCTTTCTTTCCCAAATATCAACCTGAACATTTAGAAATCACTTAGAAATCATCATTATTCTCTTCAGGAAAAAGAATTTCAGCCAAGACAATAGAATATCCTATCGTATAGGATATCTCATCAGAGAAAATATTTACCTTTATCCAGTTTAATTCATTGGCAGTACAAAACGTATACGTTCGCAGAACCAAAGAAGGCGACGTACGTTCGCGGATAATCCTCTCCAGGCTCGTACATCATTAGAAATTCAAATTCCCTTGGTTGGATGATGGTGTGAGAGTGGAAGAAGCAGAAGAAGAAGAGGAGAACACTAAAACGTGACTGAATGCGTGAGCTCATTATGCATTCGTCTTGCTTCCGTCGAAGACGCCGCTGATTATCGGTACCTTCGCTTACAGCTGTTAAGACCATTGTCTCAGGAAGAGGCTTTCAACGAGGAAAGCTCGAAAGAGCTTCCTTCGGCCTTCCTACGACCTCGACAGACGCTTTGTTTTTTCGTCTTCGTCCACTGAATTTCTCTCTGGCAACTTCCGTTCTTTGATTTCTAGGAAAATTAGGACGAACGCTAATAAGAAACGAATATTTCTGAATCGAAATGGAAGGCCAGAGAACGACGATGACAGGTTTTGTTTACGATGCTTGAATTCTGTTCCGTGGACCTTGTCGTGTGATACGATGCTTTGAAGATGGCACGTGGATGAAGTTCAAGGAATTTTTTTAGATCTGTTTTCTGTTCCCGTGCTTCGAAGCTGAATTCTAAAAAATAGGTAGAAAAGGAAGGAAAAAGGCGTAGAAACGTAAAATCTACATAGTAATAAAAATAGAGTAAAAGAAATAGAAAATATGTATGAAATTTCCAGAATATTCTTTGGAATGGAAAATATGAAGTATCCAGTGCGCTCTTTGAAATAAAAAGTACAAGATCGAAGACATGAAACTCCCAAACCAGATACTGAAATAAAAATTATTTTCCCAGAGCAAATTTTTCAAATAATTGAATAATTTCTATGGTTAACTTTTCAACGATTTACAACAATAAACAAGCATTCGTATAACAATGTGATATATAATACAATGGCGTATAAAAAAATGAAAAGACGGGTTTAGGAGGCAGAAAGTGCCGAAACCCGGTGACTAGTCAATGTGCGTAACACGTGTCAGCCAAATGCTTTTCTTGCTTCCATTCTGCTCTGGCAAATCGACGAGCTGAATGAAAAGCGGTCACATTTTTCAACGTTTGAACGTGTGGCACGAGACAGCACGAGCCACGGACAGACCATAATATTTCTTCGAATTTGAAAGGACGATTCTACAGCCGTTTCTCATTCACGTGTTTTACTTGCTGAAGAGGAGTACGATGTTAGGCGAAAGAATACAAACGCCTAATAAATCATAAATCATTGACACATCTTTAGATTATTTTATTTTTAATTTCTTCTCAGGACGATTATCTAATAATTTACTAACATAACAATTTCCCTCTTACATTGATATTTTCATTAATGTATGAATATAAAATTTTAGAAATTTTTATTTCGCCAGTTTCTGCCACCATTGTTTCTTTAAATAACAGAATTATTTTATTTCCTTCTACTTATTTTGTTCTTACTTTGTCAACGAATTAGTAGATTTTATTATGGAAAAAGTAATATCTTGTCGTAAAGTTTGACAACTTACTTTCAGAAATTTCGTATATTTGTAAGATAAGCTTATTGAAATAATCTATAGTAGGTATGCTCTACGATATGAGTTTCCAAGTGGCACGTAACAAACCTAATCCATAGTTCGACATCCCCACAGTATTGAAGTGTACGCCAAGTCCATAAATAATTCAAGCAACAGTTACCACAGCAAACAATATAATTCTCCGTTAAAACTCGAGCACCGCTCCCTTTCGCAATTAAACACATCTGCCTATCTTTTTCTCGCTCGCTCTCCATGAGCCGTCTTTTCTTTTTCTTTTTGTTGTGTATATACAACATACTACTTTAACTTATACTGGAATGCATTTCTGTTAAATTTGTATTTCCATTAAACGAAAAATCATCAATTCCTGTTACATATACGAGCTTCAATTATAGCAACTGATTCTCCCCATTTGTATTAATAAATGGACTTCTATTGTCTATACAGAATTTATTCTAGAAGTTTGTGTTACTCTCCCACTAGCAATCATCCTGTATCTTCTACGTAACTGCGTTTTCTTGCCTCGTATGAAACATAAGCTGAGATTATTTACAATAGAATTTTATTTATCTAAGAATCTCATTTATTGGAAATTTTAATTAGTGTGCAATTAAATGAACTCCAATTAAATTGTGCGAACGAAAAATCATAGATAAGAGAAGAAACCAGCGAACGCCAGTTATACGAGCAATTTGCGCCCCATTTATATTCATTTAACATTTATTTCGAAATTTTATCTTATTCCTCGATTAAGTATCACGCTGTATCTTCCGCACAGACAATTTTTGTAGCGTTGCACGAAATGTAGGCAAAATTACTTATACTTGCGAAGCGGCACAGCAGCCCGGCGATGATCAAACACGATAAACGGTTCTTCGTCCGTGCAATCTTGTTGCGTCGTGTGTTATTAAGAATCTGGATTATTTCGACGGATCGTTTCGCCGATTACGCGCAACACCGTGATACGGAGGGGAATACCGTGTGTAAAGGGGTCACAGTGCTCTACACCGAAAGGAAACGTGGCCATCCGCGGCAGAGCGGTGCGGCACCGAAGGAGGAAACACACGCTCCGCTCTGTTTCCGTACGCACATGCGTGACAGACACGCTAGCGTGCACGCGCGCGGCACTAACCTTACCCCATCTGAAATTCTTTGTGGCCGCTAGTGTACGCGCGCACGCTCATCGCGTACCCTTCCTCGAGATCGACGAGAACATCTTGGAGAAGAAGAAAACGCGTCAATTGAATTTTCCAATAAATAGAACTCTTAGACAAATGGAATTCTTGTAATCGTAAGTACACAGAATCACGAAAGTATTCCAACACTTACGATATAAAAGTTCAAAGACAGTAGACAGGGTTAAATTGTAGTAACAGGGATGCTTGTGTGTTACTTAGGCTGTGCTTTGTTTGAGCGTGAAGAGAGCGTAGATTTAGACAACCTTTTCTTGTGTTTTTATATATCTCACTCTGTTTTGTAGTTTTTGGCAAGAGTAGAAAGGAATATCTTTGTGCTTCGTTTTCTTCTATGAAGAATGAGGTTCTAAGACCTCTCTTTTACTTCTCTCTCTCTCTCTCTCTCTCTCTCTCTCTATGTTTTGTAGTAACGAAAAAGCTCTTGACATTGCGTTTATTCCATGGGAAATTTACATTTCCATTGCCGTAGTCGAAATATTTTTAGAGTTTCTAAACGCGTGGATTGTGAAATATCGAGGAAATGCCTCACATTTTGTGGATTCTATTGGTACAAAAACATAAATTGTGTTTCTAATAGCTACGGACTATTGCTTACCGACAAAGTTGTCAACCTCGACGATTAAAATTGAACTTTACGAACTACGGAAATCCGATTTTAACTAAAGTTACTCGCGCTTCTATCACAGATACCTTCAACAAACGAAAGTATAATTACCTACGAAAACACATCTCACCTAACGACAATGTGAATTATAAACGAAGCATTTTCTTTTCAATCAACAAACTGATCCAAACTTCCTCAATTTCCCCAAATACCCCCAAATCGTTCTTAGCCATCCATTCGCCCTGAAAATCCTTTCTCCGCTATTAAAGGATCTCGAAATTTTCCATGAAGCTTCCTCAACGTCATCCAGATCATCCTCCAGCTCGAAACCGATTCGTGCGGGCAATTATATTTAGTCGAGGCGCGTATACCTCACGCCTTTCGAGGAATATACCCTCAGTTTCCCTTTTACACTCTTCGTGCACACATGTACGTACACAGAGCGAAACATAAACGTGCGCTCGTCGATTTCGCTTCTTCGACCGTACTCCTTGTTTATCTCGAAATAACGCTGCTTTGGTCGCACATGGGCGTTTCTTCTAGCCACTGCCAGATGCGTGGGTGGTGGCAGTGAAGAGAAGAGAAGGAGAGCACAAATGACGGTCACATGGCATCGTCGCGGACTCCTCTTCTGCTCTGACTTGTCAGTATTCCGTGAAGTGTTGTGCCGTGACTGCGTGCGGCCTTCTTTCGTCCGCAACCCCACGCACCACCAGTCCAGAATAATACCAGAAGCCTCGATTTTCCACCGTTTTCCACCGCTCGACCGCTCTATATTTCTTCTTTGCCTCGAGCATAGAGAAAGAAGTTTCACGTTTTGCACCCTATGCTCAAAGAAGAAGTATTACGAAAAGAAGAGACTTAAATTCAACAAATCGATTTTCATAAATCAAAGAGGAATTAAATCACTGACGGTGATGCAGGGTTGACTCGTGCGAAGATACAGTTTCAAAATATTTCTTCCAACATATTCTGTTCGAAGAAGAAGTTCGTTATTTGAAGAGGAGATTTTGTGCATGAACACATAGAAATTAATGAATTTGTAGATAAAATTGTAACTGCTATATGATGGTAAAAAGTAGAGGTAGAGTTCTGAAGACACTTTAAGCAGTGTTCGTTTCAAGAAGCCATGTTGAAGGAAGAAGCTGCTTGTTTGAGGAAGAGACTCTTGAAATAGATGGTTCGAAGCGTGGAGATGTCAACACAAGAGAAACTTCAAACCCGGATAAAATTGGAATTTCTCTGATAATATTACTTGAACTTGAACGAAGATAAGATTCCGGAATATCTCAAGGAGCGTTTCTTCGGAGGTTCCTGGCCCGGGGAAAAAGAAGAGACTTCGAGTGACTGGGAACGAATTTTCGATGGTAACGAAACAGAATTTCCAAAGAAAAAAATTCAATAGAGGTTAAACATTGATTCGAAGGTTCTTTATGGTTTTTTTCTTCGAACGTTCACTGGTCGCACTAGAGACGAAAGCTCGATGATAGTTCTAACGCCAATCAGGTCGAAAATCTCATTTTAAAATTCTACGAGCGACATCGAAGACAAGTATCGAAGTATTCCGGTTCGATTTGGTGTAGGTATAGTTTGAATAGAAGTTTGGAGGACGATTCGTCTAAAGATAGAAGTTCGAAGGTCTTCACGAGGAATTTGGGAGCCGTTTTGGGAAGTTAAACGAGAGGAGAATTAGAAAATAGACGAAAAGGCTTGAGAAACGATCGGTTACGAAAGGAGAGAAAATTTGTAAGAAGAGAAAAATAGAAAATTCTACGTCAAACATCCACAATTATCACACATAAATACATAAATACATCCATGGTACAACACACAAACAAGAATAATTTTGGAATTTAATTATGTATCGTTCCAGAAACGAATGAAAATGAAAAAAGAAACGAGAAATGTAACGCAAGAATCGAAGAGGATGCAAAGTAGATGGGAAATATAAAATAAGAAACGTCAAAAGGAATATTCTAATTGATCTCGGCCACTTTTGGAGAAGTGTATCGAAGTGGAACGCGAACAAAAAGCCGGCAGAAGCATCGTTTAACGTTTTCTAAACGCGCGCCGCTGAAGTGTACTTTGATGCGCTGCTTCGAGAGCACAGAATAAAAAGGAAGTTATCGAAACGTTCGAAGAGTCTCGTTACGAACGAATAATGCCACCTTTCATACACTGCTTTCGTCCATTTGCACACGCAAAAAATCGTATGGCTACAAGTGCCTTTTCTTCGAACAGTTAATTAATTACATCCACTTTTCGGATGCGGACTATTCGCTTCGAAATAAAATATTACAATCACTAGAAATTATTAAAATATTAACCGAATCTTAGAAAATATTCTTAAAAAGGAAAAGAAGGACTTTAAAAATATTTGTATTTGAAGAAACCATCGTCAAATAATAAAAGAAGAAAATAAGGCACAAAGAAGAATGGACTTTTTAAGAAGCAATTTCGACCAGTTATTTAGGAAAAATTAAAGGTAAGATGATTATGATCGTTATACTTTTATCACAAATTTTCACATTTTGTCTTAATTGTTTATAAAACATCTCGACTCATCGATACGTTATTGCTCTGACGTTACACGAAGGCTGGTTTATTTACGTAATTTTCCCTCGAAAACAGATTCTATCGAGTCTAATCACAGTTTCCCTCCATCGAGGAAGATTATTGTTCGCGTACGCGGAGCACGTGGACGATCAGCTGATCGAACGTGCTCGTGTCACTTTCCACAAAACCAAAAGTTTCTTCCTTAAACATGGCTCGACTCTTCAGTCTACTTCTATTATAAAACAATATGAATCGTTTTCTCTACTATTCTCAAATAATATTTTAAAAAGCATAATTTCATAACATCTTTTTTAACACGTTTATCTTCATCGCAAAATAAAATCTATTTCTTTATTTACAATGTTTCCACGATCATATGCAGAAATTATATAGAACACTCGCAGAATCTTCTTTTCTTGAATTTATATGTATATCGACTCACTTATTGAAATATTTAAACGAGCCCAAAGCGAAAAATAACTTATGGTCGAACGTGCTCCAGCAACGAATACTTTTAAGGCATCCACGTCGAGAAATCTGTACGAATATTCCATTAGGAATTAGGCAGGCGGCTCGCAGTGTATATTAATAGATCGAACCTGACAGCCGAACCTAACCAGACGCTCGAACGTTACACGCAAATTCGTTTCGTTGGTAACTACCAATCCGACCTCGATGTAAGTTGTATTTCTGTACGTTTATATAATTCTTTCTTCGTTTACCTTTCCCTTGTGTTTCGATCTTTTATATTTCGAGTGGGAAAGAAATGGAAAATTTCTACCTACCGGTGGTTTGATACACGTTAGAGTTTCGAAAGAAATTACCACTTCGTTATGTAAATAAGTACCTTATTCGTAGTATTATCATCTTGTAATATTTAAACCTTAATTAACGATACTTAAAAATGAAAATTATAGTTGTTATATTATTTCTCAAAAAATGAAGTGTGTATATGCGAGAAATAATTCGTGAGACCAACGTTAGGCAAATAATTTTATTCACCAGAGATTTTGTAATTTTGATTAAGATAGGTAGATACAATATCTAAAAAAGTTAGTTACAAAAATAGTTTGTAATCTTTTTTTATCTAGGTAGATGACGTTCGTCGGTATTTTAATTGGGCATCTGTTTTTGGACTATGAACTGTAAAATAGATTTGTACAGTCGTCGTACGTCAATGTTTCATAAGATAATTCGAAAGATAATACAAACGAATGAGAGAAAAGGTCGTGTAAGGTGTATGGATCAAGCCTCTTTCTCGAGACGCATCGATTTTCCTTATCTCTCTTATTTTAAAGATGATCATTTTACAAAATTAATAACTACCTTTCAGTATTATTATAGAAGTACCTAGGTGCACTAAGTTTCCTAAACTAATTTTGCCAAATTAATACCGAGCCATATTACCACTCAGTTTTAAAATTTTACAGTACAATTATTCTTTGTTACTTTTCCTCGCTAATATCATGCATCATTTTATTAAATTGCAACGTATTAATTACGTTGAATTTCTGGTCTCGTGTGCTACTGCTAATAAATTCGGGTATCGTTCTAAGAGAAAGTACACGAGATCCAAAAAGAGAAACGAAAACGTGCTTGCACCGAATTCGATCGTGAGACCTTGAACCATGAGAAACGACGTAGAGAGGATGATCCGAGGATGGAACGTGCATGTGCGGTGCGTGCGTTGGTCCAAGATGGGAGTCATAAACGCGGTATATTGTGTAATCAGCAAACGACGTGCGTGAAAATGCGTGTCACGTACGAAACACTTGACTTTCAGTCCATCGCGGAAGTTGGAATAAGAATTTTTGTCGAACGAAGCAACGATTTTTCTAACATCGTTTACCTTCGTTTTTAAATATGACCATCGAAATACGATTGTTGGAAATTAGAATAAGGAAGTTTAAAAGAAGATCCTTAATGTTTAAGGGAAGATAAAACACCAATCTAAACTTTAACAATTTTAGTCATTCGGGTAATTTATATTTAAGAAATACATGCGTTTTCCTTCGTTACAGAGAGATTTTTCAAATATAAAAGAGAATGAATATGGAAATATAGAATAGGAAAATGTAGCGCAAGGCTGTGAAGAGTTAGATACTACCAGGTGGAGGGGAAAAGCGAAGCAGGGTAGGATAAATAATCAGGTGGTGGATTAGTTAAAGGACATAGAAAAAAGAGGAATAGAGTGCAAATGTGTTTCAAACCAAAATGTAGTACTTTAGCAAAAGATTAAGATTAAATGCCACTTAGCGTGTAGATATATATTGTATATAGATAGGTATAGGACAGGGAACGTGTGCAATGAATGCATGTGGCGAAATCTGAATCAGATATTTTAGACTTGTATAAAACCGAGCCCATTTCTTGGCTGCTAGAACCAAAAATAAAGATAATATATGTGTACAAAATAGGAAACTATTTAATACAAAACCTAAAACTTGAAGCACGATTTAAAAATTTATGAAATTCCAAATTTGTTAATCACGTTTTCATACAATTTATATACAGGGTAAGTCAATAAGAAGTACTGTCTAGAATAACTCGTGATCTATTGGTTTTGTCGAAAAATGTTTTAAATGAATTACACCGTATTTCAAGGAATTCATCGGATTGATGGAATTTTATTTTGAAGCTGATTTTGAGTGTTTTAAATGGTATATTTTTATATATATTTTCTGTACCATTAGTCGATCCATCTGGACGTTCTTTATAAAACAGTATTAACTTATTTAAAATCTATTGGTTTTTGCAGATATTTTAACTTTAATTTAACAAATGTAATATATATTAAAGTTGACCAATTAAGGTAAAAATATCTGCCAAACTAACGGTTTTCCGTTATAAGTAGGTTAATACTCTATCGACTAATCTTATAGAAAATATACGACATCGTTTAAAAAAGCTCAAGATTATCCTCAGAAAATATAAAATATAATTCTCTCTCTCTCTCTCTCTCTCTCTCTGTATATATTTATGAAGCACATATTGTTAATAATAACAAATATAATTGCGTTGTAAAATGGTCGCCCTTTCATTTTTTATTTTCATTCTTAGAGGAACTAAAAAAACTTCTTCATAAAGAGTTTCCAATTCAATTTCCAATTCTGAATTATAAGATAGAAATTTGAGCTTAACCATGAAACTTCCATTCCAATTTCTTAATCTGTTTCCCGAAAGAGGACAGAGTAGTAGGGAAAAGTTGAAAATCTCACGCAAACCGGACGAAACGCCAAACACGCCGCTATTTTTGCCTCAAGGTAAAAAAGAAGTTCGTCGATCGCTGCCGGGTCAAGCTGAACTGCACTTAATTTATTGTACGTAGCTGGTGCACCACAGTGCAGCACCTGCCGACGATGAAAAAAGCAGCGCATCCAAGCAACGATGCACGTGCCTCCATAAGAGGGACGTACGCGCATTAACTTTTACGCGAGGTTGTTCCCTTACATGTGACGCGCCATTAATTAACAAGTACGTAAATTACGTTGATACGTAAATCTCAGAGCTGCGCGTGTTTTGCACGTTGCTCTTTCGAAAAAGAGCAACCGAGTACCCTTTTGTTTCGCTGTTGTATATGTCTCAAGTCACGGGTTCGTAAATTTCAAGATACTAAAATTCAGGAAATTTAGTATATTAGATCTTAGGATTCCGGAATGCGTTTTAATCTTCATAACTCTAAGATCCCATGAACTTATAAATTCCTAGATCCTAGATCTTATAAATTCTAGGTATCATATATCTTAGAATTCGTACATTCTAAGTTTAATAGATTCTAGGTTTGATCGATTCTTTCGTTAGTTCGTAGATTTTAGAAATCATGGTTTCTATGGGTTCTATACTAATTCACTTCACTCAATTCCAGGATTCATGCGTTTCTATGTTCGTGACATTTAGCAGAATTAGCAGACTCTGGGATTCATGGATTATAGGTCTTCCTTCACGGGTTCTAGAATTTTCGATTCATGAATTTTTATGATCCTGACCTCGTTTCTTTTTAGGAGCATTTACTTCCTTCTTAAAATCCTCGCACGTAGATCCTTGGGCAATAAACAAGGCTCTTGTAATCTTCAAATCTTGAAATCTTCAAATTTTGGCATTTGTCTTCAAGCTAAGAACTATTTTTTGGCATCGTCGTGTTTCTAACAAAAGCAGAACGAAGATTCACAAAGTCGTTTCACGGAATTCCGAACACGTTCGAAAATTCTTGGTGCGCTACGAATCGTTTGGCAGTCACTCGCCATGCGTTCGTAGTGCTCCTGGGAACTAATGACTGCAGTGAATTAATCATCGATATTCTCAAATAATTTTCAGAAGCGGTTTCTCGTCATTTTCTTAAATACGTTGCAGGAAAATTTCTAGTTTTATAAGAAAGAAAGAATATCGACTAAATTGTTTTTGGAGCACCCTATGTAACAGTAGAAATTACAGTAGAATACAAAGCGATACGGAGTATATACGATAAGGGACGTGAATTAAATGAAACAACTAGCTACACAGTTAGCGAGGACAATTCAAAGATAATGGCGGTAACTACGTGCATATATGGTGAAAAATAGCGGCAATCCAAACAACGTGACGACGTAACAAGCACAATAAAAACATTAAAGTTATTACCTACAAAAAGATTATACTCGTATTAACAAAAATCGATCGAACGAAGGTAAATTTATTAAAGAAGGAAAATTGTCACTTGATATTCTCTGAAACGGAATATTTCGTTTTAGAAAAATTACTTTTGCCGACAATATAGAAGAGGCACCGAGCTAATCGTCGTCTTCACAAAAAAAGAGAAAAAGAATCAAACGTGTTTCTTCGTACCTAACAAAAAGAATTAATAAACAAAAAGTAGCAAACAATACAAAAGCAGCTCTGTAACCACAGCAACGACGATAACAAGATCAGATCAAGTATAAAAACGCGAAATCCCATTCCCCTCTCAGATTGTGTTTCACCAACGAAACTCCAGTTCATCGTTGCGTTTCCGACAAAACGTGAAAACGAGGTGAAAACGAGTAAACGAATCGTTCTGGCTCGCGGCATTGCAACGAATTCGAGGCAATTTATACAACGGAGTGACGATGATTCGTCCTATCAGCTGATCTATTTGGACAGCAGAGTAAATCAGAGCTTGTACGAGCTTTCATGGGAACGATAACCCTAACATCGTGTCTTTCCTTCTTCTTCTCCCTCTTTCTCTCTTCTCTGGCACGTTCTGCCGTTTCTTTTCTCTTTTTCTCTCTCTCTCTCTCTGCTTCTCTTTCTTCTTCCTTTTTATTGCTCGTCGACGGAAGCCGCACGAAAATAGTTCGCCGCGAGTCTGCCCGCTTCGAGAACGACGGAACAACCAACTCTCGGTCACGGTGTTCCTCGAGCGAGTTCCGTGGAAACGAATTTCCATGGATCTGCCGGTGATTAGATGGGAAACATGGCGAATGACGTAAATTTTCGAGTAACCGAGGGATAGAATGTAATTGGAGCATAGAGAGTTATCGGTGGAGAAGTTCGATAATTGCGGTGAGTTTCGCAATGATGTAGGAGATTGGGACGTGGACGTTGCGTGAAACTGGCGGAGTCTGCGAAGGTGTGCTATCCGGGCTACGGGACGTGTTTTATGTGACACTTGGGCAAAGTCGAACGTAAATTAACTTTATATATCAAATTTATAGATTTAGATGTAATTGTCGACTATATATTGTTATAATGTATTACGCTAGAAAACTATGCGCAGAATGTAAATACATTAAAAGTTGGAGGGAATTATAAAAAAATAAAGAGAAACCACTTGTCGATATTGTTGATAAAGTAATAACAATAGCAATGTTAGTATAGAGTTACGTTTAATCTATATAGGTAAGATACATATATTTAATTTATACACTGGTTCAAACGGTTCTAGGCAAGTTTGTAGGCCAGGAGGGACGAATAAGACGTACATGCAGAAACACATGTAGTATATGCGTGGTGAAATATGTAATAAATAAAATAAATAAAATAGCAAGCAGAAGTAATCGATATAATTCGTTACATACACGATCCCTTAAATTTCTTAAGCACTTTCTCAAAATGTTCAATTGCATAAAAATGAACAATATTAAAAAGTATAATTTCCATAAGCGTATATCTTTTATTCATAATTATTAGAATGCTTGCTATGGTAAATCTTCTAGTAATTAGTAATGCTATTAATATTCTAACGAAATTAGTCATTATTCTTCGTTATAGCTGGCACTTAAGCGAACGAAGTTAATGGAAGTAGCAAGTAACGGGACTACGAATTAACTTCGATAAGTTAAACTTCGTCCGTCCAACTTCAAGCTGAGTCGCTTCTGAGGAAACTTTGAACGAAGTGTTTCTACCGTGTTCCACGGTAAAGCCTATGGGGTTGGCGTGCGTGTATCGAGTTGCGGCTACATATTAGGGCGTTCTACCTTACATAATTAATGTTGGTTGGCTGCTTGACAGCTCATCAAACTGACAGGACGAGGAGATAAATCAAAAATAATGCAACAATAGTTTGTAGAATCAGAATTTTTCACGCCTTAAATACGAATAACAAGATGGAAAATATTATTCTCATATATACGCGCATATGCGAATACACGTAAGACACAGACGTAAACTTCTTGTTTAACGATCGATCGAAATATCGCTCTATGGATGCAAATGAAGTGGATGAAAGCGCGGTTGTGCAAGAATTTAATAACAGCACGCTAGTGAAACTATCGTTGCATGTCTGTGAATAAAATTACACTTTGTAACACCTTCGGCTAACGTTACGAGGCCTGAGACAAGGAGAACCACCGTCAGAAAATCACGGAAATTGTAATGAGCTCGGCCAGGATGGACTCCTGAACGAGAAAATAATAAAAAGAGAAAACAATTCGTCAAATGATTTACAATTCCGATAAACTCATAATTTGTTCCTCTCTTGTTCATATTTTACACTCCGCTCGTTTAAATTTGCAATCATTATAATTCAGACTTCAGTACGATTATCGGCAGAGCGAGAAACTTAAAGATTACACTTGCACTTTGCACTTCTAATATTCGTAGATTCTGCACGACCTTAATCCTTAAGGAGGTGGTACGATTAGATTGGCTTGCTAAAGCTGCAGTGCAGAAATGTGCAGAAAATGTTAATTTCCAACCACGATCATTGTGTTTATTCTATACAAGTGTAGTAAATGGGTAATCCTAACATTGGATATATATGCTATTTATAGTGATGTAAATGAAATCGTGTGGTATTCGCACAAGTATACGTATTTTAAATCGAATTTAAAGTTTATTAAGTAAAAAGGAATGAATTCCTATCAAAGAGATTTTCAACCCCTTGGATTTGTTGTTTCTCCTTCACTCTCGCTCGATTCTTATTCATTTCTCTAAAAACTTTCTGTGAATTATACTACGTATTAATGAGAGCAATAAAGTGCGCCGTTTAAACAAATACGCGTATTTCAAAAGAAATTTAGAACCTGTTTAATTAAAGACCCTTCACAGAAAACCACCCTACATAATGATGTTAGTGCGTAATGTCGATAAAACGAAGACGCAAAAAATCTTAGAAAAAACAAAAGACGTAAGAAACACGGAGGAATTTCGTAGCTATCCGAAAGAAACTTTTCATCTTGTTTCATAGGTGTTTTGATTCAGAGGTCGCATGTCGTTTCATTCATCGCTGAAAATACGCGGGAATATTATATTTAGCGCGGTCGCGGGGAAGAGAGTGTCAGCGACAACTACGACAGGTTTATGGTGTATGAACGGGGTGGAACAGTGGGAAACTGGGATCAGGCCACGGGCCGTCCCATTCACGTTTTATCCAAGCGACGCAACAGTACACTGGCTGGCAAACTTCAAACTCGTTCCACTTTCCTCTCCTTTTCCTTTCTTCGACGCTGGAACGAATAATGATTAAGATATAAGATTTGCACGGCAGAAATCGGAATAGAAAGTACATGAAAATATTATTTGATATAAGCCGAGATACAAGTATAACGATATTTCAATTCTCAAAAATGCACCCTTATAAATCTACATTTATTATAAAATCACCATGAAAACTTGCGGACTTTAAACAACGAATTATCTTGACTCCAGTGAGTATCGTTAAATGGCGATAAAAATGTCAATTACAGACAATCTTTTCCCACGAATAATAATTTTCATACTTTGTAAGAACCAATGGATAAAAATTCCAAAAAGTAATAAATTCGTCATTTATAATAATTCTATTAGATAGGCTACATATATATAACCATTATGTTATTATTATATTATATTATAGTATATCATATTATTAAGATATATAAGACTATCTGAATAATTCTTTAATAGCGTTAAATAGCGACAAAATACAGTGATTCTTCCCACGTATAACAATCTTTGTATTTGACATTCTCTCTTACTTTTTCTTAATTTCTTTTCCAACTGAACGATCGAAATGCATCGTGTTGTTCCTGTTGCAGAAGACGGGAGCAGCGAAGGTTCCTGGTGGCAAGGGGTCAGCATGGCAGTCGGTAAGCATCGCCTGTTGTTGGACCAATCTGCGGTCACGTATATCTCGAGGACGCTTTCGCAGCCTAGTCACGCGTTTCACGCATAATCACGCGTATCGCGGGACGACTACCGCGTATTCCACCCTCACGATGCACTTTTCTTCTCTCATTCTCTCCTTTCGCGTATCGTCAGTGACGTGAGCTAATGTCTTTGCCGACGAATCCTCGATCAGCCGCTTCAAATCGACTATGTATACCTGAAAGAGCCGGGAACGTTATTTCAGATAGCCGTCAAGAATTTCTAATTCGTTCTTATTTATAGCTTCGTCGATCGTTTTACAGGGCTCCCCTATTGTTCTTCATTTGACAATTTGTTTTCTTCCCTTTTTTTTAAATTCCTGGTCTTTTTGGTTAGAAGCTTAAACCTAGAAAATCAGAGATTGCTTTTAATCGTTCTGTTTGATGTTCTTTTCATGTCCAGTTTGAATCTTTTAACTCGGTCTAGTTTCATCGGTGAAAGATCTTTGAAGATTCCTTCTACTGGTGGATTTTTAAAAAGTTTCAAATCTTTTAAGAATTCTTGTATTATTCTGATAGTTTAAATTCATTCTCCTGCAATTTTCTTTTACATCCCTTTTGTATTCTTTGTATACTTTGTATTCATTGAATTCTTTCGTTTGCCTGGTTTGCACGTTTAAGAAGCTTCACGTTGAAGTTGAGGGCTTTAATTATTTCACGTCGCTCGTTCTGTACACGCTCAAAGCTTCTGTATTCGCGTATTCTTTTCTCACGGAAAAATGTTTTACAAAATAGTAGAGTATAATTAAATTTCGCATCGTTGATTCTTAATTTGGTACAGAGCTAACGATATTTCAAAACATTTTATGTAACACGTGTAATGCATTTAAAAAAGATTTTTTACGAATGCGACACTTTCGCGAGTTATTCCATGCTTTTTCTCTTGTCTTTTAAGGTTTTATTTATAAACTATACGTAATAAATGGTGAACCTTTATTTTTTACCATAGACCAAACATTCAAATGGGCAGAAATTCGAATAAAAAGTCAAAGCTCTCAACGAGTATAAGAAAGATCAGATATTTAGGATACTTCTTAAATTTTCGAACACGTTCGAAAAGTGCACAGAGAGAAGTAGAATTCTGGTGAAAGATTTCGATCAGTAAATTCGTAAGCGACGAACGTATTTGGAAACCGTTCTCCTTTCCCGTATTCATTTTACGTAGCCCCTACTGATCATGCAAATTCCAAAAACCGTCTGCAATTCTCTGATATCTCGTTCTTAATGATCTTTTCCTTCGCTACAAAGCAACATTTCGTGAACTTATTCGATAGTTAGTTAACTTATCGAAGAAAAGAAAACGTAAAGATAAAAACGAGCATTGTAAAAGGAAATAAAAATGCAAAAAAGAATCGAATTGCAAAATAAAAAAGGGAAGAACTGGCAACGAAACTGGAGAAACTCATTAATTATATTGAAGCTCGAATTTCATTTCATGAGATTTCAAACTTTTAACTGAGTTAATCGTAGCGAATTGAAACTTCTTAAGATTGTACAATACTATTACCTCATTATCTTAGAAATCATCTCCACTGTGGTTTTGCGACGAGAAACGACGATTACAATAACGTGACAATTGTGCGTGCATATAACAAACAACAGTAGATAACTAATTTAAACTTTACCGTGAAACAAGCGGTTTTATTTTACTTTACAAGCCTTCGGTCGAAAAGATTGCAAGAATATAAAAGAAAATTACAACAGAATGATTTTATACGACGCATTCGAAGTTCCAAAAATGTAAGTTTGCGGTTATTAAATATTAAAGGACCCTATGCTATGATCACAAATTTTAAAAAAGACCTCCACCTAGGCAGTCGACGTTTCGCAAATAAAAAAAAAACATATATATCACAGGATCCTCTACCGACACAGTCGACGTTCAAATCAAGATCGAAAGATCGTCTGGAAAATATTTTCACAAACACGAAACCATCTCGTTTTCGCAGGAAGCTCGCCTCGTGAATCTTTCCCCTTCCGTTCCTCCTCCTCTTTTTTTTTCTTTCGTCACAGTACGAGGTCAATTCATCTTCGGAGAGTAATAACGCGCGGATCGTTCACAACGTTACGGCGGACTTCCGGTGCCGCGTACGGCTGTCTCGTTCTTTGCTTCTGGTTTACAGGGTGGGGGACAATACCACGTCCGGTCCATCCCCCCACTTTCAAGTACCATTCGAATCGTTCATGGCGTCCTATAGGCATGGTGTATCTCTCTGGAACCGAACAGTCTCAGGTGGACCTCGTGTTCGTCTAGTCGCGAATACTTTTTCACTTTTTTATTCCAACGCGTGTTCTATCCTACCTGTCCTCGTAGAAAAATATTGTGAAAAATTCAGATCTGTGATAACGTGAATATTAACCGATATTAATGACATTTTACATTATTGAAGTTCTTGGTGGCCATTCAAAGTGTCGATAATTCTATTCAAATATTGGGACATACGTCTATTTCATGGATAAATTGTTCTTCCGAATAAAAGTGTATTCATATGAAAAAATCGATGATCTACCCTTGTGATCGATGAAAAGAGACATTCAACAAGTCGTCGTTCAACTTTGTGTTTAATAAAAACTGACCTAAAGAACCGCACCATTTATTAACAGAGAATTGTTACTCTCTAAATCAAACTAATATAACGCGTCGAGACTTCGAACCTTCTACCTTTCAATCTAAATCATTTAAATTATCTCAAGTGTGACGGGGCAACAACAAATCACTTATCCTCGTGATTGACAGAACGAACAAAACGTTGCTGACCTAAAATCACCTAGACCCTCGTCAACAGAGAAAATGTCATTCTCTAAATCGATCTAGCTTAACCCACACAATCTTTAAGCTTCAAACCTTCTACCTTCCAATCTAACTCATCTTCGTTATTACAACTATATTTGCAATATCAAATCGTGAAATGACGCCAAAAAGAGATTAAGCTGAACAACAAGGCAGAAAGCGTCCTCGTACGAGTTTGCGGAGGAGGTTCTATGACCTTGGATCCGCATGTTCACAGACAATCCTTCGTATTTCTCGTTGTCGAGCGGGACGGCGACGTCGTCGGTATCGACGACGCCTGCGTCGACAACGAGCGTCGCCTTCTCGCCGCCCTCCAAGGGACCAACGGGGCTGACGGCCCTGTTCCGGCGACGTCCTTGCAAAATGGGCACCACTTCGTCAGCCAGCGTCGTCTCCACGTCCACCACGAGCACTCTGATACCGCAAGAGAATAACAGAGGCAGTAACTCAGGCGCCTCCACGCCCACAGAAGAGAAGATGCCAATGTTGCCCAGAAATGGAACTGGTCAGTGCGGAAACGGCGCTCATGGTGGTCCTGGTAATCAGAGAAGGAGTTTCAGAAATTTGTTCAGATCTGTTAGCGCTAATGCAGATCACGAAAGGACACAGCAGTTCCTGAAGGGTGATCCAAGACCTTCGGATGTTGCACCACCCTCGCCGTATCTACCTCATAGGTTGGTGACTTTTCCTTCCTCTTCTTTCTTTTTTTCTTTTTTTTTGATGATATAACAGAAGTTTGAACTGTGTGTACTTTGGATTTCTTATTGGTTTGTGACAGTTGGTTAATGAACCAGTTTAATAAAATAATATAGTAGTTTAATAAAATAATGGAGAATAATAATGGAGAATAATTAATAGTAATCTAATGGAAGATAATTATTCTTACATTTCTGATATCAGATATAAATATATATACTTTCTCGACTTTTTATAGCTATAATTACGTTATATCTGTACGATGAGATTTAAGATGTAAAAATAAATAGTATTGTTTATTTGATAGCTTGCCTGAGTCTCTCTCGTGATACACTGTAAGAGGATTAGAGTTTCGAGTTTATGGAAGTTTTGTGAATTAGCTGTAATTTCTTATTCTTGTTGAAGACAAGAAATAAAACAAAATTTTTGTAAGGGATAAGAATACAAAATGCTACTTAACGTATTGTTCTCCACAGGTCACACTCGCATTCTGAGAACGACAGAAGACGTCCAGGCCGAAGCAGAGCTGTGTTGAAGTCCGCTAGCGAGTTGCTATCTAATGATATGGTGTACTGTGGATTGGCCAGAGATAATCACAATCATGACGATGACGACGACGATGACGATGACGATGATCAAGATTCGAACGAAGTCTTCGTTGGTGTCGATGACGCTAGGTCAGTAGTAAAATCAAGTGAGGATAATATAAATATAAACACCCATAGTCTATTAATTAATATTAATATAACGAACTGTCACTAAGTTGCTGAAATTATTTCAGGTACTACAACCTTTCATCCACGCTGCCAGCAACAGGATCAGCGGCAGCAGGTCGCAGAAGGCATTCGATCAGCACCTTCATGGGCAAAGATCGAGGTTCCTCGAGCAAAGACCACATCTCCAGAAAGCAACCACAAAGCCCCACAATTCTCGTAGAACCTGACACAATGGCGCCGCCAGCGCCTGTAGATACTGTAGATGGTGTCCACGTAGAGGACCGGAAGGCGAGATCTTGCAGTAGGTCCAGGCGCAGAAGACATCGCAGTTCTTCGAGCAGGGGTGAGTAGAAGTAAAACTAGCCAACAGCGATTGAGATTTTGACATTTTACTTAATGGAATTATATTAATACAGATGGGTTATCGATTACGAAAGACTATGAAACTATAACCAGATTACAAATAGGTTTTGAAAGTGACTTCTCGAGTATGAATCACTTGGAATGAAAATGTCGAATGTAACCGGAACCACAAAGGGCTAATATATCAAGCAACAAAGACGAATTAACTCGTTCGAAATGTATGAAATTGATTGACCTGCTGAATTTTAAAACCCTTCTTCTGTAAAAGGAAAAAGAAAAGAACAATGGGGAATATAATGTATTGTATTTTTCCCCTGTAATCTTCAAATATTAAGACTGCGAGTAGAATGAGTTAATTCGTCCTTTATCTTCCAATAATACTCAGCGAGGGAGCGACTTCGATCGAAGAAGAATCGAGTCTATAAAAGCATCTCGAGAACTACATACCATACATACCATAATACCGTAGGATATTATTTCATGTCAAAAGTCCCGTCTACTTATTACTATTTCGATTTGACCACATTGATGTATTAATGAATGGGTCAACGAGACTCAATTGGCCGATCAAGAGATCTTAGAATCGCGTGGACAGATCGAAACGAAGGGATGAATGTCGCGTTTGATTCTCATAGGCGAATATTCGCCGATTTCATTCTTTCCTCCTTGTCGATCAATCGCGGCGTGGCGATTATGGTCGGCACTCGAACGAAAAAGACCCGTAGTTCGTTCCCACGGGCCAGATTTCGCTTTGCACGCGCCCGCATGCTCGTTCGAATCACGTACAAAAGCCTCGTTATGAATTCGAACCGGTCCCGATCGTTCGACGACAATTCGCGCGGTGAAACCCATTGCTGGGAATCGATTTTTTAAATCAAGTTTACCAGTTAAGTCGATATAGTTTGGGAAGAAATGCTGTAGGTGTACGATAAAGAAATAATTTGGATTTCGATTAATCTTTGTTAGAGAAGGCCTGCTGCATATTAAAATTGTATTATATTATTGTATTATAGTATTTAAGCTAGGTTTACATTAATATGATAGGTAATTACACAATAATATATTGTTGTCAGATTCTTCTTCACATGGAAACATTAGAAGTTTTATGTTTGAAAATTTGTAATAGTTTGTACAAGTTTTAAAACTCTCTTTATAGAATATTTTAAAAAAGTAATACTTTGTGAATCAAAAAGGGTTTCATTTAGAATGCATTTTCTATTATGCTGTTGTTTAAACTACAAATAAGTTGAAATTTCAGTGTGATCGTTATCAGGAATAATTCAGTGTTTGATTATTTCTTTTTCGAGAAGAAAAGTTGATGTATCTAAGAAATGTCTTTTTATATTATAGCACACCATGAAACGAAATTTTCATTCGATTATTTTCTTCCAGTGGAAGTAAGTAATGGTACTAGATGATTAGATAATACTAACATGAATCAACTGGAATGAAATATTAAATATCGTTCGGATCGAAAAACTATCCCTTTCGTGATTATACGCTTTTCTTTAAAGTTCCATATTTTATGTATACTTATTTTTGGTTGTAATCACTGAAACATCCAAAAGTATCCCGAAAATCAATCAATCGAAATTTTTGCGAACAACAAGCCCGAAAAGCGCAATTCTCGTGGAAGCCAGGTTCCTCTTGGAATTCCAATTAGGAATCGCGGTCTTAAAGGAAATCCGGTGATCTTTGATCGGCTCGAAGAGATAATCTTCGGCTGTGGACGGACGTGTGTAGACGACACCCGGTCCCCGGAAGCCCAGTACTCTTAGTATTCGTCGAACGAGTCGCGTTTTCCGATCTGTGCCCGATCGAGACACCCGAACCCAAAACGCGGCAGATAGATTGTAAAATTTACGGCCATACGTGATCCATCGATCGTGGCAATTCACATGATCCGACCACGACTCTCAGAACTTATGTCGTCCACGTGTCTCACGTGTTCCATTGTTGTTGCTTAATTAGCTACGGGACTTTCCGGTTCAGGCAATGCACATGGATTGGAAGCGTGTATGAGCTCCAAGGGGAATGCTGATTATATAAATATCTGTTCGAATGCAGAGATTGATAGGGAATCGTTATGTGATTTGATTACGAGACGTAGAAAGTAAAAATTATTTCACGCTTAAATGCTATCATGAGCAGAATTTCACTCTACGTCAATTTTGTTTCGGTATTAGCATTCTGTAACGATACCTACCATGCTAATATTATATAATAATGCATTAACCACTGCAAACAGTGATTTAATCTACTATAATCTATATCTTCTACAAATTCTATATCTTCTAATATTAAATAATAATGAAGCATTTAGTTCTTATAATAATAACTTTCACTCGTGATCGTCTTTCTGATTTAATTTGGTAGAATTAGGTATCGGAGGTAGTCTCAGTTGTAGAACATTTATTGGAATTGAACGCAGAGAGGTTTTATGGATGTATAGAAAAGTAATGGAGGATTTTGTAGATCTAGAATTAGTTGGGAAATTTAATTTCAAAATCACAAGAATTTTCTTAGATTTTAGAAAGATTTTACAAAATTGAATTATTGCAAATTTGTATTTATATTTGATGTTAAAAGAATCTTGGCCACAAGTGACTTTTAATATGTAAAATAGATTTCTTTTGATACTCTTTATTGGAACAAAAGTATTTCAGATTTACTGAAGTCTAAATAACAAGCTTCAGACAAAAAGATTCGAGAAGGCTTCCAAACGAACTCGTGGCTCTCCCCCGTTTCTGTTTTCAATTAAAGCCGGAAATGAAGCGTGGATATCCACGCAGGCCAGGCTTCGAGAATCCTCGATTCCACCAACTGCGTTTGCAATCGCAGACGTCGAAGAAACACGGGAAAAAATTCAGCTTTCAGACCGTAGAAAATAAAGAACCGGCATGTTGATTATTCTCGTATTTTCAACATCTATTACGCGATCAAAAAATATATTATTAGAATGTATCAAACTTAGAAAGAGTAAACCCAATTCAATAAACAAGTAGCTACGAGTAAAAATTCAACAAAATTCCAACATTCGAAAAATTGTATTTCTTAAACAAATTCGAAATCATGATTTGCACATCACATTAAAATTATTAATTACGAAAAACCTCTGAATAATTGAATAATTAAGTGAAAAAGCTCTCCATCTGTCATGGAATATTCAATACCACGTATTATTTCGCTTAATCCTTTTAAGCTCGTGTTACGTGTACGCAAAATGGTACTCTTACAAGTTCTTAACAAAACAATAGAGACATTCGTTTTGGATGAAACCAGTTATCACCATTTGTAATCAATCTAAATCGTTGACAATTCGACAAGACTTGGCTCTTTAATTCCTTTTCTCGAAATTTTTCCTTTCGTTGAGAAAATTGCCAAACACTTGTATTAAATCGCGCTTTCGTAGTATAGCGTAGTGAAGACATTGAACAACTCAGACAAATATCAAATTAGAACAGGCGAAGAATCAGAGAAATAACATCTCTGCTTTAACATCAACGATAACGAGATCGTCGTTCGCTTTAACCGGAAGTTTTCGTTCACTTGTTGACATTGTCACGTCGTTCCCGTCAGTACGACCCGTCGAAAGGATACACTCTGCTTTATACTATATTTTCCATGGTGTGTACGGGGCCACACGTAGCTAGCAGGATAAACTATGTGTACGGGCACGACGAAAGAACCGGTGCATCCGGCTCTGCGGAATCGCGCCATGTTGCATCCGGACGAGACGTTGTCGTGACACCCTGTCCCCGGGTGTCGTTAAAACAAACCGTGTCGACAAGCCACGCTGATTCGTATTCCAGCTCTACGACAACGCGACCTGTCGCGCTTCCGTTTCGACATCGGTCTTTCAGTCTTCTAGAGGGTGATAAATTACTAACCACCAAGAACATGTATACTTGATATTGATATCGGTGTTATTTGACGAATCGTGCCTTATGGACAATGTTTTCGTAAGCTTGTTACAATATATATGGTGTTTAACACGTATTACGTGCCACTTGAATGCTCAACGATGCTTGGGAGTATTTTTCCTACAAATGAATTTTGCTTTATTCGCGAGAATAATTAGAATTTCGGAATCTGATGGGAAATTAGTCAGAAAGTAATAATTTGCAATACCTTTTTAACACTTTTATAGACAGGTATTATTGATAACAGAAAATGTCACATTAATAGGTGCGTTTTAAATGAAATAGTGTCATAGAGTGTTCCTTTCCTATTTTTTTATCTTGTTTATATGTTTTATATTTTGACAGATCTGACAGCACTGACATCCTAATCTTGCAGTCTTCGACAAGAAATTGAATACTATTTTAATATCTAATCTTGAAAACATCTTTACACGTTTATTTATCTAACATTCACTTTATCTAATCATTGATGGAGTTGACAATTGTAATACTTTTAAAGTGCAGGAAGTTTTAAATCCCTCAAAATTGTTCACTCTAACATTACGAATTTAATTTAAATTCATCTTTTCGTTAAATTTCAGTCAGGAGATCATTAAAAATATAATATTTATCGTGTTTTTGCCGTGTCAACTCAAAAGAGCGTATCTGTAACTTTCGCTTAAATCGAGTCATTGCTGCCAGGTAGCACAAAGGTAATTCATTTATATGTTTATTAAATAAGAAATTTATATCTCGGACGTATATGATATCGATGTCGGGTTGTTAAATACTAAAAGTAATTTTTTTCAAATCTACCTTTCGACCAGATACACCTATTTCAATTAACACGTGAGATATCGTCCAACGGTCTCCAATTTTAACAGTTCGATATTCTGAATGCCAAAAAAGCATAAATTTCATATAGTAAAATATATATCTTTCCTACATGCTGTTCGATTTTAACAAATCGATATTCCGTGTGCGAAAATAAAAACACACCTGTCATATCGAAAACGATTTCTTTAACAGTCGAGAGTAAAATATTGCTATCGTATGAAATATTTTTTAGAACTCGTCCGCGTTGTTCGATATCGGTTGTATACACCAGGAAATATGCAGTTAATTGTTACCTCGACGCAGAGATGCAGAATAATAATTAATGATTCTGTTTCGCGTAACGAAGCTCGTCCGATGGCATGTTAAGCAGACAATAGAGCAGGTCGCGATAGATCTGTCTGCAAGATGCCGGTCAATAACCGTGAAATTAAGCATTCCACCGGCACATGCCTCTTTCCATCCGCGTATATATTTACCGGTTATACTTCCTGGTGTCGGTCGAGCACGATTTCCGGTCCCACCTTTGCTCGAACTTCGTTTCCGGAACGCGACGACTCGATTTCCTTCCCTCTCGATTGCCCTCTTCGATTTTCATTTAACGTCCTCCGTTCACGTGTTACACGTTGTTATTGTTCGAAATTAAAAACGTGATCTACCTACCAATTTCTTTTATTTTCTTTCCTTTTTAAGTAAGAAACAACTTTTCATTATTTCTAAATATAAATCCATGCTTTCGAAGGTATATCCGAAATGTTGTAAATAAAACAATTTTACAATAATTATGCACAAGTATAGAACATTGAAAGCAGTTCGATAAAAGTTGCATATATAACAAATTAGAAACGTAAAAAAAGTTAAAAACAAATTAGGAATATAAAGCGTAGTATAACAGGAGTATAAAATATGCAAGAAATTGAACGTAGAGAAAGATTGGAAATGTGAAAAATGAAACAATTACGACAAATTAGCTATGAAATAAAATGAAAATATGAAATTTTAGAACAGTAAAAAATTCAAGGATATTCGACTGAGATATGCTTAAATGCTTCCTTAATGCGTTACTTAATTTTCCATGCTTCAGTTAGCACAATACACGGACATATATTTTACTTCGCTATACACGTCACCAAGGACGAACATAAGTCCACCATATCTACCATGGTAAAACACCAGCTACTGAGCATATTAATTAATTGAAAGTAATTACTATTTGATCGTTAACTCCAGGTATACCTGAGAAGCTAAAAATCGTTCGCCAGGACGGAAGCCATCTTCCGTCTTTTTGCACCATCCGATCCTGGAAAAGAAGGAAATGAAATAGAGAGAGAGAGAGAGAGAGAGAGAGAGAGAGAGAGAGAGAGAGAGAGAGAGAGAGAGCTCTTCCCCCGGGGCGTAATTATTCTTAATTATCCCTCGGTCGTCCTTCGACATCATTAATCGCGCTAATTTGACCGGTTAACGAGCCAACCACTGGATTCAGCGAAGCAAAATTGCAAATTGCTCTCGTACTCCGTGGCTTGACCCGTTTCCACGAATTATTTCGATCTGATTTGTTTCTCTACAAGGAAATTTATTGACGTATAGACCAAAGACTAGCCAAACATCTGAAAACAAACAACATGGATCCTCTTATTGAGTGATCGACGCCATGTATCGGATGAATCATATGTTTCTAACATTTTTCAAGGATATATGTATTTTAAATTGGCGCTAAAACCTAGAATTTATAAACTGGTAATGGGATATCTTCTTTCCGCTAGTTGGAAAGATTGGATTCAGCGGAATGTTTGCTTTCGAAGTATCACAATGAAGCGTGATAAATTGCTTTAGTTGAAAGTGTTTCATAACCATAGAGAAAAAACCCTTTCAAAATCTACATATTTTCTACTGCTACGAGCTTCTTCTCTTTGAGTCTCGTTTCATAAGTTCTTCAGATATATTACACGGACGAAATTATCCCAGCAAAGTAGAATTCTTATTGAACAACCGTGAACGGCCAGTACCTAATCCAGAATATACGAAAAATCTCCGATTCATTCATCCCTTTCATCCGAACAATTGGTGCAAGATCCCTTCAAGAACATCCTCCTCTTTCTTCAACAGAAATCTTCATCCTCGAAAGAATCACAATTACGAGAAATAATCGCGTGAAAATGAAAAAGAATCTTTTCTTAATTTAACTTTTAATGCAGTAGCTGCGTGTTAAAGCTCGTTCCAGCCCTCTGCTAAGAGCGAAAATGGATAAAATAAAGTTGTAAGGTTTAATGTCCCTCTGAAACGCGTTTCATCGTCTTTGTCCCACGTAGCAGTAATTATTTTCGTCAGCCGTCGCAGATCGAATTATAAAATCCCTATTGTGGCCTAATAGAGGCGCACAAACCTTTTAAACGAGGGTTAATTGCTACCAAGCGAAAAAAAGAAGAAGAAGAAGGAGGGACCGCGATGGAGACTGCACGGGGAAACGATTTCGAGGCCCGATTTTGATTCGCGCCCTGGAAAGGGCTTCGTGATCGGAGCCGGAATGATCATCAAGTACCTAAACGAACTCTGATTGGTCAATACGCAATGTCCGGCAACTGCGATTTATTCGGTGAACCGGAAGTCCACTGTTGCTGCTCTGTCGATAACTCTCGTACGAATGTCACGTCCGTACGGCAGTGCGTAAATCATTTGCATAATGTTTCAAACAATGCTCAGTTATCAAAAGGGATCGCGTCGATGATTAATTTGTCGAAACATTTGTTGACAAACGAGATTCTTTGATCCATCACGATGACCAAGCAACAGTCAAATAATGCGCAAAAGTTGCGTAAATTACAGAAATTAATAAATAAATAAGAATTTAATAAATAAAGAGCCCAGGTAAGAAATAAATTACTCGACAAGAGATAACATTCTTGACAAACAAGGTGTGGACAAATTTTATTTGAAACATAGATGAAATTTGTTAATTTCAACCATCTCAATTATTTTAGTTACTTTTATCTTAGAGATTACATGGATGGAGAATTTAACATTCTTTAAATAATTTCGATTCTAATATGAATGCAAATTTTAAATATCGTGTTTGGCATATATTTGAGTATGGAATGCAGTAAAGTTATTTTGTAACGTAACTCTTACCGACACATGAACGGAAGCGTCTACTCGAGAAATGTCCACGAATCGACGCGAATAAATTATGCAACGGAAGCCGGCGAAGCTTGTTTCCGTGGCGGTGCAGAGCGATTTAGCGACAATCGCCGGTAAATACCGCGTGAAATGTCGCTGGCTGCAGGGACCAGTCGTCCCTTGTGCACCGACGTATAGTCGTGCCTATTTCTGTTTTTACAGCCGCCCCTTTATTATTTTTATCTGGTCGGCAGCCGCTTATTTTTGTGTTCATATGCATTTTCCATGGTGCGTCGACATTCAGCACCCATTCCCCCATAGCGTGGCGGCTCTTCTCTATTTTTACGTCATCCGTGAAAAAGTGTCCGGGGAACGGTGCCGTGAATTTTACGCGAATTCGACGTCCCTCAGCCATTTACGTCCCCTATCTCGTCCCTGGGAAACTGTGCTTTGAAGTTTCATAAAATTATATTTTCCAAGCTTAATGATCTCCCTTCAATTTTACTGCGCCAATCACTGGCGTTAATTGTCGAATGTTTGAGGATGAGGAGTTCCTCGAATATTAATCCTTGCAATCCTTTAATAATATTTCTGCAATTTTAGTACCTCTACTGATATTTATGTAGGAATATTGCAATTAATCTCGCTTCAATTTCACTGCAAGATTCGCTGGCGTTGATTGTCGAATGTTTCAAGACGAGAAGCTGTTTGAGTTTTAATTTTTGCTATGCTTTAATAATATTCCTAACAGTTTTACTGATATTTATGTGGAAATATTGAAATTAACCTTCACTACCACTCGTGTTTTTATCTCAGTAGTAGAATTTTACTCGCCACGAAATACAAGTTATCGACGTTAATAATTTCTCTTGCATAATAACGACTTATCGTTTGATCTAGATACTTTACATTTTTAACAATACGCTTCTCAGTCAAAAGCTTTTTATCGAGTTTCCAAAGGCTCAAATTTGAGATTGAAATTAGTATCCGGTGATTCAGTGAATTTCCAATGAATTTATTAGGCTTCCTAGTTACCTTCGCCCCTATAGTGATTCTGTGAAAGTGTAGGAAGATCTCACCTTTAGATACGGTAAATCCGTACCATCTTGTTTGCTCTTTCAGACACAGAAAAAGATATAGGTCTGCCACGATAGGAAAAGGCTATTTATTTTGAGGGACGTTCTCGTATCTCCTGATATATCTCTTTTCCATGTATACACCTACGTCCTCCTCAGTTTCGTCTCGAAAAAACCGAAAAACCGATATTACTATCCATGAAATTTTTCTTCTGTAAATTTATCAATTTTATATCATTATCTTTTCTTATTTCAATGAATCAACTTTCGTTTACTTTTCATAATAATTCGCCAATTCTTGTATGCTCGATAAATATATTTATTCCAGTAAAACTGTCCCACAATTTTAATAATTATTTTTATGATCCCCTCTTTATGAGTTGTTTCTATCATCAATAATTCATAAAAGTTTCTTAAAAACAAAATTCCTTGTTCTTTATACATTTTTAGTGCTCCAAATTAAAACACAAGAAATTCCAATTACCAAAAATGCGATAAAATAAAAATGTGTTCTTCCAAAATATGAGTTTCTCTCTCTTATAGATATTTTTTTTCTTTTCACTAATATTTCCGAATCGCCAGGATTTAAAGTAACTTCTACGTAAGAGGAAGGACAAAATCAACATTCAAGTAAAGTTCAGAAGAGCTTGACCGAATTTAACTCGACAGAGCGTAAGCTGGTACAAAATTTGCATGTTTAACGAATCGACATAATCGAATGATCCCGGTCGCTCCTTTGTTTCCGTAAAGAGTCGACCGCCTACGAAGATCATGACTCGGAAAGTTTCGAGTTCGTTAAGCGTCTATCTTAAAAGTTCAAGAGTAACCAGACACACCTCTTTGACTCCATAAGCCTCATAAATTTATGCCACAATTTTCCGCTAGTGTTTCCCCACGTAGAAAAGTTTGTTTGAGTTGTAGAATAATAAATCACGGACGATGATAAAGAAACCTGTTTCATTAAATAATTATAGCTTCTCGTTCGATCCATCTCAAATTACTTATTAATTGCTCATATGTATTAGTAATTATGAAGTTATTATTACACATTACATTAACGTTTAATGCTTCGTTATGATTTCCTTTTATATTCAATTCTTTGCGTTTATTGCTCGATTATTTTGTTGTTAAATCCTTCGTAAGATAGCTATTTTATATTTAATATTTTACAATTTTTTACTGCTCTTTATAGAAAGGAAATTGAGTTCAAATCGATGCCTGATGATAAAAAAATTGAAATAAGAACAATAGAGTGTCGTCTGGAACGACCAGATAATTATTGATTGATTGCTGTCAATTAAGTCAATCACAGAGTATTAATTATTTTTGTCGCCCTAGATCTACCAGTCGAGACGGAAATAAATTTTATATAATTACAGAACTTTTTTTTTTAGAGAGGAAGTATCTGTGACACACATCCTACTTCTGTTTTATTAGAATTATGTATTTAATTTTTGAGACATGAAATTGTTTTTATCTTCAATCCTTTTAAACCTGTAATTCAAGATTTACTGAAACCTTCTATATAATGAAGAATCTTGCGATTATTTTTAAGTGGATCTACAAAATTTATTTTAAATAATGGAAAATGTAAAAAAATAAAATGTTTAGAGAGAAACTCCTATAGGAAGTAAAGTGTTTCTACAGTGATGTTCCACGGCTTGCCTATTTTCAGGAGCGATTCCAAGCTTGTAACTCGATACTCTTGTGCTCGAAACTGTCCAGTAAATGGAGCCACTTTCTACCCGTGGATGTAAATATTCCTTCCGCATTTTTACGTTAAATCAATCTTTCCGTCATAACTTCCTATTTTCGAGAGTAAGAGTATTGAAGAAAATATAAAACGATCAAACTCTTATACAGGAAAATATATCTATATCAAGCAGATCTTCATAAATACAATTTATAGTGAAATGACGCACACACTCCCATCTTTTAATAAATTCCCTCTAATATATTACACTTCTATTTAAACTTAAATTAAATAAAATTTGTCAATGTTTCTAATATTTCTAACATTTTTTTACAAATATCAAGCAACGATACATAAACAAAATATAGTTATTTCTTATTTTGAATTATCGTATAAATCGCAATAATTATTCTTTTTGCACATAATTTACTATCCATCTATTTTTGTTTAATAACAGGGAAAAATTATCTTCGATGTACCTAAGGGAATTTTTGTAAGAAACATTTGCGATTACTTGAAATTTACGGAACTCACACGAATTATTGCCTATAATATTACTCCCGTATTTTGATGCACCACAGGGT
Source organism: Bombus soroeensis (assembly GCA_014737365.1). NCBI lineage: Eukaryota > Metazoa > Arthropoda > Insecta > Hymenoptera > Apidae > Bombus > Bombus soroeensis. The sequence goes on along the minus strand of JACXIL010000032.1, from coordinate 141,693 downwards.
GTTTTTCGATCTCGTGAGTATACGCGGGTTATATCATTCGATGGTGCCACGTGCAAGGGTCAAAATATCGAGAGGAGAAACTCCGATGAAGGATTGGTTTCTTTATTATCTCCGTGGAAATTTATGAGTAGCATAGATAAATTATATCTGTTAAGAACTCCCGGCATCCTGTATACGAGATAGTTCTAACAAATAAGGGCCACGGTGATTTTTTGGTTCAATCAGTGCCGACCAGATAATCCTGATTTACAGTCACTGCTGGCACCGCTGTCTCGTTCGTCCTCAATTTCCTCTCGTTTCTTTGGAGGAATCGTGTCATTAAAATCTTGGAAATTCGTAATATTGCTTCTAAGGAGATATTTAAAAGAAGAACGAGCTTTTTACTGGGACAGTGGAGAAGAAAGAAGTAGAAAAAATAAAACGCATCGTTTCATTCCTGCCGAAGAAAAAGTTAATCGTGAGAGCCAATATTACAACAATTTGTGCTTGAAGATATATTTCACGTACAGTACTTTTTCTCCATTTCTGACCCAAAATAGATAAATTTTTTATCGAAATAAATCCTTAAAGGGATAAGTGGTCCGAATAAATTTTTATTCAAATAAATTTTTACACGAGTAGTTTCTCACTCGAATAAATTCTTGTTCGATTAGATATTCTGACATTATTTGCGAAACAAATTTTATTCCTTATCTTTATTCGTTACCAGTTATCCGAGTACAATTTTTCCCGACTCTGCGACGCAACGACATCACCACAAAGAATGTCATAGGAAACGCGTCGGCAGACGCGTTGTCATGGCTGTGTACTGCAATTCGTTCGTTCGCGCCACCAGAAACCTTTTTTCTTGTCAGCCTTCGTTCGCTGGTTCCGCGAATTCGCGATTTATATCTCTCGACGCTGCTAAATATGACTAATTACAAGACGTCGAGTGGCGTTCATCACCACGCGGCTCTCTTTATGTACGTAATAGCCTGATCCTTTCTTTTAATTCAGACCAGGTAATAAGATTTAATTATCATGTGGAGAATTTCTGTCAACAAATTTTACACGTTTTCTTCTGATTTATCTTTCTATATCGAAATTTCGAGCTCTTTGTTTCGTTCGAATATGTTCTGATCATGAATGATCGACTGAGATTTTTGAAGGATTTCTTGCAAGAATAAGAGTAATTGGTGTAGTGATATTAAATCGTTAGTTTTTAAATACTATGTTTACTTTTTCGTTATATAGCTATATTTGTTTTGCGATATTGTTATGAATTATGATTTAGGAGTCTACTGTAGAACAATTGAGATTTCTCCTTATCTAGAACTTTGTCAAAGTCCAATGCATTCAATGATTGTTCACGTATCTTCTGTGTCTATTACAATTCTATGGAAACGTCTATCGAAAGACATGGATTTCGATGTGATTGATATTGCATCGTCTGTAACCCATATTTGTAATTAGTCATTTGTGCCAGATAAACGCGTGGATTTGAGATATACATCAAAATGGTCATAACACGTGAACACGTGTTACTTAATTATTCGTGACATGTCATTTAATTATGCGAAATAATTTGTCTGAAGGAATATACAACAGTTTGGGATATAAAATATAATATGTGGACACACGAGTGCAAACAATTCTCTTTCTTAATGAAATAATATTTTTTTCTATAAATAACCTTTGTCTTCTTAATTAAATAATCATTGCAGGTCCAAGAGGACTTAGACAATAATTTAGCAACTACATAGTAATATCAGTAAATCGATAAGCTGCAAGTTATAAATCATGAGATTTCTTCTTTATAATTGTAAAATATTTCGTTCAATAAATCCTACGTAAAATGTATTAGTATTGGTAACTTGTAACTTGTACAATTTTCTCTAACAACAATTCAATTGCGCGAAACGAAGAGAAGAACGATGATGTTTACGAATTCGTCCGAGACAGAGACTGATAAAGCGTCGCCAGTTTGCCTGATTTCGTGGAAATTCTCGCCTAGAAGTATATAATGGCAGATAAATTTTCACGTTCCACAACGTTTCGCGCCCGTCTCATCTCGCTGCGTTACGCGAAACGAACGATTAATGAACCGTTTGCGGTAAGCGATTAATTATCGAGGAAAAGTGGGAGAAAGAAAGAGAGGAGAAGTCGCTAATTTCGTATCCACCGCGATATCCCCTAGTTGTGTTGTTGCATGAGACCGGTGATGTAGAGCACTGCATGTTTTTTAATGCGCGTTTCTGAATGACGATAATGGCCACGCTAAAATACGAGTTCCCGTCAGCTAATTGGCGGTTAGCTAAAGATTAAGAGGTGGATTAGATTGAAATAAAAATCCAAAATGAATCTTCGGTGTTTTGAATGTTCTTCTTTTCATGCAGTAAGCAAGGGTGTAAAGAAAATACTGCGATAGAAAGCAATTCAGTTTTCAAAACATGCTGAGATATTTCAAGTCCTGCGTGTTTTTTCACTCTCTCGCTGCATTATCTTACCTTCGCGTTACATTCTTTCTATTCTTTTCACTCGAAACTTCTCCAACCCAACAGAAATAAGGGACGAAAACCTTCTCTATGCTTCCCCAAAATACCACCCCTTTGATACAATATCCGATGTAACATTAAATTCTTGGTTGCCAGCTCAACAAACAAATTATCTTTCCCATGAACATCGAATGCTTTGCACCAACTTTGCTATCAATCTCAATCCAAACCATTAATTCTGTGTACCTCAACATTGAAGCCTAACATAGTCTTGACATACTCGTAACGTGCTACACGACTTGTTATGCGCGACACGCGCAATAAGACGCCGCGACGCCGTGCACCCAGACCTTAAAACTCGTATTCTCAGCTCGGTCACTCGGACGGCGGCCGCACGCCGCACATTCTCTCTCCCCGACCGTTTCCTTAATTGGAGAGGCCCAATTTCTCAGTTAGGGGGTTACGCGAGGGTCAAGCATCGACCGTAAACGAATTACTATCGCGTTTAGACTGTCAAATAAAATATTCGTCGGACAGCCGCCGTTGTTCAACGCACGTTAAACGCTCGTCAAATTATAATCGAGCCCAAGGGGCGCTTATCTAAGTTCAAGGTAACAAGCAGAGGCTTGTCCTAGATGTTCCTTGCGTTGAACGGGGGAAAAAAGAGCTGACGTACCGACTCTGAGAAAGTCGACTCTCTCTCTCTTTCTCTCTCTTTCCTCTCGAGGAGTTAACTTCTTGTTGTACTAAGTAGTTGACGGTAAATAGATTAGATTAGAGAAATTGGGGTATCATTTTTTCTTCGATTAAAAATTTGTAGTTGGAGAAATATTTGGGGGGATTTTTCTTGTTTCTTACGTTGAATGAATGTAATGAAGTTTCTTACATAAATAGAAAGAGGAGTAACTTTCTATCTCTGAGAAAGATTCATTTGTAGAGATTGCTTCATGACGACAGGATTTTTGTTTGTTTGATGATGCGAATATTTTTGTTTTCTTGAATAAAAAATTTGTTTGGAGAAATACTTATATTATGAAATGTTTTGTTATACATTTAATATTTGAATTTTATTTTCTGAGGTTTAAAACCATGTATACGTAGTTGATAGAGATGAATCGTATTTTAATAGGGTAGCTTGGTCGTTTCCGCCGCCAAGTAATACCTGGAAGCAATTATTTTCCCGTTCCTTGTTATTCCACGGGCACACATCAGACGACCTCTTCGCTCGTTTTCTATGGAAGGAAACGCTATCCAACGGAAGCGATATACTGTAATTGGTGTCCTTTAAAAACCTGCCGGAATCCTTCTAAAACGAAACCCTTGCCTTTATGATAATTTTATTGCATCTTCCTTTGTAAATGTTTCTTTGAAACAAATCTCTCCGCTTTTACTACTTCTCCTTGTCGAAACTTGTATTTCCAAATAGAATAAATTCTCTTTCTAAATTTTCATAAAGATGTTGGAATAGATTCTCATAAAAAGTTTTGTAAAAGTTCTTTTACGTAATAAATAGTACAAAATTCAAGTACATTGCTTTTTTACAAATTTTCATTCGTCTTTTTTAACAAATAGAGTAAGCTTTATTTTCAAATTTATACAAAGATTTTTAATCCAATTCTATAGTCTTCTTTTAATCTTTTTTTCTTGTAAAAAAGTTCTAGTTGAACTATTTCAACAATTCTCGTTAAAATTATACGTAAGACGGTTGGCTATTGCGTCAATGGAGAACAAGCATCGCGTACGAAACGCCTTTGCGCGAAGAAAAAACGTAGTAGCACGTCGTGCAACCTCCTAGCAGACGGTTTGCAGCGGCAACGGAAATAGGAGCGTGTAAAAGGGAGCCGCCTAAACGCGACTCGCTGGAATTTCGATTTCGCCGTGAATGGACGTCCTGTTTAAGTTTTTTCGTCGAGAAAATCGCCGGCAAGCGTGATTCAACTCTCCACATGTGAGCACTCTTTGTATCTCGGTGTCAAGTGCTCCGTGGAGAACTTAATTTGTGGAAAAAGAAGGAAACTAAAGGGAGAAGAGAGAGAAAAAAGTAAGAGAAAAAATGGGCACTTGCGCGATATCGTTAAAAGTAGTATGATTTAGTGGTAAAAGGGTTTTCATGAATTTAGTATTTTTTGTACTAACAAAAAGTAAAAATCGTTGTAGTATAATACAAGTACTTATTATAAAGTACTGTACTAAGTCTAGTAGATTGATGCTAACGATAATAGAACTATATACATACTTCATAAAAATATAATAAATTGGTACTAATGAATGGACATTAATTAGACAAGAAGACCATCATTTGTATATGTAGACGAGTATTTCTACTTGCTATTGTATAAAAAAATCTTCCTAGTATCTTCTCGATTTTCATAATTCTGCATTTAACGTGTATCATACAAAATGAATACACATAAAAAAATTCAGCAATAATTGAGAAGCATGTGTGCATCGCGATTACCATGTTCCTGGTTAGGGTCACAGACTATTTATTTAGGATGTGTGAGCTTGCGCGTCTTTCCTTATCTCGAGAGATTGCGAAGTCCGCGAAAAGAGTGCACCAATTGCAGCCTAAAGAGTATACGAGTTTCATTCGAAGACGAGTCGTCTTGTAAAGCGATCCTGGAATACCCGCGCGGTTCTTTCTTAATTAACTCAATTAATGACTAATTAAGCCAGCCCGAGTAGACAAAGCGCGATCGCTATCAGATCTTATTTTCGAAACGAAGCGTCGATCTTTCTACTCATCTAATAACAACTCGTTCTTCGTAACTTTAACTTAATTGCACGATAATAATCGCTTTTAAAACGAAGAACAAACAAAAATATTGTACTTAATACCAAATATGTAATCTCGTGTAAGAACATGATTAAAAGATAGGTTAGGAAACTGATCATTATTCTAGTTTCTTATCACGACGTGTATCGTGCTCGTTTAACTCCGTAATACGGAATAATTAATTTCACTCTAGCGCAAAATGTAAATTGTATTACACGTTTGAAATTACTTCTGCTTTGTAATTCTAAAATTGATGAGAACGTTAAAGTTTCGCGTCGCGTGCCGCGGTTCTCACGCGAGGCAACCACGTGGATTCCCGAAATATTTGAACGTGGCGTCTGCGCAGATCTAAGCGCAGCTGGTCACGCATGCGCGCGATCCACGGAGTTCCCCGAACGCATCTCCCGAATCAACCCTCGAGATGATGTTCAGTGACGAGGCGCGCCGCGCTGCAGCAGGACGTTGTTTTTTCTTCTATTACCATTTTTCGTCCGTTTCATCGACATCTTCGTTCTCCCTTTTTCTCCTTCGATTTATTACTTTTCCCCGTACCAAAAATCATTGGTATTCCGCATCGAATGGAACGTGTCGAGCAAACTCTTCACGGTGACGTACAAAATTCGTGCAAATCCGAAGGCGACGTGTTTATATGGGGTGCAAAATGATTGGTACGATGTGTTCGTGTTGAAAATTCATAGATTCGACGATTAACAATTGTGAAAGAGATATTACATCGGGAAAATGAAGATCAAAGAAGAGAATCATTATGCGAAACGAAGCATGGAGTACTTTGGTAACATTATTTTCCTTGTATTTAATTATTGTCTAATTTTAGATTATTATATATAGAGGTATATTAACAATACGAAATTTTGTTGAAGGAAAATTCCTCGACCATAACCGATCCATTGCATTGTTTACAAATGTGCTCCAGTGTTCCATATATCGTTATAAGGGCGCGTGTAAAAGCGTCCAAAATCATCATGCGCAACAATAGCTGAATTAAAAATTCTAATGAACTGTTGTGACGCTATTGCCGCGCCAGTGCGACGCCAATGAAAAATGTATAGACCGTCTCGATCGCTAATCGATCTCATCGTTAATCGAAAGAACGTATATAGGGTGTTCAGAAATGTTTAGGTTAATCTTCGTTTTACAGTAGAAAATATATTTTATAGAGCCTATTATACCTTCTGGCATTACTCAACGAATTAAATACGAACCGGTAAATACCGCTTTTATCAGACGGACCGTAAACTTTAATTGAGTACTGTATTAAAAATGCAAAATATTTAATTTAGCGATCGAGGCGATCGATTGATCGTCTTTCTGGGGTCAGTCTATTAGTTTATATATTGAAAAACTGAAGTCAAATAATAAGTAACTCAAATACAACTCACGATTTCTAACAACAATTCTAAATAATTGAAGTAAAAAAGTTCAGTTTAATATTTGAAAATTACTACGGGGCAAAAACGGTTAAGAAAGGAGATTGTTTGATATAGTTAATAACGTCGAACAATATTTATGTAAATAATAATTTATTTCCATTTTCGATGGATGAATCAAATAATTTTCTTCCTCTTTTATGTTATAAAATTACTCTCATATTATTAGGTCCGCGTGTTTTGGAACACCCTATATAGATATAATTCTGAAAAGGAATCGCTCGTAAACAGGACACGCGTATTCTTCGTTTTATCAAGCGAAAACTACAGAATTGTTTTTTAGTTATGAGGGACGTAGATAGGTGTGTTGACGAAGGACAAACGACGAGCGAACGGGGGATGAAATCTGAGAATTCGTGGAAATTATTTATAAAGCGTCCTTCGAGAATTCCTCGACGGAGACAATTTCGTGCATTCGAAAGCGTGTTGTCGTCCTGATGCACCCGATGCGCAGGATATGCAGTATATGCTAATCGTATGCAGGGACCCGTGTGCCGCGCCGAATACAAATGCCAGCCACCATCTTTGCGACGTTCTAGCCTTTTCTTCTTTACACGATCGCTTATTCCTACCATCTATCGTGCTATGTGACGAGCTTCAACGGATTTTTCGATTAAACTATCAACGATAAATTTCATTTTAAATATCCTATTAATATTTATGCAATATTAATATTTATACTTTTATTGCCTCTAATATTTATATACATATATTATTTTAGTGTTTAATTCTGTTATATTATTCGAAATTTCATATTCTAATTTTAACTGTAATTTGCTCTTGTAAACTATTAAAAGGTATTAAAAAGCGAATGTATGTATTTCTGAATTTCTTAAATTTTTACACGCTAGATGCGTCAAAAGCTTCGTTTATCTTTCGATGAACAATAATTCTTTCTTTCAATATTCTGATCGCCGAATTACATTTCGAAACAACTTCCAATTTGCGAATTCAGCCTCGGTTTTCCGATATATCTGTAATAAAATTAGCGTAAAAATTCTTCTCGAATTCCCCTTTCTTTTACAGTCTTCCTAAAAAAGAAGTACATTTATATACGAATAAAGAAAAGGAAAGAGAGCAAAGAGAAAAAGCCACATCCCCAGATGTGACAGAACTTTGTCTCCATCCCTTGGCAACCGTTCAGATTCAAAACAAACGAAGACACTCGTATACTTAATATTCCACGTTCGTCCATCATAATTATAGGCATCGTCTAATTTCTGAGTCCGTACGTGAAAACAATGACGCGAACGTCGATCATTGGTGGGGGAAACGATTCGAATTCGACGATGGTCATTCCACGTATCGAATCGATCCTTTCGAACCGGTCAGTCGTCGACGATAAATCGAAGGTGTTCGTTCAATCCGATCCTCCGTGTCCTTCGAGTGAAATTCTTCTCGAGAACAATTCATTTTATTTCTTTCTCCCTTTCCATTTCACCATCGACGATGAAAGAAAACACGAATCGGTTGTAAATACGCGAATAATTCGTGTTGGTGAATATTTGGAGGGTGAAACGGCACGCGCGAGAAAGAAACCGAATGAAGGAAATGGCCGAGAAGTTTGTCCCGCAGAAAAATATGGCGAACACGTGCGAAACGCCACGGTCCCGGCGACGAAACCGGCCGACTTTCTTGGATTTGTCCAACATCACGCGTAAGTGTCTCGTTTTGCTCGTAATTTACGTACGCCCCTGTCTTTCGACTTATTTCTCCCATTTCGTATCTGGCAGCAAAAAGTTTCGTGACTTAGAAAATAACTCATAGTCGTGGTTTTTGTTAAAATGATTTATACATTATGCTTTCTTTTTACTCTTTCGTGGAAGATTCAAATATTTCCGTTTGTCTCTTATTACGTAAAAAATTACGTACACTTGAAGCATAAACATGAATCTTTCGTATCTTCAGTGGATATAATAGTCTTTGAAGAAATCTGAAAAAATTCATATAATATCTTCAAACGTTCTAAATTAAGATTATCGCACAATTTTTGACAAATAATTCGTTCATATTTGTTGTGCACATTGTATAATAGGTAGTAAATTAAAACATAAGAAGTGTAATATTATTCGAACTAGCTTGAAAAAGTAAGCGTATGCTCAGAGGAGATACATCGAATATTTTTACCTTAATTCTGAGAAATAGGATTGAATAGGAATAGAGAGTAGTTGTAGAGACTGTAGTAAATATTAAATATAGGTGGATGTGGTAAATTAAAGATCTCGAGGAACGCGAATAGCCAGTCTGTTTGGATGAAAGTATATTAAGAGATGCATTAAAGGGTGTGCTGCAAGGGAAGTTTCTTTCTGCCTGATGTTCACTCGAGTTCCACGATATCGTTGCACAGTTGCAATAATTATGATATTGATATCTCGTCGAGTTCTGCCTCTTACACATCCTTATAAAGAATTTGTAAAGCTGTAAAAGTAAACAGCAACGTAATTGAGTAGAAAATGCATAGAAAGAAGAATTTCGACAGAATTCGACAATTTTTTGATTCGTGAAGGAAAATAAAAGGAGTAGAAAGCCGATCGACATCGATTCGAGAGTTGAATAGCGGAATTATATTTTTCGAAAACATCCGTTATAATGCTTCCTGTCGTGCAGGCTAGGATCGTGTTACGAAGAGCGCACATAACGGCTCGCGACTTTAATCGTTTGCGACTATTAATTCGGTGGAAGACCGGATACGCCGAAAACGGAAGCCACGCGCGTCACGTAGCGAACGCAAGAACCGCCAACATGGCGACTAGAGAAGCCAAGTACGGGAAGGAAGATCTTTCAATCATCAATCCCCTCTAATACGTTTATAATTGAGAAGGAATATTCTTGCCACAAAAATATATTTTTTCTTTTACGTTTCCATTATTGTATAACATATTCGAAGCAGAGTACTCGTTTACTAAAAGAAATTTCTGCTATTTTAATATGTTCATTTAAAAAAATAATAAATAAATAATAATAAATGTTAACAGTAATGTGAATAGTCCATCTATGATAACTGAAAAGAATTCTTAAGAACATGAGGAGATAGAGACAAGATGTTAGGAATATTATTTTTATCGATACCTTTTTTCTTTTAACGGGAGAGTAAAGTTTGGGCCACTTCTACTCGATGAAAAGGTTGACGTTCGCGTCACATTATGTGTTCAGGATGGAAACCACGTGTTACGAACACGGAAACGAACCCTTTGCACCGGCTATGGTGTTCTTCTATTCTTAACAGCGCGTTTATTTGTCCGCGGTTTTCACGGAAAACTGTGCGCGTACAGAGGAATAGGGGAGAAAATGAAAGTTTACCCCGTGCCCGGTTATTTTCAGAGCCTTCGTACCCCAGCAAGGCTATGAAGCTTTCCATTCTCCCATAACTCCATCATCGTTTCGATTCCGATGCATCTTTAAATCCTTACTCATTATACAACTATGTGCTTTGAAAATAATTCTCCTCAGTTTTTCCTCTTATATTTATTTGTTTCGCACTATGATAACTTTGCTGTTGAATACAATTGCACAATAAAAGACTATTAACGGAACTATTTTGTTAACTTCGTTATTTTTCTTCAATTTAAAGGATATACCAAATGTATAAAATATAATTGCTTATTATAGGTCCAAATCTTTCTTTTTCTTCTTCAGACTGCACAGTAGACACGAATAAAGTTTTACTATTTTTCTATACAGAAGAAAAGGGAAAATAATTTTTCTATTGAAAGGAAAATAGAGATGGAGACAATTGTATTATTCTTTATGCCTAATATATGTAAAGACTTGAATAAATATGTTTTAAGTCATCAAAGTTCTTCATTCACAAATGAAATAAAACTTCTTCCATTTTTCTCGAAATTCTACCATTCATAAAAAAGACTTTTGCTTCATTTAGGAGACTAATTTATTATTTACATTACTGTTACTTTATTTAAAAACTAACTAAATTACATTAGTTAATAAATATACCTTATACGTATCATCTTGCCTACATCATACAATCCCATCTTTTACCATTTATGAGCTTAGTCCAACTATTTTATGAAAACTGTCGAACGACAATCGATAATAGACAGGGTGTTATAATCGAAAGGGATGGAAAAGAAGAAGAAAAAGAGGAAGAAGAAGAAAGAGAACGAAAGTGAACTCTTTCTAGTTATTTTGGGATGTAGGGATCATAAGCCCTGGTGCGTTTCCAGTCGGTTTCTGTCAGATATCGATATCAACCGGCACAAAAGCTCCGTTGTACAAGAAACGATCGTGGTTATGGAAAACGGACGACCCCATTAATTATACCATTGTACGCTCGATAAACTCACGAGCTGCTCTTTCTGCTGACCGCAGTGAAACGTTTAGATAAGCCATGAGACTCGGTTTTGCGCGTTCACTGTTCCACGACATATTTCAAGGTTACCGACTCAAGTATCGATCACATACTTTGTAATTCACGAATTTTCAGAAAACGAAATTGATCAGCTTATCTTGTGAGTGGATCACGAGATTAATAATAATTTTTGCGTTCTTGCTAAATCAAACATGGAAAAGATTCAATGAAATTAAAGGATACTATCTCTATTCATATCATTAACGAGTCATACGAAATTAAGCGGAGCAAAGTATATTGTTATTTTATCACGATGATCATCACTGATGATTCATCAAGATTTTCGCGTGACGGCGATCGCCCGCGTTAATCAGACATCTCCGTGATGTCGTTTTCTCGAATAACGCGGAACAAACGCATTAGAAGGGTATTATTTCATTAACGTCGCGTGTCACGAGCCGCATTAAGCGAAATTGAACGCGACTCCGCCGGGGGAGAAAACTAAAGCAAGGTGTGCCTTCCCGCTAATGGCTTGTACAAATTAACCTTATCGTTGATTAAGACCAGGTGTAAATAACAGGAGTTATCGATTTATTTTACGCTGTTATTTTACCATTTTGTTTTCTTTCTTTTTTTGCATAATTACTCTACTCGAATTTAGTTTTTATAAATTAGTAACTTGCTTTGTCGTTACGATATTAAAATGAATAGACGGACGTAATTAAGATAAAATAAATTCTTGCAGGATCTCGTTCAGCGACCGGACTGTCGAAGATCGATTCACATCCCGAAGATGATGTACTGTTTGTGTCGAGCAAGGACAGCGAAATTTCGAGCCTGTGGGTCAATTACCTCACTGCCTGTTTCGAGCAGATCAGCAGGCAACAGGGCCGGCCGCCTTTTAAGTAAGCAGATCTTCGTTTTATGATTTTATTGACAAACGATTCATATCATACAGAGTCTCTTAATTATGATTTTTCGTTCATACAATAAGAATTCACATTCGAATAAACGGATTTCTATTATATCGTCGCGAAGTATAACCATTCTATATAATTTCTAACATAATTTCATACTTCATAATTTCTAACATATGTTGCCATCATTGTTGATAATTTTTTAATCGCATCTCTAACTATTTCTCCATCAAATCGGAAATTGCAGAGTTCGTCACGTAACAATCGAAGAAGCGATGCTACCTGGCACCGAAGAGAGGATTCGATCGGCTCGCTTGCAGATCGTCGTCGTGTGTCCAATATTGTTGGAACGAGTGCAAACTCGGCCAGAACACGCGACGAATCTCTCCAGACAGCTAATCACCGACAAAGTACTCGCGATGATGTTGGGTGTCCACGATAGCCACATCAGCGACGTCCACAAGTCAATTCTGGTCTCGTATAATCAGTGGAGAAAATTCTTCGTGAAAGACCAGGACGAAACATTCGTTGGTGAACTTCTGGGTGCCGCGGTTGGAATTCTTGGCACAATGCCGCCTCCTGCGTTGAGGAGCGACAAAACCGCCTTTTCGGTTCATCCGAAAAAAGTGAAGCTGGTAGGTAAATCACTGCAGACGATTTTGTTGAATTAAAACAAAAAGCTAAGTGGCCGCGAACGATTTCATTAACTTCAAATAAAATTTTATCAACTTAAAGAACAAAAATACTTCTATTGCTTGTATGATACTTTCAGTTCTGCATCTTGTATACATGTAATCGCTACAGATATACATATATAATTTAAAAAAGCTTGATTATGGAAGTTCCAGGGTTTAAGTGTGTTTCCAAGAAGAAACAAGATATATAAAATTAATATAAAAAGAAAATGAACACTTTCAGGGTCACAACAGGATAATCGCGTTGTTAAACGACCCATTACGACCTGAGGACAACGTATCGGTGATCGTGGATCGCTGCGGTGAAGCGATTGATATCGCCCACGTTAAACGAAGAAATCCCTATGCCCTGCAATTCTCCATTCCCGACAGATGTTTAGAGGTATCGATGTTGGTCGGTGTTCGTATAGCGAAGAATGGTTGTCCGCTTGGTGTGAGGCAAGTAAAATGCGAGAGCAGGCTCAGGGAACTTGATCAAATCCTCAGGGCCCATGACAATCCCCTAGAATTTATGTGCCAGGTAAATGCGAATAATAGTTTGATAGAATGAATGCGAAATTCTTATGATTATCCAAATCGATTCAAATCTGGTAAAAATTGAATTTCATTCGTAGACCTTTGGCTTTAATCCTGGTGATCGCGAAAAATTGGACAACTGGATGGTCCACGCGTTTCAACGAAACGTTCCACCGCACTTCAATCTCCTGTCTACGCCCAGTGGGGTAGTGTCTACCCAAAAAGTTCACTCAAGTGAGTATTTGTTGATTTGAAATAGTTTAATCATTGACAAATGTATCTGTTGAAAATATTAAATATTGTTTGTTTCGCTTACTGGACTAATAGAAAGGCTGGTTGGTAAGAACTTATGAATCTTATTGTTAGGAGATATCCTACGATCCGGAATTTGAATTGAAACATTCAAATTTAGATTAAAATTTCATTTCACAGTTTTTAAATTAAGTTCTGAATTTTTATACAGAAATTATAGATTAAGAAGTAAAGTAAACTCTTAATTGATCTAGGCCCCGAAGAGAATCCGACGTTGTTACACTTTGCCGCACGTTTCGGCCTGGAGAGATTAGCTTGGCAGCTGTTGGAGTGTCCAGGCGGTGATATAGCATGCGACCTGAGGAACGTGTCGGAACTCACCCCTGCGGATCTTGCAGAGCAGGCAGGACATACAAGATTGGCGCATCAGCTTCGTGGCTACATGGTACAAAAACATCGCCTTTAAAGCGACATCACAGTTAGTCCAATGGAACCGGTACTTTCGTGATATTTCTCTATACCTAATTGCAAATTGTCGCTTGGACGATCCACCTTCTATTTTTCTCTAAACTCTACGTCTAGCTGTCCGTAGACTTCCAATTGAAAACGTGATCAGTTAAAATCAGTCAAAATTAATTAACATCAGCTGGAATTAGTCGGAATCGGTTAGAGTTAATTATGACTCGTTGAATAATTAATTAATTATATTCCATGAAAATCAGTTATGGTCAATTGGAATTAGTTTGGCGACTCTAACTAGTTTCGTCCGGATTCTAATTACAATTAAAAACTTTAATATTTATAGAATTTTAAAATATTGTTAATGAAGAATGATAGTAGACTTGATTTATAGAATTTCTTACTGATCTTGTGGTATGTTTCGGTGAATTAACTGGTATCTTACTTTTGAATTGCATGTTTCGGGCTTCCCCTTGAATTCTCGCGCACGGTGCCGCAGCAAATGAACGAGTTCACCAACATGTACAGCTATTTGAAAGTGATCAGCGAGACCACTACAGACCAAGCGGCAAGTGAGTAGACCCTCTTTTATTAAAATCAGTATTTTATGTCATGTACGCATTTAAAATTTGTACGCACTTATATTTGAATCTATGGTCACAAATATACAATAATACAGATAAACAATTGCGATATACCCAAATATTTAAGCATAAATAAAAATTCTAAATGATTGTGAAATGGTACCAGACTGGTCCAATATTAAGATCAAAACGTTTTTCAGGTGCGGACCCATCGACAACTAACACATCAAGCGACACCAATAACGACAAGGAGGATTATTGTCGTCCACGACCCTTGAGCGAAGCCTATTCGGTGCCACCGGCCGCAAGACCAATAACGTCCTTGATCTTGCCAGGTCAATTATCAGTAACCCCTAGCCCGACCACCAGTAACCCCATTGAGGCAAATTATTCAATCGTACCAGCACCGACTCCCGTCATCGCCAGTCCGTCAACACCAACGCCTGTGATGACCTCCTCGAACGGCTTTGAACTCCCTCTTCAAGGTTACATGAAAATGCATCCAGCTGGTAGGTAACTCTATAAAGAGATAGACGTAGGATATTTAAATTTGAATTATTGAATTTGTATATTTAAATTTCTCAAATTGAATATTAAAATATTTGAGTACTTAAATGTTTAAATCTTGAAACCTTGTAATGTACAAATAATTTTTGAAATATTCCAAACTGAAACCTTTCCAAGCACTGTCAAAAAATTGATGTTTCCAAATTTAATTCTTCAAGGACCAAAAACGCCAACGTCGAACGCAGTGAGCCAGCAGCCATCTCGAACAGCGACGCCCACCCAGAATCGTTCAGATTCCCATCCCATGCCTGCTCGAGAAGAAAATAGTCAATCCTCCTTCTCTTATGGCAGAACCACCTCCAATTCCAGCAGCACAAAGTCGAGGGAACCCTCTGGGCCTCAGGACGAGTTACTGGAAATCATAAACGACTTCAAGAACAACGTGTTCACGATAACCGAAGTGGAAAGATTGGTCGAGAACTGGAGGAATCGCAACGATGTTCAACAGAGCTTCAAAGACAAACAGAGGCAACTCACTGCGATGAGGGAAGAGTATGAAAGAATACAGAAAAGAATGAAAGAGGAAATGAAGGCTCCTACACCTTTTGACAGAATCAGAAAGTTCTTCTCCAAAGGAAAGAAAGGTTCGTTAGACCAAAATACATATATTATAGATAATCCTCTGTTTCATAAGGTTTTAATTTATTCTTATTTTTAAATTGTAGATACGAAGGACTCTACGACCGGAAGTGACGATTCTTCTTCGGCCAGTAAAGTGGAGAACGTTAATGGTGCTCTAACCGACCGTAGGCCAGTTAGCAGTCTAAGTCTCCGCAGTGTTTCAAGTACGTATTTCGATAGTAAAGTTTGTTGTTTGGAGAGAAAATATTCTAATTAATTTCTATTTTCTTAGGCTCGTCTTCGTCTGGTAGAATGAGCACTGCCAGCGGATGCAGTGGCACCAGTTTAGGTGACAGTGGAACTCATTCTGACACTGAGGATCGACGAGTTAGTATTTAGAAAAATACATAATCGATATCTCAATAAAGAACTTTGAAAACTTTCCTACAGCTACAAATATTTTTATTTCGTTGATTGTAAAACTTGAAATTTCTGAATGAAAAATTGTTTCAGTTGCAAAATGCCAGAGAGGATAAAGCGGGCGTGATGTCGTACGAAATACCACCAGCTCCAAAGCCATTCGCAGGAAGGTATTCACCGGCGCTTAGGTATTCCCCATCTCCTCGTTCCTCGACTGGAAATGATTTAGACTTAAGACCATCACAGCCACAATTACGAGGCGAGGATACCGAATACTACATCGCTTTTCCACCATCGGGATTACCCATTCACTGTTAGTAATCAAATAGTAACATTTTAAAAGCCTATAATAAAACAGTCCGCGTAGAAAATAATTTTGATTAATATATACTACAATATTTAAAAGTATACGCTAGAAGCAGTTTCGATTTTAGATAATTCCAAAACGATCAATTGTATTCTGATTAATCATAGATTTGTAATATAAATTTTATTCCTGTTGAGGTTATTAGATGTATGAACAGAGGAACGCATGGATAAATTGTAAAATAGAAAATATATTTTAATACAGAAGTGTAAATACAAGTAGGAATATAATTTGAGCTGGTCCAGATTCGCACGCTAGCAGTGTTACTCTATAACTGAAAACCCCGAAGCCATCGTCGCCTATCTTTTGTCTATGATCTGCCTTCGTCTCAGTCTTTTGTCTATACGCTGTCGATGGCTTCAGTGCTTGAGAAAACTAAAAAGACCAGATGTAGAGTTTTCTAGAAGTGGTAACCACTTCAACAATTCCGAATAAAAGATTCTAAATAATAGTTTTCAATAATGATCAACAGCTTTCAAGACAGAGGCTCCTCTGAAGGAACCAAAAACTCCAAGCTCCCCGTGTGATCACCCTAAGTACCTGGACTTGATTCAAAATTCATCGCCAGTCACTAATGACGCTTCAGAACCAGAATCGTCCAGACATCCCGGCAACAGTTACGCAAACATTGATCCATATACGTTGAACCCAGCACCAGTACCGCCTGCTGGCATGTGCATTCCAACAAATTACGTGATCGTGACTCCAGCGTGCGTCACCTCGTCTCAGGAAACTACACAAGGTCAGCAAACCGAGCAGAGACACTCACTCGACTTAAATCATGTATCTGAAACCTCGAAGAATTCAACCAAGGCCGAGACTCCCAGTCAGACAGGAGAAAATAAGGTCACTGATGACATACGAGGTCAAGACAATGTTTTGACTGAAGTTCAAGATAAAAATAACGAGGAATATGTGGAAACAAATTTAGCAAATAGTTCAGAAGGTGTGGACGTACCGGATACTGGTAAACTGCCGGAATATATGAACGTCGACGTCCCTCAGGATCAGAAAGCTGGTGCCACGAAGAAAGTGCCTGCTCCTCCTGTTCCACCAAGAGGTAAAGTTACTTTTATCTCTTTTTATTTAAGTTATTCTGTTATTATATTATGAATACAATTAGTACGTATTAGGTTGGATAACTCATGTTTATACATGCTTTCCTATTTCCTTTGCATGTATTTCTGTGCATTTTTTTCTGGTAACAAATACTTTCTCTTCCAAACATTTTCAAATTTACTACTTACATAGTATTTTAGTTTAATTTAGTAGCAGTTTAATGACGTATTTCAAGATAAAAGAATATACGTGACTAAATATAGTCACAGTATTTCCTAGTATTTACTCAGTTCCTCTTCTATGAAATATTTGCAAATTTCCTACTTGTAAATTTCAGCGAACTGTGTCATAAATATATCATATATTTCAATCATTCTAACTCAAGGTTTATCCGTTCATCATATACCCAGAAATAGTTAAGAGGGAACTATTTAAGGAGCTTAAATTACATCTATAACCAAATGACCAAATGAAATTTTAATTTCATTGAAATCTGCTCCACGAATTCCTTACCAGTTTAATCACTGGCCATTCCCTTTTACTTAGCGGGGAATCACGAAGGTTGTCGATTACACAAGACGCTTTAGTGAACTGTCATCATCATTCGCTACTTTTAACGCTATATATGTGTATGCAAATCATTTCGCTCCTACAATCGATTCATCAAAATTTTGTTTCTATTTTCTGTTACAGTTACCACGAAGAAGTAAAATAAGAACGATTACCACGAATAGAAGTACTTGAAAAGAAGTCGTTTCTCCGACTGGAGACTTTAATGGGCGGATCGTTCAAAAATAGTGCTCTCGGCGATCGTTTTTCATTGGAGAAATACTCGAGTATGATTTCAAGTACTCGACGTCAGTGTTCTTCGTAATCGTTAGTATTAATAGCGTATTTAACTGTAAATTGTTCGGTTCGAAATAGTCGCTACGGCTCATGTCTTCTATGTACATTACCTTCGTTCTTTTGTCTTTCTTTCTCTTTATTTTAATACTCAGTGAGGCGCGACTTAATCTGTAATTTTTGTTTATGGTATTGTACTGCAATTAAGTACGTTTATTGGTCGTTATTAGTCTAAAACTGCCTCGAATGCGTTACGAAAATAAGACCAATGTATAATTAATTATTAACTTGTTACTGTTATCGATAAGCGAAATATACTATTGTTCATAGTATCGAAGACGTTTTTAAAGTGTCTTAAGTATATTATAAAATATGTTAATCGTTTCGATATTTCCATAAATTTTGTTAGATTAGAAACGAATTTGGGGATCTCAAATCATTAAGATCGATAAATTTGAGATCTTCAAAGACTTTAAGTTTAAGTTTTGGAACCCGAATCGTTAGGATAATCATTTTAGTACGTTTTTTTAGGAAATTTAGAATCTTATTGATCAACAAGCATTCGAGGCTTTCTGATTATATCACTAAGTTGTATATTATGTTAATTAACCGATGCTCGGATCTCGGTCCAAGAACGAATACAATGCTAGCGAGCGCCAAATCAAATTTTCATCTTTTGGCGGAAAGCCAAAATAGCAATCTGTACATACTGTCCTCTGCTCTATATTCTATTATTGTTGTAACCAGTTTTCTATATCGTCAGTCCTTAGGATTAAGTTAGAACAATTTATAATAACGAGAATTGTTTTAAAAAAATGTCAATGACGCCAAAGACTGCGTTAAGAATACATGGCGTCGTGTAATCATTATGTTATTAATCATCCAATTCATGCACCATACGTTGTAATCATTCTCTAGCGTAAACAATACTTTGTACAGGTGTCGAAATTCCTTTTGTCTTATATCTTTATAAGAATGACGACGAAATGCGTTTCAAGTACCAAGGATGCATTTATCGTTTTGATTGTAATATCATAGTGTAGAATATTTTACAAAACCATTCTTTTTTATGTCTACCAGTAGAGATACTACTATGTCTTTTTTATATTTATGTTTATACCAATAAAACTAAAGATAATAGAAATTGCAGAATTATTTCAATCGGATCTTCGTCTTACTTCAATGATAATCAATTGATTATGAATTGATCATGAATGAATTACGTAGCATACCATAAACATAGTGAAATATGTAGTATTGATAATATCGAGTATAATTTATGCATTGTTAGAAAGTCATAATTTTTATCAAGTGCATCTGCTGTGAGAAACGTTTCCAGGAAGCCGTGTTATTCTCGGAAATTACACGTTAAATATGCATTATGTAATTTACCGTGTCCGTATATGTGAATTTCAATAGTAAGGGGGGAAAAAGCATGAGTAAATATTCTTACCAAATCTGTCGTTAATCAGAGGTAAAAACCATATTTGTTAACACAAAGTTTGCAAAGTTTTGCTTTTCTTATGCATCATCAAACTTCTTAGATAATATTTTATAAATGTTATCAAACCTAATAACAAAATATCGATTAAATTGTTAATATGAATAAAAATTGACAAATATTCATATTAAGAATTAATTTTTCAAAGATGCTAGAACCCAACACACTGTTACAAAATATGTAGATACTTTTGATGTTGCAAGCAAAATATCGTTGAAGTATAAATGATGTCACGCTCATGTACATACAGACAAATGTGTTTTTTTGAATAAAACATGCGATTGAGTATTCATCGACAGTATCAAACGACCTGTCGTGATATCAACATCACGGCCAGGAATAACCAAGCGTTCTAAAATTCTCGAAAAGTACCTATTTGATTATTGACGGCGAGTCGAACAACGTGTCCTTTCTTTCACGAACAACGATTATCTTCGGACATAAAGGTATTTCTACTCTTTATTCCTTAACAAATTAAAAAATTTTCATCGCAATATTATACTACTGTATTGACGTTAATTTCTTGTAATGATAGCTCTCATGGATTAGCAAACCAAAAAATTTGGTTCGTCTCTCGTGCGAATAAAATAAAGAATAAAGATAAGGAAGAATCTATAAATTTATATTACTAATATCTATAAATCTCTGACCCATAAATTAAAATTTCTAATTATTATTAAAATAGAAATAAAGAAAAAGCTATGCTTCTCCGAGATCAACGATCAGGAAATGATCTAGACTACAGCCCACTCATTTCGTTAACCCTGGGTCTCGCAGAAACCACTATCTTCCTTCCGCTCGATTTAGATTTCTCGTTAATTTGCCCGGCTAATTACCGTTGCGGTTCGACATCCGAGGTAGATCCAACGATCCTCGATTTCCGTTTGCAACGGAGTTGCAACGTGCTCGTTACGTTTATCATTGAGTGGGGATCGATCTTATATAGGAGAGAAATTGTTCTCTCTTCAGCAAAAGTCTCGATCACCTGTTTCTTCGTTTGTCGACCCACGACTAAGAGTCAACGGTGCCATAATCGATCGCATTTCAGTTTTGAAAGCATTAACGCAAAGTAATTCGGTATATCTGTGCGATTTTTTAAACAATTTATAAAATACGGTAATTATTATTAACAGAAAATAATAGTTGAGTTTACAGAATATGTGAAATAGTGGAATTCCTGTTAAAAAAAAAATGAATATTTAAAATAGATATTCTTTAAACGAAAATTTCACGAACAAAGTTTTTATCGAAATAATCGAAGTTTTTACAAACACATACGTTCTTCGTTTTTAGTTTCGAGTAAGCTAAGTGAGTAAACTAATTGAAAAATGAAATTGCTTACGATGGTCTTGGTGTCTACGTTGTCTTTGGCCACAACGCTTGCTCAATCCAGGTTTGTTTCTACCTTGTTTAATTAATTAATTGATTATTTATGATGAATAGATTACGGATTTTTATGTATTTATGGAAATGTTAGAGACGCAAAAATACGTAAGAGCAGACATAAAATATTCAAAATGTAGTAACTCTTTATAATAACTAGTGAGTTTGTGGTGTATCAAATCTCTAATTAAATCCTACTGTTTTAGTTATGTTCTTAAAAAAAAACATGAATTTACATAAATATTCTCAGCCTGCTAATGAATCTTCCTCACGCCATTGAAATAATGTCTTCAGGTACGAACCTTTCGCTGAAAAACCAGGTTCCTGTCCACCAGCTTTGCCAGTGCAGATTTGTAGTCAATCTTGTTTCTCCGACTTACACTGCTTAGGAATTGGCAAATGTTGTCCAACCAATTGTGGAGGCTTTGTTTGCACAAAACCTGTTACCATGAGGCAAACAATTCCTATTGGTAAAGTGACACTGTAAAGTAATTAATAACGAAGTTGATAACTAAATTTTATGTTAATTAATTGGCAGAAACGGTATAAAGTTATTCAAATTCTTAATAATTGAAAACCTTTTAAAAATGCCTAACTTTGATTTCAATTATAAAATTTGATTTAATCTGTATATTTAGAGAAACCAGGTTCGTGTCCAGCAAAACCAAAAGGAAGATGGGTGTGCTCACCAACCTGCAGTGTTGACAATGATTGTAGAGGAACATTGAAATGTTGCAAAAATAGGTGTGGAGCATTGGCATGTCAAAAACCAGATGTTAAGGCGGCTGAATCTGCAGACGAATCGGAAGACTTTTATAATAACCCCAGGAATCCTTACATCAATTCCAGAGATCCAAATAATTATCTACGTTATTTCAATAATTAGTCAAAATTGCAGATCGCCATAAAATATTAACAGGAAAATATGATTCTCTTTTTATTTAATCTTTTGTTACTAAATGTATACTTGTGCCATATCTTGTAATTGTTACAAAATTTGTTACAATTTTAAAATTTCTAGATTTAAAAATTAATCGATATCTTAAATAATAGATAACAATGCTTGTTATACATATATGCGAGTTTGTAATTGAAATAAGATGTTCTATGTTGAACCTTCTAATTTCTTAAATGATTTCTCAGAAACAAATTCATTGGTAAGCGGCCTTATGCAAATGATGCGTCACCTTATTAGTCTATTAACCTGAATTTTCATAGATCCTTGAAGAATACATTCACGAAATCCAAGTAGAGAAGGTCATTAGCAAGACAAACTAAATGGACGATCGTTTCTACTTTCTTAAAATCCTAAGAAATAATCGTTAATATAAAACCGTATAACTATTTTATTATTAAAAAATAGATAAAAAGAAATAAAGAACAAAAAATAAACTGCTAGAAAGATCAGATAAACAGAAAAAGGATGGCATCTTCTCTGAGGCCATTTCAGAAAAATTCAGAAAATCCTACTTACTGTATAAAAATTTCTCTTATATATATTATAAAAAGTTCAAAAATTTTTTCAATATTAATTTAAAACAAAAGAAAACTTCAAATGCTTTATTCAAAAAATCCAATTATTTTGAATATATTATTTTAATCACAAAAGCGTGAAATTTTCCAGTATTGATTTAAAAATGAAAAATATTCAAATAGATACAATGTAAACGCGTTTTTTGTTGTCGCTTAATACGTCTGAAATGGCTCGTAATAAAATACATAAAAATACGTAATTTGTATCAATGAAAGAATGATCTACGAACCTGAGGTCTGTATTAGTTTTACGTAAATTCACGTATTCAATTGAAATATCCAACTACGCTATTCGTCGAACAGTTGAGTCACAAACGTAAAAACATATCAATAATAGTCATAAATGCGTTAATAAACTGCAATGATGTCGGGAAATATCAAGAAGTTGAATCAACTGGTTTCCTACGTGCCGCCGTTTCATGACATGTTTCTTTCGCTGACCGCAGAGTAGAGGTGGAAACGAATGAGATAATGACATAAGGATTGTTATGTAGATAGATAAGGAAAGAAAATGACAGAGAAAGATTTAAGAGTCTGAGCTCTTATCACGCACCAATTAGACGTTGTTCATCTTACAGTTGAATAGATCTGGTGATTTTAAAATTGTGGAAGAGGATCTTCGACAAAGAAGAATGGATAGTATGTGTGTTTATGAAAATTGAGACTTTTATATAAGGTGTTTCAAGTCAACAAAAAGTTAATGTGAGTTAAAGAGACAATTTCATCGAAGAGATAACTTTGTCGTTTCTGAAAATGAGAAAAGCTATCTAAAAAGATAAATTTTTCTACTTTTTGTTTATATTGAGACATCTTATGCAGTAATACATTATTTTATTTTTCGAACTATTAAATAATCAAGTGTATATCATCCTAGAGAAAGGAGTAATTATGGTACTGGCTGTGTGCTTATTAATTGCTGTGACAGACGCTCAACTGTCTCGTAAGTTAATTAATCACTTGTATGTAGATATATTATTTACTGACATTTCGTATAAAACTAATAGAACTTTTCTTGCTATTGAATTATGAATTTATTTCGAACGAATGCGATAATGTTGTAAATATAATTCTATTATCTATAATTAGTATCAACATATTGACATTTTGATTGAGTATTAATTAATAATTTGTCGTATTTTATATCTCTCACGTATATCTTGATTATGCCTATTGCCAATAAATGTTTTACTTTAAGAAATATATACAGATACGTTCAGATATAATCGTCGTTATAGGAAAATATAGAAAAATCGATGTGATTTTTTATAAAAAATGATTTCCTACAAATTCTGTAAGATATTTTGGTTAATCCTATATCTCATCTATGATTACATATTCTGTCTTTTGTCAATCATAAAATATAAAGGTAATACTACATAATTACTATATTACCACGCAAGTATTTCAATATAGCTTACCTAACAAGTATTTATGGATCTATTTGACAATCTTGATGTCGTACAATTTGTTCAATATTAGAATTAATCGAAATGAATTTCTATTTTCAAAAATGGCGCATTAAAATTATCTTTACGCAAAAGGAAAATCATCATTTATAATTTAATCATTTTTTAGATAAAGAAGGGTATTGTCCATTAAGAAACAGTGTTTCAAAATGCACTCCTAAATGTGTTTCGGATTTTCAATGCTCTTTTAATGAGAAATGCTGCCCAAATAAATGCGGAAGTGAGTCATGTGTTTCAGCGAGTCCCGTTAGTACCGGCAATGGATATAAAGGATCATCGAATGGTAAAAGAGTTTACATAATTTTTTAAGATTTCTATCTTCTAAAACACATAATAAAATTTATTTTTCAGACGACGTTTATTGTGGCGGAATAAAATGCGGTCCGTACCAAAAGTGTAAATTCGATCGTAGAACGAAACGTGAAAAATGCATTCGTACATAAACGATTCTCTGAAATATAACATTATTTTTTTATAAAATAAATAAACATTTATGTTTTAATTACTTTACTTTGTACATATATATCTTACTCCTCTCGTGAATATAATTTAAGATTTTGTAAAAAGATAATGAAAGATTATACATAAGTTGTTAGTAAATATAATTCCTAGAGGTTCACAAAAATTCAAATTTGAATCGCAAAATAGTCGAATTACAATTTGTGATAGCAACTAGCAACCTGTTGAAAGTTTGAAAACTAGTCGACAGTCGACACATAGATTTTAATCGATATTTCTCGATAACCTCTTTATTGTTTTACGAGAAGCTGTGTGCCGGATGGAGAATATACTTATTATTAGCAGTTAGTGTTTATAAAGTATGTACAAAGTGACACGACAGTAAAATCACTTAATTCTAAATATTTTTCAGCAAAATGGCATTTGATCAGTCTTGATTCTTTATAATAAAAGTATATACAACTTTTTATCATTGTAAAAGAGGTTAGATCTATGCCGATATTACGATGGCAGTAGAATTTTTAGTAAATCGTTTGAAAGCCCTCATCGTATTACTCTTGGGAGTATTTAGGCGTGCGATGTGCTGTCTTCGACGTCGAAGAAGGTCGTCTTGTGATTCTATACCTCTCTCCACGATCGGCGTAGTACCAAACACCGTAAACAGCACAACACAATCAGTGAGTTTCGAACATTGTCATTCATCTTTTTTTAAGTTCATCTCTTTTGCAACGATTCAAAAATTATGGAAATCCTGTTGTACCATTGACTCATATAATAGTAATCACTGAAGATGCTTGCTCAAGGAATTAGAGCACTGGGATCAATGGGAAGAAAATCCTGTCGTGGTCGTGCCAGATAGGCCAGTTAACACGGTACAAGCGAAAATCGAACAATACAGACAGCAAGTTTCTAAACTGCCAGAATCTACAGAGGAGCAGCAACCAAATTTTTTCGAGGTAATTATTTCTATTGCTTTAACAACTGCGAAATATCTATATCTAACTTCTTATATCTATCATAGAATATGACACCAAAGATTACAACACAGACAAAGATTTTAGTAAAAGATAAGGCTTCGGAAAATACATCCTGGAATGCATCAAAATTTGCCATGGCGAATGATCTCATACCATATGTATGTTTACACTTCTTATATGGCTATTTTTAATGAGAAGGAACTATATAATTTCTGAAATTATATTTACATAGAATGAGCTAGAAGAATGGGAAGACAATGCTGTTGGCTGGGAAGAAGAAACAACAAAGGAATTTGGAGACCCCACAAAAGCATTAAGAGAACAGAAGCGAAGAGAAAGGGAGCAACGGCTGTTCGAACAACAGCAGAAGAGAATTGAACGCAATTCAAGACCTCAACCATTAGGTGCAAAACTAAATTCTTGATGAGGAAGGATATAGAGACAAAGATTTGTGTTAGAAATGATAATTTTTCATTTGATGATGTTCATGCACAAATGTGATCTTTTTACAACTGCATGGAACGTCAATTAAAATTAAGAAAAATCAAAAGTCATTGCTTGTGCTATGAGTTATATGTTTTTTTGTAAAATTTACTGAATCGTACTCTGTATAGAAAAACATTGCGATAATTTTGTTTGGAACGTCCAAATTTATATTTTAATACGTTTACTAGTTAATTGATATATCGCATCTTATGCATTTAATTCCTTGTTGAAAATTACCTGAAAATCACTGAGTGGTATTTAATGACACGTGAAATATCGAACTTTTTAATAAAAAACAAAAGAACTGACTTATTTACATAACATATTTACGTTACAGAAACTACGAATGTTGCATTGGTGAACGGTAATATTGTTACTTTTGTTATTTAAATCGTTTTATTGTTAAAATGTTTATAACGTCTAGGGACATTCCATGTAAATAATCTTGTAATACCATGTAGAAACTGATTTTTTATAATGAAATCGGACTATTTTTTAGGGGGTGAAAAAATAGAATAACTAATCTCTTCGCAAGTATGAATTCCTCTATTTGATTATTTTCTTAATCATACCAATATAAAACCGAGAGCATGTTCATTGAATTTGTAACGGTATGAAATAAATCATATTACTACACATACTGTTATTAAAAGACTTTATGAAAACCTCCAACAAATGCAAACAAACATTTTGTGATATAGTGTAAGTATGACTAATAAGCGTTTGATACTTGCGTTGCTTTTAAAATGCCTTTTGTATGCGATTGTAAGAGGAAATAGCTATTATAGAGAACAAGAGAAATATTCGATATCGATAAACGAGTATGTATTTAATACATATAACTTTTCGTGCTTCGTATGTCGATAAAATGCATCAAACAAACTTCCCCCTATGTACAGGGGATAAGAGGCTTGTGTCCAATCAGAGATAAAACTAAAGTGAAAAAGATAAGGACGAACGAAAATCACTGGATAGAGTAATATCGTTCGTTTATACAGCCGTTCGTTTTACTCCAGTTATTGAACTGTTACCAATTATTTAGAAACTATACATATATTTTATAACGCGCTGAACATATTGTATTATCTATATCGGTTAATAAAATAAACTGGTAAGTATGTATAAAAGAATATTTATACTAAAAGCTTATAATTCGCAATTCCTTCATTTGAGGTATTCTGACAGAAAAAAGACATCACAAATAACTATATAACTATTTACATAAAATATTTTATTGCAATTTTAGAATTAAATGGTGATGCATAGGACATACGCGAACCGTGTAAAAAATTACGTTGACAATATAATAAATAAGAATTCAATAATCATAATTACCACGGCATTGAATAAAAACTAGTGAAAGCGAGTTTTATTATCTGTGAAGTCTATACCAAAATATCTGTCCAGATGAACAAGATAATGAAACAGTAATACCTGACTTCAGATACTTAGATTTTAAAGGTTTTGGGAAAAGCTGGAATTCCACTTCGCAGAGATACTCTGAAGAAATGAGGGGATAGCAACGGCCAGTTAAAAAGGCAGAATTCCGGCCAATTAGCGAAGTACTGCTATACATCACGTCGATCACGCGCGATATAATCTTGTTGTGTACGTGACCAGCGACGTACACAAACAAAAGAATATTAATAAGAAAAAGACTATACTAAAAATTCTGCCTGCATGTATAAAGAGATAGTAAAACAATGATATTTGATTTCAGATATCAAGCTTTTAAAGTCTGAAAAGCTGGAATTCCACTTCATAGATATTACTTCGCAAAAATGTGGGGATGGCAACGGTCAATTAACAAGACAGAATTCCGGTCAATTAGCAAGGTACATACTGTTACTGCGTACGCATGGCACAGGTTATACATCACGCACGTTACAATCTTGTTTGTGTACGTGGCCAGCGACGTACACAAACGAAAAAATGCAATAAGTGGCATCGATGCACGCGGTGACGTACGCTTGAATTCTTTGTGCTTCGTTATATGTATAGTTCAGTACAACCAACTTCACACAGTCTACATCGTACGTGTACACGAAATGATGGAAAAGCTCGTTTGACGGAAGCCTATCACAAAAACTGCGGTGATCCATTTTCAGGATTTTCCAACTGAATTTCCTTCATCTTCCTTGATTTCTCTTTTAATATTGTCTCTTGATGATCGCATTCGTGATCAACGAAACGTGCGCGATTATTCGATACTTTTCACCTTCACCCTTAACGACATATGCAAATTCAAAATGTCAACATCAGAAGGTGAGCTGTTCATCAGACCTATCTACAAACGATACGATGGACGTTACTAACTTTTTGAATCTCGTTTTGTACTCGTTTATGCAAACAGTATCGAATTAACCTCAAATTAACGGGACGATTGTTAATCGTTCCTTTAAAATATTTTCAAACGAAAACTAAATACGTACATAGATGGTATGAAATTATGGCTCACGAGTAATTTCAGAAGTACATATTAAGTGACAATAACAAGTGTGTTTACATTGTATCTTTTCAATCCTTCATTTATTTTTAAATCAATACTGAAAACTATTTTTCGATTTTAACCACATACATATGTTGGACGAATAGGATCGTCGATACGAACAATCGTAAGCAAACGAAGCATGAACATGAAAGAAACAATGTTCTGCTGTTCCTGTTCAAATTTTTTCTTCTACGTACATTTTTTCTCTACAATCGCGTAGTATACATATTTCTCGGTACGTTAAGAAAGAAATATTATTTTATATCATTTTTGTCGAAAATAATATAACACTTATCAATCATATGTTACACGGAACGATTAATACAGTTACTCTTGGTAATACAGATAAAACAATCTGTTTTTAACAAAACCACAAAGCCACGACAAATCGTTGAACCAGTCGATAACCACACGTTGCGGTTTATTTTTATCAAAGTAAAAACACAACTGTGTATGAGAGAACTTAGTTATTCTAAGAAACGCGTGGAATTGATATTGTAGGTTGTGATCAACATATTTGTCTAGAGGTTACCTGATTTCTTTTTTAGGCAGAAGGATACGCTCTTATCTAAACACAATGTGCTGCATGATAAGAGCATTTTTTAATGGTAATTGCCTCTTATGAATCACTTGTGATACCAATCAGTACTGGAATAATGTAAGAAGGATCAAGTATATGTGATACATAGTCGTCTATTTTTATTGTAAATTACAATAAAACATTGTAACAATGGGTTCTATAGCCTTGGAGGAGTTCGAACTCATGAAAGACTCTAAATATAGAGTGTAAGTAAAGTGTTTCACCTGATTGTTTATGTATATTCCAGTCTATTAATATAAAACTATACAAAAAAGCAAATGTAATGACATTGTTTCTAATTATCTTAATATTTACTAAAAGAATATTTGTTCATATGTAATTAAATGTAGCATTGAATTTTAATCTTCTATGTAAATTAAAGAATATTATATTTTATACAGCTATGTGTCAGCTGTTGACAAAGCTCTAAAGAGCTTTGAATATACGAGCGAATGGGCAGATTTAATTTCTGCACTTGGAAAATTAAACAAAGTGTTATTAAGTCATATGAAGTTTCCAGTTATTCCTAGAAGAATTAAGATATCTAAAAGATTAGCACAATGTATGCATCCTGCTTTGCCATCTGGTGTTCATTTAAAAGCTCTAGAAACCTATGACATTATTTTCAAGTGTATGGGCACTAATAGACTGAGCCATGAACTATTTATATATAGTGCTGGTAAGATTAACATTAAACAATTAATCTTCCAATTGCATAATCTAAATTTATTTATTAATTTGTGTTCATTAATTTGAACTTCTTTATAGGTCTATTTCCTTTGTTGGGTCATGCTGCTATGAATGTAAGACCATCTTTGTTGACAGTATATGAAACTCATTTTGTACCTCTTGGAGAGAGATTAAGGCCTGGATTAAGTGGATTTTTAAGTGGTGTTTTACTTGGTTTAGAAGATGGATCTGATCACTTCGATAGGTAATAATAAAATAAAAACAATGTGAATCATAAGACAAGAACTAAAATATTCTCTTAAACTTTATAAATTTGTTTCTTTAGAACCAATTCCTTGCTTGAGAAAGTGTGTGAGGGAGTAGGTCCAGAACATTTTTATGCATGTTTGTGGGATTGTTTAGCTTCAAATTCTGGAATCCGATTACCTGCTATATCTTTTGTATTAGCTCACTTCAACAAAAAACTGCCAATGGAAGAACAAAAGTACATCATGGGCACAGATACTAATATTATGGTAAAAATAAAAATTATTACAAGAGATCAAATATCGTTTGTATTTTATTGACTGATTGATACACTAATATTAATTAATATTAATAAATTAGGTTACTGCTCTTTGCGCTGGAGTACAAGACAGTTCTGTGTTAGTACAAAGGAGTGCTTTGGATTTGTTGTTAGTTGGTTTTCCTGTACATAATAGTCAATTAACACATGAGCACATGGTATCACTAGTCACAGCTGCTCTTGTCACTATATTGAGGAGAGACATGAGTTTAAATAGGTAAAGTAAAAAGATAAAAGAATGTACATAAAATATATTTAATGGGACATTTTATAAAATTAATTTATGTGTATATATCACAGACGATTATTTGCATGGCTTTTGGGTACTGAAGTAAGCACATCTATTTTGAAGAGAAGAATGGAAACTAAAGTTTTAGAAAACACGGAAAATACACCTACTTATTTTGATATGTACTCGAAAGAAATGCTAATTGAAGCAATAAAATCATTGTTAAAAACTGTTTGTGAGGAAAGTCCACAAGATTTAAAGCCATATAGAATACTGGTTTCTTTATTAGAAAAGGCAGATATTGGCCCAGTAATTTTGGATGATATTTTATTTGAAGTTTTTAGGTAAAACAACATTCAAAACTAATATAGCAAAATAATCTCTTCAATAATATAAAAATTTTTATTTTTTTATTCATAGGACATTTTATAATGCCTGCGGTCAATCAAATAGAGTACCAAAAACAAACGAAGTAGTAAAATCAGCAAACTTGTTATTTTCAACATTAGAACCATCTTATGTATGGATACATTGTGGCCATCTGTTTGAAAAGGCTTGTCAAGGTAGAGCAAAAAGTAAACAAGAAACAGAAGACATTGCTGTGATGTCTGTAGGTTGTGGAATGCCGAATTTCTTGGAAGTGTGTATATTGACTGAATTCCTGCTCGATACTGTGTCGTTGGATGCATTTATAGACACTCCTTCTGAGCATCTGCCTGGCTTATTCTACGAGATCATTAGTAAACTTTTGTACCACATCGATCTTTTATCTCCTATGGAGATCTCGAGAAGTC
Source organism: Bombus soroeensis (assembly GCA_014737365.1). NCBI lineage: Eukaryota > Metazoa > Arthropoda > Insecta > Hymenoptera > Apidae > Bombus > Bombus soroeensis. Next base: position 110,292 of record JACXIL010000032.1, on the reverse strand, counting down.
TTCGATTGTGCGCGAAAATTCTGACAAAAGTACAGCCGACGGTGATTTCAAATCACACGGAGAAGAACGAATTGGAAACGAAATTGGATACAACTACGAGTACTACCACAACAGTTAATGATAACTCCTTAACCGCAATTCCTTTGGAAAAGAGTCAATCCGATAGCAAATTGAATAAACCGGACACAACTAGCGGTTCGTTTTCCGAGAAAAGTCCCAGCCCTAGAAGAAGAGCAAATTCGGGAGGTGCCACCAAACGATCCGAGAAAAAGTCGAAAAAGAAATCTAGTAAAAGTACCTCAAAATTAAGCGACTCTTTACCAGAACCAAGTACCAATATTTCGGTAGTCGTAGATGCTGAATCCAAGGGTTTGCCAAGAAATAAAAGTATGGACGATATAAAGACCGAATACATAGAAACGAGTACCATTAATTCTCCATCTAAGGATCAGTTGACTACTTTGAAACAGTCAAGTAAAAGTAGTTCTATGGGCTCCACAGGATCCTTGGGTAGAGGACCGTCTCCTGCGTTTCAAGCGCAACATTCGATGTTAGAAAAATGTTTAAGACAGTATGAGACTTTTTACGTGAAATTAGTTAGTAATAGAGTATTGACTAAAGAGAGAACGGTTCAAAATATGTTCGATAATTTGATGATACCGTGTCCAAGGGAGAGTTTCGACGAGAGAATGCGATATCTAGAACTTTTATTAAATTCTAGATTAAATATGGAGGATTCTGGTTTCTTCAGCCAAGATATTTCTGTAATGGAAGATACCAAACAGTTAGACATTCTTCATCTGTATATTGATTCTATTTCACAAGCAGAATGGGATGACGCTATGAAAATGGCTTCCAGCTTGTTTGTTGAACTATCTACATTTCCTAAGTATTTTCTTCCTGGTGATGGACTACTTGTAGAGGAAGAACCGAAAGGAAATATTATTCTTCCAGATTGGTTGAAAGTTTTAGTAGTTTGTACTTGTTGGTTGGGAAAACAACCTGCTTTACAATTAACCAGTATTGCTACTTTGTTAGATTTAGTAGCTTTGCTAAAAGCACATAACGACATTGAGACCTACCCAAAAAGCGGGGAAGGAGTTACAGCTGTAATTATGGTGCCATTATTGAAACAATGGCATATAACTTACTTGATGCAATATACTAACGTATTTCAGGTATTCATATATATTAAATAATTTGTATATCTATTTAAACTTAGGATAAGGACTGCTTGAGATCTAAAATAAGTATATTTTTTAAGGTACTAGCGCAATCCTTATGGCATCATCTTGGTGAATTACCTGCACATAAATACAGAATGCGATGTGTTGAATTGTTGCACGAACTGCATCATGCTTTACACAATTCCTGTGATGCTGTAGAGGATGTTATTGGACTAGCACTCACGTCAGAAAATATAGAGAAAAGAATAGAAGCGTTCAATAGGTTTGCCACATTATGGCATCTCGGACGTGAAATTGAAACGAACCCTAGATTGCGAGGTTGTATGAAATCTTTCGATCGGTACGTTATATTATTTTTAATACATTTTTTAATAATTTTCTATCTCACGCATTATTAATGTAAATTGTTCTACAGATCATTGTTAAAAATACTGGATAATCTACAGCTCGCAGACAACTCTCCCCTAAAGCTTCATGCTCAATCATGGCTTCTGCACTCCTTAATGCGAGGTGATGTTTCACGGATAGTAGACCCGTTATTGATAATACTCTTAGATCCATCTACCTGTCGTATGAGCGTGCTGCATGTCAGTATACAACATAGCAATACTGTTTTGACGAAAAACGATCCCATAGAAGAAAAGTCTGAGATACAAGATGACACAGAAGGTGCAGCAAAAATTTACGCGATCAGTTCAGTAGATGGAAATGTGATATACCACGTTAGTGATAGCGTAGATGATGATAAGAAATGGCGTAAAGGTAAAAAGAAGAAAAAGGCCATAAATCCTGTGAAAGTGAAAAGAATATTCGCCGTAACAACACTGGCCGCCGGTGATAATTGTAATCAGTACGTAACCGAAAAAAATCAATATATGAAAGAACTAGAAGTACCTCCTAGCATATCTGGTAATAGAAAGATCTCTGTTTTTGTGAATCCTTTGTCGCTCAACTGCAACGAGAATTCTAATGACTCTCTGACAGAGGACGATTTGTTGCCTAGTGTGAAGAAGGTAAACTTAACAACAGAGTTGTTAAAGAATGCTACAAGATTCAAAAAAATAGATTTTGACAAAGGTTCGACCGCTAGCTTAGACGAAAGTTTCTATGAATCAGCAAATTCCAGCTTAAAGGCGAAAGAAAAAAATGGGTTTAAGAAACTGAATGGAGAAGTTGGCTCATCTTTGGATTCCATTACTAATAGTTTCGATTCTAGCAGTCCTGAAATTACCAATAAGCAAACAAAACAGAAGAAAGAGTCCATAATAATGCCAGGTAGTTCTAGGGAAGTAGCAGGGACTATCATTAAGGGCAAATATCATAGCACAAACGAATTTGCAACGAATTATGATGTTCACGATGTTGGAAGTTTTGAAGCAAGCGTTGAAGTACCTAGTTGGACAATGGATGACGAAGAAGCAGATTTGGATATTAGTACAACTGCAGAAGAATATTTTAGTAACTCTAGTGGGAATAGTATAGTTGAAGAAATCTTAAATGAAGTGCTTGATAAAGTAATGCATATTTGCGACGTTGAACCATCTAAAAGTGTAAGTGGTTCATCTTCATTTTATATTAAAGAGTTAAGTTATATATCACGTTTGTATCAGCTCAACAATATATTTACAGACTGATGAGACCTCATTTCAAAACTCGAAAACGGGTCGCAATTTTGGAATCGGAGTACACAATCTTCATTCACATATGCTGCTTTACTGCGGAGTCTACGATTCGACTAGAACGCTTTACGCATTACGTACACTTCGCAACGAGCTGTTAACGAACACTAGAATGTTTCTATGTTGTGCTGCAACGACTGGCGTAACCAATGCGACAAAAAACACAACATTGTTAAATTTACTAGCTAGACACAGAAAAAGTGTATTTGGGAGGAATTTTCATGGAGACATAGCAAATACAGAATTCATAGCGGCTTATAGAAGTAGCATGTATTTAGAAGTTTTAATTAGTGTGTGCCTTTATTTTGCTAGGAGTTATTATCCTAATTTAGGACAGATGAGACTTACACACGAAGAAATTTCAGGAAATCGGCAGGTAATAGTATTCATGAAATTTGGTTCAAATTTTTGTAAGTATTAATTAAAATTTATTTGTCATTAGGTACAACTTGCAAGTGCAGAACTATTGACACTTATATTCTCTGAATTAATTCCTATTGTTCGTGATTCAGGGAAAGGTTTTAGTTGTTATATAATCGATTTACTTACTAAATGTAAAGTACAAAAAGTTGCATTACATTGTCTTGTATCTAGCGTGATGAATATGAAAAATGCTCATAAGGAAAATGAAGAGGTATTTACATTTACAGAAGAAATCATTTCATTCAATGATCCAGTCATAGACAATGATACAAGTAAATGCAAATACAGAGCAAGCGATCATACAGAGGCTTTTCAAATACAACTATTAAGGTACATATTTAAAAATACAAAAAATTGTACGTTTCGCGTTATACTAATAAATATTTTTTGTAATTGAAGGTTATTATTAGCTTTAATCATGTTAGAACATCAATGTGGTAATCAGAAAGGTGAAGAAATATGCCCACCAACTACACCAACACCAAGTACTCCAACAAAGACTGTACCTAACATTATGGGAAGTAGCTTAAAGTATTTAGTTGGTACATCAATTCCACAACAACCAATGTTCCTTGCTAGCATACTAAGTGCTTTACAATTGGTAAATACTAACTTTCAATACTTTCACACTTGCAAAATATTATTTCAATGGTTTTCTTCATTTATTTTTTCTATAAAATCTAATTGTTTTTATAGGATCACATGAGACATTTACATCAACACTGGACAACTCTCGTTACTTCCAGTCTTCCCTTCATGGGATCTTCGTTAACATCTATAGTTACGTCAGTTATCCACCAATTATGTTGCAATATCGAAAACTTAGCGTCGTATTATATCAACGAAGAAACAACAACGGCGACAAAGTTACAAGATATAAGTACCCTGGAGTGTTGTCTTCCTGCGGATTATACAGTGACACATCTAGAAGCTTTAACGTTTTTACTTCATTATTGTTTATTGGATACGTCGCAACAAATAGGCTTCTCGTTTAATCAGCCTTTGAGTGGTACTATTCAGACAGGAATACCTGGAGCAAATCCAAGCCAAATATTCAATAATCTTATTCACGTGTTTATGCCGAGCCCACTTTCTCCAGTAAGATTATAAAGAATATATGTTTCCAAAAATATTATAATAAAAAATATATGTATGTATATATATATGTATATATATATTTATATATATATTTCTGTTTTATAGGACCTTACTACATCGAAAGATAAAAATGGAGTTAGTGAATTACAGCAGCATGCTCGAAGAACTGCTTTAAGTCACCTGCCAAGAATAATTGCATCTCTCTCCACTCTTTGGCAAGCAGTGTTAGCAACCAAGGACAAGTTTGTCTTATCCTTAACTTTTTTTTTGTTTCTTTTTTTCTTTTTATTTGAAGTGTCTAAAAGTATATATTATACTAATGAATCTTTTTTAAATCAAATATAGTGATCAAGCCAGTTGCGTAGTAGGTAGTCCAAGAATAGTAAAGCATCAACTTCTAGAACTCTTGTCTCCCATATCTTTCCATCATGGTGTAAACTTTTTGGCCGCCATTGCTGTTGCCTGGCACGAGAGGCGGCAGCCTTCTGGTAATTCTAAGAAGGTAATTATATTACCAGACTTATATAATATAACTTTTCATATCATATAACATGTATAATATATATATGTTTCTTTATTTACTTAATTAGGTGCTTCCAGAAGCTTGTTCAAATCAACAAGTTATGGTTCATTTAGTAAGCGCAATCCGTGTGATGCCTATCGATACTTTGGTTCAGACTGTTCATCAAGTTGTAAAGAATCCACCACCGATTCACGGTGTGAAACAAGATTTTTCGTTAGAAGTTTCTGTATTGGAACTGCTTTACGTTTACATGCAAAGTAATACGTCTCAATCTCTAATTGAATCTTGGGCATCTTTACTTGGTCTACTCAAAGACGGCCTATCTTTAACGGCGCCTGCTCAATTTCTGTTATTGGCGATCTTAAATGAATATGTACAGAAATGTCCCCCTATGCAAGAAAAGAAGGATATTAGAGATCTGCAAGATGTGTCTGCAAAGGTACTTTTTCCAGATTTTCTTTTAATTAACAAATTCTTATCTCTACATGTTTGATTTAACAATATTTTAGTTGGTTGAGTCATGTTCACAAATAGCTGGAGCATGTTTAGAACAAACAACCTGGTTAAGAAGAAATTTAGCAGTAAGAGAAGACGCATTCGAAGTTGCTGAAGGATCATCGGAAGGTAAAGAAGGCAAAAGTGGTGCTGGTGCGTAATATGCTTTTCTTTTAGAAAAACTTTATTTTCCATTTTATATTAGTAACCGTAATCCTTATTGTTTGTTTGTTACTTTTTCCATATTAGAGCAAGTATGCCTCAGCATTCTAATCCTGACTTGACAGAGAAACTAACAAAAATGTTTTTTGCAGTAACACCCGGCACACCACCTAATGCAGCATATAGTATCCAAGCTCAAGCAGTATTAGCAGAAATAGTAGCACCCTTGTTGGATGTTAGTTATGGTTCCCAAGAAAAAGAACGTGTAGTGACGCTGTTAACCAATCTCATGTATAATATTACGCCATATCTTAAAAATCATTCGTAAGATTCTCTATCCTATCTAACTTTTGATCAATATCGTCTTAGGACATATTGTGTTCTACTAATTACTAAACTTTTAGGACAAAAAATATTGCCTCGTTTACGGCTTGTTCTCAATTACTGAGCTCCTTATCAGGTTACCAATATACAAGGAAAGCATGGCGCAAAGATGTGCTGGATCTTCTGCTAGATTCCGCTTTCTTCCAAATGACACCAGCATGTTTACCATATTGGAGGACTATCATAGATAATTTAATGACGCATGACAATACAACATTTCGAGATTTAATGAGTAGTTATCTTTCTGAACAGAATGACAAATAAATAGATTATTAATGAGTTTATTTTAAATAAATTTACTTCATTCTAGATCGCGTTTCAATGGCTCAAAGTAGCAGTATCAGTATATTCTCTTCGAAAGAGCAAGAATATGAGCAGAAAGCCCAGCTTTTAAAAAGGTTAGCATATGTGATACTCTGCAGTGAAATGGATCAATATCACAAATACATGCCTGAAATTCAAGGTGAGTTACCTCTGAAACGTTAATAAATTTCATATAATATTGACTTTATTATTATTATTTATTACTAGAACGACTTGCGGACAGTTTGCGACTACCACAAGTAATTCCATCTATTCAAGCACAAGTGTTTCTTTGTTTCCGGGTGCTACTTCTTAGAATGTCTCCACAACACGCAACTTCCTTATGGCCGGTAATAGTTAGCGAACTTGTTCAAGTTTTCCTATACATTGAACAAGAACTGAACACAGATAGTGAAGAATTCAGGTAAAATAACATTTTATGTTTTTAATTATGGGAGTTATTTTGCTTTTGGGACTTTGGTGCTTTCAGTGCATGATATTTCAATGGATTTTCTTCAAGAATTATCAAAAGGAGGAAAAATATGTACATATAATAATATTTTATTTGGAATTCATTTTATTAATACATTTAAGATATATATAAATATATATATTATCAATTGTTATTTATTTGATATTAAAATCGTATTCAATTTCTTTTTAAATTAAATTTAAATCCTGAGAATTTTATGTAGTCTGATAATCTTGCGCTAAGCGTAATATAATACCATGTCCTACTTAAACTGTTTGGTTCTATTCCTTACTAACATTAATAATACCTCTAATGTCATATTGTTTTTGACTCTGTTTCGGTATCCGTGATTTGGTGGAATTTATGATGCCTCCGTAAATTGATTGGTGTTGGGACATCAGTCGTCATGGCAGGTAATTTTGAATGCTTCTTGCATATTAACGTATACGAAACGAAATGTAATTTCTAAACATATCTATATTTTAGATATTTCGTCCTTATTGGAAGAAGTGTAATATTTTCATAAAATCGTTAAAAGATAATATTACAGTTCTTCAAGAAACATTTCGTAGTATTGGGAGATAGTTGATAATCAATGGGAAATGTGTTTGTTTTGTTTTTCTGCTTCTGATTGCAATATGCTAGAACCAGTAAAGAAAATTAATTGAAAGTTTATTAATTAAATTAATTTTTTCTAAAAATATTATATTTTCAATTTTTATACAGTTCACATATAAAACTACTCTCAGCTTTGGATTCATCTTGGGCTGTGAATGCTAGCAATGGACTTCAAGCACATGGTCATCCCCATTGGTTGCAATTGCAACTTGCAGCTGCTAAATTATTAGATTTAGCACTGCTTTTACCTGCACACAGGCTTCCTCAATTTCAAATGTAAGTTAAAAGTACAAACAATATTTATAAGAATAATTCTTATAAGGGAAATTACATAAAATTGGAAATTTTGTACAGGTATAGATGGGCATTTGTAGGGGATTCAGCGGTAGGATCCATGGAAAACAATAATCTATCTTCTGATTTTGTACCACACATTACGAGAATAGCAAAACTGATGGACAGTAAGGTATGCTTAAAAAACAATTTATGTTTGATTTTACAAACCTTCCCATCACTTTATTCAAATTAGTATATATTCAGTATTCCATTGTGTCACATAAAGCGTATTGAAGGTACAGCAAAGCATTGCATTTTTTTTGTATTTTAACACAAATTATGTGATATAAAAATTGTCTTCCTTTGGAAGACACTGTTCCGGTAATAGACATTGTTGCGTTCTCTCGTCAAATACGTATTCTTCCTTACATTCGCATCCACTTTTACATGGCGTGTAACAATCTACCATATCCGGTTCGGTACAAGTAAATTGACAAAGGCAATGGGTCCAAACGGATCTTTCATCACATTGTTGAAAATTTTTAGTGATCATATAATCGAATTCTTCATAATCGTATCCTGGAATCCGATGTTTCGTGTATCGATACACTTTCTCTGGTTTATACCACTCCAACTGTGCGACTGATGATCTTTTCTTGAGAGAATCGTCACTATTTTCAAACGGAATCTGAAGATCATTTTTGTGGGGGTAAACGTTGTTTTGTATATTTGCGTCTTCGAAATTGCTCAAAATGTAAAAGTCATCCTGAACCATATCCAGATGATCTTTGTCAAAGTTTCCAATGTAATTGGCTGGCATATTTTCGTAAAATTCTAAATCTTTGTAATCGGAATCATCCGTATATTCTACAAAATACAGTGTAATTATAATACATTGTAGATAAATACGATAAAAAGATTAATTCGGTTTTCATAGTAAAATATTATTCAAGTAAGCTTACTTTGTGATTTATATCATTCAATTTCTATTAATTGCGGTCAATTAACTTTAACGAAGTCTATTGAAAGCGGAAAAAATATAATGGACCATTAAGCGTATCGTTATTTTTCCCCGTTTATTTATATAATTCAAAATAAATATTGTATTAAAAAATTTTTAACTCATCAAAAGAATGATTCTTTATATTTTAGATAGAGTAATAAATTAAAAAACCAGACTTAAATTATAGTAGTATATATAAACTACCAAAATATAAGTAAAAGATACATTTAAATAGAACTTTTTTAAAGATTTTGTATGTTATTATAACAACAATTTATAAATCAATGAAGTTCATCACATTGATCAATTAAACAAAATTTTTTGGACATATATCTATTTACTTTAAATATTTAAAAAACACTTACGTGATTGTGTATAGCACTTACGGGCATTTATCACTACTATAAAATAAAAAATGAAACAAGTAACTGTTCTTAGTCCAGTCACTGCCATGGTCACTTTCAAACTAATTGACAGTAAACTGTGTACAGTCTTTTATTACAAATGTACTTAATGAACACTGTATGTAACTTCACTCACATATTTCTCTTAATTATAAAATCTATTTTAATTGTTGCTAAAGAAAATATTATATATTTAATATTATATATTTATAATTTCCTAATTTTATTTATACCAAACAAAATTTGTTTTATCTAAGTACTTATGAATCTGCTTTTATTTAGTTATTATTAGTATTCTCTGACTTTCTTATTATTTCTATATCTTAATATTTTAAAAGTATGGTTGGACTAAATAGAATGCACACATTACTTTGGTCTGCTTTCATCAATTCTGATGAAATACTTATTTTAGTATCATGCAAATTATATATAGATATATGTATTTTATTTTTGTAACTATGCCAATCACTCTCTATTTCAATAGTTCAGTGCTTGCATTATGTTTGATATTATAAACTACATACTAGTAAATTACTTTTTAACAATTTCATAGGTAATATTTATTTGTACTTTTAATCCAAGTTTAATTTAGAGGTTTCCATTTCCATCTCTATGAAACAAGAAGAAATACAATATAAGATTAGGATGTATTTATAAAAGTATGTATAATATATATGCTGGCATTATATTATACTTCTTATTTTACAGTTATAAATAACAGAACAGATTACTGAACAGGTGTTTCTTGCATTGTTCGAAAATCATTCATGATTTTATGTGAAATTTCTGCTTTATTCCAGTATAAACAGGAAGCAAACACTGTGAAAGCTCTACCCGGTGAACTACTTCTAACGTCGAATAACATTCGTTCATTGCAAGATCTGCATTATTTTTTTACGACACTGAGCCGCAGATCGAGTGATACACAGGCACCGTTGAATGTTACACAACTGGAAGCAGTGATTGAACAAGATTTTCTTGAAAAAATGCCAGCTGCAAGGTAGTAGGAATATACGCATTAAATAATGTAATGAGACAACTTTTTAAAGAAGAAAGATGGAAAAAATATCTGAACATCTTTATTCTTTGTTATTTTTTTAAATACAATAAATTGGGAGACCATGATTCTCTTAAAAGGAGTGATTTAATTCTATAAAATCAATTCTATACAATCTTATCGTTACGAGCTGTACATCAAGAATTAAGTAACGTAGAACATGTATTATATAGTGATATTCAAATGAATATTTGATTTTTATTAATTAAGCTTCTAACTTGTCTCCTCATTCGGTTGTGAATAGTTATCAAAAGATACGCCAGGCTGGAGCCTAGCTGAATATTAATATCTGTAGAAAAATATGTACAGTGTAACATAATATTTTATTGAAATGTTATTTTTTCAACGGTTTTGAAAAAGAGTTGTTTGTTCTTTGTTTATCATGTATACCCCACTATCCTAACATCAATGAAATTTTAGAGGATGATCAATATAGTGATAATACATATATATATATATATATATATAAGCAAAAATTTCTTATTTTCTTTAAATTTACACATCAGTTTATGAAAAGTACAATATACATAATATATCTGATGAAGCTTTTAGTTGATTGTACATATTCATGTCAATAAATCTTCCTTTTCTTATTATTTTGAAAACTAAAAATAAACGTCTATAAGTAAACTGCGGTGATTTTTAAACTGCAAACATCAGGAAATATTAACTACTACTATATTTGAAAACGTTAATTATTATATTTAAAAATTTAATATATATGAACGAGAGAATGAAAACACAGAATGCATTTGTACATGTATCATGTGTGTGAATATTATTGCCATGTCTTTCTTAAGACTTAATATTTCTGTATTGATTATTAAGTGTACACTATTTAGGTTTGTAATAAAAATCGAATTTCACTATCTCTTAAGGTTTATTTTATTAATGGAGTTATAATTTTCACACATGTGATTCATTGATTCATATGTAATTAAACCGACAAAAAAACTTGCTGTAAAATTATTTTTCTATATGTAAACACAAAAATTTCAAGAAGATGTAAGTCTTTAAACAGTTTGTGAAACACACAATTCATTTATGAGACATTTATTAGAGTTGCCATTTTTATTTTATCATGTATTTCTATACATATATAGATATATATATATATATTTGCTATGTAATTGCTACCGCATTGTCACCGCCTTCTTATGCTATTTTACTTCTATTTAGATGCGAAACAAATTAACTAAATAAACATATACGAAATATTGTACACTATTATTGATCTACTGATTAAAGAAATAAGCAACATGAAACCAAGTGTATCTATACAAACGAGAATTTTATAATCAATGCTCGTTGTGTGATGAAATGACATTTGTTATTCCCTTTTAAAAGGCATCTATGTATTATTTAATTATTTAATATGCATACATAATGTGAATATTCCATAATTTAACTGACATGCATTTGTTATTTATATGATGTAAGAATGAAAAAATAATTTTTCAATTAAAAACATTTCATTCTAATTATATAAGGAGAAATGTTCATACTTTAATTTTCGTAATATTCACATACTATTATTAATATAAATGTTTTAGAATAGTATATTGAAAAATTGTATATTTTATAGAGATGTAATGCATTTCTTTGAACAGAATTTTTTATTTAAGCAATTGTACAATCAAATTAATATTTGATAGTGTGTACATTATCTTCTACAAAAATATTTTCAATTGTTCAATGGAACAATTTGTTAAGCATTATTACATTTTGTAAATATTTTAAGATATAATTTTAGTTACACAATTTTTTAAATTGTGCAATACTTTCATAAGAAAGTCTATACTTATTATGTTCCTTGCTTTCCAACTTCTTTTTATTTCATATTTTTGTAAACAGATAAAAAAAATTCAAGAAATTCAATTATAAACTCTGTTATATTGTAAAACATATTGGCAAAGCCAAATATAAGTGATATTCATATATATTTATGTTGAAATATGTAAATTTATACAATAAATTAATGTTCAACAAAATATTGTATAATTCACCTACTCATTTAACTACAATTTTCTATCCCAAATTCTCGGGAAATACCGTTATCATAGTCAAATATAGAATTGCAATTATTTTGCGATATAGTAATGAAAATAAGTAGCCTGCAAGAAAAATTTATAAACGAATTTTATGTATGGTTGTATCTAATTTAATTGCATATCATTTTTCAGATTTTTAAATATTTAAAATTTATGCTATGTTTTTCTTTGATTCTCGAATAATTGTTGAGAATAATCGATTATTCATATATAACATTACCAAATACAAAGCCAACATTCTTCCCGCCGAAGTATTTAGAATTCAACTCATATTCTTTTACCATATTTATCTAACAATAAGTTATATCATTAACACTAAACTTAAAAATACTTTAGAACGTAGAGGCGACCATATAAAATAAACGATTATTTATTTATTTATTTATTTATATAAAAAATTATTTCGTGGTCATGAAAAGTTCCAAATGTGCCACTGTGGAATTAAAAATACGTTTCCAAAAAAGGAATGAACAACCGTAAATTTAAATTGACCGCGTTTTTTGTTACCTATCTATGATTCTTACTCGACGATCAATGATCTTCGCCACGCCATTAAAATCGAATATATTCATCAAATCTACGATTTACTATTTTTATTTACAATTCTATCACAACCGTTTAAATTCCAACGATACTGTTTTTTGGAATCGATCACGATGAATATAAATAAAATAAAAATAATCACCAATGCAACACCGAATCGTATTATGAAGCGATAATGCTTGAAATTCTGAGAGATGGCTTTTGGAGCAGCAGTTATCAAAACACAGTGACTAGTGACTACATAAAACTACATAAGGTGTTGTCGTACGGGGGTAAGAAAAATGCCAGAGAACCGGAGGTACTTAGTTGGAAGGTGTATATGATAGACGACGGTATTAGGCAATATCCATGCACATAAGCGGTTACGCACGAGAACCGGTTCTCCTGAATCTTTACACTTGAAAGGCTAAGTTTCCGAACGGTCAAAACGGCACAAGGTGAAAGTAGAATGATAAAAGAAAAATTTCGAGTTTCCAGAACGAATATCACCCGTTGAAGCATCTGGGTGGCATGTACAACGTGACTGAGAAAAAGATGCATGCATTGTTTGATCACAATTTCGTGGCTGGACTTCTGCGTTCGGTATGGGCTGTTGGCTAACCTAATTCGTGAAGCTGATCGTATTTTGCGATCGCATATACCAACGTGAATATAACTACGGAAAATAAACACATACGTATCGTGGTGTGATTATCGTCACGTTAACGTTAATCATATCATCGTGGAGATTAAGATTAAGAGATCGTCGTAGAGTGCAACGGTTCACTACCAAATTGTTTACAATGGCTGTGCCTAACAAGTGGGAGAATGTTTGTAGATTATGCTCAGAGGAGAAAAACGAAATGCTATCGATATTTGGTAATGAAGGTGTACAGCGTAAAGTGGCACAAAAGTTACGTGCTTGCCTGCCAGTTCTAGTGTACAAAACCGATCCACTGCCAAAGCAAATATGTCAGTTCTGTGCTGCCAGGTTGGACGACGTTTATGAATTTAGAGAATACTGTCTAAGCGTTTACAAAAGCATGCACTTGAAGCTGTTAGCTTATAAGAACATTGAATCTATTCAGATTTATTTAGAAGCAATGAAAAATTCTCCTGATCCCTGTCAGGTATATTTCATTTTCTTTTCAGATTTATTCATATTGTGTAATTGTTTGTATATTTTTTTGAATAAACAACATCGTGATTCTTAGGCCCAACTATGGAGAGAAAAGGCTAGAGCACCACCACCATTAGTACCTTTGCCAGTTTCACTGCCAGTCGAAAGTCCATCAATGCCAATAGATATTAGTCAAGACCATCAAAATAGTTGCATTGAATCATTACCTGAATTGCCATGTGAAGTAGAGATCAAAGAAATGACTACAGAACCAATATTGGGAATAGGAGTTAATGTATATGAACCATCACATAAAAACAACATAGAAAATGAACTATATAATAAGTTAGATATAATAGTGGAACAAAATACAAGTTTATTAAAAGAGGAAAGCAATGACTCAAGACAAGGAATACAGGTAAAAGAAGAAGAAAAGAGGACGAGTATTTTAGAACAAGTACTAATGGGTAGTTTAACAATGAATGATAGGAAGGACTTAAATTCAGAAACAAAGCTATCCTCTAAGTGGTGGTGTGCTCCTTGCAATAGTTATTATAAGTAAGTTTTTACTAATTACAATGTATTTTGTGCATAGTTTTGTAATTAGTAATTATTCATTGCAGAACAAAGGAAAGTTTAATGAAACATATGCAGTTACACTGTCCAAGAAAATATAATTGCAGGAAATGTTCTGCTTGTTTTGAGTTGGTAGAAGATTTGGCTAAACATGAAGCTACTAATCATTTAAAAGTAACATTAGACTTTGATAGAAGTGTTCTAGATTGCGACCAATGTGATAGACAATTTGTTAGTTGGGAGATGCTGAAGAAACATAGATTACGTGATCACTTAACTCAAATAAATGAAATTGGGTCTAATACATGGTGCTCTTTATGCAATAGGTTGTGTACATTTTCCATTCATCGCAATTCTGATTTTTTTAATTCCTTTGACTTTCGTTATACCAAACTTCTTCACTTCATAGATTTTTCCCAAGTATGGAAACTTATCAAAGTCATATTCAATTACATGAGGTTAGTAATTACACACCAACAAAAATATTACACCTAACGAATCAACAATCGTCGAAGGTTCTCAAAAGTGAAGAACCTTCAAAAGAAGTGAAAAGGGAACATTTTACAGACGCTACTAAGTCACTTACGTGTCCTACTTGTGGAAAAGTAAATAGTCTTATGTATGCTTTATACAAAATATTAATTATACATTAACAATTATATTTTTTAAATCCTCATTCTCTTTACAGGTTTGTACTCAACAAAGTGCGTTATCAAATCACATGCGTACTCATGAACCAAAAAGACATAAATGTGATATATGCGGACGATCATTTGGACTTTTCATACGTCTAGCAGCACATAGAATGAGTGAACACAGTCAGCAACCTACAATGTCGCCTGTAATGGCTAGCGTTGAACAAGAAGAAGCATTAAATGCCGAAAGGGAAGCTAAAGAGGCGAGAGAAGCTAGAACTCGTGCATCAAGAACTAGAACATATTCAGAGGTTTTATTACATATATTTATTTGTATATTATTCGAAAAGGTCATTATGAAAATATAAAAATAAAATTACAATATTATAAACTGCAGATGATAGAAAGAGAAGATATTCCTAATCATGAAGAACCACCTTTAAAAAGAAACGTTCCATTAAATACCAATGCATTTAAAAATGTGGCAAGATGTGGTATCTGTTTACAATGGTTTAGCGATCATACTACAATGTTAACGCATTTACAGACACATTCGGATAATTTCACTTGTAAAAATTTCATGTGTCATATATGTAAAAAATCTTTTAAGGAAAAGTGGCAATTATTTAGACACGAGGTATGTAATTATTGTTCTTGAAATATATTTTTCTCTGTTTTGTGCTTCTTTTAATGTTTTTATCTTAATTTTAATAATAGGTATCTCATAAACGAAATGAATCTGCATCAGTATATATATGCACAGTATGTAACAAATCATTCGTAGATAAAAATGCATATAAAGTACATCAGAAAACGCACATTGTTGACAAAACATATCACTGTCCTAAGTGTAATAAAATATTTTTTAAAGAAGTATCTCTGCTAACTCATCAATGTACAGCAGAAATTGTGCTGGGTAAAAAAGGAGCATCCTCAAAGTCTTCGCAAAAGTCTGCGTCGTTGAGTAACAGTAAAAGATATAAATGTTCCAAATGCAATGCGTCTTTCAGTAGCTTCCAATCGAAAAACTCTCATATGAGAGTGCATATGGAAAGTTCACATACAACGGTAAGTAACTGATACAAAATTCTTTTTACTAATTTTCTGGCTTTCGCCATATTTGAAAATTCATCTTTCTATTATTCATATAGGTGCGAAAACAAGATTTAAAGGAGGAATCAGAAGAAGAAAAAACTATGCCAAAATTAACTCCTGAAACATCATTGGAATATTCGGTTCCTTCTATTGAACCAAAAGTAGAAATAAACGAGGAAAGTACACCACCTCCTGTTAAACGAACTCTAATCAGGACAACTGGCGGGTAAGATTTAAATTTATTTAAAATTTAAAAAGATTTATAAAGTATTAATATCTGTAATATTTATAATACTAGGTATCGGTGCGGAGTATGTCAGTCTCCGTTTGTTTTACGAGAACTAGCTGTTGCACATTTAAGATCTGCACATCCTCTGATGCCATATCAGTGCCCTTATTGTAAGAAACGATTCACCACGCAATATACATTCACGCATCATATTAAGACAGATCATCCTGATGAGCACGAGAATTGAATTGTATAAGTCAACATGCCAAACAATTATTATACCATAAAATAATGCCTTTGAGAATGGGGTAACTTTTGTTTATACAGAGTGGTAACAACTAATACAATGCTCAAGTTTTAAACTATTTGCAGCTATGTAAAAGAGGAAAATTTTGAACCAAAATTTGTAAATTCGTAAAATTAAAATTGAAATTGAAATTCTTTTCAATTTATTACAAAATTTCTTAATAAAACATAATATAATATGTTTTTTTAATTCATTCTAAGGTCTCCTATAATGTAATGATCTTAATTTCGCTATGAAAACAAACTATTTTTAAAATTGATTATGGTTATTTGTAGTATACTGGATACTGATAAATTTTGGTTCATAATTTCTTTTGTTACGTGACAGCAGGTGGCCGAAGAGTTGTTGATGTCGCGTTAGACAAAACACCCTGTATATGAGAGATTTATATAATTACATATATACTTACATACTGTGCATTGTTAGAAAGAAGTCCCGCGGAAGGACAGATTCAACACAATCATAAAGAATGCGTATTGGTGGAAAGTGTCACATGAATAAATAAAACAATATAATGACAATGAGCGATAGAGAACAGTATGTACCCTCTCTTGATCCTGTCTAGATCTCGCAGTACTTCTTTCTAACAGTGCACAATATATGTATTAACAGTTATCGGTTTTATGCTGAAGCTGTTTTATTTAATAATCTGGCACTCTAGTTCCTGAACAAAATAATTGGCCTTAAATAAAAATTTTGTAGTTTTCTTTGGTGAAAAATGGAAAAATATATATATTATATATATTCATAAATAAATATAGATTGTGTTGAACGAAATATAGTTTTTAATAATGAATAAGTATCATTTATTAATAGGAGACTGGAATAGAACTAGTACTTATACTGAACGTGCCTATTTAAGTACTGTATCATAGTGCTATACGAGTTTTTAGTCAAGTTGATTTATAAATGCCGAAGAGACGTATTATCGTATTAGATATTATATTAGGTTGACCCAAAAGTTTCTTTTGTTTTATAAGGAAATAATAGATGCACAATATTTTTTGTTTTATATTATTTTTTTGAATTATGTATGATTCATTTTGTTCCAATAGAATTTTGTTCTATGAATAGGGTAGAATTTTGTTCTCAATAAAATAATATAAAATAAAAAATGTCATGCATGTTGTATTATTCTGTATTATTTCTTTATAAAAGGAAAGAAACTTTAGGTCAACCTAATACATATATGTCGTTCATTAGCGATAGTTCTACAGAGTTGTATAAAAGTGTTATATATATATATATATACATTCATTTATATCATCCATTAGCATTGACAGACATTCCTCCTTTTTTCATAAGGAAATTTTGGAAATCCTAAAAAGCTGTTTTTATTTTTTCCTTTTTTCCTAATAATTAATTTTGAATTAATTCTAGGAAAACTAGATAATAAAAATAAACCTAGCAAATAAAAGCAGATAAGTAAACTTACCGTTACTGTAAATTATTATTATTGTTTTATTTTATATATAGAATATTTACAATAAAAGGTCACTACCAAGAGAAAGCTTTGTACGCTTATTAAATAAACTTTTATTACAGAAAACAATTCTCTGTGTAAAGTTAAACGGTCAACCTTTTCGGTATTTAAAATAGAATCATTCTATTTGAATAAATAACGCTATTAAAATTACACTAAATATTAGTTGGTTTTTAACACATTATTTACTGTTTATAAACATAACTTTACATGTATATCTAAAGAAGATAAGTAAATACGCAATATCGTCGATAAATGGTGAAGTTAGTGCTTTGCAATTACCAGATAATATAATACCACATTATAATATCTGAAATGAATAATTGAGATTTTTAATGAATCATTTATAAGTTTATGAAAGATTAATAAAAAAATTTCTATTAGAAACAATAAATATTCATATTAAAATCCATATGTGCTTTTTGTTAAAGAATAGAAGCTAAAATCTTCATTTCATAAGCGTCTTCAATGTCTGATTATATTGTCCATATACTACTGCAGGCTGTGTATGATTATAAGTGGTCTTCACTACTTGCCGAATTACAATTTGTAGTCTGGACATAGATCGAGTTTACCAGGTTAGTATTTTACATGCGAATACAACTTCAGGAATAGTTTTACATGATCTGCATAGAAAAAACTACAGTCGCTAGTACTGAAATTTGTTGTTACATAATTTTAGAGTTTAATAAAAATAACTAGAATACTATAATATAAATTATTCATATCGTAAAAAATTAATGATTCAAAATGTGATACAACTTTTTCTCAATTCAAAAATTTCAACAAAGTAAAATTTTTTCCTCCTGAAAGATGAACGATGAATTTTACCCTTAAACACACAATCTTAACCCAGATACGCTTATTATCTTCTCAAAATGATGATTAAAAGATCATGATTGATTTTACTATACTTTTACTCTATCTCACATACTTTGAAATTTTCTTTTTAAGTATCGATTAAATATTAAATTTTAGTTAATATGAATTCTATGTAAATTTCAAATATAAAGAGAAAATATTTTATAATATTTTGAAAAATACCTAAAAATAAAATATTTAGGCGTATTTTAAGAAAAACAGTAATGAGAAAGTTATTACCTTGATAAGAAAAATTGGTTCCAGTATTGGTGGGGTACGGTGGTGAACGGCGAGTGGACGTAAAGCGCATGGAAAAACCAGAGGGGGCAGATCTGCCGCATAGCCGACGGAAACTCGTCTGACCCTCATCAGACGCGACGCGTCCGCGATCACGTACGGTGCACCACGCAAGAAATCAGAAGGTTCGTACACGTTTGTTCAGTCATTTCGGACGTGAGAACGGAGAAAGAGACATCACAGACAGGACCTGTCTATCGAACACTGCCATCATATAAATTCTTCTCACTCGTTCTTGATATCTTTCAAACACTGTTTGTTTTTCGAGAAGGCTGTACAAGTTACAGAAAATTTATATAAATATTAACACAATTATAATCAGACCTGCCGCGTGCGAACTTTCCATGCAGCGAGGGTGGAGGCAACACGTCCGAAGTGACTGACTGCAACGTGATTAGCTGAAACACATGGTCCGGTGATTGTGATCATGATTGCAAACCGTCTCGCGCCGATCGTCACCCTCGTCCTCGTGGTTCTGCTGTCGACTATCCATCACGGTGAGTCCAATTTTTCGCGCCCCTTTCAATCACCACTGATCTCATCTCAATATTCGTTTATCCTGAAACGATTGTCGATGATCAATCTATAGAATGCATAGAATTTCGTATATACGAAACTACGTTTGTGCAACTATTAAGAAATTATAGTAATATATAAGATGACAAAACACATTCTACTTTAACGACCTAGTTTCTTATCGAGCCAGTAGATTCACGATCGATCTATGAAAATTCTTTACTTCTTATCGTAACTTCTCCTTCTGAATCGGCGCACGCGAACTGCATGCCTGAAAAATATATGTTTTTATTAGTGTCAATCGGCGATTATTTTTTTGTCTATTTTCACGCAACATAATATTTTGTTGGAACAAAGTGAAGCAAGTCTTTCAACAGAAAATTCAAGCTTCTTTTGCGTAATGTTTCGTAACTCATATATGGAAAGAAGGAAGTCAGTTAAAAAAAAAACTTCTCATTATCTTATAAATTCGTAGAGCAATTGAATAAGATCGAGTTTTTTAAAAGAGTCACGTACGTTGCTGCGCAATGCAGTGATCGACGGAAAGAGCAGCTACATACATAATAGGAGGACATATCTCAGTGCATCATTAGTTCTGCACGCGTTTCACGTGACGATGGCAAATCCTTCCAAGCGGGGAATCGTTACAAATCGGTTAAAGTTTCTTCTCGGAAGCAGAAGTCGTTTGAGCTATGAAAAGAAAGACGCCGGAACAAACGAGATATTGATTTCGATGTTACATAAAAGGTACGATCGAGCTTTTATCGGCCGCAGTCCTTGCAACTTTTCAGTCACGTCTTCTTTATCAGCTCGATAGCTATCTTCTTTCCAATCGTATCGATGTAAACTGTCGGCAGTTTTCAAAAACTTTGTTCTTCATATTATAGATGGATACTTTGATAGATTATGTCATAGGCTGTGGATACATATAACTAATGCAAATGAGGGCAATTAGTATGAAGTAAGATAACTTTGTAGAGGACATTCCTGTTCTGTAGAGGATTATGGTGTTCCAGATGTTTGTCAGAGAACTCGTACAATGGTAGCACTTGTGGTACTTCCCCGGTGTTCGTCTGGAACCGATCGTACTCAATTTCTAAATTGAATCTCGTTATAAAAGTAAATGGCGCGCTAAGGAAACAACTTACCGGAAGTCGAGGATACAATTCTATATCATGCATGCAAAAAGAAAAAATAAGATTATAGAACGATATATTTTTAATAGAAAAAATGATTAAAATCGGACAGAAACTTCGGGAACGTATACTGAATGATCAGAAATAATCATTTTCTCGGAAAAGTATAATTTTTCGCTTTTCACATAGATTTTATGGTAACTGCAAAAAGACCAAATAAGAAGTTGATTTACATACTTAGTAAACTGGGTGTATTTCTCGGAACAAAAGAAATAACTGGTCTGGAGGTCGGCCCATTAAAGAGAGCGACTTTCGCAAAAGTTTAAAGCGCTGCGGCAGTGCGACACAAATGTATCGACTTTTCGGAATAAGTGATTATTTCTATAATGTTTAATGCATAATCAACGTTTGTGGAATAATTACTACAATACATTCGTGTTGATAGAAACGCCGAAGAAAATCGGTGACAGAATAGGAAATTTTAAGAATGAGAACTTTTCGATACAAACAGCTTAACGTGGATAGGATAACGTTCGCATCACATCAATTGTATGAAGTAAAAGTACTCTTAAAAATTATAATACGTCTTTGTAAAAGTCTGAATCGGATGCAACGCTGAAAATACAAAATTGTGATGTGACGTAAGGGAAGCGTTGTTGCGTGTAGTTCGCTTCAATCGTTAGACGCCGACCTTAAAGGTACAATTTCGTAACTGGTCGAACTTAAAGTTACTAATTGAATCGGGCTGTTTTTGTATCGCGGACAGAACCGAACTGGAGAAAGTACTGGCGAGACTCCACTTATCTCTAAGTTATTTCTTGATTGTTCACTTGGTCATTTTCTTTCTGAGAAAAATGATTATCATCTGTTAACTGATGCAATTTGTTGAAATTTAGAGTTTTGGTTCATAGAACCTGGCCCCCGCGAGGGTTATCGAGCGACCCACTTTCTCCCCTCCCTCCCGCTGCATTCTCTCACAGTCTCCTTCGAATTCTATTCTCCCTGCACCGCGTGGTGCCGTGACCAAGGGGACGTTCCTCGCGTTAACCTTGCCTTATTGATAAATTTTTTATAAAATTTGGATTGTCTCGTCATGCTTATACAAACTGTACATCAATAAGTGTTGTTCGCATTTTCAAATGAATCTGACGACCTACTTAAATAAATCCTAATAGTCAGCAGAGTAACGTCAAATCTTCCAAATGTTCACGTTGATTAACTAAATATTCAGTTATTTTGGTGCCTAAAATTATTGAAAAACACGGATACACATTTACTTCAAACAATATAAAAAAAAACAGATTTTACTGACTTAAAAATAATCTTTAAGAATAGCTTTGTTTTTTAATCTAAAGTATCAAATGCTAAATCAGTAAATCCTATAGTTGTAAGCGAACCATCATCTCAGTCAATGTTCTTACCTGTTTCTTCTTATTATGCATATTTTTATGTCAACGAGAGAGAGAGGCATCTGGGCCGATCCCTTCGTTTCAATTCCTGTCGATTACATAAGGACCTGCAATGTCACGCAGCGCTTGTTGGTTCCTCACGCGACTTACCCCTACCGTTTACCCCAGCTGTCCTGTCCTATTTACTGCTGATCGAACGTCTCGTGTGGTTTCAAATGTCATTGAAGAATCTTCTGTGCACACACAATTCTGATCAATGTTTTCACTCCTTGTACTTGCGGGTCAAAGTTATTACTTTGTTAATACGTGAGGCTTCTTTAACTTGACAATAACATCAGCTTGTCCTCTTTAATCGAACCGCCGAGGGATTTTGTCTTCTTGTGACTATGGTGCAACCGACCATACCTGTAATGCTAATTTCATGCTTGAATGACTTTTAGTAGTTGTTTGAAAATTTACAAAAAAATGGGGTTTTTTTGTTAAAATAACGTTAAAAATTATTTGATAGTCACAGGCAATATTGATGGTTATTAATTAAATGAGTCTTTTATAGAGCATCCTCCATTATTAGTGAATCAAATAGCAAAAGAATTTGGTATTTTAACAGTGCGGAACTTGCCATTGAAAGCTAGAACGGCGCGAGTCAGTAAAACGCCCTGCAGAATTTATTCAAGGTCAGGGTACCGAGCCACCTCATCTATATTTTCCTGCGCTCTCGGAGTAAATTCGGCTAATCAAAAGAGAATGTAAAATCTCGTTTACACAATTTTATTTTTTAATTAGTAACGAAACATTTTCTTTTACCAAATTACGCATGATCCATTAAACCATAATCGATACTCTTCTCTTTAACAGATTCTGTTAACAAAATAAGAAATATGTATAGAAAACCTTTCAGACAATTATAAAAGAAAAAGTGTTTTTTAATTTTTCTGTTAAACAATTCATTAAAGTGTAACGTTTCAATTTTACAAAAGTGAAAGTTTAAAAAGCTATAACCGTCAAATATACCGTTTCCAAATAAATTTCTATTGCTAAAATTTGCAACATTTATTCTTCTATCGTTAGACCTATTTTCCTATGTGTGTATCAGTAGGTCATCGCGCGCATTGGTCGGGGTCTTCCTGCTCGATATCAGCTGGTGCTGTAACCAGACTTGTTGGGAGGGTGAATGGGGTTGCGTGGTGACGTCACAACGCGGCAGGGCCGTAGCGAATCACCAGAACTTCGTAAACGAAGCGTCTTGAATTTCAAGCAAAATGATCATTCCTAGAAGAAATTAAATTTCCATTAACCGGTCAACGAAATTACCTTACAATGTGTAATGATTAAAAAACATTAGATACCATCAAAAATATTCATCAACGTTTATCCTGAATCTTAATCTACAGGATAATTCATAATTCTTAATAAAGAATAGATAACTTTTTTCAGTTTATTGCACCTGTTCATTGTTTTACGATGATCCATTTCAATTGAAAACAATTATCGACAGCCCTTTCGCATGTTTATATACATTCTAAAGCTTTTAATAGACACTAACAGATTAATTGCATACATGTATCGTAACAAGTACTTGTACATTAGTGGCCCAGTTTTGAGTAAGTTGCAGCATGCGATAAGAGTAGCGCGAAAGGAGCCACAACCTATAAAATGATTTCAGCAGTTCTTCTAAATCCTGACCTATCCTATTCTAATCAATAAAATAACCTGATATTTTAGCATATAATTACGAAACAAAAATCCAGTTTATTGTAATTTATAAAAGAATTCTTTCCTCTTAATTTCTTTTTTTCATTATCTTTTTCAATTATTCTAAAATTCAATCAATATCTATATAATTGTTCATAAAAAATTCTTATGGTATAAGTTGGATTTGAATATTAATATTAGATAGAATATCTCCATTTTTACTTGGTGTTTGATGTAAAATTCATTTTTCAGGAGAAGCAATAATATGCTACAAATGCAACAGCGCATACGATCCAAGGTGCGGCGATCCATTCAATCCGTACAGTCTTGGAACAGTGAACTGCAGCTTTCGACCCCGCTTGAACCATCTGAGCAGCCTGGCGCCGACTCTTTGTCGAAAGATCAGTCAAAAAGGTACATATGATATAATTAGTAATTGCCTATTACATGCATGATACTGTTTACTTTGGTAAAATTATTGTATAAGTTTTCGTGCCTGAAAATACAGCAAAATATTCATACATTCCGTGACAAACCATTAAAATTCAAATTACTATGCATTGATATTTGTTATCAGATAAGGGTAAATAGAAGATGACTGCATTGCGGCAACCGAACCCCAAAAGTTATTAGATCTCTAGCATCAAAGTAGAAAAGATACACGTGTAGCATCCCCTTCAGATTCATAATACCAGTTAAGCAGAATATTTACGAGGTTGCCCGTGATTTTTTCAAATAGCACTTACATAATCCTCTCACAAGCTCCACATTTTTCGCGAATGTGCGCACGTGTATAATATTAAAAGATGTCACCTGTACCCTCAACGTAGAACTTTGCTGAAGTTGTTCTCATTCTCTGTGGAATATGTAGATACGATCATCATATACATAAATAAAGATATATATAATTACCAAAGAAATCAAGCTTCCAAAGAATTTCAGTAGCTACATGTTAAAGTTCACTTGGGAGCATGAATAATATAGATACCTTTGGCAATTTTTGGAGGATTTTCCTATACATTAAAAACTTGCTTTGTTATCGACATTATCACACAATTCTTTCGTAATTAGAAACCAGATATTTTTTTAAATATTCACCATTTCTAAAAAAATAAATATTTCTAAAGATCCAGATGTATTTCTTTAATGCTTATAGATGTCGAACCGTAATTATGCGTACCGTAATATACCAAATATACCGTAATTAACCACATATGCTCGTAATTATGCACGTCAGTTAAATGATCACCTCAAAAATTCTTATCGTTGTAGTGTAGTTATTTTATTGCAAAAATACGATTGTATTCCTCAAGGTATTTACAATAAATAAATTTTAACAATTTTTCGATTTATTTTATGATTTTTCCTCTAAAAATTACCAAATATAGTTATGATCTTCACGGATCTGCAGTGGCTAGCCTCTTAAGTAAATGATTTATCTTTGTGGCTGTTTAATTTCCTAGCGATTTAATCATTTGACATTTAGCTGTCTATTGAAAAATTGTGAACGCTCATTGTAATGTTCTGACTTTGATGAATTTCCAGTGTACGGGAAGATCAGGGTTGTCAGAGATTGCGGATACATAACGGATGCAAGAGACAATGGCGATTGCTTAGTAAGATCAGGCACTCACGACGTTCACGCAGTCTACTGCGCTTGCACCGGTGATCTCTGTAACTCGGCCGAAAGCCACACACCGTCCTTCTTACTGCCGTTGACATCCTTGTTGATGGTTATTCTGGCGATGCCGAGTTTCCTCCTTTCGTACCCGTTTGCAATACCTGTCTTAACCTCGCCACACTTCTCCATAGCCTAAACTATTCAACCACCAGCGGATAACACTTAACGCCTAAAAACTGAATCAACGATTCAATAGAAAAGACAGTTCGGATCCGGAACAACACGTTCTTTGCCTGCTCGTTCATAATTGAAGCGCGTACAGGTTAGATTGCGATCGATTTTAGATTTTATTAAGGAAAGAGGGATTGAGAATAATTGATGGAATTCAAACAAAAGTTTCAGTTTCGGAAACCAAATGTTTCGTTAGTTTCGTCAAAATTGTAAAGTTGAATTTTTTTACGTTTATAACAAGTCCTAATGAGGCATGGGAACCAGAGGTTGTTAACGAGGTGAAATGTAATTACAACTCCTCTGTTGTTAATATTTTTAAAAAGAGTCGCTCAATCGAGAGCATGGTACATATAGAGATATATATTATATATGTACTGTCCCAGAATTCGAACGAATTTCGCAAAAGTAGACAAATTACAAGACAGTAGTTCTAACGGTGATACAAACTGCCAGATACGCGAGAGCGTACTTCAGTAGTACACTTCAGGAAGATTTCAATAGGAAAAAATAAAAAGATACACACGGCCTCCGCACGTGAAACCACCCAAGATATCTCGCGTAAGCGTAGTAAGTAAGAGATGGAAAAAAACTAATTACAATACCTGGAAAAGGATTCCTCAAAGAATATATATAATATATATATACATATATATACAAATATGTATTATATTTTATTGGAAGGGAAACAGAAATGGAATTGCACGCAAGAAGGATATTACAGCTTATTTTTAGAGAAGTAATGTCGGGTTGCTTTCACGAATGCCTGGCACCGTACGTAAATTTGTAAGATACGACATGAGTATGCGGGAATAATTTAAAAAATAAGAAACAAACAAAATAGAAAGACATATCTTCGACGAATAATTTATTTTACACTTCGTTTAAACGAAGATAAAATAAATAAATAGAATCCGGCATTATGATTGCGACCCGTATTCCGCTGATTTTTGCAATAAAATGCTGTGTAAAACGATAGACGGTAGCGGAGGCTCGCGAAACAAAGAAAAAGAGATATATATTGATGTGCGTATGTGTGCGTGTATGGTAAGTGTGCGTTCGTTGTTTGTGCACGCGACTGCGTGTATGTGTGCTTGTATACATATACAATTCGCGTCAAAGAAACGCTAAAAAATTATTAAAAGATATATTATAGTTCGATTAAGAAGTGAAACGTTGCTACTTCTTCAACCGTAGTCAACTAATAAGAAATCAGTAAATTAAAAAGAGCATGGACAGAAAACCAAAAAATAATACAAGAAAAATACAAAAGTCGTAAACGAAAACTGTAATGAAGATGTAGAAACTATCGTCTATGGAGAAAGTAGAGGGTAAAGTAGAACGCTTATTGAAAGAAACAAACGAAAAAAAATAATAAAAATATAATAAAAACGAACACACATATGTCTCACCGCAGTACGTATGTAATTAATCCCCGCTACCGCTGTTGTCACTTTGTCATATCATCACCATCGTTACATTATTAGTACGGTTGCTAATTACTACCAGCACCATCAGTACTATAGCTATTAACTGCTACTACTAACTAATGTTACTAAACTAATCAATATCATCACCATCGTTATTAATATTATCGTATTATTGCTATTATTAATTTATGTCTTTCTTATTGTTACTGACTTCTGGTCAAAGTAAAATACGGATAACGTCAGTAGAAAGGACATGAAGAAACGATGGCAGACGTTTTGACACCTTAAGAGACGGAAAAGTATTCGAAAATAGTAGCAAATATGGGCATCGGGTACAAATAGGCTTGATAATCATGGTTTCGATTTCGTTTCATTTTGGACTGCGGTTGACGACAGATAAAAAAGCACGAAAACATTGTTTTGCTATATATTTACTTGAAAGTACTTACATGTACTTCGTAGTATCTTCATACAAATTGCAGATTGTCTCAAAAGAGTTGCCAGAAGAATTTCCACTGGAAAATTTAATTCTGTACTCCACGACGATTCTATTTCTTTTTCTTATATCCGATATACATAATACACGACGAATACATGTCTTTTCAAATGATAGACCTGGAGCAATAGATAAGAACAAGACAGACAGCCACAGATAAATGACAAAATAAATGATAAAGACAGTTAGAAATACATACATATGTATTTCGTTATGTTCCGCTCAATTACATAGACTAGTCGATTGATTCGTTCTTTTAAAAAAAAATTAAAAGTTGAACGTTATATCTTTAAAATGCCTAGTGATGCTGTAGGCTTTTTTATTTTTACTTAAGATTCGAATGTAGATGTGATACAAAAGATAATATAATCATAGTTTAGACAATTTCAGAGTCTGATTCGGAAGATTAGAAGTTTGTCGCGAATTGCTCTAACTTAGTGCATGTAAAATTGATATAGTCTATCACAGAAAAAAAAATAATAGCGGTACCCATAATAAACAAAGAAATGCGCGAGTATATATGTATTTTGTGATGTGTCTATAGGCAAAACATGAATGAAACCTTTTCTCGCTATACTTCTCTAAATGTATCGTGATCAACGATGACCATAAGAAACTGTCACGTTCTACAATGAATAAAAATAAACATTAATAACATTTTTTCTTAGTGTCCTTTTTCCTTCTACTGTGCCTGTGGTACATCGTAGAAATTTCATCTAACATCGAGCGGAATGTAACGAAACTGTTTTTCCGGGTAACTGCTTGCATAATACGTTTTAATTAATTTTCATACATATCATTCGCCGATAATCATTCATCATACTTTACAATGAAATAAAACTACTGGCGACACTGCCTCCCTTATACAAGCATATCGAAAAAAGCAAACAAGAGAGAAAAGAACAGAAAAATACACCATTTAAATGATATCACCGATTTAAATATTTTATGTTAATATTATGAATACATTTAATTAATAAAACGTACTAGGTCAAGACAATATTAATTGTACTATTTAGGTTTTATTGCAATATTCATAATCATATTCTATTAATGTTGCATTATACACATCCATCACTATGTACAGAGAATATTCTGCCAATAAAGTGTTGAATGGTTACAAAAAAAAAACCAAAGAGACGGAATCAAAATTATACTTCATATACCGGAAACCTTGCAAGTTAATTAATTTATTATTTGATGATTCCAATGTTAATATACAGAAATAAATGATATTTTCTTTCGTGATGTATCATTGACTTATATGACCTTCGTTTATAATTAATTAATAAGACAAAGAAAATGTCTTACCGCACATACGACTTTGTATAAATTGTTGTACATTCATATACTTTCAAAATTTATCGTTGCTCTAACAAAGTAATTAACTAATCACAAAATTATATGTGTGATTCGCTAAAAAAGGTAAGTAATAAATTATAATATTTGATGATGCTATATAGAACACGTCATATTTTTCCGTATCGAAAAGTTAATCTAAAGCAAATAATGCATATTAAATGTAGAAAAATCTTGAATGCTAAACTAAGTAGTTTATATGTAATAATCTCTGTAATATATTATAAGGGATAATAATAATAATAAGTAAAAAGTAAAATTTCTCGCATATTAGATAATAGCACCATATACATATAGATCATTTGCAAAACTGAAGGAACATTATTTACCTATCGTTTAGATCGGAAATGTTCTTAACACTGCACTAATAGCTTTCAAATAGTAAAAAATTTTGTATAAAAACTTCTGTTAGTTAACAATAAAAACAATATTTCGATTTGTTTATAGTAATATCCACTTTTACTTTTAAGTTGGCATTCATAAGGCACGAAGGTCGATGTTTCGATAACTGTCCGGAAGACACAGAGGTACTCTATCAGCGTGTATATGAATTAACTTACACAATTACATCTTTATTTTTACTATGAATGTATAAAATTATCAATTGGAAAATTAGCCTATTTTGTTACTAGTGTCATCATGGCATATAAATATATAAATGCGTAAGTGTCAGTGTGAAAGCAAATATCTAATACTGTGGTATTTCGTATGACAATTTTCTTTTCAGAAAATTTAACATTTAATTACTTGAAATTAATAAAAATAAAATTCTTATGATTGACATCACCTGAAAATTAACTATATTTTTTAATAGCCTTAATATTTTTTTATAAGTAATAAGTGTAATTTCACATAAGAAAAGATAAGTATCTGAATTATAATATATCTGGAAAGTACAAAACAGAAAAATGAAATTTTCTTCGTATACATATACTAACGTCGCAATTCCATTTAGTCGACTAGAAGCACTTGAATTTATAAAAATTTTAATCAGAAATTGGCATCTCCACAATATAAAAGTCACGTGGGTGAGTAACAAAATTTATAGCATTTAATCGTACTCAAGTATTATAAATTGGAACAGCCGGTTTGTTATCTGAGGTAAGCGTACGTCGGATTCAGTTCGAATGTTTCGAAAACGTTGAATGTTCAGTATGCTAAGTATCCGAGAAGATAATTATATCAGCTGATTTTTCCTCTTCCGTTGATACAAATGGAGTAACTACTTGCATGTTGACTGATATATATAAAGGATAAGTAAGTTGTTTATCCAGAGACATCACTTGTTTCTAAAACGTAAACTCAGTCTTTTTAGCAACTTGAATGGTTTCATAAGATTAAAAAATTCATAAATGCTACTTACTTCTTCGTTCTTATGGAGTGACAACCTAAGCATACCCGAACTCTGAATGTGTTTTACTTGACGTTGTTCGTCCAATGAAATTAGACTTACTCTGGAAAGTAAATATTTTTAAAAAATTCTAATTCAAATGCTATCATTTGAAAAGTTATAATTAAAAAAATACTAACTTTAAAATTATTTTGTGCTTGCTATGATTAGCTTTTATATGATCTGTATCTAATCTATGATTTCTCTTAAATCTCAAAGTAGTACTATCCAAGCACACCACCAAATCTAATCCAAAATGAAACGCTGTCCATCTCCAAATATGCTCGCCAGCTTTTTCAATGCACCTTCCGCAACGGAAACATTTACGAGCAAACTCTTCTTCACTCATTTGTTTTGGTCTAAAATAGTTAAATAGAAAGTTTTTACAGCTGTTTCTGCTCATTAAATATTTCAGTATTATACTACGCAAATAAAATAATTGTCACAGATACCTAAAGTAGAATAAACATGGGAGTAGGTTTTTTAGAGTGAAAATTCTGCCCACAGAGCTGGTTGTAAAAAAGGAGGGAAGGAAAAAGGAGGCACATATTTGAGACTCTTTACTATGTCCATCTTCCTAAGCATAGATCAAGGATACATTTAGAAAAAGTAAAACTTTTGTAACTTACCCTCGATCTTTACTCGCATCTATTCTTAGTAAATGTAACCATTGTTCTTTATATGCATTATGCAACCACTCATGTGGTATTAAATTGTCACTATATAAAATCTTTACATCTTGATCGTGCAGTAAAAGATATTTCATTCTCAGGGCTTTAAAAGGTGCTGCAAATTCTTTGCCTTCTTCTGTTGTAAGGAATGGTTTTGTCCATTTATGATTTCTAAAATATTCATCAATTTGAAGTGTTTCCTCTTTATTATGTACATGAACAAATAGCCTGAAATACAGTTTATAATTATATAACAGTTCTGTTTAAATGCATTTCTTACCTTAGCGTTTCACTACTCACCATACACGTAACATCATGTATATGCAAAATTCTGTTTGCATAGCAATTAAATCAGGACTAGCAATCAATTCAACCATCAAATCAGGTGTAATTTCTTTTAAAAAGGTAGGATGTAACCATCCATATCCTAAGAGATTTACTTCTAACCACCGTTTTGCTGCAGTTTTTACTACTGGCACACCATAAGATACAGCAGCATTATAATAAGGAACGACTGTTTTTATATTCGTTGTCTCTACCATAATATCTGTACATTGGTCAATTAATCCTTGTAATTGAAATAATGTAGAGGTAGCCAAAATTGGTATGACCTCTTTTGGTTCTAAACTGACTTCATCCTGGTAAAAGGAACCAAAGACTGTCAAAAGAGCTGAAAATATATAAAATTTAGAAATACGAATCTTTCTTTTAATTATTAGAATAAAAGAAATTTGAATAAAAAATAAAGAATTATTTACAATCCAATGTAATGTTAGGATCAGCAATTTCTACACTTATAACTGTCTCATTTGTTTCTCTCCAAGATCCTGAAAACATACTTGCAAAATACGGACTCTGTAAAAGCAAGTAATATATAAAATTTTAACATAAAAATTAAATATAGGTACTTATATGATACATTAAAGTAATGACATTACCTGACTAATATAAACTTTATGCAACCTCCATGCTTTGCCCAACATGAGCACAGTTATATCACTTCCTTTTTCTTCTTGGAACAAGGTTTTGTAAATGTATTGTGCTGTTGTCAACAATTTCCTTCTGTAAGAATTAAAAAAATTGCATGAATTACGATATACATGTATCAAACCATTTAAATGAAAGACAGCTTAATAATCAGTTGGCAATATAACATTGTTAGATATAATATTAAGAAGCTTTTTTTATCGATGATGCAAATATTGTTTAATAGCATTGACAATCGAATCTTATAACTATGGTTAATTAACCAATATAAAGTTAAGATTATTTACTAAAAGATTCTCATACTTTTTCGGTGTTTGAAGCGTCCGATCAATGTAATCCGATTCAGAATCAAAATCATCTTCCTCGATGCACTTTCGTTTACGACCACGGTATACGGAGTGCACTGCATTATTTGACATCGATGCAATTTTTCTCATGTAATTTCCCATTTTTTGTTATGTATTTCAATGAGCAAAAGAAATTTCTAGTTCAATCACCGACAAATTCATCAGAATTCTCAACATTGTTTTTTTAATGCAAAGAACTGTAGGTCTACTGCGTGTTCAATGTTCAGAAGGAAGATCTGTATAAATGTCCCTCTTGAAACTTGTAAGACTGTAACGGCTGTAACCTATCTACTTATGTGCATGTGCACATGGAGATATATGTATATACAACATGTAAACACGTGACGTAACAAAAGATATGAGACATTCTGTCCAACAAGTCGAGTCAAGAGAAGTGGAGGGGTAAACACAACTAATCATGTGACACTTCAACCATTGGCTAGTAGTCACATCGCTAGTGAATTATGATTATCAAGGTTGACTTCCTAGAAAATACGTAGCAAAGAGGAAATTTCCTCTCCGATTTAAATAAAGCTTCTCAGCAGTAACTGACGCTAAATTTTCCATCTGTGTTGAGACTTAACCGTGTTAATTGGTAACAAATATATTTGCTCAATCTAATAACATATATATCTCAGATTTTTCAATTTTCGGAATAGTAGTTTTCTACTTCGTAGTATCTCAGAATCTCCTAGATTTTAATCACGTGGTTTTATTTAACTTTCATGACCACGATTATATAAGCCGATCTCGATACTGGCTAGGGAAAACCGTCCAAAAATTGAGTCATGAAAAATCAACATGGAAGATAACGAAGTTCTTATGAGATACGTAGAAATGAGTTGAGTGTCTCTGTCTGAGCATTCATAGTATGTCACGCACGCAAAACTTGAACCTTTTTATTCTCTAAGTTGATTTTTGTGACTCAACTTTTGGACGGTCTTTTCTATGCTTTCGACGAGTTTCAAGACTTGTTTGTATTAATGATCGTGTTCGTGACCACTTCATAATTTTCCTTGACTTGATTTTTACTAGCCAGAGTACTACACAAGTCCCGAAATTCGAAATTTCTTGTATTACCCATCACACAGAGGGCGCTGATGTCGAATAGTCGAAATAATTTCAACAAAGTAACACGTGGTGTAAATAATCCAATAAATTTTTTTATAATTTTTATAATGCTTTATAAATAGGTATACTTTATCTATGCATAAACAATCCTATCTATGGTTAAACATCACTTTAGGGGACATAAAATTATAGCATGTGGCACCTATTTTCACTAAATACAAATCGCTACATAATCGTGATATCCCTCACCATAGAAGTTTCAGGGCCTGTATATGCATATGATCGTGGTACGGTTTGTCCAATGAAACGAGTGACGCTAGTCAGAAACCAATATTTGCAGCTACAGTAATTAATTTTTATTTACATTTATTACCTC
The DNA here is from genome assembly GCA_014737365.1 of Bombus soroeensis. Classification (NCBI taxonomy): domain Eukaryota; kingdom Metazoa; phylum Arthropoda; class Insecta; order Hymenoptera; family Apidae; genus Bombus; species Bombus soroeensis. The sequence continues at coordinate 76,303 of JACXIL010000032.1, read as the reverse complement.
GTCCCGTTGAACAGACTATACATATCAATTTTTTTAATACTTATACATCATTTGTATAATAGATAGAATATATGTATGTATTGCTTAAGTCTGTTCGAATTGAATGTTTCTTACGCGAGAGGGCTAGTATCTAATAAGCAACAATAAGACACATTATTTACATTATAGATATATTAAATAGAAACACTTGATATGGAATAAAAAATTGCATTGTGTAATTAAAAGTGTGGGAAAATTTCAAATTCAGGTGTTTGAATATCTCTATGTGAGGCTAACCAAAACACGGATATGAAACTGTGTTGGAAATGAAATTAATAGCAATTTTGAATCAGGTAAGATTCATTTATAACTAACGTTTTATAAGTAGTTAAAATCATGTAAAAAGCATTTTTTCGTTGTTGTCAGTTTGAATTCTCTGTATTTTCTGATTGAATTGTTATGGACAAACATTTATATTATATAAATTTATGTATCAAATTTTATGCATTTTTATATGCGTTGTGGATGCAAGTGCGGAGTTATGTACGTGTATTCGCGCGACCGACCTCTCATTGTCACGCCGACTGCTCAGAGGGTAATTCGTTTTTGAACGTTTTGCAGCCGAAGGGTTAAAACAAACTGATCTTTATACACAGCATTTTGTCTACTGTGTGCCTAATTCATAGACGAAGGTCAAGAATTTCATTTTTACAAATAAAAAATGTGAATAATACAAGTTGTTTTAAGAAGAAGATTATTATAACCTTGTATGAAAGAAGATACTTCCTATTGTTATAGCAAAAATAATTTATCTATAAATTATGTAGTTAAATATGTAAAAAGCAAGGTTTTTATCTTCAGTGTACAAAGGTATGTTAATAATTTTTAATTTGTGCAATATTATAACTTATTTCTTAAGCACTCTAATCAAGTTTTACATTAAATTGGTTATGTTTGACAGTAATGGATATTTCTGACAAAGAATTATTTTCTTCATATTATTCGTTTGATAATTACTCAGAGCAAGAAATTAACATGTCATTACCATTACCAAAGCCAAAACCTAAAGGTTCTAATGCAAAATACAAAAAAATCCGAGATACTAGTTGTTATATATTGAGGAAAAGATTAAGAAGTAATAAATTGAAACAATTGTTAAGAAGAGGAGATACATTAGAGGATTTGTGTAAATTATTGTGTAAGCCAGTTATTGTGAATGTTACAAAATTATCAGTATCAGAGATAAAGCAATGGTGTAAAAAAGACTTACATCAATCTGAAGCAAAAAATATATTAACAGAGAAAAAAAAATTTAAACCAAGGATACCACGAACAAGATTTTGTAAAAGAAAGAAAAAGTCCAAGCAGAAGCAGTTATCTTGCTTATTTAATTCTGAAAATGATGTTAAACCTCAAAATATGTTATTTTCCAAGAAAGCAGAGATTGAAAACAAAAATTTTACAAAAAATTTATTAGAAGATGTTAAACAACCACATATAAAATTACAAAGAATAGATGAAGTAATCAATAAAATAGCACAGTCATTTGCAAGAGTAACTCCGATTAAAGAATGTGAAACAATTATTCAAACAGAATGTGAAACAAATATTCAATCTGAATGCGAAAAAAATATTCAAACAAAATGTGAAACAAGTGTTCAAACAACATATGAGACAAGTATTCAAACAGAAGAAACTCAAACTGAATTAAGTATATCTGGACCAAAACAACTAAAATTATCATCTGTAAATATCAATACAGATAAATATCAACAAAATATTGAAACTGAGACAATAGCAATTAGGTCTCATGCAAATGAGACTCCACAATTGAATACATGTGCAGATTCAGATTCTAATACTAATTCTGATTTTGATTATAATACTGGAAATTCTAGAAATACTAATGAAAGGAGACATAGAATTATATATAATTTTCATACAGATGATAACAATTGTTACAATAAGAGTAATGCAAATAATGCAAAAATAATTTCGAATAAATTAAAGAGGTTAAGGAATAATTCATCCAAAAAGATAAACAAAATTAACCTAGTAAATGAAAAATACAATATTAAGAAAAGATGTACAGATAAAAATGCATTGTTTCAAGCATCACAAAGACCAAGTATATTAGACCGTATATCTGCGCTATGTGATCCTGATGATGACGATGATGATGATGATGATGAAAGTACTAAAGAAGGTAATACTTCTAGTTGTGTATCTTCAAAATTAAATCTTGAATGTATTATACAAGATGGTACTTCTGTAAAAGGAAAGAATGAAGATGCTATGACTATAGAGAAACCAATTGTAGAAAACAAGAAGATTGAAGAACAAATACAAGAATCATTTCCTTCTGATAAGAATTTTACAGAAAGATATAAATTGTTTAAAGAATTAAAAGTTTTTTTAATAAAATTTGATGCTCTGAAAGACTCCAATACTACATATTCAGCAACTGAAATCGAGAAAATGACAGAAAGATTTATGAATTCTTACGTGAATTTAAATTCTTCAAAACCTCAAAATAGTAACGAAAAATCTATAAATAATGCATCATTTACTTTAATTTTTTCAAAAGATTCTAATGTTAACATTGAGAAATCTACAGATGCTACAAAACATGTTTCAAGCTCAAGTATTCATAGCGTTCCAAATAAAGATGTTTATACAACTACCAAAAGAACACAAAGCACAATTAAATTATTATCAAATTCTTCAGAAAAGATACAACAAGAGAGAAGTTTACAAATTCAAAAAGTTCGTCATAATTTAACAAAAATTTTTGAAGACAGTTCTAAAAGAAGGTTTGCACAGAATACTATTAGTAATGCCAAGCAGAAATTGATTGTTCCAACCCCTACTATCAAATCTACATTATTATATTCTTCACAAGAATCTACCAATAAAACTTCTGAATTATCAAATGTGGTAGAAAACATTGATAATATAGACAAATCTACTGGTAAAATGTTCTTAAAGAAAAAGATATCAGAGATTTCTTTACCTAAGGAGAATTCTATGAAATTGGTTATTGATGCACGATCTCAAGAACAAGTGGGAGTTGATACATCTGGTGTTACTGATTTCAAATTGCATCTTTCAAAGAAAAATAAAAAACATGAGTCAGAGAAACATACATTAGTACCTAAAACATGTGGAAAAACTATAAATGTTACAACTACTAAAATAGCTACAGAGAAAAGTGCTTCAACTTCTTATTCTTCCATAGTATCTCCTAAAAAACATAAGAGACTTAGAGATAATCTTGGTTATAAATGTATTGTTTGTGATCTTTGTTTTGAAGATTATTCTAATTTACAACAACACCTAATTACACATACACAAAAGCAAAATAATAGTTTAGCAAATTCATTGAAAACTTCCAATATGTCACCTGAAAAATCTCAGGACGTGATATCTCAATTCTCAAAAGAAAAGATATCAGAACCATCACAAGTGTCAAGTGAGCATAAGAGTGGAGAACATACAGCATCACAATATGTCACCAAGAAAGATAATGGACAACAAAAGAAAAAAGATGCTATAACAAAAAGCTCACTTAGTAAAGAAAAGAGGAAAAGGAGGATTAAGCGTATTAGTAATTCAAATAAGTGTAATATTTGTTCAAAACCTTTTGAAGCAATGACTGATTTGGCAGCTCATATCTTCTTACATACAGAGAAAGAATTGCAACAAGCATATAAACTCGCAAAACAAAAATTGAATGGAACAGAAAAATATAAACAAAGTAAAACTGAACAAACAGCTAACAGTATTAAAAATGTAAATAGCACTGTAAATACTATAGATAATATAATTGAAAGAACTCAGAAAGTTAATGATAAGGAAGAAACGTTGCTTATACAGAAACCAAATAAATCATTAATTACAGAAGATTCAGAAATTAGAGACACAGAATCTATTACTATGAAAGAAAACTATTCGCAAGATATAGAATTATGTCTGCCAGCAAAATCGAAAAAAGATGGTAATAAAAAATCGTTCACAGTATGCGAATGTCATAATAAACCAGGAACTAATGAAAATTGTTTGCAAATCGAAATAGTTCTTCTTTGTCACACTTGCAGGGTGCTATTTAGAAGTATGAAATGTTTCGAAACCCATTATCGTCTTCCCGAATATGTAAAATGTAATCAAAACCACTTAACCAGTGGTCGTTCTCCAAATTTATTTTGCGCTACCTGTGGTATGATATTTAGTTCAGTTCAAGATGTGCGTCATCATTTAGAAACACATGCTCGTTTTAAAAAAGACTGTACAATGGATTTTCGATGCAACATTTGCAAGGTTATATTCCTGGGGATAGGAAGCCTTTTTTATATCCATTGGTCAAAGCATTCCAGAGATTCTTTTTGGATGGCTAGTGAGAAATCGTTTCCAAAAGATTCCATAATAAACTCGGAGCTGAGAAACGCAGAGAATTCTTCTACACAAAATGCAATGACCTTGAGTACGTCTGTAGAAAAATACATTCAAGTAGCAGAACATGTCTGTTATAATTGTAAACTGCCTTTTATTACTCAAGATGATTTAAAGAATCATATTTCAGAATGTAGAAAATTTAAGTTAGTGCAAGATGCATCTATTGCAGAAAACTCTAATACATATCTCGCAATAAGGATAACTTGTAGCTTATGCGATGATACTTTTATTAACAAAAAAACAGAATTTTATAAACATATGAAAGATAAACATAATTTGAGTACCGAACCTCGATTTATTTGTACATCATTCACGGCTGGAAATATGGTATTTATCTGCAGTGTTTGCATGGCAATGACTAAAAGTTTAGATGACTTTGAGGATCATTGGTTGAAACATAATACAACTCATGTATATTTTACTTGTTCGCATTGTAGTAAAATATATCACAATAGCTTAAATTCCTTCGTAGACCATGCTAAAAGACATGGTATTGATGCTAATGATGTAGTGTCCTGTGTAGTAAGTTATGAACAAACAAAATTCAGTTGTAAATTTTGTAATATTGGTTTTGATTCTCCTCAAAGTATGCAGGAGCATGCTATTATTCATAACACAAACAGCCAACAGATAAGTCCTAAGATTAGTCAAGTTACAAATCAAAACAGCTCTGCAACAGTATCAGAAACAGATTGTGCTTCCAATTTTGCAAAGCTGGTTGAATTGACTATTGAAAAGGGAATGGATAAATCATTACAAATGGAGACTCAAACAATGGAAAAGGCAAACGAAATTTGTCCAATAGAATCTAGTATAGACAAAAGTAGGGATAAATTAATCAAGATATTAGAAGGAAATGAAGATGATTCTGAACATGAATTAATAATAGACTTGACAAAACAATCAGAAGAATGTAATGAAGAATTAAAAGAAGAAGGAAGTAAGGAAACACAGACTACATCTAATCTTACATTAGATAAATCTTCTATCAATCAAACTTGTGTCATGTCGGAGAATAATAAAGCTAATACATTGGTAACAAATGTAAATATCCAAGTATCTTCACAAAATGTTGCAAAATCTAAAACTCAAAATGTTACAGATTCTCTTTTTACTGCTAAAAACATAAATCCTCAAATATCTAATTCAAACATTAAGTCTACAAATATTTTGCAAACAATATTGGTTTCAAATGATGTTAGTAATCATAATAATTTACCAGATATAGAAAAAAAAACAACAAGTGACCAATCAATTACAAAAGATATAGAAAGTACACAAAATGATGAACTTCGTGACAAAATTTCAATTATAAAGCAAGAAAAATCAACAATTTTAACAAAAGAAACATCAGAGAAACAAAGTCCATCAAGACCAAAACAAGGGTTCTTAAGAGTGAAGACTCTTGCAGAGCTTACAGGTTCTCCAAATTTATGTGAACTTAGCAACTGTGCTGTTGAAAATGCTAATAAATTAGCCAAGCACTTCAAAAGTTACCATGCTTCGAACAAAGATAATAATGAACACAAAACTACAGAAAAAAAATTAGTTTCAAAACAACCTGAAATAAAAAAATGTATTGCTAATAAAAAATTAACAATTGTTCCTAATACAAATTCAAATACATTACTATTATCTTCACCTAATTCAGGCAATATAAAATTAGTGATTCAGAATCCAGTTATGAAATCTAATACTACAGTAATAAATAATCAACAACCACAGCAATTCCAAATAAATACAAATCAAAACGAACACTTATCTTCTCTGAAAAATGTAACATCAGCATATCATAAAAACTTACCAGCTTGCAATTTCGTTCGAACAACCACAGCTATGCCACGTTTTACTATTTTGAAACCTACCAAAGTAATAGCACATACTGCTAATATACCGAATGTACAGAGAACATATGTAGCATCCCGCTCTACCAATGAAAATAAACAAAAGTCTTCTTCTGTACAAAGGAATTCAAGTCATAATATACGTAAGTATAATCATTGCAATTTTGTTTCAAGTAATTATGCAGAATTCTTAATGCACAATTTACCAGGTAATCATTCAACTTGTAAGAAGCAATATTTGCAAAATGGCATCCAGGTGCAAGAACTTAACAAATTTGATAATTCACAAGCAATAGCCACGATTAATACTATTCAAAACAATCCAAATCCCAAACGATGTCAACAAACTACTATAAAGCAACCAGGGATTAACTATGCGTCTTCATCTGTCTGTGATCAATATTCTTATCTTGCTGCAGGCACTTCGAATAATAGTAATCAAATGCTTAAAAAAAATCAACGAATAATAACTAATCATCCAATAACAGGAAATACCACCCCTTTTTATTATAAAAATCCAAATCCTAGCAGTGGTGGAATGTCAATAGTGATCAATCAAACTACACCTACTGTTCAGAATATACCCACAATAGGAATCCTGCAACAACCAGCGCAGCAACAAATATATCAACAACAGGTATACAATGAACCAGTGACAATTATGAATACATTATACTTGCATCAACCACAAGTATATTGATAATTATAGTTGATATTTGCAATTAATTCTTTAAATAGAAAATTTTTATAGATTCCGCTCTCTTTGAGATAGTATTTAATGATTTTACCATTCTCTAGATACAAAAACATATATAAGAATATAGAAATACATATAATGTACAATGATTTTGATCTCCTATAAGAAAAACTTTAATCTAGACCCCAGTGAACCCAATATTATTCGATTTATTATAAGCGGCAGATATATTTCCTGCTTAAGGAAAAGATCCAAGTTAAATTATTAATACATCACACGATATATCTTTTAATTTTTTTTTTACAGAATTTAGTTCAATTTTCCGAATCGAATGCTGTTTTCCAACTGGCAAATCAACCAAGTGTTACAACTTATCAAGTTAGATATGTATGTCCTTATTGTTCAAAAAGTTTTATTTCTGAAGATTGTATGCAAATACATATAAATGAGCACCACAATTTTATATGTAATATTTGTAATTTGCGTTTATACAATTTTAACGATTTAAATCTTCATAAAATTCAGCATAATTTGTTGTAAATTGGAGGAGTTAATGAAATCATTAATATGTCACACAATATATCTTTTAATCCTTTATTGCAAAATTAAGTTGAATCAAATGCTATATATCAACTGGCAAACAATATGACGAATTAAATAAAGAACCAAATATTACAACTTATGAAGTTAAATATGTATGTCTTGATTGTCTGAAAAATGTTCTGAATGTATAAGTATCGAACGATAAATATATCTTGTCGGTGTTCTGTGTTTTCCTAGTTAATAATTCGAGTAGCATTTTACACTTCATACTCATTTTAAAATTCATACCTTCTTCAAATTAAATTGTGATTGATTTTGTAAAGAATAAAAATTGTATAAACATAAGCTACAAATACGTATATATCTTAATCGTTACTCTCGCTAAAAAATGTACGTCTTTTTCATTTTTATAATTATTTATTATTACTTTTTTTTTAAATAACATATAATTGTTATATTTTTTCATCGAATTCATTGATCATAATATTTTATTATCACGTATTATACTTAAGTATTATATTAATCTCAATTGTATCTTATATTCAAAGTATATAATGTAAGCAAAAAGAGTACATATTGTGTAATGTACGCGAACATACAATAGAACTTTATTTATTAGAATGAAATTTTAGTTAGTGTTTGATTAACTAGAATTCTTGCCGATTTAATGTACTTCTTTAATGATGAACATTATCTGTTTCAATGAAACGCAACGAACGTTTTCATCTATATTATTGTTTCTAAGTCAGTTATAAATAGAGTTCTATTGTAATTAGACGAGTATTGCCGTTTGACGTGTACGAAGTACAAGATATTTTTATATTCCATTGCAGTCATAATTGTTACATGAACGATGTTAATAATCAATATAAATGGATAAACATAATGGATAAAGGAAATTAAATGGATGATCTTCGATTATATACATATATGCATGTCTCCTTTATTCGGCACTTTGAGCTTTTAATTTTTTTACAATAATCATCACGTCAATCTCTGTAATCGGTAGAAATACATTTAACAGAGCAATAGTTACGAGCAACGAGAAAGAAATCATGTTTGTTAACTTAAAACGTTGAATTTCGCCATCTTTGCTTATAACTATTGCACGAGGGGACGAAATGACCCTGGCGTGAATTACTATTCCCAAGATTAATTAGAATCTCATATTACGTGTTTTTATGAGTTGCTATCAATAAATCGAAGGATTAATCCACAATACAAAAAATCAGACAAAAATCACGCGATTTCAAGCTGCATTGAAAAAAGAAACAGAACTTTCCATCGCGTGATTGTCCTCACTTTCGCGTATTAAAAAGCGGAAGTATTCGAATCCTTCGCTTTGCGCGTGGTATGCATTAACGTTTTAAGTTCCTTGTTAATTTTGATTATTGTTATTGAAAAATAAAAATTATACTATAAAATAATTCCGAAACAAATTTTTGTTTAATTTAATAGCGGGTTAAGAATGGCGTGCAAAATTCAAAAAAGAAAATACACCAGTAATGTATAAGACATATTACGATATTCGATGATTACAAATTCGTTAGTTTAGCAATAATAAATATTAATGGCGATAAATATCATTTTCAGATATTTAAACAATTAAACTTGAAGTGTGAACTTCACGTGAACTCTATAATTTTATTTGAGCGAACAAACATGACAAAAAATTAGTTTTAAAATACGCAAACGACTGTTAAAACCTCTATACATATATCGATTGTATATCAAAAATAAATGAATATATTTGAAAGGAGAAAAGTTGAAATTTCGTCTCATATAAAGATGTATAGAAATTTATTCTTTTCGATAGAGATGGAATTAAGTGTTTAAGTTAAACAACTGTTTAATTATGCCCAATAAGGCTTGGAATCGAGATGATCGTATCGTAATAAACGGTCCTTAAATTAAGGTAAGCCTATATAATCGCTCGTGTATCGGTATCACGAGCGTTGTGTGTAATACACCTTCATTTATCCTACAATTTGGCACGTGATTCACGTTTCAACACAAACATCTGTTGTGTCCTCAACTCGAAAGAAATATTTCTCGTACTCGTTTTACACTTCAGTACGTGACGATACATGATATAAAGCTAAATGTTAATGAAAAATGTACTTGAACCTTAAACAAGAAAGGAGGAAGGCTACTCACTATGTCTTAACTATGTATTTGAAAATCTTATGAAAGAAAAGAACTTATTGTAGCAGACTTGAATTACAGATTATTAATTTTCAATTGAATTACATCTACGAAAAGTTTGTTATACAAATTTTAATAATGTTACTGATTATAGAACATTTTTAATAATAAAAACTAATTAAAGAGCATAAATTAATAATGAAAACTAAAGAAAATTTTAATAATATTAAGATTAATAAAATGATCGTTGAAATTTATTAAATATTACTTGAACTAATTTGATATTAATAACTGTTAAATTTAAGAGATTAAAATTTAAACGATGAAACTGAAAAAATACAGCGAAATCGTAATAATACCCTATGTATCTTTGGAAGATCACAAATACATAGCGTGAATAGTGTACTATAAATAATTCTGCCGTAACGATTAAGTTTACTACGAAAGACCGCAGTGGCCTTTCACGAGGCTATCCTCCAGGAATCGATCGTTAACTTTCGAATCCTCTTTCGTACGTTTTAATAATACTGATATAGGTCTTCGACGTTTATCTCGCGCTTATAAGCTTCTAATCATCGATTTTACAAAAGTACGGAAATGACGTTCTAAGCGAAGAAAGAAATAACCGACGTAAGGAAAAATAAATAAGGATAAGTAATAAATACGATAAAATAATGAATTATATTAAAATTTTCAATGAAAAGGATGAAGATTTTGGAAAACAAATTAGGAAATGAAAAGGTATATTATGAAATATTATAGAAACAAATTATATATTAAAAGAATTCAATTAAGATTCTGTTGCAGACTAGCATATAAGTATCAGGAAGAGGAAAATTATTGTTCGATATCTGTATAATTTGGATTTGAAATTTGGAACTTTTTAAAATTTTGAATATAAGAAAACTAAATTCAATTCTCACAGTTTTCGATAGTTCAGTTTCAATCGTCTGATCCATTTCTTGTTTATACTATGTAAGTACTACTGTTTGGTCTGACCAATAATCTACTTAACTACTTCTTCACTTACATTTTTCTCTGCATTAGAACCTCAATTAAGACCAATCTGTATGAAATCAGTGAATGAAATTAATCACACAATAAGTATTTCCTTGCTGTAAATAATATAATAATTGATATAAAATAGCAGAATCTGTAGAGAAGTTAGTTATGGAACCGTTTTAATCATCGCTTCGCTCTCCAAGCGATACGATAATTAAACAGGTTTCTACATCTTACAATTTCTTAAGAAAAATAGCATGATATTACACGGTACCGTGCAAAGGACTGGAAGCGTGTTGGGTGATTGTTTATTCTACGAAAAATTGTTTGTTTGCCGCATATGGTATTGAGCCAACAGAGGTTCTGTACCATTGTAATTCTCGCTATCGTTACATTGGTTATAATATAGAGAGAAACCTCCATGTGTATGTATATATATATAATATATATACATATGTAATATATATAATATATATATATATAATTGTACAGCTACAGTTTACGGTTTATTAATCCTACAAGACTAGACGTATAATCGGTGGAAAAATATCGTTATTCTTCATCGTCGGAATATCATAAATTTGCACGTAATACATTGGACGTTCTATATCCAGCAGCTTAACCTTCCCTTACGAGTACGAAAAAGTAGGTTGAGCAACGGAAACCCTTGACATACCCCTTTCCCCTCCCTCTACCCAATCCCTGACCCGTTTCCGGCTAAGAGAAAAATAACGTTTCCTTTTCTCTTTCTTTTTGAGTAGACGATTAATTTGAAATACAGCTTTTCAGTAATGTGAAGATAAATTAAGGAATCTAAGAATTCGTATGTCTACATAGTGATACAAATATACAGAAAACGCAGAAAATTCTAAAATTTAGTAAAAATTCAGGACAGATTTATACAGATGCAGAACTGTAGAATTGCAGAAAATTTAAGGGTATACCTATATACATATGTATGTATATTTAGACATTAAAGTAGAAATTTAATTGACATATAAAGTTGGAATTTCAAATTGAATTACTTAGATGTTCATGAATTTCCGCGAAACATCACGCGAATTTAGTTTTAATAAATATTATCGTTCTCCAATAATACCATCCAATAGCAATATCACTTGTAACCGCTGCAAATAATAACTTCCCTACCTTTCATCTAATACCGAATAGGAATAAAACATCTAATTGCATTTGTTCGACTTTAGTGATTTCTAAAATAACGGTATATTCTACTATAAAATTTCATTTGTGGTAATGATTTCCTTGGATGATAACTTTTGGCGGTTCAGAAAGAGATGTATATACAGTGGCTACCAAAAGTATTAGCACGCATCCTTATTTCCCAATGCATTTCTTTTATCAGGTCCTACATTTCATTCTCATAGTATCAAATTTTTGTAATCATACGTAAATACTACTAAATAACACGAAATTTAATATACATGAATCTAATTAATTAGTACGTAAACGCTATAAGTACAATGGTATACGTATACTTGTTGTAGCCCTTGTATATCGAAACTTTAAATTTTTCTTTACGCTGGAAACAAAACCGAAATGGCTTCGAGTAGCGAAGCTCATGCTGCTGCCTCTATTTCTCACAGTTATACTGCTCCTCACGTTCCTCCTCTTTCCTCCTTTTCGAACTGGACATCAGAAGTGATGGAGCTGCGTGCCCCAATTCTCACCGTATTATCAGCTAAATCTATTATCTACCTCTTACTGTAATTATCTAAATGCATAATCGTGTTTCTCGAAGGTTCCCCTCTTTCCTTTCCCTTCATACACGAACTGGCCAAAGGTCCTCAACGCTTATCAACGGTTATCAATCGCTCTATCTATACAAAGTCACGCAAAAGTGATGATGTTCGCACGTGTTCTTTTGTACAAAAATTAATCGCTTCGTAAACGGGTTACTTGGTTCCTCTGGTTGAATCAGTCTGAAAAGGGGATTTTTAACGACTAGTAAACACCTGGATGACTAGAACTGTATTTTTTCGAGAATAATCTTTTTTGAACTTTTTCTCCATCTGACACTAATGCATGTTGTATTTCAACATTCGGTAATTATTTTAAATTATCGCTCGTATACCAAAAATACTCGAAACCGTCGAAAATTCGTTTCAGATCAAATTCGTTTAGATACTTTGACTCCAAGTAGGGAGAGTGTTGTGAATCACATAAGGCGTTTTCGAATTTCAAAAAGGTATATAAATAGCTCGACGGGAAGATACAGTTTTAGTCTTTCATTGGATTACAGAAACAAATGATACACGTCAGGAATGCACAGTAATTCTTGGATTATAGCAACTATTGAACGATTTGTTGCTCCGAAACTGTGCGATTAGAGGTCTTTGTGTTTTCTTATTTATCAGTCGTACGTAGAGAGATCCGTGAAAAGGTGAGAGGAGATCCCTGGTGAGTAAGGATGAGATATAAAGGTTACAAGTTTTATAGGATGTTCTCTATAGTGTAAATATAAAATCGAAAAGTATGGTTGTTTTCACGTTCGTCTGATAAATCTGATAAAATTAACGTTAAAAGGTAAGCTATATTCCTGAGTGATGGATTAAGTACAGCAATGACGAAAGATAAGATCATAGTCATCTTTTGAAACATGTTTGTGATGAATCGAAATGTTCGTTCACGAAGTTCGTGAAGTGCAATGTCGACGTGAATTAACTAAATTATTTTACAAGAGGGGCAGCGTCGTTTGAAACGTTTCTCGCTTTTATCTAAGGTCTACGAATTTCTGATCAATCGCTGGCTGAAATCTTACCGCTAACTTGACGTTTTTAGGGATCAATTTTAGCGGACGAATCATCTGCGGTCTCGACTACAATTTTGTCTTGTCCGTCATCAAACAATTGAAGCGATGTGATTAAGGAAATTTTAATATGTTGCAAATACTGTCAGCGAAAAATATATAGTTTAAAGTCTCAAATATTTCTTGCAACTCTTTCGGAACTTACTATAATAAAGTCTTGAAAGTCATTGCAAATTATTGCGAGACATAATCTTCGCAAACAGCATTTTTCACCACGACTAATTTCTTTGTTATCACAAACGACGTTATATCAAAATTGGACGATCTGTTCAATGAAGCGAATGAATGGGACCAGAGATTTATCTACGTGCTAAGGAAAGCATCTCCTTGCACTTTCCATAAAAAACGGGTATTTTCTAAAAAAGTCATAAAAGTTGGGCAGTGGTAGTTGTACAATGGTTCGAGAGAAAAAAAATAGGATCGTAAAAAGACGCAATCGGCCTTGTGACTTGATCAGGCGAAATTCGATTGTCCTCTCGTTTTGGCTTGTGGTTCTTGTTGTATACCTGAAGGAAACGATATGACAAAGTCGGTAAATCATTTCAAAATTATATCTTAAAAGTACCAATTTTTTGATTCATTACTGAATTGCTAACAATGATAAAAATTAGCGTACGACCCTAGCTGCGGCTAGATCAATTAGCAAGATGAAAATCATAGCGGTGTAAGTTTTGAGAATTTGAATTTAGTTACGTATTCCAGTTCTTATTATTCCTTTAAGTCAGGTTCTAACTTTACTCTTTGTCACATGGTACTTTTTCATGACTTGATAAAACATAATCATTTCTTTACAATAATAAACGTAGAACACTAGCTTATGAAAAATAACAGCGGACTAAGTTATACCATTATGATTCTTAGCCAGTCTGGGCGTGGTGATCCTATTTCACGTCTTTACTTTACGAGCTCGTTATATCGCTTCCTTCGAATATACGTCTTCCTTCAAATTTAAAACCTGCTGACCGCCTCGTCGTCGGTCACGAAGTAGTTGGAATTCTTCACAGCCGAGCTGTACATGTTGTAAGTAGGACTACAAACGACGAGTCCGGTCGTGCAACCGCTCAGCTCCTTTTCAGTCGTCACGGAACCGTGTCGCGCGATTGTCGACGTTCTTCTATCTTTCTTCGCTAGAGTCATGCGACAGTCTTCAGGACGCAATGGCATTGATGGATACGTTGGCTGTCTGGCCAACGTCGTCAATGCTCGGTCTCCAGTGTCATTGAAGCTGCGCAAACGTTTGAACGTACGATCGGAGAGGATGTTCGAAGATCGAAGAATCATGTGAAAATTTTCATTCGTTCTTTATGAGATGCTACGCGAAGTTTCATATAGTTTTGTAATAGATATTGTAAAGTTTTTATCTTCTGTAAGATTATATAATAAATTTGTTTGCCTTTTTGTATTACACTGGCTACAGAAAGTATTTGCAGATCACTGTATTTAATGTAGTGCTTAGGTAGTAACTAATTTAGCCTAAGTATATTAAATTTGTTATCATTTACTATAAAAATTAAACGTAGAACCTGATAAAAAACTGCTTCGCCGGAAAATAAGAGTATGTGCAAATACGTTTTGCAGTCACTGTATATTTTGAGAAATATAAAAATACCAATGTTAGCAGCAGTGAACAAACATAAAATAGATAGTATAGAAAAATATAAATGCTTATAATTGCATCATTTAATACCAGCAATGCAAAAGCACATTTTTTAAATTTTTTATAGAAATTAAAATTTTATATAGAAAAGAATTTGGATCAAATAAATAAACGATCTTTCCAAAGCTGTGAAAACTTATTCACATAAGCATCCAATAATGCGCACCAACCAATTCTCTATACAACAATAAACTATTCGCTACTAGAAAATGATATTACAGATCCTATATAATCAAATGAAATTATCAATTGCTAATGAATATTGACAAATAAAATAAATCAAAGCTGTTCGCTATTAATGAGCATTAATGAAATATCGATGAATATAATAATTTGTCAATTATAGATACCTATGATGCCTGACGATGCCCCTTTTGATCCTGCAATGTTCATTTCCACCCTGTCCCTCTAACGCTGTTCCATGGGTTTTGCACGCCTCTACTCCCATAGGAACGGGAGAAAGTGATCCAGGTCCGTACGAACTACTGCTCTGTCTCCTATCCAAGATGTGGACAAGCTCCACCGACGGTGTCGGTGAAAAAGTGCCCTATAGACACCTCACGTCAAATCTTACCCTCCCATTATTTAGCGTAATCTACCAAATTCAAACGCTACCAAATAAAAACCGAAGAAAAATCAGGAAGGGTTTCGCAAAACTCAGAAATCGTTCTTCTCTGGCATCCAGCGGACAGGGACGGGAACAGCTACAGGTAAACTACTTAAAATAAATTTCATTTTAATAAAACGTTTAATTAAACAACAACACAAAATCAATATAGCTCTGTTATAGACACAAAACCAAGGATTTAAATATAGTAGAATCTCGTCTATTCGTACAGGTCGAGGAATAAGATAATTTAGGTAATCGAAAAGTTTCAAGTGGAAGTTCGCTAGCTATTATCTTCATCTCTTCTTATTAGTTTAGATAATAGGAGCTAATATTCCAAATTAACAAAATTAACTCAAAATTAATCAAAATCAAATTACTTTTTCAATCGTGCTGTGAATTCATAGTCAACCAATATTACTGCAAATCCTTCAATTAGACTACTATTATTAGTATTTTACAAACAACAAATTATCAGAACCGATTTCCTTGCATAATAACGACAAGTTTGGAACAAATCAAATGAAGCTTTATATGTGTACAAATTTTACAACTTACAAGCCAACTAATCATCCTATTTGACATAAAACTCTAAAATTATAAAAAGGAAGTTTACGACCTCAAACTTGTTAAACTTACCAATTCACTAATATTATTATCTAGTACATCATTATGCAAGACGACTCAAGTGTAAGTTCATATACCTGAAACTGAACATTAACCTTTTCGTATAAACGAAGTGCGAATAAAACGAGGTTCTACTATGATGAAAAAAAAGAAATTATTAAATTCACAAGGAGGTGACGCCGAGTTCGCTCACCTGTAACGATGGTCTCCTCAAGGTGCCACCCTCCATACCAACCAGCTTCACACCCTTCACGTTCTTCTTAACGTTGATGGTCGTCAACATATTATCTGGGACATTGAATTCCGTGTTTCCTCTGTCCACGATATTGATCCTCTCGTTTTCTCTCGCTTTATCGTTTAACAAAGATCCATCGTTAGGTTTGGTGTAATGAGGACCAGGAGTCATAGGGGTCGCTACAGCGGGATTCGTTGGCACGTTCACTATGTTTGCATTATTATTTGGAGGTATAGTTGGTCGATCAGTTGTTAAGAGCATTTGACCCATGGAACCCCTTAGGTTTCGTACACCTAATATTTGGCCTCTGGACACTTCGTTGCTCTGTATAGGGGCGTACTGATTGGGGGTTGGAGTGTGTCTACCGCTGATCGAGCTCGTATGGATGGAGTTTCTTAAGGTTTGAAGATGTTGAAGGCTTTGGTTTGCTTTTTGAACGGCTGATCCGACGTTGTTGACCTTGATAGTATCTTTTTCGTAAGAATCGGCGGCTATAGTCCCGCTGTCTCCCCGATCAGTCATGTCTTCCACTGAATTGGAAGTAGTGCGGTCGTCGTCGTAGCTGCCGGGCCCGATCCCATCGCACGAGTCCATTCCAGAGGTGGATTTCTGGCCAGACGAAGGTTTTAGGGTAATTTGTATTCTTTTAAGACATATAGGATATCACAAGATATGGGAGATATATTTATAGAATCGATTCTAGATATTAAAACGATGAGAAACGTGCATATACAAAAATGTCGTTTGGAGTTTGTTTTTCAAGTTAATTGTTAGACGATTAGTAACTGTTGCATTTTCGTGTCTAAAATGTATATGTAAAATATCGTTGTAATGATACTGAGGACTTAAAAGACTCACATTGACAGAGGAAGTATCCATTAGAGCGGCACCAGAGCTGCTCTGTACAACTCCAGATTGGTCTTTCGATTTCCCAGGCGAATATACACTAAGAACATCGCAACATCGGGGAAAGTAACCTTTACCAAGAAGATTTCTCGTAAAGAAACTGGTGATGAGCTGAGTAAATAGAGCCACGATCATAGCACCGGTGCGGAATGGGAATTTTTGTGATTGCGTTTCCGTGTCGTAGAAAGGGTATTCGATGAGAGCTGGCACGCCCAATCCTCTTTCTCCGCCTGAAACATAATTATAAAATCTTCTCAAAATGAATATTAAGATTAAAAAATACTTTATGGGCTAATAATATACTTTACTTTACTTTACTTTATATTTTACAAAGATTGTTTCTTTAGAGAAACATTCTTCCCATCAAATTTGTAATGTACGTTTATAAGAATTATTTTATGATTATTATATGATCTATTGTCTTAGCAATTAAACCTAAACCTTTGACTAAACCTAATAGATTCTTTTCATTTTTATTTTATACTACTAAAATGTTCCTGTTTAGTCACGGAGTGGCGCTAAAACTAGAAAATTGACATGCCAGATTTATCGTGTCTTTTTTCCTGTGTTTTGTGTTTTTTAAAATAATAAATATTCTTTATGATTAAATTTGCATGATTGTTACCACAAAGACGTAAAACAACGGCTACGAAGTAACCCGCGAGACATCCATAAGTGTCGACCAGAGAGGGCCAATGGATAACGGTTAATAATTGCGGGAAGAGCACCACGTAAACAAGATCAGAGCTCAAGTACCTTTAAAACAGAGGAGGCAACAGAATTAATTAGTTGGTCTGTTTAGTTGTCGACGGTCAGCGAGTCAACAAAGCAATTAATTCGAGCGTTTCTGTTACTACTCACGATAGATAATAAACGCTGTCCACCGTGAGCGCTATTAATGTCGACAGTACTGTGATCATGACAACAGATATCCGGAGTATCCAATTCAGTTCCCTCTCGGTTGCCTGTAATGGAATAAAAATAATTAGAACTTTTCTTCTTCTTCTATCTCTTTTCTTTCTTCTTCGATTCTTCCAGTAGAAAACAGTTTAATTTTGAAAGAAACACAAGAAGCATTTAAATCTTCACATTTTGTAATGTTAAAAAGTTGAAATCTGTTAGATTTTTCCTTCTTTGATTATTTTTCTAAAAAATGCTTTATATGTAAAAGAGATATAAAAAAAACAGCTACATGTTCGCCTTTTTACAAAACAAAGAAATATTTTAAAGAATCATGAAAATGATTGAATAAAAAAAGATTCATAAAAATTGTAGAATTATGAAATTCGCTAACAGAAATTTGTTGATATCTACCTTTGGCCTTAATGTGAGTCTGTAGACGTTCCTGGAGAACATGGAACTGCTGGCTAATATACTTGAATCTGCTGACGACATCACTGCTGCAGAAATGGCGCCCAAACCTGGAAATCAATCGTGAACAGTGTGTTATTTGACATTTGTAAAAGATTGACAGTTGTAAAAGATTTAGTTTAATAGATTTTGTAATTTTTTTACCATAAAATAGAATTAAAATAGTAACATCCTCTTTCTTTTTACTAGAATTTAATTTTCTAGTCTAGGGTAGATAAGATTTAGCGTTGTAATCAGATGATAAGAATTTGCAGAGTCTTCGAGCGCTCCTGTACAGTTCTTCAATTTTGTTCTTTACAGACACTCGACCTGTTTCGCGGTTTCTTAAGCGACTAATGTACAGGGTGTGCCTGGAACGGGGAGTGTGCTTATCTTGAGGGTAAAAGAGGGTCAAATGGTTGTAGGCACAGAAACGCTTTCTTCACGAGGTCTACAGAAAAATTGCGAATGAATGCTTGCTAGTTATTAAATGACCATATTACTCAGGAAAAGGAACTTTTCCATTTTCGATCATTTTTTATTTTCGACAGAAAGTAGACAAGAACAAAGAAATAACACGATGCGCAAGTAAAGCTTAAGACTTGACTGTTGTTTATCAGATCGCTATTCTTTTCTTACTTCACCATTGTACTTACAATTAATACTTTCAACTTCTTTTTAATGGAATGAACAGAAAACGTACAATAGCTCACGAAAATATATCGATGCTTATACCTGTTATAACACTTGATGGCAGTCTCTAATTCTCCTTATTGAAGCGAAGTTATACGAGATATTAGGTCGCCACAGTGATACAACTCACCGACAAAGGAGACCCACTGCGGTGTTAGGTATCGAAGAACAATCGGTAACACATTCCCATCGTGTGCTATTATACTCTTGTTAAATCCTTCTACGGATGACCAATCAGTGGCTCGTGCGACCACACCGATTAAAGCTGATGGAAACGCGAGGATCATGCAGCCAAACATCGATGCTATCGATAGAGCCGTTGCTATTGATGTGCTTCGCATACTTAGGATCCTTTGGAAATAGCCCTAAATAAACGTTCATTAAAATGGGTTGGTACGATCATTAAATCGTTAGATCGGTTCGGAAGTAAGAATGATTGAATAAATAAATACTACTTGCACAATAATATAATAGTATCAATAATCTTCCTCTAATGTTGTAAGGAATGTTTTTTAAACGTAGTAAATTTTCATAAATATAACTAGATCAATGATTAAAATTTTCTAGATATTTCTAAACATATTTTTACTATTGATTCTTTTTCTTCCGATCATAAACAATTTTAAATTTACATGCTTGGTATACGTGAAGCTTTTCTCTCAAAAGATTTCATTAAAGCCGGAAGTGCTTTGCATATTGAGTACCACGGTATACGATATTAGAATTATCGATGAATATTCAATACCTGCCAAGGTATACCGCCAAATACCAACAACAGCATACAATCTACCCACTCGCCCAGGTCCTCGTTCTTAATTTCCCCCAGCCATTCGTGCGGTGCTAGGTTCTTCTCGAAAGAAACAGCAGGATGAAGAGCGGAAAATGGAGCAGACACTCCCAAGCCGATTACAATGCACGCTAACTGCAATACATCGGTGCACGCGACGGAATACAGTCCACCGAATACGGTATACCTGTAATTCGCATGACATCGATATGTTTACCTTCGAATTTCATCGAACTCGTCTTCTCAAACTATGTTACTTCAAACGGGGCAACGAATGCTTATTATCGCTCAAAAGTATTGGGATATTTACTTATTTTTGGCAAGATGTATTCCAATTACAAAATTACGGATAAATTATTTTCTTAGATTGTTTATCATATTCTGAATTCCAGAAATTAAAATATAAAACTATGATAAATTATTCAAGCAAAATATAAAAATAATAAAAAAGGGGATATTTGTTAATCTATAAATCATGTAAAAAATTTTATGTAATTATATTATTCTATTAACAAATTGTAATTACAAGAAATGATATACAAAAATGAAATGACTTTCAACGGCGATATTATATTCAAAAGGTGGTGGCTTAATAACATCCCATAATATTTCTTTTCTGGATGAGATATTTGGAATTTACTATATTTGCTTCTTTTTTACTCACACGGCTGCCAAGAGCGCAGAGGCGACAATACTGATCTCCGGATCCACGCCAGCCACTACAGCCAACGAGCTTCCCAATGCTCTCAGCACCGCAGCACACCAGAACAAATCACCACACAGAGCAGGAAGGAACAACAGTCCTCCGACCCCGTCGCCATATCTCTCTTGAAAAGGATCCAGCATAGTCACATGCTCCGCTTTCCTCATTGGTCGTACAAATAATACTGCACCTGTCACGTTTCTTCGTCATGTTAATAATCCACGATTCTGAGATTAACCCTTTAACTGCCTTGGTTTTAAAATCAAAAGCTTCAAATGCAATCTCTCCAATCAGGAAACTTTCAAATTCCAAAATCAAGATATTCAATCAAAAAGCTCTAAAATTACGGAAAACTTCAAAATCCGTACATCTAATAAAAAAAAAACACTCATATTTTTGAAATATTCAGGACCAAAATACCCAGTCAAAAAGCTCTCAAATCTTTGAAAATTTCAAAATCAAATTGAACCAGTTGTTCGAGGATTGAAGATGTTTAAAAAATCACAGCCTCCGGATAAATTGTAGCACAATATTAAATTAACGAACAGTGGCTACAAGAAGTATTTACACATATTCTTATTTTCATAGTATTAAAACTTTGTAATCGTATAGAAGTACATGCTAAATGATACGAAATTTAATTAATTAGTATATAAATACTATAATAGATACTATCGTGTGCAAATATTTTTATATAGAACTGATTAAAATTAAATTTTAATCAGAACATTGATGGAATTGATTAAAATTAGGTTTTTATGAAAGAGATGGAAGTGAATGGCTAAAAGATGGGTTTAATGGATTCGCACTTTTAATTAGGTAGCAGAGGCATCGGTTAAGTGAAACGCAAACCTCGTTGCGAATGTATAGCTTCGATTAATTGAAGTTCAATCAAATTCGGGATCTGTGGTCATGGGATGAGTAGTAGGGTGTGGGAAAACATCGTTAGCAAAAAGGGATATCCATTACTCTGGAGTACCAGCAAAAAATTGGTGATAAAGTGGCTAGCGCATCCGTCGACGTGCAAATAAATTGGGCTTATGTGTGCAGGTCTGATTGGACCTGCGATTGTTCGTCAGAATCATCGAAAAAATATTTGCTAGAGAATTTCCTGTACGCATTTTCCGTGAATGAAAAATTTCTGTCTAATTGCACGTATATTTTAATATCTGATATTAAAATATTTTTGATAATTCTTATTCACCATCTTTCTATTATTTTTCCGTTTTGATAAATTTTTTGATCATCATTGTTCAAATTATGTTCAACGAATTATTTCAAATTATTCCAAATATTTTCTAGCAAATAAGAAATTTGTAACTCGAAGTTTGCTGTAATGGCTTTAAGGGAATATTATCAATGCGTCCTTGAATATATTATGTGTATTATACGAATCATTTTGAAATTCCATCAACAGTGTAATGAGGTTCGACTATAAAAGTTGATGTAAAAGTTTTCTAATGGTCAGTGTTCAAATACTTTCGTAAGCCACTGTATATCAAAAAAGTTCTACTAATACTTAATAATCGTTAAAAATACAATATACCCCAAAATAAAAAGATCTTGCCTCGAATCATGAAACTATACTCATTGAAACTATATTCACCCCTTCTACCATACTCTTTATCAACACTACCCTCTTAAAGCACACCTCAAACGTCCAACCGAATCATATTGAATACAATATAACCTTCATGGAATCGTAGTCATTTTCACCTAGAATTTTTCGAAAAAAGATATATAAAAAAAAAAAATAAAATAAAAGGAAGAATTTTGAGTAAATTGAAGGAGAGAAGAAACGATAAATATATCAAGTGCCTCGACCTTGACAATTTCATCACCTTCCCATCGATCTACTTCCACCCCCTTTATTATGATGCTCCCTTCGATGCGTGGCAGTTAAATGGTTAAGGTTACACCTAGTGTTGGGGCTGATACTGCGTTGGTATCTATCAATACTAGTTTACAAATTTCAATCTTATAGACATCGTATGAAGATTATAGAAGAAAAATGCAATAAGTGCACATTTTCTGTCTTTTATAAAAAAGAAGTTTTCAAGTTCAATATGGTATCAATTAATTCCTTTCAAAAAAGTTAAAAAGAACTTTCAAAGAAGTGAAAAAGCTAATCATGGATCTAATAATATATCTAGATAATAAAGTTGTGGAATAAACAAAAAGAGTAGAATTGATCAGTTTGACTTGTGGAAGACTCATGTACCGTATCAGTCTCATCACTAGTTACATTTAGTTAGAACTCTTTCACTTGACGATCCATGTATCCTGTATGAGATACTATTAGGATATCTAAGTGACGATCATTTATTTCTTTCTTTAGTTAGAAAACGGAAGGAGTCTAACAAATTGACACAAGAGAGAGTGGAGCTAATTGAGCGATACTGCAGTTTCTAAAGTTGTCATCATACGTAAAGATTCACCTATAGCTGGAAAGTTCTAAAAAAAAAGACGGTTAATCGACTAAAGATACTGATGGTCGGTATCACAATATCGTATCTGATGAGAACTTCCGTAGACAATAATGTACGATCCGTATCCATCATACATGTATTGCCGTGTGAAAGAGCTCTTAGTCAGTGTACAACATGCGTGCGTATCGCCGGCAGAAAATGTCCGGAGATTGGCTTACCGAACAGTAGACTGAGGCTGTAACCGAAGGGCACTTGACACCAGGCCAATCCTCTGGTAAACATCAATTCAGCGGTCCCGTTCACGTAGGCGCCGCCAACCCACGTGGCTGTGGAAAAAAAAGCAAAGAACGCGGTTTCTCTCGATTAGTTGGCTTCGATTAAGCGGGAAATCGCTCTTTCGAGGGAAAATGTTAGGGGGTGAGTCCTGTGATCTGTGAAAGCTCGGTAAATAGAGCATTAGAGGCTTCCTTGTATTACACTAGGCGGAAGTGACATTTCTTTTGCTATTGATGAAATTAGAGAAGGTTACGAGTGGACGTTGGAATATATGTACATATACAGTTTGAACATTGTTTCTTCAGTGAAAATGGCTATATACTGTATAAGGATTTGTGTAAGTATATGGTATGTGTTTATTATTATCTGTGTTATTTATGTAAATATTTGTTTGTCGGGATCGAAAGCTCGATATCGTGGCTATTTTTTCAATCAGGTCAAACTAATCTTTATTCTGTGTTACGTAATTATTATATAAGAATTGTTTTAATATAATATTAAGGGAGAAGGTAGTTGACTCCCTCAATTATCAATATTTATTGCATGTGAAGAAATGCAGGTTATTTCATAATTCGTAAACTAAGATGTATCTATTAGTTCACAAGAGATAGTACAATAAACAGGATATTTAATTTAAGTTGCTGATTGAATTAAATTTATAAATCCACAATGTGTACATTTAAAATTTCCATAAACAAAATTAATTTTTTATTTACTGCATTCGAACAGCTACAAGGTATTTAACACGCGAACAAAACTGTATCCACTAATTCACAACGTCTAGAACACAGCGAACTTGATATTTGCTTTAATTTAGTAATTGAATTAAATTTGAAATTTCGACGTGTAAATTTCAATTCCTGTAGAATCAAACAACCCAATCTTTATCAATTCAACCATAAAACATACATAAAGCTATTTCCGGTGTAAAATGAATTTTACCCGACCCAAATCCTAATGTAGCTGCCCGAACGTCGCTAGAACAATCGGAACGACCGACCGCAGAAATGCGTGCAAACCCCCTCCACCGTTGCTCTTACCATTCTCTCGTTGAATCAAGAGATGGAGGGGGTTGGCAGCGCGAAGAGAAAGAACATAATACGGACAGTTATAGCCGAGCGGAGCATTTTCCGTGGCATATTTTCCCGCATAGCGTTCATTAAGCTAATGGAGGGATGCAAAAATGATTTCTACCGCGGATATAGAGTATGGTTGAATATGTATGTATAAATGAAACGCGGGTTCTCGCAACGTTAGAACGGATTCGACGCAATCTGATAATACAGGTGGGGGTAACTTAACGAGAAATAGGGGGCGCTTGTAGAGACGGTGATGGGGAGTACATGTACAGAGAATGGAATAAAAACGTGTGAACAAGAGAAAATAAACTGGAGGAACAAAAAAGGGAACTAGGAATAAACGAGAAATGCGATTGACGCGATGACAAAAGCCGGGATTCCCCGATGTTCTACACTGCCTATGCTCGATAAAACATCGCGTGTACGAGTTCAAATGATAAAAGGTGAGGATGGACGATTTCTTCCGGAAGTGAAAGCGATCCCTCAGACTGTGATTGTTTTGAATTTGTGTTATTGCCATATACAATGTATGTAGTATAACATGTATATAATATAATAATCATATATTATATTATTATATATATGTAAAGTTGTAAATCTCGGGGTAATTCAGGTGATCGATTCTGAAGTCTGAAAATCGAGTTTATTGTGAAAATACTTAAGTAAATAAATAAATACAGGAATGAACAGCAATTAATATCAATCGATAACAGTAAACAATAAATAACAAGTTACGTACAATGTCTACCTGAAAATCGAGAATCGATTTTCAACATCCTATGCTACCGATTTTTCTTCGTCAATCTTCAATGTTTAAATAATTATCTTTCTTCAGTGATCTCGTCTATTTCTGATGTTGCTCTCTGTCCGTTCGTTTGGGAAATGAATGTCTCTCAAAATGGCTGTCCGTAAAACAAAGAAAGTCCCTCTATCCGTGAAACAAAGAAAGTCGTGCTGACCGTAAAAAGAGAAAGTCCCTGTCACACTTGAACTCTAGGGAGTTTACATATATTTATTTTCATAATTAATTGTTTAAGTACTTTCGTGAGCCACTGTATGCGTAATGTATGTTATATAAATATAGAATGGTTTGATATCATTCTGTTTATGTTATTTTGGAGATTAAGTTGGATAAAGATGAAACTTCATTGCGAGTTTCAATAATGTTTGAGTTTTGTAAATTTTGTTTGAGATACGCGAGGAATGGAGTAATCTTGTAATATCTGATTTTGAATAGTAGATTATATTATTCCATATAATCCTGATCAGATAGATCTACGATTAAGATACTTAAAGTTTCAATGGGAACAGGTAGAGTATGGAAGCAGAGTTTAATGATCTCAACTAGAAATTTTCACGTCGGATTGAATTCCGCAGAACAGATTAATAATAATAGATTTAGATAATCCCAGTTATGGAGGTAAACCAACCAAATTTTAATCGAATTTTTGATGGAAATAGCTGAATTATACAAATTACTTTACAACATTTGTAATAGCTTCTATATATACATATATATATGTAATAGTTTTTTTAAAAAGAAACGTTCTTATCAAGTTAATTTAATGAAAATCTATTTCATCATGGATTTATATTTAAAAAAATGTTTAAACAGTTCGTAAAACTCACCGATCAAAGTGAAGATACCGAGGATCGGGCCTAAACCACGATCCGCCAATATCATTGCATCTTGGCCATGACGTGACTTTTTCTTCTTTACAGTGCCTGCCCAAATGCCAACACCCAACACCAACACATAAAACACGATCACGCCGATCAAACCTATCACGTACACCCCCATCGTTGCAGCTTCACTTCTGTCTTCTTCCGGGATTATTGTGTGATCCCCTGTGACTGAATTATCTCGAAATTAAAATATTTTCTTTAACTTTCTTTCAAGTTTTATTAGAAACTATTGATAACGTGAACGATTTTGGATACTCAAGATCGATTTCTTTACTAGGAATAATATTGATCAGATTTGTTTAGTGAAAATATTACTTCTCTACTATTTAGTTTTACATTAGATTGTTCGGTAAGATTATAGTGTTTTTTATTATGAATGCCTATCAGATAATGAAATGTTCATTAAGAAAAATTACTAAAGACTCCTTAATAAAACAGGTTTCTTACTTGAAGAAATTCATTGCTGAAAACAATAAAAAAATTTTCAGGGAAAGGTTCGTGGAGTTAAAGAATTACAGCCAGATATTTCTTAATCTTCGATCTTAATTTCCCGTATAAACTAATATAATAAATGTAACGAAAAAAGTCATATAGCGAAAAAGTGGCTTTGAATCATCCGACTGGATCAAACAAAAAGTAGAAATATGCTGTTGTATACAATTGAGCATAGCACTTCTAAGTATTTAATTACGTATTTTAATTACGTAATGCAAGTAATAATCTAATATTTAAAAAGATAAAATTTATAGTTTTCGACAATGAATTTCCTAAACTCTAAACACCAAGCAATTATCATTTCCGAGTTTACATTTGGTCTACACTTTGACCAGGGATAGTAATTAATTAAAGGAGTGGCGAGAACATAGGTATACTAATTGCAAGTCAAAGCAATTTTGGGCTTGTTTCTGTTCTCAACAAAGACGCATTCGAGACTGGAATCTGTTCGACACTAATTTTCTAGTGTTCGTGATCAGTATCGACGATAGACAGAACAATCGCAATACTCTAAATTGTTCTTCCATTCCCGTTCCTTTGTAGAACAGAAACGGCTCGACCTCCCTTGGTGATTTGCAAATGAACAAATCGACGCTGTCGAGATACTCATTGACACCTATTTCAGGGAAACTTGGTGAAGATTGATGAGACAATTCCCACTGGAATACGGGGATTGCAAGCCGACAAATTATAGAATAATTCTCGATTAAATTTGTCTTCATTCCAATCTCAATGCTTGTCTCGATAAAATCTCGGTAAATTCGATCAAATTTACAAAGTCTAATTCTATGAAAATACATTGCCTTTAAATCTCTGTAAACTATTGCTACGAATTTTCCGAACAACGTAATATAATATTAAATTAATATCATTTTTGGTGTCCGAATTTTTTAATCGTAAATATTATCTTCTTTGTACCAAATGCTTCTTAGCACTGATCACAAAACATTTGAACAGTCAATTATCCATTATAAAATACATAAATTTCAATAATCAATAGAATTCTCTTTAACACTTATTATATGTAAGATAGCTGTTTGTACTGTACATTTTTACTAAATAAATATGCATATATATATCCTGTATCTTCTATAAACATTCTGATTCGTTTCAAATTTTACCAGCATAATCGCCTCGTTACAGTGCCAATGAAATTTCGGAATCTCTTATGTAACACACACACAATATATGGACAAAATTTTCTATGGTAAGTTGAGTCAATGTAGTGTATTCAGGAAAACTTCCAAGGAAAAGCATAAGTTTTAAAATTATTTTGGTGAGCTACTGTAAATTCCTCTGCTATTTTCATTCCATCCAATCTTCGGCATCCTGAACAAGCATCGTTCCTCGTATTGATCGCGTGCCGGGTTATCCAATAAAATTCGGACACCAAGCTATCGTTTTCAGCGTTAAGCAGCCAGCTAGGCAGACAGACGGGCATGCAGGCAGGCAGGTCCGAAGCAAAAGTTAAAGCTCGGTAAACTCGTCGGGCAAACGGTGGAAGAGCTAATCGACCGCGGCGGCAATTGCAGCGTGGATTAAAATTCAAGTGTGGCCTAGATATCGGACATGGATGGGTCGTCGGGTCATGACCCGGCTCGCCGCTTTACTCACGTAAAGTTCAGCCGATCCTCCGCGCTCCTCTCGCTCGGCATTATTAATTCGTCCGCGAGTCGCCCCCTCTATTTTTTTTTTTGTTTTTTCGTCCCTTCCTCGGATTCCTTTTTTCTCTCGTGGACCACCTGAAAATAGAGGTGAAAATAAAAAAAATAAAAGAATCGTACGCCTCGATTGAACAGCAAAGCGCGCCGTTCGGAAGGGGTGACACGCGATTCGAGTTTTTGTTCCCTCGTTCCCGGGCCGTTCTTTCAACGATTTCCGATCGTACAATCGTGCATTCGAGAATTCTCTGCACTCGCCGTGTCAAGTATTTAATTTGGTCTTTGCTTTCATTTCTTAATCTCGTATTTTATTGTTTCACGCTTTAATATTTTCGTGTTCAACGTATTTTAAGTTTTAATAATGGTGCAGGTTTAGTATCGTTATACCAAGCAGTATTTTGTGTAATTGTGACTATAAAGGACGCGAAAATTTTGAGACAACAATTTAAATGAAAAAATCCTTATCTGTGTTCGCTTTATCATACAATATAATATCACATTCTTGAAAAAACATGATATTTGATCCTTGCTGGAAAGTTTGTTCAACAGAACGATGTGCTATTATGTTCAAAGAGGCAATTCTTTATATTTTTTTAAAACTAGTATTCTTTGATTGTGTCATTTCCCGATATGCGTATTACATCGCTCATTAGCCTGTTTCTGCTTGTAATTATCAGAATTTTCCACTGGTTATTTTGCATCGTGTGATTTTCTTCACGTTAACTTTGCCGTTTGATTTTGTGGAGAATTTGCCGTGTTGACAGGTCAAGTGCGTGTTAACAGCTTGGTAGGAGGGGAAACAGCGACGAAAAGATTGCAAGAGGGGGTGTTACTTTTATAAGATTAAATATGATACTAGGTAAATTAAAACCCTATTAGGATAATATCTGGATTCTTTTATTCAATATTATTCAAATGTAATGTCCTGACAAGCGTTTACTCTTTTCCTGAAGCGAAATTGAATTAGTTAAAGTATTTTAATACATATTTTCTCAATAAAATGGTAATAAGAATAAATCTTCATATATTATTCTCTTTATATCGTATTATTACAATAAAATTAAAGAATATATTTCACTTTAACTTTACACGATCAATAAAAAAAAAATGTATGACAATCCCTTTTATGTTAAATGCTTTCATTATACATAAAACTCGTTTGATTACAAAAATCCGCCTTCAAAGTCTCGTTTCATGTCTTCCATCATCCGTTCTCAGGGTAAAAACATGTATCCGAGGCTTTTCAGCGACTTTCCTCGCGGAAATCGTAATAAGAGACTTAAGAGCGTTCAGGACGCATCTTCACGGTTTCACGATGGTTTCGCGGCGAATTCGTTAAACTGCTGACATCGCGGCCTTTTTCTCATGAAAGAAGGAATACGCGCTTTTCACTCGGAAACTAGTAAAAAAGCGGTTTCGCTTCAAAATTTGAAAAAATTTTCATAATTACGAACATTTTTTAATTGCTTATGCGTTCGAAAGCTTTTACTGTCTGAAATTTTGAAACGCGCTGATATTACCAGCGAATTTCTATTTTAAGCTGGTCAAACGAATTTTTCGACTCGCAACGTTAAAATATTCCATAATTATAAATTTCATCGAATATATAAGGCATATTTTTTAATCACCTGGTAATGGATGAAAGTAGACTTAAGTTTGTAAAAATAGAACTCATTACGATAAAGATTTCATGAAAGAAGAATAGGAAGATCGGTAGGGAAATGACAAACAATTGTATAGATAATAAGGGAAAATATACTGCTAATTAATAATCGATAAACAATTGCTTATTTATATCTATGCTTTATCTATGGGATTCTTATACAAATGTATAAAATATAAGATTACTGAAAATATAGAAATTTAACTATTGAATACGAATAAATATTGAATATGAATAAACAAATAAAATACAGTATCAAACGATGATTGAAACAAAATTACATAAATTAATTCGATATTTATCATAGTTTTAGTGAAGTATAAGGTTGGGATAAATATCGAATTAAATTTAGAGAGAAATCAAATTGGTGCTAGATGGGTTAATTGGCGTAAAATTAAAGTTCTTAATAGCCGTTTCTATTAGGAAAGAAACATTAAGCAGTCGTTTCATTAAGCGGGTTATCAAGATTCGTTTCTTGTTTCTTTCCTTTTTGCGTCATCTTTCTTACTTTTCCACCTCTTTCCGTAGTATTTATTAGTGAAACCAATTAAAACGAGCACATCTGGTATTTGCATGTTCTGACCAATCAGAAACATCACATTAAGCTGGGTAAATACCTAAAACCGAGAATCGATAAATTTACGCGTTGGTCGCGACCAATTGGTTTCTACAAAGAATAAATAAACAGAATTACATTTTTGTCAATATTTTTTCAAAATTTTCTTCTATTTTATTTTTATGCTTTTTTAAATTTTCTGTATTATGCTTTTTTAGTAAGATGTTAATATATTTGATGATAATATTCACTTGATATACATCCATGGATCATTTAGATCGCGTTAATTTTCGTTCTAAATAATTTTACGTTCGTAATATAAACTAGCGTTTTTGATACTATTCTGGTAAGATATTGCGGTATTAACATATTTCCTGTTATATGGATATTATTATCGATATTTCCTATGTTACAAAATTTATTTATCAGAATGAAATATCTGACGTAGATCACTAAAATTATATATATAAAAAGAAAGGGAAACAGAACAAAACAAAGATGAATTTCAAGATAAAGCGGCAATTGGAACTATAAACCTAAATAACCAAAGTATCGAAAAATTCCAAGCAAACGGAAGAGATAAGGAAAAAGACGAAATAAGTGGAAAACTTCCCATGCAACGGTCATTCGAATGTATCAGGATTCGGATAGAAGAATAGGTTACAGTCTGTGTACTAATTCTACTTAATAAATTAGTACACGGGAATATTAATCAAAATGCAAATAAATACTTCAATTAAAAATAAATCCAAATATATATATAACCTAAATATTCAAAGTATGGAAAAATTGCAAGAGGGAAGAAGAAATAAGAAAAAAATAGAAATAAGCGGAAAAGGGAAGCACACGATGAAGCGCGCGATACCGCGTGAAACGGAACGCGAGTAATTGTCCCACGGCCCACAAAGGCTGGTTCGTTACTGAAATTGCTTACTAATTAAGTGTAACGAAAGGAGGGGGAGGTAAGGATGAAGCAAGTAAAAAAAGTGAGTAAGAAAGAGGAAGATGGAACGGGGGGGAAGAGAAAAATTAACGAGCAGAAACGTTGCCGGGCCGAGACAAGAATAAATAGCGCGCGCGGCTCGTTATAAATTTGTAGAAAACTACGTCGGATGAATTGAAATGGATGAAAGGACATTTTAGAGACTCTGTAGACCGCGAATCGTTCCTGAAGAGATTTAAAAAAAAAGAGAGGAGGCATATGGAAAAGACGAAGAAAATAAATATGTATAAAAAAGAGAAGAATAATCGTAGAAGAAAGAGAAGAGGAAGAGGTGGAAAAAACGCAAGAACCAAGGGTTAAATGGCTCAGAGACTTAGGGGGGAAACGAGTTTAAGAAGTTGCTCGGTTTGTTCTTCTATTCGAAGAAGAAATTTTCTCGATAGGCTGGCTCGATCGCTTTAACATTTTCACCGCAGGATATCCTCAATTGAAGCCACCTTTCAATCGAAGGAATAAAGAATAGAACAGGGAGGAGAGAAGAGTAGAAATTGTTTATTGTATCGCATCGTAGAATGTGACTTGGTACAGAAATTTATACAATTATACATTATAGAAGAAAATTTTGTTATAAAAATAGTTGAACAAAATAATATTTTGAAATAAATTTTAAACGAATACTATGAATTTTAATTGAGCGATGGTTCTTCGAAAGATTGTGGAAGATCATTGAGGGTAAGTAAATAGCTACTTTCTATTTTCATCGTTCTTAAGGATGAAAAAGTAGAAGATATACTGTAATTTGTTTACGATATACTAAATCGAGACTAGTTCGTAGAAAGAACTATATCGGAATATCTGAGAACAATCAGAAAAAACAAAATCTTCGATTAAAATAAATTGCGGATTAAGTTAACTATTAGAAGAATCTGAATTCTTTCAAGCATTAGAATACATTACCGGATGACATTAAAATACATTACGCACTAGCTGTAATATATTCATAAGAAAATTTATAAAAGATTCGTACTAATTTTCTTCTCGTATCTTCACTAGTACTCATTTCGTACTTCTATTTTATACATTTTAAATTCCACACTAAGAATATAAGAAAATTCCGTTTTAATTAAAATTTCCGTTTACTAATTTAGTAAGTAGAATTAATCTCTCAGCTTGCATTCTATTCTACTGTCCGCGTCCTGATATGTTTTCATTACAATGCCATTTCATATATGACAGAGGAGGACAATAACAAAGGACGATTATAGCACTCCTCGGTGAAGCGACGTGACAAAGGACGAAGCGCCTCATTTGCAGCGCTGTTTGTTTTCCCAAAGAAAACTGTTTAACCGTTCAACCAAAACCGATGGAAGTGCCAAACGGAAAGTCAATCAAAGCAACGAATTTTTGCTCCAAGCCTACAGGATGATTAAATAATACTTAATAAATAGTTAGGTTTCATTCTTAGATCCAAATAAGTCGAACAGCTATTGTTTACTCTTAAAGAATTGTTCCTGAATTACCCTGTACATCTATTTATTCCGATCCATTCACAACACGTTTACTACCGCACTTGATTTTTGAATCACATATACTTTCGCATTTTCTCTTTTACGAAAACCAATAGTCTCAAAACTCTGCTACGAAACATTTAATCAAGAAACGAAAAAAAAGAAAACTTATCCTAAAAGCTTATAGATCTTTAGATCTTTCGTCTTTCAAAAAACCAAACACGTAAGTAAAGGACATACCTACCAATTTTTCTGTTGAAAAGAGGAAGAAAGAATAGATCAAAGATTACGTTTTTCTTTCCTGAAGCAGCTTATAAGAAACCAAAGATACAACAAATAAAGCGTTCGACTAGAGACATAAAAGAAAGAATGACTTAGAAATTACATTTCCTTTTCCAGAGACAAACCTCAAGGAAAGAAGTCTGCATTTTCTTCCCACAGGCAATTCTTAAGAAACAGCAAAATACATTAAACGAATAACAAACTCGAATTTTCCCAGCTTCGACAGAGGAGAAAGGTACACGAAAAATCAGTTTTTCTCCCCAGGAAAACAAACGCGAATGAAGCAAAGCGAAGGAGAAACGTGGCTGGTTTCTCGAACGAAAGGAGGAAGATGTTATGGCGACTTACCCCGGAACACGCCTCTCACGTGAGAATCCCCATACTGCTGACTCCGCTTCGATTTCCAGCTGGATACTAGGAATCGGATCTCCTTGGACGGAGATCGACGTCGTGTCTCGTTTTTTCGTTTACGTGAAACGACGACCAAAAAGGTCGCCGGTTCGGAAAGGGGTCGACGAACAGAGGAAACGTAGACGCGTGGAAAGCACACAGGCGCGACGCGGGGGTAGACGTGGAGAAGGGACGAAGACGTGAAGACGCGTGACGGATGGGTCGGTGGAAGATTGGCTGGTGGTCGCGACACGCGGACGCTTTTAACGAGGATCGTGCGCGAGAAGAGCGTACGCGAGCACAACGGCGGCGACAGGAGGGAGCCAAGCGTACGACTGAATCTAGTACTCCGGACTCACAGCATCCCGTACGGCTGATAGGCCGTGCGCGCTGGACCGCCACCTTGCCAGGGAGTCGTGCCGCAGACGGAGAGGGAGAAGGATGGAAGCTGTTGCCACGCAAGGGGGCGAGGGATGGTGTCTACGAAGGAGGGGAATGACATTTACCTCGCTCCCTCTCTGTTTGTCCATCTTCCTCTGTTTAATTTGGCCTCTGTCTTTCTCGCTTGTAATTCTCTTTCTCTCTCTATCTCTTTCTGTTCTCCATAGAAAGCAGGATCTGAAAAGAGAAAGAAAAATGTTAACTACGAAGGATGAAAAGAGGAACAAAGCGGGAAATACAGGGGTGGTATGAAAGGGAGAAAGAGGAAGGTATGTTGAAAGGTATGTGGGGGTGCGAGGGAAAAAGAGGATGTTGAAAGGGGTACAGGGAGAGTGAAACGAGGATAGAAGAGTGAAACGAGGGAAAGAGACGAAGATAAAGTTTGCCGGGGGGAGGGGAGGAAGAAGCGAGATGGAACAGAGAGAAAGAGAAAGATAGATATCGTAGAGGGGAGAAAGATGACTGAAATTGGAGAGGAGGAGAGGCGGAAAGAAAGAAACACGGATACTCTAAGGGAGGGAGAGGGATGAAATTAAAAACGGAAAGAGATGGGAGCTCCTGAGTGGCGTAGGAGGAATGGACGAGAGATGAAGATAGGAATTGTCGAAGGGCAGGGACGATCCGAGGAAGCGAAACAGGCTGTTGAAGGGGAACGATGGAGCAGAACGCGGAGAAGAGATAAAAATGAAGTAGATCTTAAAAGAGAAGCGAAACTGAAAAAACAAACATGGAAGTTATCGAAAGGCAATAAACGCGAGAGAGATGCAAAAAGGTGAACTAAAGGAGAAAACGATAGAAAATGGAAATGTAGGAAATCCACGGGGTGAAAGTGGGTTGAGGGTAGATAAGCTTATGATCCGGGGGATACAACACGGAGAAGCGAGGGGAAGACTGGAGCACGAGAAGGAATTCAAATGCAAAGCAAGATGTTGATACAAAGTGTAAGAGCTTGTAAAATAGAATTTCCTGCTAAAACGATGATGGAATGCTTCGAGCTATATGATTTAGTTGTTTGTAAACATTGAACGGAAAGAAGGGGATAAAACGAATCCGGCAAATACAAGCAGGGGCAAATAGTTGGAGAAAAGAAACGAAAGAAATGAAAAAAATGATCTGAAAAACCAAAAAAATTCGAAATGGTAGCAGAAGATGAAAACACACTAGACGATTTATTACAGCGAATCAGCAGCAAAAATTGGAAGCAAGGATCAAGAAAATAAAGAGAACCGTTCGTCATCCTGAAGAAAAAATGAATTTCAAAGAAAATGTACGTTAAAAAAAGGGACATAAAAAGAAAAAGATGTATAAAAAAACAGCGCTCATAGAGGAGATACAAGATAGAAAATTGGAGATGGTAAAGCATCGTTTACAGCAGCGAAAGAGGAAAAAGGGGTGAAAAAAGGAAAGAGAAGAAGGGCGCCGAGAAGAATTGCGAATTAAGAGGAAACGTGACAAAGTTGCTGTTACGACAGGAATAGAGAGATATCGGGGGCAAAACGCAAAGGAACGCGACACGGGAGATAGAAAAGTGACAGAAAACCTATGACGAGGTAGACAGCCGGGAGAAACGCGAAAGAGAATGGCAGCTAGGTAAAGGAAGGATAAACGAAAAGTATAGACAGTGATGCTGATGGAAACGGACCGACCGCGACGTAGAAGTAGAAAAAGGTTGCAACTTGAAATGGAAATGGCAGCGTAAGTATCGCGAGTCGAGGAAACAATGTTACCTCAAATAATACGGGCTAATTTAGTATTAGAAATTGAAACTTCAACACTCCTTCCAAAGTTAATAATTCAGGCCAATTGAAAACTAATTACAGCGATAAAATTAGAACAGAATTTTTTAAGTAATTGGTAATTTTTATGATGCTAAAATCTTGCAAGAAAGTACGTGTAATACTATACAAATGAAACAGTTTAAAAAGAATACCCTTTTCGATATAAAAATTAGCTAATTATCAATTCTTAAAAGTCCCTTAAAAATTTTAAAGATTCCTTCGAATTTCACCCTCTATAAACTCTGAAGATAAAAGTAAAAGACGAAATTTTCCTACAAGTTTTATGATTATTAAATTCCTTAACAGCGACTTAAAAAATCTCGAGGATCTTAAAAACGCATATAAATTGTACAAGATTTCTAAATAATCTCTAATACCTACCATGAACACTTCCAGTAAATAAAGCAGGAGATAGAAAAGTATAGCCAAAGCAGAACAGCATAGAACGGATGAAAGAACGAAAAATCGAAAAGTGGATGAAACATTAGATACGGTGCAGCCGCAAAAAACGCGCACATATCCATACACGTGTGCACATATAGGTACCAAGAGGAGGATGGGAGAGCAAACGCGGAGGAACGCGACACAAAGGGAGAGATCAAGGGAAACAGCGGCAGTACTGAAAACTGCGTTCAAACAGCGAGAAGCGACGAAGGTGAAAACGAGACGAGGATCTAAAAACGACGAAGCATGTTGTGTGCTGAATGAACGGACGAGAGAAACTCTGCGTGACAGAGACAACGTACATATATGTGATCATCAAAACGAGGACAGAAATATCGCATATACCGGTGTATGCAGAAACAGGAAGAGGCTACGAAACGTCGACTAGAAACGATAGTCGAAGAGCTCCGGGCGAGGATAGAGGCTAGCTAACGCGATGAACAAAGAGGAATAAAGATGAGAAGAGAGGGTTGGAAACTAGCAAAGAGTAAAAGGGATAGAACGAGGGATAAAAGTAGGAAAATGGGGGAGGAAAGAGAAGGTACGCGGAAACAGAGACACTAGGCTAGGGGCTCACAAAGAGGGTAGCGAAAAAAAGGGATAAAGCATGGAGGAAGATAAAAGGAAGGTCGAGGGAGGTTACGATACAAATAGAGAAGGGTCGTACGTTGCGGGAAGAACGCGTGTATAGTCGGTAAAAGCGATACAGTGAGCTCGTAAAATCGGTCAGGCGTTATACAGCCATTATTAGTTGAAATGTCCTACCTTCCATTGTGAAATATCGGATTAGTAACGTAGCAATTAATTCAGATAAAAGTAGCAAGGATTTAGTGTCAATAATTTATTGCAATACTCACGAAAGTATTCGTACATTTAAAGAAACATTCAAAGCAATCGATTAGAAATCAGAAACAATACCTATATATGAATTCATTAAAAAAAATTGCTTTAGAAAATGATTTGATCATGATGTCAACGTGGCCCCACCCGTTTCTGGGAGCAATCAGGTCATGCCGGGACGTTATCAGCAGTCAACACGTTAATTTATAACCTCGCTGTATATCTTGCACCAACTATACGTGCGTCGATGAACACACGGTAAGATGAAAGCGGCTGTATAGTCCTGTCTAGAAGTAGAACTTACTTGTTGGAAGGGTAGGACCGAATTTCAAGCTGAAGTCTGAAGAACAGAATAAACAGATACGGGAATAAAGGAAGATAAAAGAAGAAAGTTCTATATTGAATAGAAACGAGATGAGAATCGATGAACTGGGCTCATTCTCCTTTCTGCACTTTATTACGTGTGACAGAGCTGAAGATCGTTTAATAATTATAAAGCAAAGAGGTGACACTTTTATTCACGTTTCATTCACAGCACGGAAATGAAAACATTGCGCGTGACTATTGCGATAAGGAGCCCTGAGAGATTTCAATATTTATAATTAAAACATTTCATACACTTTTAATCAAAATACTTTTCTTACTATTTATTTTACGTACAAACGTTTAAATGAAATGAAAGGATAAGATGCAAAGGATATACGATTTTAGTCATCGCGTGGACATGATCGAAACACAGGTATAATATAACCAGTCAGGTGAAGAAGGAAGATTCATAAACACGTGAAAAAGGGACGAAAAATAAGGAAAGGATTTTAAGAGAAAAGAAAGAAAGAAACTTGACAACGAAGAGCAGCGTTCCTGAAAAAGGGAACATGTACACGATTACTCTAACTCAGAAGGTGGAGTGATGAGAAGATCCAGTGGTAGGCCGAAGAAATCCAGACTCGCGCTAGAACTCGCTACGAGTGAGAAGAGAGAAATTAAGCGGCATGTTAGCGAAGAGAAGTAAACGGACGAAAAGTAGAGGAATATCGTGCGGGACGAGAGTCAGAGAAACGAGATTAAAAGCGTAAGAAAAGACGCGCGTATATAACTCACGCTTCATTGAGGGTGGAACAAAACAAAATTGAAGAAAGATTGAAGAGGAAAAATAGAAAAATAGAGACACGGTACTAGAGAAACCGGAGTAATAGGTAAAATAGTTTTAAATGATAAATAGATAATAAAATAGATCAGATTTTTCAAGTTTCCTTGAACTGTAGATTCTCAGTGTAGATTCTTAAGATATAAGTACAAGAAAATTTGTCTCGCAAGAAAATTTATAATTACTAAATTTTCTAACCACAATTTCAAAAATCTCGAAGATTCTAGAAATACATAAATCTTTTCAAATTCCTAAATAATCCTTAATAAACACCACGAATTCCTTCTCAGACAGACAATAAAACGGAGAGTTGAAAGAATGCGAACGAACGAAAAGGACGAAGGAAATCATGCGGGGTGAAAGTTAGAGGAATGAGATTAAAGAGGTAGAAAGAGACGCGTGAATGTACCTCAGACTGTATGGAAGCTGGAACAAAACGAAAGGAGAAAAGATTGAAAAGGAAAAATAGGGAAATAGAGGCACGGTGCTAGAGGAACCGGAGCAATAGCGAGGAAAAGGAAGTTGGAAAGCGAGCAGAGATGAAAGAGGACAGGATAGGCCAGCGAGATTTTTACGCTAGACAGGCTGAGAGAGAAAGGCGTGTAAGGAAAGAGACGAATCCACGTGCGGGGGCAGTATTGATCTGTTCGCGCAAACTCCTGACTCTTACGTTTGCTCCACGGCCAGAATCGTGTCTCCCCTCTTCCTCTTTCGCTCCATTCCGCCCCTGGTTCCAACACACGAATGCCTGTCGACGCCGAAACTGCTCCACTGGCATCGACTATGACCCTGGTCATCGTCCTCCGCGGGTTGCCTAGTCGAGAACTTACTATAAACGCGCATATCATTGAATGACGCGATCCATGAGTGATCTACGTCAAAGGAAGTCGTTAGTTGAATTATTTTTCACGACCCAGTCAAGCAGAGGCAAAAGTGTTCGGAGGGTTGTAGACTGCTGTTCAACCTTCTGTTGGTAATTGCGCTGATTGCTCCATCCAGAGAGTTGGAACGACCAGCTTTTTTCCCTTTTTTTTCTTTTTTTTTTTTAGTCGGTGTTGAATGGAAATTAGTTCGGAGATAGAACAGTTGGTGTTTGGATTAGATGTGATATTTTGCGTAGGGAGATTGGATTAAATTAGACATATCCAAACGATTTATATTTATATAGTCGTTCAAATTTGGAAGATGAAATGATCAAATGATGAAAAGATTGCTCTGGATAATTACTCTGTAGACCATTATTATTATTATTATCATATCGCTATTGTTACAACATTTTTACAGATACATGGAAGTGATATTTTTCTGGCAAAAAAATAAAGAGATGATTTGCTGTTGAAATGGTAAAAATGAATAATGTTCCTTGTTCCCCATTATCACATATTTATTATTAAGGAATTATTATTAGATTATTAGATATTATCGTGGCATTATTATTACAATATCGTGTGAAACGTAACATCATTTCTAAATGAAAACTGAGCTTTCAGTGTACAGCTTTCATTTTTTAAAACAATCGGAACGAGAACGATATGTTTAAATAACGAAATCGTACCTTAGTTAATCACTGTTAATTCATGCGATAACGATTTTTCGGACACTGAACAACGCCCGGGTAATTTATGGATCGGACACGTTGATAATATCGTGATGCAGTTTATTAGCCGCTGAACGGAGAAACGCAGAGCCACACTGGGGATAAGTCTGCGGGGATATGTTTGTCGAACAGATCTGGAAACAGGCTACTGAATGCTTGATTTAATAGGACGTGTAAATTTCGTACAGAATATTACATTTCCTTGCGTTCTAATCCATAACATTCATATCTGTACAGCTTATTATCGTTCTCCTTTATCTTAGAAAAGATACAATTTTCTATGACATTTTAGTAGCATTTTCCGTTTTTATTAATCCACAAGATTCGACTTTCTCAACAATTTCTTTTCCATCAATTTACATTACGAATTCTGTTTTTTAACATTGCGGTTATAAAAGAGAATTCCAAAATTTAATACTTATTTGCTATTTCTTTTAGATTCTATAATTTTTTAACCTTACGAAGAAATTGGAGTATTTGTAGCATTACGATAAACTATTTGTTTTTCTTAAATCATAGAAATTCTTTTTACTTCCACAAAGTATATATTATTTTTTCTAACAATCGAATTCTTGCTACACGTCGAAACACACGTGAAGCACGAAAGTAACGACGCGACGCTCTAATCATAGCGATTACAGTGCTATCGCATTGAGCCAATTTTCATCGCCTACAAGGGGAACGATTTAAATCAGATTCGTTAGCAAAGATCATTTGCCTATTAGAAGAATTGCTGGAAATACGAGACAGAGACGCTTAAATATATTCACTCCAGTTCCCCGAGTAAGACTATCGCTAGCTTTTAGCAATTTTAAAACTCTAGTATCATAAAATAATAATAAATCATAATTAGTCATTAATATCTCATATTATTATTACATCTTTTTTAAAAAGGCTTGAAATGACCTTTTGCTAGATTATCTTTGTACAATATACTGATCAAATTTAAGTGTTAAACCGTGGAGCATCCTGTATATAAAATATCCAAAACATAATTTTCTTAATGCATGAAACAGATCTATGTTTAGCTTTGACATTTTTTACTTATGTTTATAAAAATATGAATTCGTATAAACATCTGCTGACCGAAAATGCCCTTCAACCTTGAAATAGAAAAAAATATGTTCAAACGTCATCGTCGTACAGTTTCCAGCAGAATTTCACCCCCAATGGGCAATCCGCAAAGCGGATTTTTTTCAGCGGCCGGTAATTGGTGGCACGGCGGTATCGCTTGTTTAAAGTTAACGAGCTTTTTTCATTTCGAAGAGCAGACAGCAGTTCGAATAGGAGAGCCAATTAAATACTGATGGGAGATCGAGCAGGAACAAGTGCTCGAGAAAAATCCGCGGAAAATGTTGCACCGAAGAGCGATGATCGAAAAGAAAGATAAAATGGAAGAAAGAGAAAGAAAAAAAAAGAGAGGGAATGGATCAGGAACGCGAAACTGTGGATCAAGAAGAAGTTGCACGATCAAGAAATTGAAGAGGAACGATATATGATCTTCCGTTGAAGAACTGTAGAGGAAAAGAAGTGAGGGTATGCTTTTCGATAAATAATTATTCTGTACGTATTTTAATAGAAATTAATTTTGATAAACTTTAAACTTTATAATATTATATAAAAACTGCATTTCTATTTCCAATTCATATCGAATTATTTCATCCATTTCTCTTTTTCCTAACACTATCTACATGGGTGAAATTGTAAGTATTATTTTTGTATTCTTTCCTTAATACATTTACCAATTAGTACATTAATCCTTAATACATTATCAATACCAGTCAAAATAACTGGTGCTTGTCAAAGTGTAAAAGGGTCCTACAATCTATTTACCGAACCTGAATTAAACAGTTTCCTCGTTTTGTACAACTTTCCACACGTTTTTAGAATTTTTCCTGCGTATCATTCTATATGATGGTGTCAATTATCAAGAAAATTCTCGATCGATCTTGATGCTAAAAGAAATCGTATGCTCATACTACATTCGTTGAATTAAATTGATCTTTCAAACCTTCTGGCTCTTTTTTAATCACTTTAAGCCTTAAAATGTATGAAATTCAAATTGCTCTTTTACTGTTCGCAAAATGAGTAATATATCAATTTTTCCACTATATATATACTCATGAAAGTATTTGAACAATGATTATAGAAAATTTTTTTAAATATATTCTATCTACAACACAACATTTTTCATACGACTGTAATACAACACGATTATCATGATTATGGTAATAAAATATGAAACCACTCTAGGAATATATACAAAAATTACAATATAAATAGTTACTTTAAATATGTCTATAATTATATATAATAAAGAAACATGTGATAAGTACTGAACTACCATGAGATGTTCGGCAACTCTTACTGCTACTCGTATTTTTATGTTACCCTTTGGAAATATCAAATTTATAACACGTCTTTGGCTATCGAGCACAAAAGAAACTGAAATTCTAAAAAACATGTAATTCGTTACTCCTTTAATATCGAAAGATTTCAACTCAAAAATAGCCATTATTTGCGATCGTGCTACAACTTCTGCCAACGAATACCTTGTGCCTTCTATTCTGACTAGAATACTATGATTCAATTTATAACTTCGTTATATCATAGCCCATACTATACTGGCTTCACAGAATTTTATCTATCCTTACATCTATCCTCTCATTTATAATAAGCTCGAGTCACGTAAAACGACGAATACCCTTAACATAAATTGGCAGATTACTAGAAGGAAATGAAGCAGTTAATAAAATTGTAAATCGCGACAGAGGACTTACATTATCTGTTCAAAATCAGTTAATCGCTCAAGGTCAACGTGATCAAACACCGCATCCACTTTCATACTATTAGAATATATGTTCACAGCGCACTCGATGGAAACACAAAAGGCTGCAAATCAAACGTATATTTGTATACATCCTCGTTCATAATTACTTATTAGGAAACTTGGTGATTTCCTTAAAATTGTTAAGAAAGTCATCGATCAGAGAAAATTTTGAATTTACATAGGGATGACAAGGCAAAAAATTTTGAGAACAATTTACAAGAATTTTGAAGGAACATTCCTAGTAGCTAAGTTTAAAATAAAATTTTTAACGAGATTTAATAACTT
Organism: Bombus soroeensis; assembly: GCA_014737365.1. Taxonomy (NCBI): domain Eukaryota; kingdom Metazoa; phylum Arthropoda; class Insecta; order Hymenoptera; family Apidae; genus Bombus; species Bombus soroeensis. Next base: position 32,919 of record JACXIL010000032.1, on the reverse strand, counting down.
TCTAATGGTTTGTCGGATTCACCTTGTTTTTTTGTAAGTGTCCTAACAGTATATAAACGGGAGTGTAAGTACTTCTTCTTTTCTTGAATTTTTACCACATTTTTGTATATATTATTTGCAATAACAATGAAAGACTGTTTTCACAGCTTTTAAGAGATCATTCGTTAAAAAAAAATTGTTACTGTTCTATGACTTATTTTTCGGAAAAAAATATAGATCTCTGGTCAACGTTGAGCTAAAGGTAGGCATTTGTTTCGTCTCATTTAGGTATGGACTATTGTGTGCAGCTTCGAATTCGAAAGCGACCTTGCGCGATGTTATTGTTAACATTTTCAATAGATCCATATTCCTCCAATGCTCGTTGATCACCTTGCATAGAGTCTGAATGTAGTAGCTACCTTCTGAAGTACGAAACGAGTAGTGACCTGCGAACGAAGTAAAACTCTTTAGAAGACTTTGACAAAATTTAAAAATATGAGACAATACTTGTCTCGATTGAGAAACGATCTCCGACTTAACAGTATTAAATCTATAAATAAACCAAATTTCGTCTTAATATTTGAAAACGTAAGTATGGCACGAAAGTAAGAAGATCCAAATTTTATAGTCTTAAATAAAATATATATAATACTTGGATTAAATTACGTGCGATCTTTATCGTTTCTAAGAACTTTAAATGTCGAAAATTAAAGTTCGATGCGTTTGTATCGTTATATATATATATATATATATATGTAAACAATGACATTTTTTTGTTTAAACTATATTTACCTTCTACACAACTGTAGCCGTACAGAAAATCTGCATGAGTAGGAATTGTGTAACCATTTTGGACCGAATCAGTTGCACTCCTTACACGAATACCTTGCATGGTATTCTTTCCTTTACAAGCCTACAAGAAGTAACAATTGTTAAATACTGTATTATTAATAATATATACATTTGTAATATATGGATACTTAAACGTAATATATTATACATATATCTTTACATTTATAATATATGTATATACTACGAATATACAAATATATGTATAATATACTAATAATAGATAGAGAGTAAAATAAACTGTTGAGTCTTAAATGGCCGAATTTTTAAAGCTGGTGCATAAATTTGAAATATGTGACCCACGGATATCTCAAATTTAACGTTATCGACTTCTTAAAGGTAGAAGATTAAAAACTTAAATAAAAGAAAATGGAATCGTAAAGTACTGATAGTGAAGAAGAAATAGTATCTGGGAGAAATATTAAGCAAATCTTTGGGACTTAAATTATTTTTATAATCGCAGCATTAAAACACAACATTTGATAACATAAATTAATTGAAAAAAATTAAAAATGAAGTGTTGCAAAAAATCGTAAGAGATACTGACCTGTATGAAAAATAGCTTTGGTTTACCAGTTAACGACGGACATTTATCTGCGGTGAATCTTCCCCAAATGTCAGATATCCGATATGTATAATCCTTCGCGTATACATAATCACCACTAGTGCCATGGCTTAATATAAAAATACAGATACAGTCACAATCTTCGTAATTGTTTGCAGACACTACAAAACAATCGACATCAACGATCAATGCGTAGCATATAATTAAAGAACCCGCACACGACCAGTAATAATATTAATATCACCAAATATGGGCAATTTTATTGCTCGTGTGCGATCGATATTAAAGGACTGAAGCAGAACATTGACGAAAATTTGAATATTTTGCCACGTAAACATCAATACTGGTGAGTGATGTCAATATTAACAATAATATTAGCCGTGTGCTAAGATTAACAGTAACTTATTGAAATATATTTCAGTTCATTATAGGGTACGTAATTAGAATAAGTAGTTTCAATATTTAAAGTAATTTCTCCCAATAAATTCATATATGAATATTGCTTCCGATTTCTCATCTTTTGCTTTAAATGTTTCTGATTTTTCATCTTTTGCTTTAAATGTTGGTTGCGTTTTATATAGCGTTTCGAAGAATAAAAATCATTATAACTAAAAACGCTCTTTTTCTAACTTGCATACTATTCAAAATATTGCAAAAAATAGACAATAATTGAAATGTGCCTTAAACGCAGTATAACACAATATACATAATACGTGGCTTAAAAGCACCTTCCAACTTATTATATTGTCAATAATACTGATCGTGTGTGGTCTCAAAAAAATTAAAGTGTATTAACAATATTATTATCAAAGTGCATTGTCAAGACTACTGTCAATATCAGTGATAACGTGCGAAACTTTTGAAATCAAACAATGAACATACTGAAGACATACAATTCTCAGCCTCTTCCATGATGCCAACATAGTCAAGATCCAGACGAGATATCACTTCGAAACCCAGATTAGTGAAGGTGCGCTCTATCGCTTTCTGATCATTTTCAGTTCCATCTCGCTCTTTCATTTCATCAAAGGTCTTATTATTGAATACCACGCATTTACCACGTCTTCTATTATTCATCGGATAGACTTCTGCGTCTTTATGTACAGGGAAATTCTGTACGATTTCCTTCCTGTACGATATACCATGTACTACTTTAGCGTCAATTAAATCTAAATTTTCCTTGGAGTCCGAGGAGCAATTCTGAAAATAACGAATTACAAGAATCTTCCTATTTCCAGTTTTCCAAAAGAAGATCGTCATTTTCTATGTCTTTCGCGTAATTATACCCTTTGTCTCATCTCAGGCAAATATATAGTAAACAGCAATGTTATTTGACATCATATACAATTTTTATCTACTCATCGGTTAATTACAACGTAATCACTGTGAACAACAATCGGATATACAATTTGTTCCAAAGGCGAATGACAGTTTCTACAAAACAAAATAAAAGATGTTTGTAAAAAAGACGTGCCTCCCTTACTTCCTTTGTTGGATCCTGCAAGATCGGTTGATCTCGAGAAGAATGCGCTAGGCTTTTCATCTTTGTGATGTTCGAAATATAATTGATGGCCGTGCGACCCAAACTGATGAAACAAAATATAAGGACGAACATGATTTAAATACGTGTGCTGGATTTCGTGATTCGTTTCTTACTGAGGAATCCTCACTTATCTTATCGTTATTAACGATAGTCGTTATCGAACGCTGACCATTCACTGTACATATATATGTATATATATGAGCGATACTGATATCGATATTTCCTTAAAATGTCAAATATTCTTTCTAAGAATCAGTTTTATTCATATCAATCATATTCACTTTCGCTCAAAAGCCTTCTTATTCTACTGTTTTATAATATTTAAAAAAGTATTAATGTTTATAATCTTACTACAAAAGTAAAAATTAATCTCGATACATGCTAAGCTGTATACTTTTATGTAAAAGTTGTGTATTGTGTTTATTTCCAATTTGTACAGTGACTCAAGAAAATGTTTGGAAAGTAACGTAGAACATATTGGTGAATAGAATTCTTCGGTTGTAGAAAAGTTCAAAAAGTTCAGAGTTGTACAAGTTTTCATCAGTGTCGTAATAAGATACAATCATGCTGATTATAACAATAAAATGTAAAATTATTCGAGAAATATATATTTAAAAGTTAATTTAAATACATAATTAATGATTAAAAAAGGGTAACTACTTGATGCGTCTGCTGCTGATGAAGGTGAGGCGTTACGCAAGCTACCATGAGATGTTCGACAACTCTTACTATTACACGTATTTCCATGTTACCCTTTAAAAGTATCATATTCGTAACACGTGCCTGGCTATTAAATGCGAAAGAAACTGAAATTCTGTTTAATAATACCTTAATATTTTAAGATTTCAACTAAAAAAATAGCCTTCCTTTACAATCGTGCTACAACCTCTACCGACGTAAAGCTCGTCGGTATAAGTTTGATCATTTCCTTCTTTCCTTTAATTTCTTTCTCTTTCATTGAGCAAACATCTAAGGTACAAGTTTGTTCATATTTCTGGCATATATTAATTATAATAACAATGGAAGACTATTTCGGTTATTTTTGAAGGAATATTTGTTACAAACTGTTATTGTTGTTAACATTATTATTTGTTACTGCTTTTCGTTTATTTCTAGAAAAGAAATATAGGTCTTTGATCAGTGTTAAGATAAAGCTAGGCTGAGCCATTTATAGATTTATCATCGTCTTAAATGTTGAGATTTATGTGTAATGTTGAGTGACTCATGGGCTGGTCTGGTACGTTGTTACCTCCTTGGGGTGAGACTTGGTAATTGGCATCGTTTTCCAACCATTAATGTTTACATCAATCAATTAATTTTTGGATAACGACGTCAAGCCAAAAACTATACTCTCTGCAATCCAGTTTAGGTTTTGCTAAATTTCCTTCTTTTATTCATTTAAACTGGACTACAGAAGCTACTTATTAATAAGTAAACTATTAGCACCCGTCGTGGGTCACCGCTGAATATTGCATAGTCATTGTGGGATAGCCAAACAAACGTACGCGTTTTAGTTTTAACTAATTATAAGATAGATATACATATACATATACGTAAATTCATTATGTGTACTTTTCATACAAAGTTATGATATATAACTTGGATTTTTCCTATTTCTTCTTGTTTAGTAAATAAGACAATTGATTTATCAAAAAAATGCATGTACGCTTTGAATGTACGATAATTAATTGATTTTATATGATTTTTTAAATAAAATATTTAATGAACAGTGGGATGGAGAAGGAGAAAGAAATTAATATTAAAAATTCCCGTTATAGATACTTGTATCAGAAATTTCATCTCTGGTGAAGAATAAGGCTTTTAACTGCTCTTAGTAACCAGACGACGTTGGTTAATTTAGACGCAGAGAGGCGCTTCAATCAAGAACTTAGTATTCCTTGTGTAACATCGTCGTGTAAAAATGGGGCGTACCCGGTTATCTCTGTCTCTTTCTTTCTCTCCTTAATGCGTTCATGTACTCGACTCACAGTAGACCGCATAGTAAGGGAATGGTAGGAAACAGCGGTCCATGATAATGTATTTATGTTACATGTATGATTATTATGATTATATTATTATTATTATTTTGTATCTAACTAACAAATGTTATACAATATAAATATTTTTTCATTATTGGAAATCTTCATAAACTTTAAAATTATACTATAATTTTTCTTTTTTTTCTATATCCTAACATGGAATTAAACAAGGCAAACTCCTAACTTCATAGGTTTTTGCATATGCTAGCGTAGAACACCTTCAGTGTTTGGCCGCGTGGTGCAGCACGTATCGTGGAACAACTAGGACAATGGACTTGAGTACTCTCATTTCCTCTCTAATATGATCGTTATTCAGTGCTCATTTCCACGATGGTATATGACTGTGCTCATCACTGATATCACTGCAGCCAATGTTGTAAACATAAAACTGGGCGTATATCTATAAATCATTTAGTACATTTTGTATTATTGTAAAAAGATTTTATTTATTCATAGAAACAGTGTCATTTTATTTTCTATCTTTGAAATAATTTTTCATTATTATTATTATTATTACTAGTTTTCTCAAATAATATGATAAAAATAATTATTATTCTATACAATATATTACAGTTGATACATAAAAAAAATATTACCAAATTTATTTCGAGTTTATATTTTTAATTTCTTAATTTATTAAATATAACTCAGTAATATATATACATATATATACATACATACGTGCATACATATATATATATATATATATATATACATATAAGAATTATTATGATTTTCATTAATTATATACAAAAGATATTTGTTAAAAATAACTGTTGTACCACCCGGAGAAAACAATAAATCTGTTAAACCTGTTAAAAGATATTTGCTTGCCCTATTCATAAAGTGAAAATCAGCCTTCAAATGCTATCTTACGTACCACATAAAGAATGAAATACTGTGCCAAACATTGTATCATAGTCACAGCTGATTGTGAAAGGAGAATGTAAACAAAAACACGTAGTATAGTTATTAGAAAAAAATTGATATATCGATAGAAGAAATACTCATTCATTAAATTTAATGTAATACCAGATAACACCAAATGGCTGGAGAAAGAAATATTCTTAATTTACGATTTAATCAGGATCAAGGTAACTATTGTTTATAACGTTAATTACCTTAATCCTTAAGAATCACGGTGTGAATTTATTTTCAATAATTTAGAATCTAATATCCCTGTTACATTGTTTTAAAAGTAAAAAGTTGAAAATATTTAACTTTGTTTAATGAAAAATAAATATATATAGTGTTATAAGAGAATAAAGAATAAAATATAATATTAAAACAAATCTGGTTTATTTATAACAGTATTGTCACTATATATTCTCATGTGCCAATGTTCAATTTAGTTATTAAGATTTCATATAATTAATGTCAGTAACATTTTATCATTTATTAAACTAGTTTTGTTGTTTGATATTTTGTTTCTAATTTGTATTCTTTTAGGATGTTTTACATGTTGCATGGAATCTGGTCTTAGAGTATACAATGTAGAACCATTAGTTGAAAAAGCACATTTGGAAAATGACATAATGGGAAGTATAGCTATTGCAGAGATGCTTTGGAGGACAAATATCATTGCCATAGTAGGTGGTGGTACAAAACCAAAGTTTGCAGAAAATACAGTACTTATTTATGACGATTTATCAAAAAAGATTGTAATGGAAGTTACATTTACCAGTCCTATAAAAGCTATACGATTACGTAGGGACAAGTAAGTTCATTAATAAAATTGACTTTTATTTTTAATCAGTATAAATGTTGCATTTACTTAGGAATAATTTTACAAAACAGAATGATAGTGGCACTTCAGCGAGAAATACATGTTTTCTCATTTCCTATGCCAACACGAAGATTGTTAACTTTAGAAACTAGAGATAATCCCAAAGGATTAGTTGAAGTTGCTACATTAGCTGCTGCACAAAAACAACTTCTTGCTTTTCCTGGTCATAAACAGGGTAGTGTACAATTGATTGATCTTGGTACTACAGAAGCTGGAAGTTCTAGTGCTCCTGCAACTCTAGCAGCACACCAGGTACGTGTATTTTACATACAGATTTAAATGAAGGTAATGTTTCTATATTACCATGTCTTCTCCTAGTATTTCTTTATATTTATAAACAATACTATTAGGGAGCACTGGCTTGTCTCGCAGTTAACAATAGTGGAACAATGATAGCAACTGCTTCCGCTCAAGGTACTTTAGTTAGAGTATGGGATAGTATACGTAGACACTTATTAGTGGAATTGAGAAGAGGTGCTGACCCTGCAACACTTTATTGGTAAATACGTCTACAGACTAATTATAAAACAACATTTTACTTTTAAAGATTTTATTATAATGAATTATAATGTATAATTTATATTTCAGCATTACATTTAGTAGAGATTCGGAATTTCTATGTGCTTCCAGTGATAAAGGAACTGTACATATATTTGCATTAAAAGACACACAATTAAATCGTAGATCGACGTATGTAAATATAGTTCAAACTTTCATAAATTTCAATGATTAAAGTTAATAATTGATTTATTTACAGTTTCTCAAAAATGGGATTTTTGGGAAATTATGTTGAAAGTCAATGGGCATTGGCTACATTTACAGTACCACCAGAATGTGCTTGTGTATGTGCATTTGGTACAAGGAGTTCTGTTATAGGTATGTATTGTATGAGAAGTGTATTGAATATAGTGACTTAGAATATTTATAAAACTATTTATTATATTATATAAGATGTCCTACAGCATTGGGGAACCACTTTGGCAGTGGATTTTTCACATGAAAGCAATAAAAGAGTTCATATAAACAAATGTCCTATTTAACCTTGCTTATGAGTTATAGCGAATTTTATATTGGAATACTTCTATCGAAAGACAGAAATAGTTAAGCTAGTTTCACTTACCTATTTACAAACAGAACACAATATCTAACCAGCAATACCTGGAGAAATAGAGAGAGTTAGACAATCAATGATAAAATGTCTCCAATCTTATGTTCTGATGCAGCAAGGTCATTTTCAACACATCTTGTGGAGTTTTGCAAATAGAGTTTGTTCAAGAAAAAACTTGCTATAATTTGAGTTTATATATATAATAGGCTATACCAAATAAATATAAGTTAAATAGTAAGTAAATATAAGTAATACATACAATAATATAAGTAAATATAAATTCCTTTTATTGTATTCCTGTGTAGAATCCAGGGCCAAAGCAGTTCTCTGATGCCTGTATAATATATAATTTTAAATTGTTTCTAGCCATTTGTGTGGACGGAACATTTCATAAATATGTTTTTACTGCCGACGGAAATTGTAACCGTGAAGCATTTGATGTCTTCCTAGATGTTTGTGATCATGATGACTTTTAACACAAACTTTATATTGTATTTATAAGATGCTATATCTGTAGGGAAGTTTCTAGTCATTTTAAATAAGAAACTTCTTGCAGCTGATGTCTGTACAGTAACATAATTATATTAATAATTATAAGAAGAGTACAAATCATTACATTTATTGATTTTTTAACATAATACACTAAATGTTCTTCAATCTATTTTATATACACCAACATCTTAGTGACATATGTTCAACTACATAATAAAAATTAATTTTGTACAATAAATGCTCTCTCTAATCTGTTTTTTTTTTTTTATTCATATTATATTTCCTTAAATATTTGCGTCTTTTCTAATATTTCTTTTATTTGCACTTTCAGTTGCCACACGTTCTCGAATTTGTTCTGAAATTTTTATGTCACATAATATGAAAAAATAATTTTATTTAATAACTATAAATGTTATAGGCATACTATATGGTTCTGGATTGATCATGGGGTCAATCATTGTAAAATAACAAAACGTTCCTATGAATCCCACTATTGTTCCTATAAATGTTACATATCGCCATCCTGTCAAACGCTAAAATATGAAGCATATTATTAAAATTATCTTTTATATATTTACGAATTATAGTTTGTACACATTACACAACACATAGAACATTTTAATAGAATGAAATTGATAATAAGTACAATTTATAAATAAATCATACATTATGTGGTTTAAGATACGGAAGTTAACCTAAAATGGTTTTACTGTTACGTTCAATTTTTAGTAGGATAGTATATTATTTTTGTAATATCATAATATCTTTCAAACCAAAGTATAAAGTCAACAACTTTAAAATAGTCGTAGGAAGATTTAATAAATAAATAAATACCATCGTCTCTTTAACGTAATATGTATCTTGAGCTTTATATTTCACGTTACATTAATACACCACCAGATGGCTACCATGAGTATTCTCTTCTCGCTAGTGGTGGAAATATAAGTTCGTTCCTATATATACGAGAAATTAAGATTTACCAGTGTACTTGCTTCGGCAGTACATATACTAAAATTGGAACGATACAGAGAAGATTAGCATGGCCCCTGCGCAAGGATGACACGCAAAATCGTGAAGCGTTCCACATTTTTTTGCTACACACAATTAAACATTATTTAAATCATCTGCAATATTTTGAAAACAAAAGTTCTACCGCAGGATGATTAAAATAAGAAAAATAGTAACATTACTATGTAATAGAATAAAAGAAATAAGATTTTTTATGCAAACACTTTTTGTTTAGATTTTCAATTTGTTTATTTATATTTTTAAATTGATGAGGATGCTTACCATGTATTACTACTAATGATTTTTTAAATAAAAACTATGTGTTAAAATATTTCGAATAAGAAGAAGATAGGTTTTATTATAAATTGATCTCTAGTATATTTGCGGTTATTTTATTGAATTGTGATAAATAAATTGGATTCATTAAGGAAAGATAAAACCGCTCCAATAGTATATTTGGATTATAATTCTCCTTAGCAGCAATCAAATGCAAAATAATACCGTGGTTATTGTTATTAAAGATTATATTTTTAAAAAGCCGTAAAGATAAACTCAATTGCTTAAATAAACAAAGAAGGTATATAATACATAATATATAGCATAGTGTGTCTGTTCAGATACCGGTTGCATGTCACAAGTAGATCGTAAAACGCGCGCAAATACATAAATGATTTATAGTTTAATTAAAAAATGAAGAAACAATGGTTATCAAATTTTATTTTAGCTGGTACTATTCGATTTTTATTGATGAATTCTGAATACCAAAAGGTCATTAGCGATCGTGTGGAAATTTCTACTGCACTGAATTCTTGGAAGAGAGGTTAGGATAAATGTCATTTTGTTGCATTTAAATTTTACATAATAATAACCTAAATAAAATTCTCGTTATTGTTCTCTATAAGTAATGTAAGCTATATATACATGTATATATTTGTATCGTTAATAGCATTATTACTATAATACTACAAGTAATAATTAGATTGACAATTGTTATGATTTCCCTGCTTGATTTTTAGTAACTGAAGGAGTGTATTTGTATAACTGTGGCATTGATCCTTATACAGGAGATTTGTTTCATGAAACACCTATTGGATTATATATTTTCAATTTTATACAACAACATTTATCACAATGGGTATTATTTTGCTTATTTGTGTCCATTGATTTGTTAACAGCAGTATTTCTTGGACTTACAGCAAAGCAATATACTACTGAATTGGTCAGTTAAATCTTACATATTTAAAATATTGCTATAATATAATTCAATTATAATGAAATAATTTAAATTTTAGGTTTCTAAGCAAAAAGAAGAGGAAAAATTATGCAATGAAAATAAAGAAATTCATAATGACGCTTCTGTAGTATATACTGCAATGATATATGTCTCAGCAGGATATTTATTTAATCCATACATAATACTTAATTGTGTTGGACATACAACAACAGTATTTACAAATTTGTTGTATTCTATAGCATTGGTTTCAATGACAAGGTCTATATTTTGGAATTGCTTATCAATTTCTTTATTAACATTACAAGGACTTTATCCTGTTTCACTCATAGTGCCAACAATTATCTATATTGCTCGTTCTAATAGTACAAAACAAAGAAGGAATATTGCGAACTATCTTATGGTATTTGCAAGCATGTTAACCATTCTATTTTGTATTTCCTATTACATTATGGGAAGTTGGTCATTTATTTGGAACACACTTGGCTTTATTTTAACAGTTCCTGATTTACGTCCAAATGTTGGACTTTATTGGTACTTTTTTACAGAAGTATTTGAGCACTTTAGATGGCTTTTCATTGCTTCTTTTCAAATAAATGTCAGTTTATTATATATAGTACCATTGGCATTGAGGTTACGACATGATCCAATGCTATTAGCATTTTCTTATTTAGCAATTACTGCAATATTTAAATCTTACCCTTGTATAGGAGATGTTGGATTTTATATGTCTCTTTTACCATTATGGAAGCATTTATTCCAATGTAAGTTTTCATATTAACTAGTTGTTTATGTATTAAGTAGACAATATGATGTGTTATTAAAATTTTATATTCTTTTACAGATACACAACAGGGATTTATTGTAGGCTGTTTTATGCTATTCTGTACAGTTTTTGCACCTACTGTTTGGTATCAGTGGATATATTCCAGATCAGCTAATGCAAACTTTTATTTTGGAGTTACATTAGCATTTGCCATAGCACAAATTTTTTTGCTAACAGATATCCTTTTCGCGAGTGTGAAACATGAGTTTGCTGTACGTCACGGTATTAATAATGATGTTAGTGGAAATACTGCTAAACTTCTTTTAGAATAAAGTTGTATCTTACAAAGATTAAGATTAAAATCATTAACTAAAGTTTGAAATTTAAAAGAAGTGGTTCTTAAATATTTATAAACTATTCGATTTCGGAAAGAATTTAGTTATTCACAAGTCATAACAATACGTAATTTTATAAAGTCTCCAGGTAGTAGAATATTTTAAAATAAATTGATATTAAATGCAAATGCAAATTTTTATTTTTTATATGTATTTATCTATTTATTTATATCCAAGTTAGTATCTAACAAACTTATTTAAATATTGAAATCTTAATATGAATAAATACATAATAAATGCATAAATAATGAAAACATAAACACACAGAAAGAAGTTTCTATAACATATTAATAGATTATTCATCTCATAAAAAAATAGTTTACGTGTTCTACCAATTAATAATTCATTATTATATATCGAAAACGTCAATTATTTTTAGATAAGATTTTCATTAATAACAACATATGCATTATTTCTGTGACAGTATTCCCACAAAGTATTCCAATATTTGTTTTTGCAAAGAATGGATGGATTTCCTACTATTATTAATAAATCTTTTGCTCTTGTTAAGGCAACATTAAACCTCTGAAAAAACAAATAAATATAATTATTAAGTCTTATTATTATATTTAGAATACCAAAAAAGATTTGCTCTTTAAATATTATGTAAAATTATACCTTTGGATTAGCTAAGAAACCGATATGTTGTTTACCATTGTATTTAAAAGTTTGTGAACGTACTGTACTTAGGACTATAATTTCTTTTTCTTGTCCTTGAAATATCTCTATTGTCCCAACAGTTATGTTGTTTAATTTATGCAAGTTTAAACTTCTTTTAATCATAACTTTTTGTTGCTTGAATGGAGTTACAATTCCAATATCTTCTTCTTCAATTTTTCGATTACCAAATTTAGAACACATCAATATTTGTGTAATGTTTGTTACGACCGTAATTTCTGCCTCGTTGTAAACACTAAAAACATAATGTGTTTAATCTTCATTAAACTAGAAAATAATGTTTTTAAATTTCACTAATTACGTAAGAACTTTGCTTTTAATATAGAAATGTTATAGTTACCTTCCATTTAGTGTTCTTACTTCTTCACCTTTAAGTACAAGAAATAAGATAGGGAATCTTTTCCTTGATAACACTGTCCAATTTGAAATTATGCTGTGTTTGTTTTCTGTTTTATCACACAACAAGTCCTTTTCATAAAATAATTTATTGGATATATGTATAATAGCTTCTTGACTACGGTAATTATGAATTAATTTTGTTATATAACGCGAATTATATTTACCGTTTACTTTTTGATATAGTTCACATTCCATTAATCTTTCCAATAAAGACTTTCCTAGAAACATAATGTAACTCTATATCAGTTAATAAAATAAGTAAATTTAACTTTAATAATATGAAACTACATACCAAGCAAATGTTGAATTTTTGTACATCTAATTAGAGGACCAAGTTGATAGGGATCACCAGTAATAACAATTTGTGCATATGATACTTCAGTATCATTTTTCAAATTCGTGACTATAAGTGGAATTAATGATTCTAATTCTATACTTTGACTGGCTTCATCAATAAATATGTATGAAAAGTGATCATTTTGTAATTTAAGGCTCGCCAATCTGCAATTAACAAATTACAAATATTATTCTAAATGTAATTATTACTGAAAAAAATAAAAAGAAAACATACCTTATACACGTTACTAATGTTGTAATAACAATCTTCTTCAAAATAAAAATTTCTTTTGGTAAATAAAGGACCATATCATCAATAAAATTTGAATTTGGATAAATTTTTTCATCTACATCGTTACTACAAATGTGAAAAGAAATAAAACTAATAAAGTATCAAGTATTCATGAGAATGATAACTTACCAACATTTACTTGCTGCATACATCCGAAATACATCTTTATGAGGAAGTAAACATAATAATCTATTTGCAATTTCATCAGCTGCTGCATTTGAAGGTGTACATACTAAAATATTTTTTGATTTGCATTGTTTCCTAATCTGTAAGATAACATAATTAAGATCTTAGAATGAAAAACATATTTTTTTCATATTATACTATAAATTAGAATAATAAATCTATACTTGATAAATGGTTTCAACTAATGTTGTTGTTTTGCCAGTACCAGGAGGACCAAATAAAATGTATGGTGCAGGGTATGCCGAACAATTCAAAATATTATTCACTGCTATTTTCTGTTCTTTATTTTTTGCTATACTTTTATTAGCCCAATCCAGGTCACTGTATCATATAAGTATAAGTATATATTAGTAAGTATATGAGAAAGTAACATATATATTAAGAATAATTACTAAAAATACTTACACTTCTGATAAAGTATAAAGATTTGTATTTATTTTAGGATATACTAAGTTTATCAAATTATGCTTAAACATAATGTGTAAAACATAATGAAAACATCTTATTTGCCAGTTCATAGGATGGAAAGAAATATCAACTTCTTCTTCAAGAAGTTGAGATACAAGAGATCTAAACATTTTGTAAGTAACTATGATTTGTACTCTATTGTTTAATTCTTATAAATTAATGCAGACTTACTTACGATTTACCTATTGTTACATATACTTTCTTCCCTACAATATCTATTATGTTACGGGTACAGTTAGACTTTAATCTTTTCCCTTTAATTTTTAATGTATCACCAACAGTAATAAATGGATCATCTTCATCTAAAGTATGTACTGTGATTTCAAACATGTTAAAAACATGTTTAAGCTTTTGACTTTTCAAATTATGTTTTGCAGCAATTAAACAAAGCTCATGCTCTTCTAAATATAATAAAATTTTGAACAATATTAAGTAATACTCAGGTTCTATTTTTTTTATATGTGGAAGATTGTTAATAAGTTTCATATAATCATTGTATAATTTATTATTTTGGGGTTTTGTCTTATTTAATACTGCACATAAATCAGCTGGAAATTCAATTTTTGCTAATGGCACTTGTTTACATACTCCAAAACTGGTACAATGTCTAACATAGAAATAAATGTTTGACCTTATTAATTTTGTAAAATAAATAAAATTATTTGATATGGTTATTTGATTTGGTAATATAGAAGTTTCTTACGTGCTTTTTCCAACAATAGATCTTTTGTTTTTATCTTTTTCATTTACCATATTTAGAAGATTATTTAAACAAATAATAAAATAACTTTTTGGTTGAGTAAAATAGTTTTTTAACATACAAATATAATACACACGTAATTTCAAAGGCGGGGTTTCCTAGTTAGTAATAAATCTTAATAGATTATATTTATAGTAACGTACGTTATCAAGAAAAAAAATTTCTAGAAGCGATAAATATTATCATCACATGATATCGTTTAAAGTAACATTTGATAATATTAAAACTATTAAGCAAGGATGGTATTAAATGTATAAAGTATAATTATTAATAATATATAAAGTAAAATATATAAATTATTTTCTTAATTAATATTAAATATATAAAATGTATGGTGCAGGATATCCTGAATATAAAAGAATATAAAATAATACAAAATATGTTGTATCATTTTACATTAGATTATTTTAACAATAAAATAGGGTTTTGCACATATTTCCGTTGGTACACTTCATTAGATGTTTATATTTCATTTCCTCTTCATTTCACAATTACGTATATCTTTTATCAATCGTCGTAGCCATTCTTTATCGTTTAATTACTTAAATCTCAGAGGATAATCATGTCTTGATCACATTTTGAATTTCGTATATTTGAAGTATGTACAACATTTGCGCAGATTCATCACTAGTATGTGGAAATCTGGGATCTACTACCGAGCAGGCATAGACAGATTTAGCAGCAACAATTTTCATTCTTCTAAATTAATTTTATAAAAATCGGTGATACATCGGATATTCACGATTTTACAAAGATGACCAGATATTAATGTTAAGAAAACGTGATTTACCTATGCAGGAAAAGAAAGATCATGAAACAAAAGTCACGCGGTTAGTTTACTAGATTTACTGTTGTAGCACAATATGCTATTATATTGCTATTTCAATAAATACAAGAATATTGCATTTATTTTGGGAATATCGCAACATCTAATTATTAATTTATTAATTTAAAAAGAATTATGAAATATTACCATATTATATCACCTTAAAAATGTTTTAATAAAAGTATAGAGATAAACTCTATACATAAAAGATACAAAATAAGTATTTGAAAATTTTGTCTTTAAGTTGTATGTTAAGCAGGTAAAATTGGGACAAACAGCATATCGAATAAACTTACTATTATTACACGTCCTAGTGTACTGTTACCATTGTTTCACTAGAACATTATTAGTATCATCTATTATAACAAAACGTTACCATACGTAAACATTTCATAAAGTCGCGGGAGACCTATGGAGGGCACCGTGGAAGGGGCCATAGTCATTAGGTTATGTTTATATCCAGACGAGAATTCTGAATCCTGACATTGTTGCCAGATTTACCCCCGTATAGCCTATACCCTGTATCTATCTGATCTAAAGTAGGCTCTGGACGTGTAGTATTATTCGTAAATGACAATTTGACGGTGTGCATGTGACGTCGATATTTTTGACTGTATCGTGCAATGTATGCCTAACGATTTTACTGTAGAGAAGAAATGGATAAAGTGTATTGTTCAATGATAAAAGTACGTTATAATATAAATACCGATAATTTAAAGTGTAGACGACTTTGGTAGCCATCGAAGTAAATATGTGGAACGTGATTAACAAATAACCTTCTCTTAATTTTTACACTCGAATTTTTTATTATCTTGATCATTGTTTAATATTTTATTCGTCCCTCGAAAGTGTTTATAACAGTTACATTTTGTATCTATCAGCAAATGTTCAAACGATTGATTTTAAGAACGATAATTCTTGTATATAATCTATTTGTATTTTCTATTTAAAGTTATATAGAGTAAATTAAAAAATACAAAATGTATGCATACATGCTATGAGAAATTATGTACTACATCTATTTGGAAATAATTTAGAAATATTTATTTAAAATTAAATGTAACCTCATATATATAATCACAAATATCCGTTTTGATTCCAGCAAAAATGTCAGAGTTGATGGATAATTATTCAGAAAAGATTGACATAATCCTTCCTAGGCAAAGCTTGCTATACCAGGAAGAAAATTTAGATTATATACTTTGTAAACCTAAATTAATTCCATTAAAATCAGTTACATTAGAGAAATTAGAGAAGATGCAAAAGGATGCTGAATTAAAGATCCGAGAAGCAGTAGAATATAATAATGCAAATGATAATGAATAAGTCATAAAACTAAAGGCGAAAAGTATCAAAATAATTATAAAGTTATGGTGAGATAAAATTAAAAATCACCAAAATGGTTCTTGGAATATTCTTGACAGAAATTGTGGTAGCATTTTGCCTTGCTGCCACCTTATTATATAAATATGGTAATATTTTTCGGCAACATATTATTGTTACAATATCTGTACTCATAGCATGGTATTTTTCACTGCTGATAATATTTATCTTACCCTTAGATGTTTCATCTGTAAGTAATAATATTTACTAATTTAAGTAATATTAAAATAATTAACACATTTAAGTCTAATATTTTTTTATAGACTGTTTATAGACAATGTGATGAACAAAATATTTATAATAGCACAAAAATAAACTCTGACAGTACAACAACAGTCCCATTTCATACTTGTAAAGAACCTTGGCCTAATGTACCAGAACATATATTTCCAAATTTATGGAGAATTGTGTATTGGACTTCACAATGTTTAACATGGTTGATATTACCACTTATGCAATCTTATATAAAAGCAGGAGATTTCACAGTTCAAGGAAAGCTAAAGTCTGCTTTAATAGATAATGCTATATATTATGGAAGTTATTTGTTCATATGTGGTATCCTTCTAATATATATAGCATTAAAACCTGGTTTTGATCTTGATGGGTAAGATACATTAGTATGATAAATGTAAAAATATATATTATGCATTTATGTATGTGTATGTTTTAGTCAAAAATTAAAAGCTATAGCATCATCTGCATCAAATACCTGGGGTTTATTCTTACTGGTATTACTACTTGGATACGCACTTGTAGAAGTTCCTCGGGGATTATGGAATGCTAGTAAACCTGGATACACTTTGAATTATAGTTATTTTAAAGTTGCTAAATTAAGTTTGGATAAATGTGAAGCAGAGGAAACAGTAGATGACATACTTGAGGTAATTAAATATTTTATCTAATTCTCATTTATTTGTATTTATCATTATGTTGTATTTATTTTATTTTTTAGTCTCTACAAGCTGCTACAGTATCTATTGGACCAGGACATCCTTTTCATTGTAATTTAGAAACGATTTTTCAAAAAATTCCTGCAGAATTAAAAGACAGAATGAATAGAAGACAACTACCAGATGATACACCAACAGATACACCATCGGAAAAAGCATTAATACGTTTACATAGACAAGTTTGTTATTAATCAAATATATCTAAATATATCTAATGTGTAAATATACTGTGCATTCAGATCATCCCAAAACTAATATTAAAAATATAGTTTTTAAGGTAAATGAAATTTTATTATCTAGTATTCAACATATCCCTTTTCTCTCTATATAAATTTTAGATCATTCATGCAACCATTGAAAAGCGTGTGCATAGTCCTCTTTTGAAATTATATTCAAGACAACTGTCACATTTTTTTTAATTGTTTCTATATCGTTAAAATGCTGCTCTTTCAGTGCCACCTTCAGCTTAGGGAACAGGAAGAAGTCAGCAGGAGACAAATTTGAGAAGTAGAGTGGTTATTAACCACTATGACTGATTTTCTAGCAAAAAATTGCAAGATAATCAAGTGTGATTAGTACACGTCCCGTCTGACTCTACAAATTCTTTTCAAAAGGCGATTAAGTAATTCTGAAATGATCCAGTTACAGTAGGGGACATGAATTTGCAATGAATCCTCTTGGATCAAAAAATGCGATCAACATTGTTTTCATTTTTGATTTTGTGGCCTTCATTTTCGTCAGTCATACATTTTTTGGATTGCACCATTCAGTTGTTTGATACTTGGTTGATGGATTGCCTGGGACCTACCCTACTCTCCAGATTTTGCTCCTGTTGAGTTCTTTCTGTTTTTTAAGCTAAAGATGTTACTAAGAGAGCAACGAAAATGTGGCAGCTGTTCTAAATACAATTTCAAAAGAGGGCTACACATACGCCTTTCAACGGTTGTATGAGCGATGTAAAATTTACATAGAGGGAAAAGGAATGTATTTTAAATAATAGATAACAAAATTTCATTTACCTTAAAAGCTGCCTTCTTAATAATAATGAGTTGTGGAACATTTTGAATGCACTGTTTATGTAAGCATAATAATTTATTCATTTTTACTTTTTTCTATTTTTTTTTTTTTTTTTTGTTAGACAATAAAAGCATTGCAAACTTTACAACGTATAGAAACTCAATGGGGAATTTTGGTTGATAAAATAATTGATTTAGAGGATATAGCAAAAAACCAAGTAAGTGATGATAGAAGGTTTAAAACAACTTTCCCTACACATCGTTCATTTCCACTTCGTGTTGTTTACAGTCCAGTTATTGGTAAGCTTTAAATAGTAAACGATTGTAGAAACACATGGTCTTTTCTTTAGCTTTTATAAATATATTAAAATTTTTAGAGTGGTATTGGAAATGTGTCATAAAGAGTTATGTACAAAAAATTATAGCTGTTTGCACTGGATGTCTTTCAATAGCTGTAGTATGGTCAGAAGTAACATTTTTTAATAAAGCTCCAGTGTTATCATTATTTGCCCAATTTTTGAATCTAGCTAAAGAAAATTACGATTATTTTACCATTGAGGTAAGAATATATATTTAGATTTGATATTAACAAATAAGATTTTTGTTTTAAAAATTAATGCAAAAGGAAGGAAGAGATGATTAAAACGCTTTTTGTAGGTATTATCAATGATGATAATTGCTTACCTTTGTTACTGTGCTTATTCAACTGTTTTAAAAATTCGTGTATTGAATTTATATTACTTGGCACCCCATCATCAGACTAATGAGTATAGTTTAATATTTAGTGGAATGATGTTATGCCGGCTTACACCACCTATGTGTTTAAACTTTCTGGGTCTTATACACATGGATTCACATATTATTAAAACTCACATTTTGGAAACTCATTACACTCAAGTAAATATATGAGTAATGAGTAATTATAAGATTTTCAAAATAAATTTGAAATTCATTCTGTAATTTATTTATTTAGGTAATGGGGCATATGGATGTTATTTCCATTATATCTGATGGATTTAATGTATACTTTCCAATGGCTATTCTAGCATTTTGTCTAGCAACATACTTTAGTCTAGGGAGTAGATTGCTTTCTATGTTAGGTTTCCAACAATTTCTTGATGATGATGAGTTTACAACAGACCTTGTTGAGGAAGGTCAAGAGTTAATAAAACGAGGTAAAACTATTTTATTTGAGTAATAATGAGTATCATAATTAAATTTTATGAAATATAAATAACATTGTTTTCATATAACTACGTCTATGTTGTCGTTTTTAGAGAGACGTAAGAGACAAAGAACAGAAGATTTGATGTATAGAAGACGCGAATTTCAAGAAAGATTTAGTAGCGCTACCAGTTCATCTCGCTACAGAACCTCACGGCAAAGTACCGATACAGGTATTTGTAATTTATTTAAAAGAAGTGATAATATACAATGTGCATTATGCAATTAAGCCGGATTATATCTCAAAGTTAGTAAGATATAGGTAAAAATATCAAAAGAGAGTTAAAAATATAGAAAGAAAAGTTGAATGACATGATAAGAAGATCTTAAGTATTCACTTTTTTAATATGCAACGACGCACGGGGAAAGTGCAATTACACTCTTTTCTTTTAATAGAACTCTATAATTATTTATTGTCTAATCGATGCATTATTTATTTCTCTACAAAAAAGGATTAAGATACTTGTGTCAGAATGTGCTTGATTTAAAGGATATTTCGATTTTAATTTTATGAAGATTTATATATGAGGAAGAAGGTAAAACATAAGGCAGATGATTAGTTTCTGTTTTCTTATTATTCATAGACTAAGTTCAACATTGGAATTCAAATATCTTAATACTTTTTTGTGGAGAATTAAAAAATACATCAAGTGGTTAATAAAAAATTATAGAGTTCCATTTAAAAAGAGAATGTATGCAATTGCACTTGTCCAGGGCACTGCTGCATACTAAAAAGGTGAATACCTAAAATCTAATCATACCATTCAACTTTCACCTTTACAGCTTTTTCTTACTTCTTACCGATTTTCAGATATAACTCGACCCAATTGCATAACACACTCTGTATAGTGCAAATAACTATATCTATAAGTCATTAAATTTTTGTATTTAATTAAATTATAGTTCGGCCTTTGAAACGAGATGAGTCGGTAGAATCCGCAAGAGCTGGATTATTACGTGACTTTGACCCTGCAGAATATTATATTGGTATGGCAACTGGAGTTGATAGTTATGGTGCAAGTAATAGTTACGATACAGGCTACCAAGCCGATGATTTTTATGAAGGACGTATGGACAATGCAAGAGCATTTATTGCAAATACTAATCGCATAGGACCTCCACAAAGAGGTTTATTCGATGACATTTAAATAGAAGCTAATAGTGCTTAGGTTCTGCTCAGTAACAAATTATAGAACAGGTACATTCATATTTAAAAAATATTCGATCTGTTCTTGATATATGATAGAATTTTTTAAATATTGGATCTAAAATTGTGAATATAATTAAGTCCTACATCTAACAAGTAACAATTCATATAATTATATTACAAATAATATAGTTAAAAAATGAATTAAACAATGTGGTTAAGAAATTTGTTTTTTGTATTTTTATTGCTTATTACTAAATTTCGAGAAGACAAATAAAAACGCATTCTGGGGAGTTGTGATTTACTATTTTATTTTAGTTCATATAATTTTTTTACAAACTTATACAATGTTAATATAATAACATTAGTAGTTCTATATAAAAATTGAATTTTTTCATAAAGTATTTGATATATTTTTAATAATACATGCACTGCATATTTAAGTAAGCATAAAATAACATAAAGAATAAAATAGAAAATAACACATTTAGATTATAAAAGTTCCAGCAATTACGTGAACTACAAATACTAATGAGTAAATTTATTTTTGATTACTTGTTATTTCGATTTTTTATCTGTAGTTATTATTAAATCATATTGATTTAAGTGCAATAAATTTAATATAATTTTTATAAGCTTCATTCATAGAGATAACGTAACTAGATATAAACTTGTTTTTTTTAGTATAATATAATCACTTTTTATTTAAAATATAGTAAAGTTTAGGAGAAGAGTGATATTAAATATTTATATCTATTCTTCTTTTATACATCATTAAGATGTGACTAATTTACTATGCTTAATGATTCGCTATATTTAAAATAATATAATATACATATAAACTACATAGTATATATTTAGAATTTTTATCATAGAAGTTGTCATAAACTAAATAAAGGTATTCATATTGTGTAATAAGAAAGGTTATTTTAAGAAACTTTTGATGAAGTTCAAATAAATATTATGTAGTTTTATACATTTTTTAATGTTTCAGGTTGACATTAAGTTTTAATTAATTTTGAAAATGATTAAATTTGTAAATAATAGATATTTATATTACATATAAATATGTAATTTAATCATTTAATTTATTTATCATTGTAAGTTCTATATAGCATTATATGTATTATATTATATTGTAATATAACTTTATTTACATTTTAAAATAGAGAAAGTAGACGTGTGAATTTTGGAAGGGAAAAAAACATTTTCTCTGTTATGCAAAATTGAATGTGTATATCAATTTTATTGCAAATATTTCATACAGATATGGGAACGGATAAGAAAATATCATGTATTTAAAATATACGTGCAATAATAATAGTATTTGCTAGTAAATATTTAATTTAATCATTAATAAAAAATAACAAATTTTAATAACCTTAGTTGAGCATTCAATTAATCGCATTTTACCATCTTAAAAATACCGAAATCTTTTGAAGTTGAAATTTTTATTTTATGTTAAATATAATATTTTTTGTACATTTTGGTATGGTTATGATTTTAACAGAATCATATATAAATAATTTTCTAAAACAGTATAAGAATACTCTACATAATTATATAAAGATCAATAAATTTTTAATTACGGTAACAAATGTTGATGATTTACAGAACAATTATGATAAACATAACAATTCATACAGTTTATATTAAATTTATTATATGAAAGTTTCATGCAAAAAAATACACGAATAAAAGATAAAATTGGTATTTATGTAGCAAAAGCTTGAAACAAAAAATTTAAATTTTTAAATACTAAATAAAATTAGATTCTGAAAATGTTCCATGCAAAAAATAAAAGAATGAGTATAAAAGATTATCATATTTTATTAAGTGAAATAAACTATATAAAATGTGATTGTTGCTAAAATGAAGAAAGAAAGAGTATATGCAATTACTATCTTTACTATTTTTATGTGCTCTGATTGTGAAATACGATTTTTTCTGTGCCTATACCTAGAGTTTCCTAATTCTGGCATTAACAGTAGTGGCTCTAATAATAACAAACTAGATCTATTCGCGCGATGATCGACTGCATCATCTTGTTTGAGATTGTCTGATCGAAATACATCGTTACGATAATTCATCCAGTTTTGCAAATCAGTATCGTATCCAACGTGTTTTATAGAGCGTATATTACCATGATCCATACAAAACGCTGCAGGTGCAATACTATTATTTGACATCCTTGTATAAAAATTACTTGCACAACGATGATATAACTCTGTATTTACTATTCCTTTCGTATTGCTATTTATAACAAGGATACTTGTTTCTAATGCTGTTTTTAAATCAAAAATATCCTGTGGTGGGCCATAAAAATAGAATATACTAGAAGCATTAGTTTTTAAGTAATTATGAACTAGTAAACAGTGCTGAACGTTATTGTACTGTAAATATAATGTATTGTCATGTTTACCATCTTCTGAACAATACCTAAACTGTAAAGTTTCGTTTTGTTGAAGTAAATCGACTTCCTTTGCATATAAAGGCTTCTTTGCATATATCAAAAGATCAGAATATACTGGACTGCCTTGTAAATTGGCGCATTTCTTACAAATTTTATGTAGAGGAAGAAAAAGTGTATTTATCAAAGTTTTCGCCGTTGTAGGGCTATATTTTTCATAATAATCCATGATATCACATTCAAGAGCATTGACTTCCTCATAAACGTGATCCACTTTTGATGGGTATTTCGTCAATGCATTACTTTTCTCTATGTTTTGTTTTGTTAATGTATCAACTTGGTCAGTTACATCACTTTGAAATTTATTTAGAGATTTATTCTCGTATTTTAAAGGTTCATTTCCATATATAAGTTGTCCTGATTTATGAAATTCACCTTCTGATACCATTGACAATTCTGTTATATTTGACATAGTTTCAATTACTTCCAAATTGTTAATAACAGTAGAAGATACATAATCATGTTTAATATCTTTTTTACTTTCATTTTTCTTAAGTTCTTGCATTAAGAAAACGTCATCAATTGTACATGTGGTGTCAACATTTATAAATTTGCACGGTAGCATACTGATTTTGTCTATGTGCGAAATACCAAATGCGTGTGTCTCCGTGCTTGGTGTTTCTATAGCTGTGTTAAATATGTGCCATTTATTATCGTGATCTTTACTTCTAATGCTACGTTCTTTTTCTAGTCGTAAATGTTCTAAGTGTAATTGGCGGTGGTGAACACACGCAAAATTATATCAATTCGTTCTTTCATTCTCCTCGGATCGTAATTCTCGTTTAATTTTATCTAAGTCGTAGAGAACCTAGAATGAAATATATAGTACAGTAATAATCAGTGACATAACAGAACTATTTCTAAATACTATTAACAGCATATATACAAACTTCTAATATAGAAGCAGCACTCCAAGCTTGTGTTCTGCAACTATCCTTGCAATATTCCCCATCTTTATTGGTAAGTTCAGGGAGACCTCTCCAATGGTTTGTAGATGCCTCTATGAAATGTCGAGAAATAATAATTTCAGTTGATTCGACTGTACGACGTAATTCTTCCTTTCCTCCAACTAATGGAGCGAAATATAGTCGGGCACGAAGAAAATAGCCTATGGGCCAAACCCATTCCTATTAGATGCCATGAAATTATTAGTTTTATATCAGAGCAGTTTATAGTAAGTATATATATAGTAAGTAGTATATAGTAAGTAATATATTAAGGAACATTGCTTACAGGCCCCTGATGATAATTCCAACCATGAGCTATTTTAGTATCTCCACTATCATTAGAATTATCATAATATCCATTGTACGCCCAATCAGCAGGATCTAATGTTTTCATTCCAAGTGGCCCTAATAAAATTTCTTCTGCCTTTTTTAATGCTGTCCATGCATGTTCCGGATTAAACAACTCTGGAGCCTTTTAAAATAATGATATTTGAATATTATCCAGATTGCACATACATTTTAAGAATAAAAAAGCTATAAGAATGTACTTACAGCAACCATTGCAACTGGAAAATTAGATCGTAATTGGTAATCAGCCCATGCTTGTGTTGCTCCATGACTATCTTTGAAAATTCCACGACGGTGAATAAGTTCTGATTTAAATTCTCCTTCTAATTGCACTTCGTTGATGTAAAAATATTTCTCAAAATTTAATGAAATCTTATCTGCCCACTGTTTATAGCTCCATGTTACAGTAGAGCCTGCAATAAACAACTGTAGTGAAAAAAGCTAGAAATAAATGGAAAAACGTAAACAAAATTTATTTCTTACCATCCCGATTTTTTCTTTGCACACTACCATAAGGAAAAAGATTTTGTTTATACAATTCAGCCAAAAAGCTGAGAATACTCTTGCTTAGACCCACTATTTCTACTGCTGAACCATCTCTTGGAGTAGCTGGTTTTCCTTTGTTACCAGCTTTTTCAGAAGATCCCATTTTATCCATCCATGTACCACAATTTGCATCATTTCCACCAAATACGAATCCTGTTTCTGGGTGCACTCCAATTTGGTTATTAAAACCACGATCTGTCATATGTTCATCAATCTGTCTTCCAGCATTTCTTTCTCTAAAACAAAGTCCTTGGAAATGTATCAAAAGAGCTTCTTGAATAACATCATGTAGTGGCTGATCCTGAAATTTTATTTGCAATATATATCATGTGTAAAACAAATGTTAATATATATAATTTATTTACAAAGAATATTTTCTACGTACTACTTGTCCTGCAGGTAGTGGGGGAGAATCATCAGTTGGAAACAGCCTTGAAACCTTGTCTGTTAAAATTTTTAAACCATTTGGTACTTCTTGTATGTAACATTGAATTGTATATAACCACCACCACAAAGCATCTCGACAGTTATATCTAAAAAACATAAAAAAGTTATTTAAAAGGTGCAACAATAATTAGAAATTGTATTCATATAACAATAATTAAAAATTTATTTGTTACCTAGCATTCTTTCCTTTATCAAGTAAATTTGGTATAAGACCATGTCGCATAGTTCCAGCATAGCCGAGGATAATAAATCGTGCTTCTGCATGTCTGCCTGTTAATATCAGTAGTCCCCTTAAGGCAATGAAAGTGTCTCTTCCCCAATTTCTCATATATCCTGTGGTAAAGTGTGGTAAACCAGCAGACAATGTCATACATATTTGTTCACTTTCGCCATTATATTGTTTGATCTTTGGTTTAGGAGGATCTATATTTGGAGACAAATCTGGTAACGGAGCTGATTTTACTATTCCTCCCATTTGAATAGAAATTAAAGATAGAATTTTAACGAAAGTGGAACCTTCTTTCACAAAGCTAATAAGAGGCAATGAATTAGTAAATGTTTATAAAAAATTAAAAACAAAGATATATTTAGTATAAAGTACCTTGACATTAGATTATAGCATTGCTCAAGAAGTATCATATAAACGTTTACAATTATAACATCAAAGTAACTAGGAACTAAGTAACGAGGTATTAATTTAAATGGTTCAGTAGCTTCTTCGAGCCATTCTCCAAGAGTTCTAGTTCCTTCGTCTTCTTTTAATCGTTGCCAAGTATAATCTGTATATATTTGTTTAAACGTATTAACAATCGTTAATTATATAATGAAACATGGTGATGTTATTAATAAAATGGATTTGTTTTAATATTTGTTCTAGCACATACCTATTAGCCAATTACCCTGTCTGAGATTAATACACATTGGGTGACCCAAATCATTATTAGGACGAATATCTGCTAACAAGGAAATTATACCTAAAAATAAATGTAATGTGTATTACATTAATAGGTATGGAAAATATAGATATGAAGTAGCTCAAATTGTTAACTTACCTTGTAAACCTGCATAAACAAGGGGTCCATAACCAGGAATATCGTATACATCAAATCTATTCGAAGTTTCATCGCGTTCTTCCTGATCGCACCGGTATAGAGCCTTATTTAAATCTACTAAGTTCATACGAGAGACAATAACACGTATATCGGAACTTTTCTGTGATGTTACTATTGAAATAGTATTATGAAGTTTTGCAAGAGCAGGTTTTATATTAGCATGAAGAGATACTCTGAAATTAAATATATCAATATTTATTATATATGTTATAAAATTTATGAAAAATTTATACAAAAAGAGTCATTAAATATTACCGAATAGCAACGACAGAACCTGGTTGAAAGTTCACAAAATTAAGCTGAGTTATTTTAGGATCACCAGAATCAACTTTCTCCAGGATTTCTGAGTCACAAATTTGTATGTGTTCTTTAAGTCTTAGTACATATTCTGAGAGACCATTTATGTAATTTTCATCTTGTACATATTTTTCAAGATAATGGAAAGGTGAAGTACCATTTCTAAAAACAATATATCGTCAAAATGTCAATACGTAATAACGAATATGAAAAATTATTGATTTCACATTTCTTACTTAGCTTCTATATGAGATAAAGATGCTTCCAGAATAATTTCTTCCATTACACCCTCCACTCGTAATGGTTTCACATATCTTCTCAAATCATTGGCATTAGGATCAGGGTGTTTGAATGCTGTAAAAGCAACTAAAATTACACTATCATGAGTTGTTGGAGAGTGTCTTGTTACAGCTACTATATCACTATCCATCTGGTCAACAAATACCTGTAAATTTAGTAAATAATATTTTAAAAATTTGTACGGAAACAGCACTTCTTATGCCTTATGTATTATAAGAATATACTTGAGAAAACTTCTGTTGCCCGAGAGTATAATGCAAATCATTTAATGCTTTCTTCGCCGCAATTATACCAGTCTTTAAACCTACAAATTTGATACCATCTATCAAAGATTCATCATCTGCCCAGCACGAATATTGTCTTGTTTCATCTACAACATGTATCTGTAAGGATTTATTAGGATTAGAGGACATGGATTGTTTCTTTTTTCAAATATTATTATAATTGAAATCTTCTAAATATAACTATTAATATTACAATAAAACTAACTTACATGGTGAGGAACTAATTCATCGTATCCACGATTGCTGCCACTAGCGCACGCAGCCATTGATACAAGAGCAGCACTTGGAAGTAAATCAAACACACTACGTTTTTCCACAGAACTGGGATTATCATGAGTTAAATCTAGAAATAGTGCATGTGCTATGCCTGGTACTAGAGGTCGTTTACGTGGTTGCAAAAATGCACCGACTGGTTCGCCTCCATATCGGTATACCAAACGACCTTCTTCGTGACTATCCCACGCAGACATAGCTTCTATTTTGAGAGAATGGAAAGGATTTCATAAGATTTAATAAAAATTTATAAATACCTGTATTATATATTGGTATCTTATAAAGCTCAACAGTTTATAAAATAAATTTGCGAACCTCGAATTAAGGAAGTGAGACCAAGTCGATTTACAAATATATTGTCTTTCTGATCGGAATTTGTAAATAATTCGGCAACAACGTACAAATCTGGACGAATTCGACGAGCAACATCAAGCATGTACTGGAACGATTAAGAATTCACTAATATAGACATAAATTTACATTAGACATATATTTTAATATTTTAATAAATTAAATATACCTCTGCAACTGGGATAGGAGTCGAATGGCAATTATCTAAGCGAATACCGTCAAAAATTTTAGCTGTTTGTGTAATATAAGCAGTAATATGCTGCCATAGAAAAGGACAATCTTCTGGTTTATCTCCATACCTGTAACAAATGTAGTATATTATTGATTTTAATTATTTTATATCTTGCTTCTACTTCAAAGGTAGTAGCATTACCTTAATTTTACACTGTCACCCCAAGCAATAAGTTCTCTTCTTATATAAACATTAGAATCAGGATCAGCAAAATTTTTTAGAGGATCACCATTCATTACCCATCCATTATGAGCCATAAGATAACAGCCTTCATCAGAATACATTGTTGCTTCTCTTTCAGTTAATGTTTGTGGTGCTCCATAATCAGTAAAATATCTGAAGATAACATGTTTTAGCACAATTTATATAAATAAAATATCAAAATAGCAATATTTTACAACAGTTATGTACCTAGGAACAAGTGGATTTCTTTCACTTATTTCTTTAAGTTTAGGCCCATCACCTTGCACTCTAAAATATCTTATGCCAGCAATAGTATTCTCAACTGCAGCATTTAGATGATTTTGTATTTCATTAGTGATCATGTTATTAAGTTCTTGTAATTTCTTTCTTAAGTCTTCGGCACAGCGTTTCAAACGAGTCTCTTCATCAAAACAATCAGTTCTGCAATAAGAATATAAAGTTTTAAGTTTAGAACATTAACTAAATTGAAACCTTTGTGAAGAGATATTTGTTATTCTGACCACTATTGGTATAATTTACCTATATATATTATATTTTTTTAAAGCAAATTGCATATTTATAGTTGCTTTCAATCTACGAAATTTCGGATCTTTTATTATTTTGATATCTTCCAATATAGGTTCAATAGTATCTTGGGGCATCTGATTTCGTGCTAAATTCAAAAACTCCGCGATGGTTTCATTGATGTCCAATATATACAATTCATGTATTTTCACAAGTGGTAAAAAATATGTATGAAGTGCATGACGAATTGACTGAAAATAGAGAAGTAACAAGCATACATAATATATTGTACTGGTTAGTAATTATTAATATAATGCATTTATCTTACGTTTAAATGTTCTTCAGTTTCAACTACTGAAGGAATGCCTTTAAACTCCCATTCTCCAGCTGCAACTTGTATTGTTAATTCAAACAGTGCAGCATCCAAAAGATATGCAGGACGTAAATGAGGACTATTCAAACAATTGTATGTACATTCTGGATGAGATACCAGAAAAGGACTTTCATTTGCTGTATGATTCAAAACAATATCACATATACTCAACATCTGAAACACACAACATTTACAGGCTGATATTATAGAATATTATAACAAATTAAGCTATAAAATATAGAAAATTATATATTACACTAACATTCCATTCATTGCGTATTTTATTTATTAGTCTTTCAATATCATCATATGTAACTGATTTATCATTATCATTGAAAGAAGGATTTAATTTCAGCTGGTCACTAAGGCTGTAAGATGACTTAGAATATCCCAGTTCCTAAAACATAAATTATGTAAGTTAGATGTATTAGTTCAATATATTATCCAAAAAAATTGAATATATACCTGAATTGGTGTAAAATGAATCACATTATATCCAGAATTTCTAGCCACTAGTAGTTTATCTTCCCAGGTAGAAAATGGTCCCAGACATTTTGCAAGAACAGTTTGACACTGAATACAATCCAATGGTAAATCATCTCCATGTTCTCCTACTTTAAGTTCTGGATCCACCAGTAAGTATCCAGAAGCAATAGGTTTCATATCTTCAGAACTAAAAAATTTGATATATTAAAAATTGTGAACAATATATTTTATTATGTCAATAATCTTTTTTTATATTTAATACTTACTTAGGATCTATAAGATAATAGTGAAATGAACCAGCCAAAAATAAAGATATATTAGCTGTTTCACTAACCCATTCTAATGGATAATATGTGTGCCTTTCAAATTTTTTATTTTCCCCTAAAGGATAATTTATAAAAAGATCAAGTGACTTCCCAAGAAGAGAAGCACCTAAACGAAATTCTACTCTCCATCCTGTTAAAAATTGTTCTAATTTATAAAACTCATTCTTATCAAAATTATAAGTAACATAGAATTTACATACCTTTTTTTAATCTATATAGTATACCATCCAGATGTTCCCCATTATTTAGAGTTAAGACTCTTATTTGTTCACACTCGTGATTTTCAGTTGTTGACATGTGTTCCGTCATATCTTCTACCATTGCCTAAAGACACAAGCACCTATTTTGTAATACAATATCACACAATTTTTTATACTATTCTTTAATTATTTGTAATATACTCTTATTTTTATACAAATATCGATATATCCTTCTAAAATTATTGTAAACATTTTACCTAGTTTTTAGAATAAGTAATTAAATAATAAAAAGTGTGCATATAACAAATACTTATAAACATTTAGATATGAGTATGATTATTCAATAAGAAAATATGATATACTAAATTAATAAAATATATACAATTTTGACAAGCCTATAGTACTTTTAAGAGTAGTACTTACACGTGAACTGTGGTAAGTGAATAAATACTTAGTCTACAAGTCCCTTAATATAAGTTATCAGCACAAAGCAGCTAGCAAGCGTGCAAAAAGCATAGTATTAGATTACAAAGTTATGCTGCATGAACATACATAAAGTCCAGAGATATTCTCACTCTACATGCTTGGATTACCTCTTTGTAATAATATAAACATGGGATAGACTTTGTACTATATAACATCAATTGTCTATTTATATTACTATTTTTTATCTATCTACTACTACTACATTTCTAGTAAATTTAATAGAGATGTTATTATTTCCAATAATTCAGCACTAATTTAACATTGAAATATTAGCCTGAAATATAAATCATTTCATATATAATAAAGACAGTATATTTAACACTATGTGCAAGATACCTCCTTTGATTAGATCATTATATAGTTATGTTACACAAATGTTACAAAGACATTACAATGATATGCTATCAATTCCAATTAAATTCAGCAATAATATCCTTATCATCCTAAAGATATAAGTACAAAGGGTATTAAGATATATATCATGATTATATCCGAACTTACATAATAATAAAGGCATTTTAAATAGCGGCATTTACAAAGATGTTGAAGAATGCTCCTAAGTTTCCTTATTAATGTCCTTGTTGCATCACAAAAAAAATAACTTATTGTAAGTATAAAACCCATTCTCAAAATAAATCATATAGCTGAAATTGTTATCGAAAACAATGACTTTTCAACTAGTTCTATGTTATCATAGCATTTATGTTATGTACTGTTGCTTTTATTTAAGCAAATACCACTTTTGCATTACCTATAACAAATATAAAGGAAAACTTTAATTACAAGAAGCTACTTATTAACTGCTTTTAATCTAATCAAAATTGAAATTAATTTTTTGTATATTAAAAATGAATGAAAATAATTTTATTATATTAATTAAAAAATGATTGCTCTATATATTATATTAAAACAAGATGATGTAATTAAAAACTATTTTATTTAATTACTCAAAAGTACATAATATATGTAGTTAAAGATACATATAAAATGAATACATACATATATATCTTTTTACAATAATTGAATCATCAATTATTTCAACACTGTTATACAACTATAAAATTACAGAACCAGAAAAATTATATATATATAAGCACATTAAAAACTATTACATATGACAGGATTATAACTATTAGAATTTAAATCTATGTATATCAATATACATATACAATTCTTTACATGTATTTTGTGGTTAATAAAGGTAAAGTCACAATTAATAGTTTACTCTAAACAATTAGCACATGCAGTATAACAATTTGCAAGATTTTAGGAAACAGTATTACTATTTTCCCTTAAAAATACTATTT